>OU426981.1:5678931-6878931 GCA_911387785.2 Aelia acuminata | reverse complement strand
CTGTGGATTGCCAGTAACCATAAAAATAAAAATAAAATAAAGGTTAAATGTTTTGTAAAATAGAGTCAGAAATATAATAAATTAATTTTAGCTATATTGTGAAGTTAACAGGTATACGTGTTAGTTGCCATGAGGTTTCCAGCAAGAATTGAAAGTATAAACTAATATTATAGATAATAAATTATAAAAATTGCCAAAGAAAAATAAGGATCAGCACCTGAATAAGGTCAAACAAAAACTTGAGAGTTTGCTGCTTAAAAATGGACAAACAAAAATTTGGCATCTAAAGAGGAATAAACTTAAAGCATAAGACTAAAACCTAATAATAAATAACATTTAATACTAACCACAGAAACGAAACCAACCACTCTTGCTTTGCATGAGTTTTTTTGGAATAAGGAAGACAACCACCTCCAAGCAGACCATCGTAGCTCTTCGAAATGCACCCGAAAGACGGGTAGATCTAGTTTAAAATTGTTGCTGATCATAAAAGATATATTTTAATTATTCAAAATATAAAATAAAATTATAACTTACAAGCACCAAATGTGGAGGAGAAGAAATACCCTTCCTCTTCGATGACGTAAACACTGATAACATATCGCCCTGAAGCCACGATGACGGATTTGGTCCGAGTGATCCGATTGATGAACATTGAGCAATTACTTTGCCATCATTCGGTTCGATTTGTTCACTCAAAACCTTGCTCAGTTTTAACTGTCCCCAATCATTTCTGTATGTGGTGTGTGTTCCAGGCACTGAAGCGATAAAAAATACTCTGAAAACAAAAACAAAATTACAGCCACGAACATGATATATATGAATTTAATCGTTCAAAATCTACTTTAACCCTTCAACAGCACCGGAGGAGATATACCAGCTGCCCAGTCCCCTGTCGCAAATGACAAAATATCTAACTATCCCTCTCATATAACGCCTCCAGCTTCAGACAAGATAACTTGTCCCGACTGCGACACATCCTAGCTGATCCTCGGAGACTTAATATGTAAATCTAGCGGCCGATAGGCTGCAGGGGTTTCTCTATTGGGGAAACATTTGTTCCGGCCCGGTAGCTGTGGAATACCTCGTTCCTCCGATGAGGAAAGCCCGTCCCTCCCCTTTTCTACCTGCTACTGTTTTCATCTGTCCCTTATCCCTTCCATGGGAAAAAAAAATTGTATATATAAGATAATAAAATTATTATAATCTTGTTCACTATTACCTTCATAAATCAAGACATCTTTTATTACAATGGATAATCTAGCTTTTTAATTTATTTAAATAATGGTAAAGGTATTATAGAATCATAAAAAGATAATAAAAAAATAAGAAATAGTCGGAAAAGGTAACAAGGAGTTGAAGAAGTTGAGGGCGGAGGTGGCCTAGACGCCTCAGCTTGGGGAGTGTAAAGACCGGCTGGCCCGCTTAGCTACCCGCTGCAACTTTCCGCCAGCTCCCTTAGCTGCTAAAAGGTTAAAAAAGATTTGATGAATATAACTGTTAAAAATCTCATAAATTACTTCACAGCAGACATATCGACAGCCCGTAATTTTTCTAGCCATGGTTGAAGTTCAGGTAGTTTGTATGAAGAAAGATACTGGAGAAGATCGCGTTTGAAATTAGTTATACTGTCACCAGCTCCTGTGTCTGAATCTGGTGGCAGAGGAGGACATTGTGGTGATATCCAAAGTCTGAAAAGGCATTAAAATAAAATATTAACAAGATTCAAAAACCAATTTATAATTTAATTCTTTTTTTATCTAGTTCAAAAGTGTTTTCAAAACTAATCTGATCAAAATATGAATCAGTCATGTATCGGGAAACCCAGCATGTATGTAAAAGTAAGTTTTACATTTTAATTTCTTTGTGGAATATTTGAATACGGATAATATAATACAAGACAATAATATTCCCAATTCTAATTTTTAATAATGTATTATTATTAAGGTACCATTCTTAAACTTCTTTATAACTTTTCTATAAATTTGACTTTGTGAACATGCCCGGTTTCTCAAACGACTCTTATTAGCATTAACTTTTACTTAGTTAATATATTATTAGATGGATAAGCTATTAAATACTTCATGAACTTCTTCATAATTTAAAAAAACAAATTGGGTTTCGATATGCTAAATCTAATTATTATGAATAAAAAATGACCCCTGAGTTCGATTTAGCCAGTCCTCTTCCACTAGATTAGCCGTTGATACAACAATTCGAACGCTCTTATCTTTATAACAAAATGCCATCATCTTCCTGGAAATAAAATATGACAAATATGTTTTATATAATTTTGACAAATGATATATACTTACAGAAAGAAAAAAAAAATGACTATCTGTGATTTTAAACCAGAACCTAGTATCTTTCAAGTTAAATGAATCTATGATTTTCGTACCACATATAAAAAAATCTGGTGCGTGCGCGCAACACACAACTTTCACTTACCAACTTACCTAGATTAGAAATTGACGTGTTTAGCTAAATATCATTTCCCAAAGTCACACATTTTTCTACATTCATATCTTATTTTTGTTAATCGTTAAAGCCGTTCTTGAGTAAATAAAAAAAAACCGTGAAAATGATACAAAATTTATTAAGTAAAGTCCCCTCCTCCCGTAGATCAATTTTGATGAAATTTTTACAATCATATCTCGGGCATATAAATACATCAAATACCAAGTTTGATCAAAATCGTTAAAACCCTTTTTGAATAAATAAAAAAAACACGTGAAAATGATACAAAATTTATTAAGTAAAGTCCCCCCTCCGGTTGATCAATTGTGATGAAATGTTGGTTATCACATCTTTGGCATATAAATACATTAAATACCAAGTTTGATCAAAATCGTTAAAACCGTTGTTGAGTAAATAAAAAAACACGTGAAAATGATACAAAATTTATTAAGTAAAGTCCCCCCTCCGGTTGATCAATTTTGATGAAATTTTTACAGTCATATCACAGGCATATAAATAGATCAAATACTCAGTTTAATCAAAATCGTTAGAGCCGTTTTTGAGAAAATCGAAAAATACTTAAAAAGTTATTAAATAAAGTACCCCCTCCCTTTGAGCAATTTTGATGAAATTTTTGCTGCCACATCGCGGGCATATACATACACTAAATACCCAATTTCAGGTTCCTACGGTTTATAGTTTTTGAGCTAGTCTGTTCACACACACACACGCACACGCGCACACACACGCACGCACGCACGCACGCACGCCCGCACACACACACACACACACACACACACACACACACAGAGACCATTTCGCGGGACTTGGTTATTTCTACTCAGGGGGTCCCAAAACGTGTATTTCCATTGAAAACCGGAAGTCGAAATTTTTCACGATCGCAATACTTCCACTTACTATATATTTCATATATAGGTAAGTGAAAGTAAAAAGTACTAATGTCTTAAGAATAGTCATAAATATAAAATAACAAAAATACGCAGATTTGAAAACACTTACGTATGATGGGAACCAAAACTAGAAGGAGGAACCACTTTGGCATGAGTGAGAAAATGTTTAAATTTATCTCCAAGCTCGATATCGCACTGGCCATACAAAAGAGTAAGCGGTTTGCACCTAATAAGAAAAATAAATTAATCATCTATCATAATTAATATAACATGATTAATTTAAAACATTATTGCAGTAGAAACCTTATGTAAAGCACCCTGTTAAAGTTAAAAAATGCTACCCTCTGCATCAAAAAAAAAGAGCAATTACTGTACTTATTCTACCTCTCATACTGTGTGACTGGCTTTTCAGGTAGTTTTATTTTTCAATCCACAACTATGCTATTTCTGGCATATAGTAAACTTATACCAGTGGTGTAAGCATTGTATTCTAACCAGGGTGGGAAAACTTCATAAATACATAAATGGGTCCAGATTGATTTTGTGTGTCTGCCACAAAATAAATTTTAATCTCCCCATGCAGGATTCGAGCGGACTCAAACATTAACATACTCTTGTGGATCCTTGGCCCTTTTAGATCATGTCAGAATCAAGCTCTTTGGATCCCCAACTAGTTCTTTTCTGTGTAAAGTAATTTCTTCCAGGTGTCCCCTTATGCTATCTTTCTTCATCCTCCATGTTACACCATCATAGAAAGACAACTGTTCTCCATTTTCAAGATGTTTCCTCTCATAATATAAGTTTACGATTGGTAAAATCATACGAAACAATGAATTCTACTTTCACATTTGTTAGTTACGGACCAGTATTTGTTTTTGATTGTTAAAACACTGAGAAATGTTGGTTAGCAAAATTTTACTTTAGTCTCCTAAGAGACTCCCCTCAAATTCAGGAAATTCATATTTGCAGCATTGAACATTTAAATAGCAGAGTTAATTTTCGGTTTGATCGTGTGAAACCTATTTTCAACCACTTCTCATTACTTGCTTCCAATTTGATCTGTTTCCTCAGGTTCCTATTTCAATTTACAACATTCCATTTCAAGAAAACTCTTCTCTTAATTTTTCTTCTACCCAAATTACCTCATTCTAAGGAAGGAGAACCAGTTATAGTAAGATCCAGATCGACGGAAAAGAATCTTGAACAAAGGCTGAATTTCCATTTTTCATAAGCAAAGAGTTCATTAAAATTAAGCCAATAGTTAACAAAACTGGCTGACATGACAAGCCAATTTTAATAAACAAAAATATAAAAGCAAATGTTTATATAAAATGAAAAGCTAAAAATAAATTCATAACTGAAACTTCCTAAAGAGAGTCAAGAAGAAAACTTTATTACTAAAATTATTGCATCTTACTTGTAGCCCATTATGCCGTACTGAGCAAGCAGAAAGCCTAACTCCACCATAAAGTTTATTTGCAATGAACTTTCAAGTTCTCCAAAGTATGGATCGAGCAACTCTAAAAATAAAAATGAGAAAACAATAAGAATATATAAATGATTATTTACATATTTACAAATTAATTTAAATTACCTGGAAAGGAAATGGAATTTAACTCTTCATGAGTCTTCGGGGAATCTTTCACAGTGGTCAAAAATATATTATAAGGATGTGTTGCCTCCATTTTCTCCTTTACAGGAACTTTCATTTTTCTAAGGGCATCCTGTTTATAATTTTCTAACATTTTACATTGATTACAATTTCTTTTGCAATCTTTTTTACAACCATTACTCCGTTGTTCTTTTTCTGTTTTATTATTTTCTAAATTTTTAGGAGGAGAATAACGAAGGGAACTAGAGGATTCTTGAATCGAATGATTTGGAATCACACTGCCATTACTGGACTCATTTATAGATTTTTTGAATTTTCTTACTATTTCTAATTGTTCCAATAAAGTTTGTTGACTAACTTTATTTTTGTAACTGGAAGGAATCTCCTTCTTGTTTCCCATCTGTTTAAGCAGTTCATTAACTGAAATAAACATCCATTCAGGTGAAATAAATTGTAGGAATAAACTAACACAAGAAGAATATAAGATGCTTACGGTGTGAATGGGTATATTCCTCAAAATGTTCAGGTTTTTTTCTGTAACACCTTTCGCCAAAGTTGCATTCCATTTTACTACGTTTGGCTCTTGCCCCATCATTACCTATTATAGATTTGTATTATTTAAAAAAAAAATCAATGACTATAATCTTATAGAATAGGAAACATGAACCAACTTGATGTATCCATCTGGATGTCAATAACTAAACTTAAATTTTTATTGAATTAACTGAATGCATAGCATTTATAAGCACTAAATCTTAAAAATTAAATTAAAAATCAAATTCAACGAGTAAAAAAATATATATATGTACAATTCCAAGTTGTGTCAATACACAATCAAAATAATAATGTTGCAGGTTAGCTACCAAAAACAACGAGGATAAGATCTAAGAGATCAGTTCGTACTATTTGGTATATGACGTCATTGAATACCCACTGTCTAAAGGTGCCTTTACACTCTACGAACTTTCCCTTCGAACACCAACTTCGAACAACCTTCGTGAAGCCTTCACGTCGACTGTTCGGGTGCTCTAGGTACTTCATCTGCTCGCCTGGGTTCGGGGGTAGCGCTAGTGTAATTTTGATTTGTGTTTTTCCTAAGTGACAGGAGTTGTTTGTGATACTAGTGTAATTGAAGTTGTGAAACGTTGTAATTCGTCTCCTATTTTTTTATTTTTCAGATCATATAAAATATATTGATAATGGAGATTTTTTCTTTATCATAAGCTAGCGTTGGGTGCGTCAGCCATATTGGTTCGCTTAACGTCACGTGAAGTATAAATGGCTGTTCGCCTCACGTCGGTACGGCAAGGTTCGAAGGAGAACCTGTTCGAAGGTTAGGTTCGTAGAGTGTAAAGGCACCTTTACACTGTATGAACTTCACCCTCAAGCACTGTTCGGCAAATTTGAATAAGACAGGAACTCGATCAGGTACTTTATCTGTTCGCCTGTGTGTCGGGGATAGCGCTAGTGTGACTTTTGAGTAAGTTAATATTCTAGTCCTTCTTTTAGCATTTTTCTGACATTGCTTTTATCCATAATAAGTTAGAGCAAAATCAGAACAGCCGCTAGTTCCAAGTCTTCCTTCTTTGTTTAATGAAAATTATTGTATTAAGGTGCATGGGTGTGGTGAGACATCATTGTTTGCACTACTTCACGTTTAAGTGTAAATAGCTGTTCGTGGTATTAAACAGGGTTCGAAGGTGAGGTTCGCTCGGTGTAAAGGCACCTTAAAGTTTGTGAAGGACAATAAATGCGAGACAATCAATAATATTTTATAATTGTCTCAGACCAAGGATTATTACTTTAGATATATTCATTGGATTAAATTAGAAAATAGTGAAATCTCTTATTTATCCAGCTCTAAACTATTTTTTTCTCTCAGAGAAAAAAATATGGAAATATTGGCAGATAATATGGGATGAGTAGATTAATAATAAACTTCACATAATTAAAGGAACAGTTAAGGGATGGCACTTATGTTCTAATGCTTCTAGAAGAGAAGTAGTCATTACTCGCCTCCGTATAGGGCATTGCCGCCTCACCCACGAATTTCTGATGGCCGAAAAGCCAGCACATCAATGCCAGCAGTGCAAAACACTGCTATCGGGGAGGCACGTAATAGAGGAGTGTCCAGTTTATAAAGAAAAAAAAAATGATAAAATGGGAATTCCTCGGTCTCTTGCCGAAGCATTGGGTAAAATCCGAAGTTCTGTACAAGTGATATCATCTATATCCACCGAGACCAGTATACATAGTAATAGTAAGTAGTAGTAACCAGTATATATACTACAGGTATTAACAACTAGAACTAATTCTAAGATTCCCTTGTCTCCAATCACCTTTAGTCTCTTAATGCTCAATTATTACTATATAAATATATATATATATATATATATATATATATATACTGGGTGTCACAGACCTAGTTTAAATAAAAAAATATGTAATACTGCATGTTAAACGGGGTAGAATGGCGCAGAAAAGAGTTTCCTATATCAATCTGTTGAGGAGATAGAATTTTTTTTGTTTTTATTTTTAAAATCTTACTTTTTTCTGAAAAATGACAGTTTTCTCTATTTTGGTTTAGCGTAGAAACAAAAACGATATTATCTCAATCAGCATTAAATTTTCTAAAATATGAGATGGGTTTGGTTATTTTGAATCCACTTTCAGTGGGACTTTTAATGCCCAAACACAAAACATTCATTACAACTTAAATTTTTAATATTAATCTAATCATAATTGTGGGTGACCCACCTTTTTTAAATTATTTTTAAAAAAATTTATTTTTTGAAGAAAAAATTTGGCTCCTCCGGGACGGGGGAGTAGGTATCAGTGAAGAGGAAGGATATGCTCTGCTTGAAGCCGAGCACTGTGGTGCAGTGGTTAGCATCCGCGCATGTCACGCGGGAGTCCCGGGTTCGACTCCCGGCGGAGCCAAATCTTTTCTCTTCAAAAAATAAATTATTTAAATTTTTAATAGTTTTTGAAAATTTCTCACTCCCCACCGGAGCACCCTAAAAGCTGTCAAATTTCCAAAAAACTGCGAAATTTAGTTAGCTTTTTAGTAGTGTAACTCATGATACAATTGCACTTCACCTTTTGAGTCTACTATAACAGAAGTTTTTCTGATGAAAAACACGCTAGAGAATGTCAGTGCTGGGGCAATGAGGAAGCGCGCTAGAGCCTGCATCCAAAGTAATGGATGCCGAGTTAGTTTTACTTTTTTAAGACTAGAAAGAACAACGTATGAATTCTAAATAATATAAAAAGGGTAATAATAATCTAATATTTAAAAAAAAATCCTACATAAAAAATGTTGAATACAAGCCTGCATCCAAAGTAATGGAGGAAATTTTGAACACGCGCTGCAATAATCCATTTTAATATGGTTCTACAATAATAATATTATTTTTTATCTACAACATTTTTTATGAATGATTTTTCAAATTTTAGTAGAAGAGAAGAAAAAAGTTTAATTTATTTTAAAGTAAATATTTTTTAAATTTAAACTAAGGATTTTTTTTTTTTGTAATTTTAGATTATTATTACCCTTTTTACATTATTTAGAATTCATACGTTGTTATTTCTAGTCTTAAAAATCTGGTGTGTGCGCGCAACACACAACTTTCACTTACCAACTTACTTAGATAAGAAATTGACGTGTTTTGTTAAATATCATTTCCCAAAGTCACACATTTTTCTACATTCATATCTTATTTTTATTAATCGTTAAAGCCGCTTTTGAGTAAATAAAAAACCCCGTGAAAATGATACAAAATTTAATAAGTAAAGCCCCCCCTTCGGTTGATCAATTTTGATGAAATGTTGGCTATCACATATTTGGCATATACATACATCAAATACCCAGTTTGGTCACAATCGTGAAAACCGTTTTTGAGTAAATAAAAAAAGCACGTAAAAATGATACAAAATTTATTAAGTAAAGTGCCACGTGCGGTTGATCAATTTTGATGAAATTTTTACATACATATCTCGGGCATATAAATAGATCAAATACTAAGTTTAATCAAAATCGTTAGAGCCGTTTTTGAGAAAATCAAAAAAACACGTGAAAATGTTACAAAATTTATTAAGTAAAGTCCCCCCTCCGGTTAATCAATTTTGATGAAATTTATACAGTCATATCTCGGGCATATAAATAGATGAAATACTCAGTTTAATCAAAATCGTTAGAGCCGTTTTTGAGAAAATCGAAAAAAACCTAAAAAGTTATTAAGTAAAGTACCCCCTCCCTTTAAGTAATTTTGATGAAATTTATGCTGTCACATCGCGGGCATATACCTACACTAAATACCCAATTTCAGGATCGCACGGTTTATAGTTTTTGAGCTAGTCTGTTCACATACACACACACACACACACACACACACACACACACACACACACAGACCATTTCGCGGGACTTGGTCATTTCGACTCAGGGGACCCCAAAACGTGTATTTCCGTTGAAAACCGGAAGTCGAATTTTTTCACGATCGCAATACTTCCACTTACTATATATTTCATATATAGGTAAGTGAAAGTAAAAAAGTATAGCTAACTCTAACTCATGGGAAGTTCGGAATCCATTACTTTGGATGCAGGCTCTATAGCTGAGGAAGTATTGCCCCAGCTTCCTCATTGCCCCAGCACTGACATTCTCTAGCGTGTTTTTCATCAGAAAAACTTCTTTTAGATTCAAAAGGTGAGGGGCATTTGTATCATGAGTAACACCACTTAAAAGCTAACTAAATTCCGCAGTTTTTTGGAATTTTGACAGCTTCTAGGGTGCTCCGGTGGGGAGTGAGAAATTTTCAAAAACTATTAAACATTTAAGTTTTAATGAATGTTTTGTGCTTAGGGCATTAAAAGTCCCAGTGAAAGTGGATTTAAAATAACCAAACCCATTTCATATTTTAGTAAATTTAATGCTGATTGAGAAAATATCATCGTTTTTGGTTCTACGCTAAACCAAAGTGGAGAAAACTGTCATTTTTCAGAAAAAAGTAAGATTTTAATAATAATAGATGTATTTTTAGGAATATTGTACATTTCAAAAGAATGATTTAGGAATATTGTATATTTCAAAAGAATAATAATTCTTGCTAAATTAAGAATAATAATTCTTCCTATAAAGAATAATAATTAGTAGAATAATTCTTCTATAAAGAATAATAATTCTTCCTAAATTAAGAATGATTTAGGAATATTGTATATTTCAAAAGAAATATAATTCTTGCTTATTTATTATTCTTGAATTTTCACATTATAGTTTTTATTTATTATTTTGATGCAATGTTAGAGAAAGAAGTAATATAGTTGATATCAGCCTATTTATAAATAAAATATGTATTCAATTAAACAAATTCAATTTGCAAGTATTATTTACAATTTTTCTAATACTCTTCATACACACACGCACACACACGCACACGCACACACACACACTCACACACACACACACACACACACACACACACACACACACACACACACACACACACACACACACACACACACACACACACACACACACACACACACACACACACACACACACACACACACACACACACACACACACACACACACACACACACACACACACACACACACACACACACACACACACACACACACACACACACACACACACACACACACACACACTGAAGAAGCGAGATATGTAAATGGTTGCTGACTCGTTAACAACAAGAATGTTTATGTTTATACATCCCTAAAATGTTCTTGTGTTGAATAAGAGTTAAGACGAGTAAAAAGAAGAAGAAGAAAATAGAAACATTTGAAGCATGTTCCTATCTTAGTCTGCTGATATGGCATTTTTAAAACATATTTTAGAAAATTCACTTTTCGTTCACAAAGATACAAATAGTTTTTCGAATTTTACATATTTTCTAATATCCGAAATTAAAAACAATAGTATTGTATCACTAATCATATTTATTAATGGAACCTGAACCTTTAGAACCAAACCAACCGAAGACTCTTAGGTGCAGGTAATACTAAGGAAGAACTGCTTCTTAGTCTGAGGTCATGTAAGGAGGTGATTTGACCGTGATCACGCTCAACCGCCAGATTTTCAACCATTAAGTAGCAACATTAATTATATTTGTGTTATTTGAAATCCTGTTTGTTTACCGTCCCTTTATGCAACTAGGGCTATCGGACGATGCTGCAGTGGTAGTCCTAGCTTTTGCCTATAAAGGTATATTCAGGATAGGGTTCTTTAACGAGTTCCTAATATTGTATAGGCTCGGAACCTCCATTTTACTTCCTATCCGAGGGACGGCATAGCCAAGGATTTTTTACTCCCTTTAAACCCGCCACCTTTAGTATTGTAGGCTGCTATGCTATCCACTACACCACTGGTGAACCCAATTGAAAGTCTAATGTTCCGAGCTGATAAACCTGAAAGCGAGAGGTTATAAATAATAAAAACCTAAATACCTTCTTCTTTTTTTTTTTTTTTTGTGAATTTTCTTCTATTATTTAATCCTAAAATTGAGAAATGTTTATTTAAATTGGGGATGATGACTGTTTCTAAACCCCACATGATTTCTTGTTTGAAGAAAGGATCGTAATCTTTGATTTTGAACTTGATGTTTATGTATAATTCTTTCATTAAAATGTCACCTACATTGTGTGTTTCTTATAGAAGACAGCTTAACGTAATAGAAAGGTTTGAGGTATTGTTAAAAAAAAAAATAAACTTATATGTTGACATTAAATATGTATGCATATATTTTTATATTTATTTGAATATTATTTTAATTATTTCTTGCGGGTAACCACTTGATTTAATTTGTTTAATTTTTCTTCAAACATAAAACAGTTCAAAGATAAAATATATATATATATATATATATATATATATATGTATGGGGAGCGGGGTAGCCCACTGGTAAGGCAGTGGACTGCTGTGCTTAAGGCCCCGAGTTCGAACCTGACATGACTTATGATATCTTTATTATTTGCCACAGTCCGTCTCGTGGGCCGAGAGACCCTCCTGGGGCAAACCCGGCCTCTATAAAGTGGGTACCCTTAATTGAAAAATTAAGGGGGAAAAACCTGGCGGTTGAGCGTGATCACGGTCAAATCAACTCCTTGCACGACCGCTGACCAAGAAACAGTACTCTTTCTTACAAAGTACTGAACCCAAGAACCTTCATGGGTTGTAGTGGTACAGGTTTATATATATATGTATATATATATATATATATATATATATATATATATATATATATATATATATATATTTGTGTGTGTGCCGACGTTTCGGCCTAAATTTCACGTTTTCATGGTAATTCTCATAAAAGTTGGTTTCAAGTTTTTTTTTTTTTTGTATTTTTACCTAACTCCCAACCATTCCATTACATTTAAACTCATTTGTTAATTTCCTAGAGTTGGCAGGGGCGGATTTGGTAAAGGTACTGAAGTAGGGCTGATGGGCGTGTCCTGTTTTGAGAGGTTATGTGACCGTGATGTTATCGAACTCCCATCGCCTTTATTTCAGTTAAAAAGTGCCTTGATTGGCCTTAATAGATTCTAGCTTTCGACTCCCGCTCGCTGCGCTTTCTCTTCAGAGATAAATAAACCCCCTAAAGGGTCCTTTTCAGTGGAGATTAGGCCTTACTTAGAACGGCGCCTTAGTGAACGACGCATCTGCCTTACTTCAGTACTTGTACCGCGGATTTAGCCCAAAATTTGGGGGGAGTGGCATGACCCCTCATGAACCCAGTCAGACACTTACGTATTGCCTTTCGCCTGACAGCAATTTTATTTTCACATTTATTTAATGGATTATTTCTTTTAGCGGAAAGTACTGCGATCTAAATTGTTACCTTTATAGTTTAGCAGCTATGTTATACCTTTCAAATTATATCTTTGGAAATTTAAAAAATTAAAAATAGTCAGAATATTTGGGTAGAGGTTATGACCCGGATTCGCCCTTGAGAGTGGTATTCATATTTTTAATTGACAACTTAACTGGATTGCTATCATCATCCTTATTCATTTGTACTAATAATGTCTTTATTTTGTTTTTTCGATCCAACGAAACTTGTTGACTTTTTTATGCAAGTTCCAGGCGAGATTTCTTGGAACTTGGAGTCCGTAAATTATCTCATGTTTCTTATCAGTTCTCTATTTGCGATAAGTTTAGAGTAACGATCCCTTTATCATTGTTATTAGAGAGACACCTCATTGCCATTCTTCTTTTTATCTAAATAAAGGAATCTTTAGCAGTAGTCGATATCCGACTGTAGTCAACATCACTACTGTGTTGTGCAGGGGACGCGTCCCCCCCCCCAATATTTGGAAGGGGGCAATACTTGCACTCTAACTGTGACATAAATTTTCTAAATACCTATAAAATAAATCGTTGGAGGAGGAATTAAATACCTCAACAGTTGATTTTAGGCGTTCTTCTTTCACCTTTTAGCCTTTCAAATGTTCACATATCTACAGGAATGTATAGAATCGTGCCCCCAATAATTTGGTGCTGGTGTCGCCCATGGTTTTGTGTTGCAAACTTACTATACAGGGTATGCCAAATACTAATTGGTTAACGTTATTTTTAGGTTAAATCATATAAAATTTAGTTCGTTTATGAAATGTGGAAAAAAATCGAAAGATTTAGAAAGTTTGTACTTATCTGGAACACACCATTAGCCCAGTCAAATGGTGCTAAGAAGGGCCAGTTTAAAAAAAAAAATTAGGGCGAAAGGTTTCTCGAAGGATTCTTATGTTTTTCACTATGCTAAATCCGAATCTGAAGTTTGCCAACAAAAAAAAATGACGGCTTCACAGTGAAAATCGCAAAAAACCCTAAAAATTTCGGACTTTTTTCACAAAATCGCTTATAAGTTAAAACATATGCATCCTAGTTAATTTCTCATTATTTACAAAATTAAAGTAGACAAAATTTTCTTCAAATTCACTGGTGAAACAGCTGTTGGTGATTAATGGTTATAGACGTGTTTTTGTTTTGCTCTGTGTTTTAAAAGTTTTTTAAGATGTTTTAATGGTGTAAATTGTGTGTTAATTGTGTTTTTCTTCCCCCTATTGGTAAGTTGAACTAGTGTGAAAGAAAGGGGAGAGAAAATTTAAGTGCAGTGGGTTCGCCCGCTGAACAATGACGGACTCGTTAGAATCTAGTGATCAAGCAATCGAAATGGACAATTCTAGTGAAAATCAGTCCGAATCTACTCCCTGGGAGCTTGTAGCAGGTAGAAAGCGACAAATAGTGTCCGATAGAGACCCACGCAAGCAAATGAAGGTTAGTAATTCTGTTACTACTAGCAATAGATACGCTCCTTTATCAAGCTCAAATAGTGACCCACAGCCATCAAATAACCAATTAGTCAATGTTAAGCCACCGCCCATACATTTGAATGACGTTCAAGACTATTCAGCTCTTGTAAACTACCTTCACAAAGAAGGGGGCCCTAACAGCTTCAGGCTAAAAACGTCTATAAGAGGGGTAAGCGTCTATCCCGAGAACGCCGAAGTATATCGTAGGCTAGTGGCCAGTCTTAGAAGAGGGGGTGCCGACTTCCACACCTACCAACTTAAAGAAGATAAATGCCCTCGGGTTGTTATAAAAAATTTACATCATGCTACTCCAGCTGAAACTATAAAACAAGAGCTTGCTAACCATGGTTACGAGGCAACAAATGTTGTAAATGTTATTTCTCGGTATAAAATACCGTTGCCTATGTTTTTCGTAGATGTTTCTAAGGCATCGTTCAATGAAAAAATTTTTGACATAGAGTTTTTATATTACACTCATGTGAAGATCGAAGAACCCCGGAAGAAACGGATGATCCCTCAATGCCTACGTTGTCAGCAGTATGGCCACACCAAAACATATTGTAATCATCCGCCCAAGTGCGTAAGGTGTGGTATGGGCCATGAAAGCACATCCTGCACCAAAACAAGAGACACCGCTGCAACTTGTGCCAACTGCCGAGGTCCACACCCAGCCAATTACAGAGGGTGCGAAATTCTGAAGGAGCTCCGGAAAATCCGCCGGGCTCATGATATTCTTCAGAGACCACCAAAAGCGCAGACTCCACCACCACCACCAACCATCAGTGAGTTTCCGCACCTCCCTCAGCCGCAACAGCATCATCCGCCTCAACAAGTACCGGGACTGGAGCAACAGAGACATCAACCTGCATCAGGACAACGTCAAAGATGTACAGGTATGAGTAGGAATATTACCCCATCGGCCCCTCCGGCTGAAAACTCCTCTGACCAAATTATAAATTTAATTAACGGGTTGAATAACCTCATCAATCCCCTCTTTGGCCTTCTACAACAACTATCTCATGTAACACTTGCCCTTAGCCAACAATATGCCCCTTAATCAGATGACTGTGGGCTCCATGTCAGTCATACTATGGAACGCAAACGGCCTGACTCAGCACAGGACCGAACTAGACATATACTTACATGAAAAACGCATTGACATTGCACTAATAACAGAAACCCATCTAACACCACAATCAAAATTTTACATACAGGGCTACAAAGTCTACAGAACTGACCATCCAGACGGAACAGCACACGGAGGCACTGCCATACTCGTCAAAATAACACTAAAACATAATCCTTTGCCAATTCCAATATTACCAAACATACAAGCTACAGCTATCACACTTTCCACACAACACCACTGCATTACTTTTGCAGCGGTTTACTGTCCTCCCAGGTATGTGCTGACACCCACGATGTTTAGTAATTTCTTTAAATGTCTTGGTAGATGTTTTATTGCAGGAGGAGATTATAACGCCAAAGACCAGTCTTGGGGGTCAAGACTTTCAACCCCCCGAGGAAGAAGTCTAAAGTTAGTTCTCCACGAGCTTTCATTAGACACGATATCACCCCATACACCAACTTACTGGCCAACTTCTAGACGGAAAACACCAGACTTACTCGATTTTTTCATTACTAAAGGACTTCGAACCACCCCACACAGTGTAAGTACGAACTCAGATCTTTGCTCTGATCATTCCCTTGTGCATTTGGTTTTACTTGACGAGCCCTGCGTAGCATCGAAGAAACCATCTTTAATAACCGGTAGAATAGATTGGGATGCGTACAGGAATTTTCTAAACACTGCACTAACAGTTCCTCTCTCCATTAAGAATGAAAAAGAACTTGAGGAGGCTGTAGAATGTTTTACACAGAACCTACAAAAAGCAGCATGGACCTCTTCTGTACCCAAACTTAGAAAGTCTGAAAATCTACCGATTTATCCCCAGTACATAAGGGATTTGATCAGAGCAAAGAGAAGAGCTCGGAAAACATGGCAGACTAACAGACTTCCATCTGATAAACGATCATACAATAGAATAAATAACGAACTCAAACGACAGATTTCCAAATTCAAACAAACAACTTACGACAACTATATAACGAATCTTTCGACTGACGATGGGAGCTTGTGGAGACATACCAAAAATATTACGAAGCATCGTGAAGTACCAGCACCTCTTCGAAAGGAGGATGATTCTTGGGTCGTGACCGACGGAGAAAAATCTGAGCTCTTCGCCGAATATCTTTCATCAGTTTTCAAACCACACATAGAATTTATAAATCCTGAACACGATACTAACGTACTCACCACTTTAGAAACACCCTTACAATTGACACTACCTCCTCCTTCCTTCACACCTACTCAAGTCGCTGAAAAAATCAAAAAGTTGCCTAAAAGAAAAGCCCCTGGACATGACTTGATTAATGCCGAAGTGCTCCAGCAAATGCCCAGGAAAGCTCTAGTGTTTCTGACTACAATATATAATGCGATACTGAGGACGACTAAATTCCCACTTCAATGGAAATACTCACATATAACAATGATACTCAAGCCTAACAAAGACAAGAACTTGCCCTCATCATACCGACCTATTAGCTTACTTCCTGTCTGTTCCAAAATTTTTGAAAGCTTATTATACCAAAGACTTATTGATGTACTAACAAACACGCAAACAATACCAGATCATCAATTTGGATTTAGGACACAACACTCTACAATACATCAATTACACAGAGTGACGGACTACATATCCACAGCACTAGAGCATAAATTATATGCAACTGGCGTATTTCTGGATGTCGCTCAGGCGTTCGACAGAGTCTGGCACCAGGGTCTTTTCTTTAAACTTAAGACTATACTTCCACCGACCTACTATCTTATTCTACAATCATTTCTTTCTGACAGATATTTCTCCGTCCGGTGCGGGTCAGAATTATCTTCTATTAAGCCTATCCTGGCAGGAGTACCCCAAGGTTCAGTGCTCGCACCACTACTCTACATCACTTACACTCACGACATTCCATGCAGCTCAGATATATTAACAGCAACATATGCGGACGACACAGCAATCCTAACAAGACACGTAAATTCATCACACGCATCACAGACTCTTCAACATTATTTAACAAAATTACATGGCTGGTTTAAACTTTGGAAAATCCGACTAAATCACGACAAATCATTACACATAACTTTTACTCTTCGACGTGAAACATGTCCTCCCGTTTTCCTTGACAATACACAGATACCACAGACAGACACAGTACACTACCTAGGACTAACATTTGACCGAAGAATGACATGGGGTCCACATATTAAAAAAAAAAGGAAAACCCTGAACCAAAGGCTAAAACTTCTATATTCACTCCTCTCAAAACAGTCGAAACTAAAACTTAGACAGAAATTGAACACCTACACCTACTTACTGAAACCAATCTGGACCTACGCATCACAGATATACGGCATCGCCAAAAAGACTCACATTAACAAACTTCAAATCTTTCAGGCAAAAACTTTTAGAACAATTACTAAAGCACCCTGGTATGTCAGCAACATAACATTACACAATGACCTTCACATGCCGACTGTCAAAGAACACATACGAACGCACTACAAAAGATTCCACGAAAAATTACAAGGACACCCCAACTCACTCATTAATAACATGGCCACAGAACTCATGCCAGGTAACACCCGTAGAAGGCTGAAGAGGAGCTGGATGAGGGACCTCCTCGTCTAGTTGTCAATCCTAGCACCAATCAAGCCAGTAGGAGATGCCGCTGGGTAATGCTCCCCCTCATGCCTCTCATGCCAATGTATTATTTCAATCATCAAATTCACTGATTGTTAATATTATTATTGACAGGTGTGAATAAAAGTTATCAGTTAAAAAAAAAAAAAAAAAAAAATTCACTGGTCACTTTTAATTTCTGATTGCAGGGCACCGCCGCTAGAGCGCGCTGAAAATGAGCAACTTTTTGGCACTTAGGCAAAAACGAGAGAAACTCAGCCCTAACTAGCCCCAGACGCTTTCTTATCATATTTCCTTCATGAATACGTGTTTTTTTCATGTTCTATGGTGGTTACAAGATTGCGGAGCCTTTGAAAAACATTGCCCACGGAGTGTTACGAATTGACAAAGGACCGATCAAGACGTTTTATTATTTGTTTGTTTGTTTAACGTCACTTTATGCCACTAACGCTAATCGAACGATGCTACAGTGTGAGTCCTAAATTTTGTCTATCCAGGTATAATTAGGATAGGGATCTTTAACGAGTACCTAACATCTGCTACGTTTCTGGTCGCCCGCTTTTCTGAGGTGGGTGAGTGGTGGTTACCAAAAACGGGATACATGAAATTAATGTATCAATGTATATTGGATTTTTTTCCAGAAGTGACGTTTTTACCAATTTTATTTATTTTAAGTAACCTGTGGCATGGGGTGAATTAAAATAAAGAATCTAATGTAAATCTAAATTGTACTCTTTGTTTAATTTTATTGACTAAGAACGTAAATCATAAATATCCCCTTTTAGTAAAAACTATACCTATATATGTATTAGTTACATAAAACGACACCTAGTTATTGGGTGCTGCCTGGCAGGGGGAATTAGGTCAACCTAACTTACTTGATGGCATGGGCGGATCCAGCCGATTTTAAAGGGGGCCTGCAGCCCTAAAGCTTTTTACTTTCACTTACCTATATATGAAATATATAGTATGTGGAAGTATTGCGATCGTGAAAATTTTCGACTTCCGGTTTTCAACGGAAATACACGTTTTGGGGTCCCCTGAGTCGAAATAACCAAGTCCCGCGAAATGGTCTGTGTGTGTGTGTGTGTGTGTGTGTGTGTGTGTGTGTGTGTGTGTGTGTGTGTGTGTGTGTGTGTAAACAGACTAGCTCAAAAACTATAAACCGTGCGAACCTGAAATTGGGTATTTAGAGTATGTATATGCCCGCGATGTGACAGCAAAAATTTCATCAAAATTACTCAAAGGGAGGGGGTACTTTATTTAATAACTTTTTAAGTTTTTTTCGATTTTCTCAAAAACGATTTTAACGATTTTGATTAAACTGAGTATTTGATCTATTTATATGCCCGAGATATGACTGTAAAAATTTCATCAAAATTGATCAACCGGAGGGGGGACTTTACTTAATAAATTTTGTATCATTTTCACGTTTTTTTTTATTTACTCAAAAACGGTTTTAACGATTTTGATCAAACTTTGTATTTGATGTATTTATATGCCCGAGATATGACTGTAAAAATTGATCTACAGGAGGGGGGACTTTATTTCATAATTTTTTTCCAATTTTTACCTTTTTGATCGATTATCTCAAAAACGGCTTTAACGATTTTTATCGAATTCGTTATGTTTAATGAAAATTAGTTGTTATTTAATATCAGGTAAGCTTTATCATTATTAAAATGTTCTGAGAGGGCTTAAATGGGGAAGGGGCCTTTTTTGTTTTCCTATAAAGTACCTTTGTTTTAGTTTATATTGAGAAATTAACTGTCTGTCATCACGCCTAAAAATAAGAAATGGCTAAATATGATATATGAAGAAAATCAAGTAAACATATACAGGAGAAAAAAAGAAAAATAATCCGTCAACTCATAAAGCACCTTGAGCTCACGCATGCGCCGTACGCCTTTAATGACTAACCAATGCGTTATTATTAAAGATGTTCTGTTCATTTGAGAAGTGGCAATTAACAAAACGCATTAAGTTCTAATCTAAGTAAGTTGGTAAGTGAATGTTGTGTGTTGCGCGCACGCACCAGATTTTTTACCTTTATGTTCCTTTCCCACAACTAAAATTGTACTTGTTCTGCACATTATTTGTTCTTTAACTTGCTTCCTTGCTTTAAGGAAAGTCAAATTCTATCTTTAAATGCCGAAAAAATTTCCGAAGGGAGGGTCTGCCGCCCCCCAGCCCCTCCCCTGGATCCGCCAATGCTTGATGGTTGGCCACTCAATATTATTACATGTACTGAACTCATATCTAGAAATCATATCTAACACTTATATGATGAAGATATTCATTCCAGCTCTGTACACTTCCTTACGCTCTCAGCTCCTTGTTTCCAGTCTCTGGCACTCCTCTTCCCAACTCTGACAATTCCGCTTCAGGGCTTCCTACGACCAGCGCAATTTTCACTCTTCCCCCCAGACTCTGTACTCCTCGCACTTCCTGCACTCACTGCACTCTCTTCTCAACTCTATCATGGCAGCATCCATGATACAAGCACATGCGCGTACGCGTCCCCCCCAATATTTTGACAGGAGGGGGCTGTCCCCCCCAATATTTTGGAAGGAGAGGACCCAATGTAAAAAAATTAAATAAAAATGCGATTTTATGATTTTATCCGGGTTTAACCAATAAAATATAAATATAAAATATTAGTATTAATAGTATAATATTATTAATTAAATTATTAAATATACTATATATTTAATATATACTATTAAAATAGTATAATTATATTATCAGTACTTTCAGCACACTCTATTGTTAAAAGCTAGTCAGGTGTACGAGTATTGTATATTTGATTAATTATACATTTTTATTTCAGCTCGAACTGTTTTGTTTTATTGCTCTACATTTCTTTTTTAAACCAAGCAGCTTGATCCTACTTTCCATCAATTTGATGAAGCTTATAGAAGATAATGGAAATCAATGAAATTAGTAGGATCAGAATCGGAAAAAAAACTTGGATAAAATTTAATCTAGAAATTTCGGCCCAAATCCTTCAACATTAAACCTTAACAATTCCCTAATCTAATTTAATTTTTTAATGTATAACTGAGGCATAAATTGACAAGTTTTAAGAGACTATAAATACCTTTAAAATACAGGGTTGGAGGATGAATTTAAATGCCCCAACAGTTGTTTTTAGGAGTTATTGTATCAACTTTTAGCCCCTCGAATTTCTACCTACCCTATCTAGGAAAATATTTAGCCGTCCACCCCAATAATTTGGTGCTGGGGATGTCCATTTTACAACCTATCCGAGGGACGGCATAGCCAAGGATTTTTTACTCCCTTTAAAAAATCCTAGGGCACTTCGGGACGCGAACCCTCGACCTTTGCAGGTTGCTATGCTAACCACTACATCACCGCTGACCCCACAAATTTGTAATAGTTATTTAGCCCTGTAAGCACATAGACTTGCTGCTTCATGTTTTGTCTGTACGTGGACAATTAGTGGCCATTTTATAGTGGGCTAGGAACGTGATGAAGAATTGTCGCGGTTCTTTACTGACAGGGCGTCACTACCATGCAGCTGATTCTCAATTGCTTTATGATGTTCACGCCACCGTAACTCAACAACTAAAGTTTAATATTTATTTTTCCAGTGCCGGTGAGATAAGAAAGTTTGTATTGAAAGGCACCAGTTAGTTTTTTACAATTAATTCCTGCAATAATATGAATACTAAATTTATTACATCATCCAGTATATTAAAAGAAGGTTGGAGTCGTTTAAACGTGAGGAAAATTTTTGAGGTACAATAAAATATTATAATGGAAGAGAAATTTCTCAGAATATTTTTGTATTGTTTCTATCAGAATGTATATTGTTTCTAATTATATTTATTTTTTTAATTTATCTTTTACATACTTTGTATTACCATCTGTCAATTAAATAAAAATCTGGTGCGATTTTTATTAGAAATTTTGTTTATCTTTCACACATTTTCCCAGCAGTGGCAGATATAGAATTATTTTTAAGGGGGGTTTCGATTTATTAATTTCAATGGAATAGGCGTCACCAGCACCAAATTATTGTGGGGGAAGGCTCAATATACTCCTAGATAAGGTAGGTATAAATTCCAGGGGCTAAAAATTGAAATAACAACGCCTAAAAACAACGGTTGAAACTTTTAGTTCCTCCTCCTGCGATGTATTTTAAATGTAAAAGGGGGGGGGCATGAAAGGTGGGGAACTATTACTGTTTCTGTATAAAAAGAGCTATTATTAGTTATTTTTTTAACTCCTTAAATGAGGGAGGCGGGATGGCCGAGTGGAAAAACGAAGACAGCAAGTTCAAAACCCGGAGCCAGGGGAAAACTTAATTATACTCGGTATCAATCCTCCATCCTCTCCCCTGGCCCGGGAAACCCTGTATAACCTAACAGGCGAGGAAGGGGAGGAATAACAAATAAAACTCCTTAAATGAAAAATAGATTGTAGTAATTAAATTTAGATTTTAAATATTTATTAAAGCTTTACAATGTAACTATGCTCTAATATTTTGAATTAGGACCTTCATGAAACATAAAAATTTAAAAATAAAAAAGTGCGCCCCTCCCCCTCAAGAATTTTCTGGGTCCTCTACTGGAGTATAGGTAGTTGCTAAGGCTTCCTGTTGAAAGATGTGGGCCGAAATTTCTTGATTGAATTTTATCCAAGCTCTCCTCTTATCCTGATCCTACTAATTCCATTGCTATCCATAAACTTCTGTAAGCTTCATGGAGCTGATCCAAAAAAGTATCAAGCTGCTTGATACTATCCAACTCGGTTACAAAATTCATAAAATAATACGGTTCACGCTGAAATAAAAATTATGTAGTTAATCAAATGAGGAGATGAGGTGCATCATTCGTTAAATTTTTTTGAAAAATTGAGATAGCAGTGGATTCTAAAAGATATTTTAATGCTCTTTCAACATATCTTATCAGATTGGAGCAAAACTTGTCATTTCTTATGGATTTTTGCTATACAAAATAGCGGTTAGTTGCAGAACTGATTCGTTCCCTAGCCCATCGTGTTTCAAAACTGGTTCGTTACTCGTTTTGATGCAAAACTCTTTGGTTCCAATGATCACTTCTCACTTTGCTGCCATCCCATTCGTGCACTTCAGCTGTTTCTGTTACTGTTTCTGAACAAAATATAGAAAGCCCCTTAAACTCGCGTGTTTTATTTCAGTTTATACTCGATTCTTCTTACCTAGCTATATTAATAATTGATTTTTCAATGGCCCCATAAGCTGAAAGGCGTTATTAATCTGCTGAAAAAGCAAATTGCTGACGAGTGGAAGGCCAATGATACATTGAAGTATTACACACAAGTTCTCAATATATCTGCCACAGACGAAGGAAACGACGAACAACAGGATGATCAAGTCGCTATTGTAGAAGAAGACGATAGCCTCAGGATCTAGTCTTTTTGTAGTCGGGTGTTTATATCCGTACGCCGATATTTTTGAAAAATTCGTAAAAAAAAAAAAAAATGTTTAGTAAATGTTTTAAGTCAGTGGGTGATATTATTTTGTAAAATGGTACCGAATTTATTTATAAAATAGTTTTGAACTTAAATAAATATTACTTATTAAGAAGATCAACTTACGCCGTGTGAATTAAAACTCGTTCGTAACAATGTGGTATGCAGCAAAAGTCTTTCCTTTAAACATTTTGTTACAAAACTTTCTCATTTCATATTTTGTTACTTCTAAATCAGTAATTTTTTACTTTCACTTACCTACATATGAAATATATAGTAAGTGGAAGTATTGCGATCGTAAAAAATTTCGACTTCCGGTTTTCAACGGAAATACACGTTTTCGGGTCCCCTGAGTCCAAATGACCAAGTCCCACGAAATGGTCTGTGTGTGTGTGTGTGTGTGTGTGTGTGTGTGTGTGTGTGTGTGTGTGTGTGTGTGTGTGTGTGTGTGTGTGTGTGTGTGTGTGTGTGTGTCTGTGTCTGTGTCTGTGTCTGTGTGTGTGTGTCTGTGTGTGTGTGTATGTATATGCCCGTGATGTGACAGCAAAAATTTCATCAAAATTGCTCAAAGGGAGGGGGTACTTTATTTAATAACTTTTTAAGTTTTTTTCGATTTTCTCAAAAACGGCTCTAACGATTTTGATTAAACTGAGTATTTGATCTATTTGTATGCCCGAGATATGACTGTATAAATTTCATCAAAATTGATCAACCGGAGGGGGGACTTTACTTGATAAATTTTGTATAATTTTCACGTGTTTTTTTTTAGTTACTCAAAAACTGTTTTAACGATTTTGATCAAACTGGGTATTCGATGTATGCGTATGCCAAAGATGCGATAGCCAACATTACATCAAAATTGATCAACCGGAGGGGGGACTTTACTTAATAAATTTTGTATCATTTTCACGGTTTTTTTTTATTTACTCAAAAAAGGCTTTAACGATTTTGATCAAACTAGGTATTTGATTTATGTATATGCCAAAGATGTGATAGCCAAAATTTCATCAAAATTGGTTTATCGGAGGGGGCACTTTATTTCATAAATTGTTTCCAATTTTTACGTTTTTTTTTTCGATTTTCTCAAAAACGGCTTTAACGATTTTCATCAAACTCGTGGTGTTTAATGAAAATTAGGTGTTCTTTAATATCAGGTAAGCTATATCATTTTTTTTTTTTTTTTTTTTTTTTTTGGACTTCAAGGCTTCCAATGAAGCCCTATACTGCCCACACTAACACCCATGGCACTGGGTGACACTTCTCCTACGCATGAAAAGCACCACCCAGGGCGGGACTCGAACCCGCTGCGCCGGCATGGGAGTACGGCGCTTTACCGCACAGCCACACCGGGCCCCAAAGCTATATCATTATTAAAATGTTCTGAGGGGGCTTAAATGGGGAAGGGGCCTTTTTTGTTTTCCTATAAAGTACCTTTGTATTTGTTTATTTGGAGAAATTATCTGTCTCTCGTTTTGCCTAAAAATAAGAAATGGCTAAATGTGAGATATGATAAAATCAAGGAAACATATACAGGAGAAAAAAAGAAAAATATTCAGTCAACTCATAAAACTCGTTGAGCGCAAGCGGAGTACGCCTTTAATGGCAGACCATTGTTCATAATTAAAGCCATTCTGTTCATTTGAGAAGTGGCAATTAACAAAACGCATTAATTTCTAATCTAAGTAAGTTTGTAAGTGAAAGTTGTGTGTTGCGCGCACGCACCAGATTTTTTTTTATTCCAAGCTCACTTACATAGGGTAGCTGCACCTTTCGAAGGCAAAAAAAAATCATCTTTATCTGGCCCCTCTACAAGACGTGGTAAGTTTTTTGAGTTTCCTGAAAAATGTGTTCAGGTGGAACGGACGAGTTTTGCATCTCACCTCTTCAAATATACAAACAATACGCCTGATGATGCTTTTAAAAAAGCGAAACGGCGCCTATTTGAGAAATTGGGTATAATCAATCAATGAAGTATGCTGTAATTAACTAATATTTTATATTTTTATTTAATTTTCTAGATTGGGGGGCAGTCCCCTCCTGCCAAAATATTGCGGGGCCCCTCACCATGTCCCCTCTGGGGTGACACCCGTGTTCAATGATTACCTGAAGTGATGTTAACAAACTGATAACCTGATGGGGTTTGTATGGTTCGGGCACGTCTACAAAGACAATTGAATAGTGTTCAGTGTTATTTGCCTTTTTACCATTTATTTCGGTTTAGCATGATACATTAACACGTTAATCGCCATATCAGTCATATGTATCTGACGCTAAGAAGTTCTACATGAGCCATGTGAGACATATATGTTTGACGTACGCGATTTGATAGAAGGCATGTCAAGGGCGTACCCAGGATCAAAACTAGGGGGGGGGGGCAAGCTAAAAACTAGGGGGGGGGGCAAGCTATGGTCGTTCAGACTGTAACACCTTACCGCGGAAAAGGTGAATGAAACCAAAATTATGTAAAATTATAGCAGTGCTTTATCAACTAAGTTATTACAATTATTTGCTTGAAAAAAAAAATGTATTCTATTATTGCTTCCAGTCTTAAAAGCCTAAAAAATTATTGCTTCCAGCCTTCCAGAGGGGGGGCAGCTGCCCCCCCCTGCCCCCCGCTGGGTACGCCCATGAGGCACGTCAATCACAGATGTCCGACGTAAATTTTTAACTAAATTATCTAATAAAGTTATCATGGCTCATGTGAAAATTTGTCTGATATTATCGTGGCGATTAACGTGTTAAAATAATTTAGAATGATGTAATTATTTTTTTCTTTATACAAATTTCGGAGGGTGCCTGTCCCCTGCCCCCCCCCTTACATACGGTCATGTTTTTTTCATAATTATTTAATAATACCAATCTTAATTTTGAATATATGTGAACTGTTTTATTTATTAGCTACCTGAAATATGTTTATGAAATTTCATGAGCAACAATGTTAGGGTAGATAGCAAACGATGCTTTGATTCTAGGAATTTCTTGTTTTGATCATTGTTGTATCTATAAATACCAATGAATAACAACCATTGTTAACCACAGAAAACAAATATGTTTTACTCAAATCCAATGTCAATTATAATTTTCCGATATTTCTTGTTTTGTTTGAGCAAAATTTATATAAAAAGCTTAATTGGAAATAAGCATTACCAACAACTGTTTTACTGTAAGCTTATTGTTAATGATTTGTAATAGTTTATTGTTAAAACTTGGAATTAAAAATTTCTAGTGCTATAAATGTTTTAGAAACCCTTCATTTACCTATACCCTATAATGCATATTTTCATACTTACGTAATCACAGTATTAAGTATATCAGTGATAGGTGGTTATTGTTTAGGAAACTATATCCAAAAGGTCGCGGATTCGTTATCCGGCAGATGGCCGTAGGATTTTTTAAGGGAGTAAAAATTCCTAGGCTATGCCGTCCTTGGGATAGGACTTAAAATGCCAGTCCCGAGCCTGTGCGATGTCAGGTACCCGTTAACGATCCCTATCCTAATTATACCTGGATAAGCGAAATTCAGGAGTCCATCTGTAGCATCATCCGATTAGCCTTAGTAGCATAAGTGACGTTAAACAAAGATACAAAAAATACTTTATAATTAAAGTAAAATATGTCGAAATAAAGTTTATAAAGTTAAAATTAAAAAAAAAAAAAATGATAAAATTGACAAAGACGGACATATGTAAGCGAAGTTTTTCTGTTTGTATAAAAAAATAAAATTTGCCAACCCATTTGTTCATGTTTTTACTGTGCAACTGTTTTCCCCCTGTTATTTATTCTTATTATTTCAAAGTGAACATCGTGAATATATGGTGATAAATTTATTAATTACTCTCTTTGCTGTAATTAGAAGAGAGAGCGAAAAAACACTTTTTTTCATTCAAAAAACGTTCATGAAACGAGGCTGTGTATGTTTTTAACACAGTTTGTACAAACTATGGTGGTAATTGTGACTTTAAGAATATACTAAAACAAGTTCTTTTTTATGAGGGGGGGGGGGGTAAATTCTTCAAAAATTTTATTTAAACATGGTGCACCAGGGCCCCCAAGTTTATGGCTATGTACGCCTCATTACTTACATTCCAATATTAGAACAATTAAATATATAAAATTATTTTTTAATATTTTTAGATATCAGAATTCAAAACAAAAATCAATAAACCAACTAAATATATATATTCATTATTATAAGTATATGTAACTAACTTTTCTGAAACAATTTAGCTGTTCCAATATTGGGAAAAATGGGTTATAAAAGAGTCAGGATATAAATCTCATTGTTGCCAAAAATGCCAGTCATAACCAAGTCAAAGCAAACTAATTCTAATTTCTTCTGAGAAAAACTTATAATTTCATAGGTAATTAAAAAAAAAAAAAAAAAAAAAAAAAAGTGTAGGGATGGTTTGATGTCCTATGTAGGATGGTTTGATGTCCTTGGTACATGCTCAAAAATACAACTATCAACTGGGAAAATAATCGAAGTATTATTTATTATGACTTATCCGTTTGTTTCTTCATCAATGCAAGTTTAAAATTATCGTAAATAAGATGGCGGTAGAAAAGCTGTATGTACCAATATATCAGTACATGGATTTGATTGAAGAAATAAAGAAAAAGTTGTATTAAGAAGGAAAATTTCGTTAGGGGGGGGGCTGGTGAAATTCTGGAAGAGGTCGAGTTATTCTGACCTTTTAAGGCTCGATTAATTATTAAAATAAAACTTATTTATATTTAAAAGTTAAAATATATGTTTATGCAATGCTTAATAAATATAGTAAATGAAGACGTCTTTCTTTAATTGATAGTTTTTGTTTCACAAAATTTCTAGAGGGGTAGCAGCTGCACTCCTGCGGACGCACATGTTTGGAAGATAAAGCTCTGGTAATCATTGCATCTCTGTAAATTTCCATCCTCCATCAAGTTAATATTTTTGATAAATCCTTTAATATTTTTATAAATTTAAGGAGGGGGGAGCGGTTACCTTAAATGCATAAAATATAATTGTTATAGAAAGAAATTAAAACAATTCATTGACTAAAAATTATGTCTGTTGTTATCAAGGGAGGATTCGGCACGAAATTGGGGGGGGGGTCAAAGTAAACACATACCTGCAATATTCGCTTAAAAATATAACGAAATTGAAAAGACAAAACAGTTGGGGGGGGGGGGGGTTCATGACTCCTAGTACAACTACCCCCTTGATCCATGGATTTTATTAAAGAAATAAAGAAAAAGTTGATAAAGGAAGGTAAACTTCTGTAAATGTCCTTTTATTTATGCTTCATCAAGTTATTATTTTTAATTATCCTTTAATATTTAATCTTTTAATATTTTAATAAGTTTAGGGGGGGAGGAGCAGAGGCTACCTGATATGCATAAAATATAATTGTTATAGAAAAAATAAAAACAATTCATTAGTTTTTTAAATTAAGACTGTTGTTATGATATATGAAATAATCAGTAACTTCTTTGATTATTTAATTTAAATATCACAGAATATATTTCAACTACCAACTTTTAGAAAAAGAAAAATGGCTATCGGCGTTACCTGTTTTACCCAAGAGATAGGCTGCACTTTGTAACGAGTGATCTGATTGGCTGAGCGCCGATGGAGGGGAGAACATTATATATTCAGCTTCCCCTACATGCAATTCCTCATTTCATCGGGTTCTTCAAGATGGCTACTACTAGTTGCAGAGATTGTATATGCACTTATCAAGGTATAGTTTATGTTCTTATTTCATTTTATCAGTTTTATTTAAATGTCCTAGTGTCATTAATTAATGGTTTAAATATTTTTATGTTGAATCTTTCAGGGAGTCCATTGTTGCTAAATGTTTATTTCGTATATAAGTCATTTCATTTATTTATTTACATTATCTCCTAATAATAAAGCATTATACAATAAATAAATATAAAAATCTCATTTTTTTTTTATCGTAGTACCTATATTGTGTTTTGTTAGACGATTTCCTTCTTAATTACGTTTTAATCGAATTTAATGTAGGTATCTACCTATATTAATTGTAAATTAAGGAGTTTTTCTGATGCATTTGTTTGTTGATATATTTTGAAAGTGTTATAGTCCAATAAATGAATCTTTTTTCATATTAATTTTTTATTCCGTTTCTTAAATTATGAGGATACATTCATTCGTGTTTGGGCAAAAGTGATTAAATCATAAAAAGTTCTTTTGTGTCGTTTTATAATTCATAATTTACTATAAAATACAGTCAGTTAAAGTAATATAGTTCCATACATCATTCAAGAATAACGGAATACAATCCTATAGAATTAATAATGTTTGAAAACTTTGTAAATCCTTGTTTAAGCTTCACATTCGGCAACTTGAGTACTTTTGTATAAAAACTACTGAATTACATGCATTTTATTTAATATTTATATTAATCAGGATTAATATATTATTCCACAAATTTTTTTCGTTTTAGTTCGGTATGAGTTAAGTACGTATTACATATTGATGTTTAATAAATCCTATTATTAATTTAATTTATAGAATGAAATTTTTTTGACGAATTTTTGACTGTTGTGTATTCCTGGGACACGCAGCGCTATGTTTTTATTTTACATTACTGAAGCTTTAGTCAGATGTTTACAGGAAATTCTCCATCGCACAAAGATTCTTTTGTTTGTGTGTTGAAGAGAAGACAATCTTCAAAAATTTTATTCGATGTTTATTCTAAATCTCTTCGTTGAAGCTTGATTTTTTAAAGAAATGTTTTAACATACATATTAATTTGAATTTTAAAAACAATAAATTAGTTTTATATTTATGACAATGCATATTAAATTTTATTGTGATAACAAAAACATGTAATGAATAATTTTTTTATTTATTAGTGTTCCTTAAACAATAAATTATAGTTGATCTTGTTTTTAAATTAATAAACTTAATAATTTTAATGTCATGGACTTAATAATTAACTATTTCATTCATTAACTAGGAACTTAAGTAAAAGTTTAAGCATTGTTACTTTATTATATTAGTTATGAAAACTGAATAAAATTCTATTTAAAGTAGTAATTATTTATTAATGAAGTAAGTATAGGTAATAAAATCAATTATTTAACTGTTAATTTATATTTGTATATTTTTATATTTATTTAGTAATATAGTGAAAATTGTATCTTCCTTTGAATTCTATATTTGTCAATTCAGTATACCAATTTAAGCTTCACAACGTTTCGAAGCCTATGGAGTTGTGAAGCTTAAATTTTTATAATGAATTGACAAATATAGAATTAAAAACAGATACAATTTTCACTATATCACTGAAAAATTGGAACAATATAAAAAACAAAATCTTCCAGTAGTATTTAATAAAAAATTTATTTCCAATTATGATTAGGGTAAAGTATTAAGGATTTGGATTAATTATACACTTCAACTACAATGCAGAAATTTAATGAGTTTGTTAAATTACTTAATTGAGCATTGTTACCATATTATATCATTCATGTTTGGGCAAAAGAGCTTAAGTCATAAAACTTATTTTTTGTATCTTCTTAAAATTCATAATTTACGATAATTTATTCGTTATTCATAATTTATTACAGTTTCTGTTGAAAGAATATAGTTTCATTTATTATTCTGGAATAAAGAAACACCATCAGAAAGAATTTATAATGATTTTCAATAGCTTGGTAAATCGTTTAAGCTTCACATTCGATGACTTAACCCCTTTTGCCCAAATACCAGTGATTTATTAGTCATGATAGCAATACAATTCTATTTCATTTATATAAAATTAAATTAAATATTTAATTATTTCTTATTTAGTTTATTTTTTGTAATTATTTCCTCTTGGATTAATTTATTATATTTTTATAGATGTTTCTGTCTCTGGATTCATTTTTTGAAGTCATGAAGATCCAAGTCAATATATGTTATGAACAAATTCTGCAGTGCTTGCTCAGCTTGGAATCCAGATAAGAAATATAATTTATTATTGTGAAAGTTCGAGTGTGTGGTCGTAGATGAAATCACTATAATAAGACATTTTGTTGTATGCCTACATTTTCTCTTAAATTTAAGACCTTTATCAGGGCTTATACAGGTATCAATTATGTAGATGTAAATAATATTTCTACACATTATTTACATTTGTGTAATTGATTTATTGTTAATTTCTACTTGTCTCTTTCCTTTTCTTCTTGATTCTATTTATCCTTTTTTTCTTTTTCTTTTTCTTTTCTTCCTTCTTTTTTTCTTATTTAAGCCCTGACAAAGGTCTAAAACTTAAGCAAAACATTGGCACAGAAAACAAAAAGTCTGCTTACGTGATTTCATCTGACCGCTTATCAGCTTTCTACCATGCATACTAGCATACACCATTTCTTCTCTACTCTTCATTAATTCAAGTAAGTAATATTTATTTTTTTCCAATCCTGTATCCCATCTTTTAAATCAAGTTATATCCTTATTACATCACTTGTTTGGAGGAAGTGAGCCACAATTCTGAATATTGAAATTTTAGTGAAGGCATATGATCAGATAACAATTGCTATATTTCAGCTCTATAGGATCTGTCTTGAAAGGTGTCCAGCATTAAACATTTGTCTTAAAAATCTATAATATTCTCAAAAAATGTAGATGTTATTTGAGGTCTTAGCCAAAAATGAAAATTTTTTTCGTATTGTGTCAGTTTTCTTCCAAACATGCTGTATTAATATAGAATTAAGGACACTTGGATCCTATCTGCATATGGTGATAATACAAAATTAGACCCATAAATAATGGTTTCATATAAAATAAACCATTAAGATTATTAAATGGGAATTAAAAACATTCGCTTTCAATAAAATGGAAAAAAGTTAGTTATCTCTTCTTTCTAGTGTTTTTAAAAGCTTACATCTCCACTAGTTTTTTTGTTGTTTTTTAATGTATTTTTGAAATATTTTTTAAAATTATTATCAATACTTATATCCTTTGCTCAATTTAAAATTTTTTCTACATAATAAAATATAATCTAAATAGAAAATTGTCTTGTCTTCATACACATTTAATATTAAATGAAGGTCACTTGGGTCCTAGGTGCATATGGTGATAATAAAATATATGATTGATAAATAATCCTTTCTTATAAAACAAATCATTAAGATTATTAAATAGTGGGAATTCAAAAATTTTGTGTTTAATAAAATGGAAAAAAATAATTTTTTAAAAAGCTTTATCTCCAATTTTTACTTTCACTTACCTATATATGAAATATATATAAGTGGAAGTATTGCGATCGTGAAAATTTTCGACTTCCGGTTTTCAACGGAAATACACGTTTTGGGGTCCCCTGAGTCAAAATAACCAAGTCCCGCGAAATGGTCTGTGTGTGTGTGTGTGTGTGTCTGTGTGTGTGTGTGTCTGTGTGTGTGTGTGTGTGTGTGAACAGACTAGCTCAAAAACTATAAACCGTGCGAACCTGAAATTGGGTATTTAGAGTATGTATAAGCCTGCGATGTGACAGCAAAAATTTCATCAAATTTGCTCAAAGGGAGGGGGTACTTTATTTAATAACCTTTTAAGTTTTTTTCGATTTTCTCAAAAACGGCTCTAACGATTTTGATTAAACTGAGTATTTGATCTATTTATATGCCTGAAATATGACTGTAAAAATTTCATCAAAATTGATCAACCGGAGGGGGGACTTTACTTAATAAATTTTGTATCATTTTCACATGTTTTTTTTATTTACTCAAAAACAGTTTTAACGATTTTGATCAAACTTGGTATTTGATGTATTTATATGCCAAAGATGTGATAACCAACATTTCATCACAATTGATCAACCGGAGGGGGGACTTTACTCAATAAATTTTGTATCATTTTCACATGTTTTTTTTATTTACTCAAAAACGGTTTTAACGATTTTGATCAAACTTGGTATTTAATGTATTTATATGCCCGAGATACGACTGTAAAAATTTCATCAAAATTGATCTACGGGAGGGGGGACTTTACTTAATAAATTTTGTATCATTTTGACGGTTTTTTTTTTTATTTACTCAAAAACGGCTTTAACGATTAACAAAAATAAGATATGAATGTAGTAAAATGTGTGACTTTGGGAAATGATATTTAGCAAAACACGTCAATTTCTAATCTAAGTAAGTTGGTAAGTGAAAGTTGTGTGTTGCACGCACGCACCAGATTTTTTTTATCTATTTTTGAAATCATAAAATTTTTAAAATTATTATGTTGTTACTTATATACTTTGCTAAATTAAGAAAATTTTATTTATTTTATTCTTCATACACATTTAATCTTGAGAAATGACATTTATTATATCAAATTTTCATTAAAACGAAAGATTGTCTCAATTCAATCATGTTAATTTATCGAAAGATCAGCCAGTTAGCTTTTCTACTATGTTCCATTTTTTTTTTTTTTTTCATGTAAATGTTAAAATTTAATAAATATGAAAGAGTTCATGATCAAATTAGTTCTCATCTCAGTTCCATCACTTGTAATAAAACTAGTTACTGCGGATTACTTAAAATAAAGATAATGTATGTTAAAAACAGAATATATCACCATTTGCTTGTATGCTGTGTATGAGGGCTTAAGACAGCTTTAATGATCAATAACTGTTGGTTTTGGTTATAATCCTTTGACCCTGTCAAAACCATCCCCCATCAGGATTCACGGGAAGGCTTTTCATAGGACTCCTTAAAGATTTGTTTCATTCAAGAATTAGTTTTTTTAAATTTTGCAGGACACATCTAATTTTTTGTACAATTGTTACATATTTGAGCCATTTGAATCAGAAAGCTTTCAGTCCGCATTATATGTATTTACTTGATTAATATTCAACTTACTGACCCATTTGCCTGGGTCATGTGTTTTGAAGGAGGGTGAAATGTAATTATGCTGGAATATTTATTTAGGGTATATTATTTTAATATTGGAAAGGATATAGAGTTGATATTCAAATATTTTTGTATGTTTAAAATATTAGATTAACTTGAATTTTTCTTAGTTCACTTCTACTTCAATTACTACAACGGATCTATCTATACTCTTAGGGTGTGGATATAAATCTAAATTTCTCTACCTCTAATCTTGATGTTCGATTTTATTTTAACTATTGTGTCTTTAGGTATTCCAAAACGTTAATCAAACCCCTACTTTTCTGTTTCAAAAATGAGGGTTTTTATTATTCGGAAAAAAAAGGCATCAATTCATGTTTTAACATATTCATCCACAAGTATCCACAAATTTGTGGAAACATTCCAAACTTAATACAATGAAATTATAAATGATTGGTATGAGATTAGGCTTTAACATAGTGTAATTCGCAAAGTTTTGAGCTGCTGGTTTGGATTTCTTTAAAAACATAGCATAACATGATCCAATAAAAGTTTTAGTCTGTTTTTATATTTAGAAGAGGAGTTTAATTTGAATAGTTCCAACAAATTTTTATGATTGAAGATTCAGCAGAGCTTCACTGCATTACTTTGTTTTTAAGGTATCATTTGGGAAGGATAAGTCAATCAATGACAATGTATCGAATGAATGAAATCAGAACAAAAGATTGCAACCAATCAGAATATGTCAATGAAATCGAATGTCTAAGGATGGAAAAATATGATGAAATAAATGGAAATATTGCTATCAGATGTACTGCATTTTCATTCTATTGAGATGTCCTAGCAAGCATTAATTTTTTTCAAATTCTACTTGAGGCAGATTTAATAGTTTATGAATCATAGCACAACACAGGTTTTATTAGAAGCCGTAAACCCTGTTAAAGGCCGGGGAAGACGTGAAGTTCTGTCCTGGAAGAGGCTAAGAGCCAAAATGATACGTGGGCCACCCTCAAGGAGATGGCTCCAGATCGAGATAGGTGGTGAAACTTTATAAAGGCATGGCACTATGTCCCACCGAGGGGTAACTACTAAATAAGATAAAGTAATGTTTGGAAATGGAATCGATAACTTTTTACTTATTATTTATAAGTTGTGTTAGAAATTACTTTGATAATATGTAGTTTTGAAAAATGGCAATTTTCTATTTATTGATATGAAAACATCTTTTAAACCAGTCTGAAATTGGTTTAACGGTTTTATTAGAAGCCGTAAACCCTGTTAAAGGCCGGGGAAGACGTGAAGTTCTGTCCTGGAAGAGGCTAAGAGCCAAAATGATACGTGGGCCACCCTCAAGGAGATGGCTCCAGATCGAGATAGGTGGTGAAACTTTATAAAGGCATGGCACTATGTCCCACCGAGGGGTAACTACTAAATAAGATAAAGTAATGTTTGGAAATGGAATCGATAACTTTTTACTTATTATTTATAAGTTGTGTTAGAAATTACTTTGATAATATGTAGTTTTGAAAAATGGCAATTTTCTATTTATTGATATGAAAACATCTTTTAAACCAGTCTGAAATTGGTTTAACCAACTATAATCTACTGAAAACTAGATTTCAGTGGGTTTAACAAATTTCTTATTTTCTGCAAATAAGCTGTTCTAATTTAACAGTTTATAAATCATAGCGTAACACAGGTTTTATTAGTAGCCTAAGGCGCCCTACTAAATAAGAGAAAGTAATCTTTCTAAATGGAGTTAACAAATTTTTGCTAATTTATAAGTTGTGTTAAAAATTTCTTAGATGATATTACTTTTAAAAAATTGAATTTTTACTTTCACTTACCTATATATGAAATATATAGTAAGTGGAAGTATTGCGATCGTGAAAAAATTCGACTTCCGGTTTTCAACGGAAATACACGTTTTGGGGTCCCCTGAGTCGAAATGACCAAGTCCCGCTTTAATGGTCTGTGTGTGTGTGTGTCTGTGTGTGTGTGTGTGTGTGTGTGTGTGTGTGTGTGTGTGTGTGTGTGTGTGTGTGTGTGTGTGTGTGTGTGTGTGTGTGTGTGTGTGTGTGTGTGTGTGTGTGTGTGTGTGTGTGTGTGTGTGTGTGTGTGTGTGTGTGTGTGTGTGTGTGTGTGTGTGTGTGTGTGTGTGTGTGTGTGTGTGTGTGTGTGTGTGTGTATGTGAACAGACTAGCTCAAAAACTATAAACCGTGCAATCCTGAAATTGGGTATTTAGTGTAGGTATATGCCCGCGATGTGACAGCATAAATTTCATCAAAATTACTTAAAGGGAGGGGGTACTTTACTTAATAACTTTTTAGGTTTTTTTCGATTTTCTCAAAAACGGCTCTAACGATTTTGATTAAACTGAGTATTTCATCTATTTATATCCCCGAGATATGACAGTAAAAATTTCATCAAAATTGATTAACCGGAGGGGGGACTTTACTTAATAAATTTTGTAACATTTTCACGTGTTTTTTTTATTTACTCTAAATCGGCTTTAACGATTTTGATCAAACTGTGTATTTGATGTATGCATATGCCCGAGATATGACTGTAAAAATTTCATCAAAATTGATTAACCGGAGGGGGGACTTTACTTAATAAATTTTGTAACATTTTTACGTGCTTTTTTTATTTACTCAAAAACGGCTTTCACGATTGTGACCAAACTGGGTATTTGATGTATGTATATGCCAAATATGTGATAGCCAACATTTCATCAAAGTTGATCAACCGAAGGGGGGACTTTACTTAATAAATTTGTATCATTTTCACGGGGTTTTTTATTTACTCAAAAACGGCTTTAACGATTAATAAAAATAAGATATGAATGTAGAAAAATGTGTGACTTTGGGAAATGATATTTAACAAAACACGTCAATTTCTAATCTAAGTAAGTTGGTAAGTGAAAGTTGTGTGTTGCGTGCACGCACCAGATTTTTTTATTTATTGGTGAAACCATAGTTTAAAATCATTTTTAGAATTATTGAAAATAATTGCTTTCCAATCATTTTTAGATCGTGTTAGAAATTGATTTAGATAATACTTTTAAAAAAATATGAATTCTTTAAAAATTTATAGATATGAAAGCACCTTTTAAACCAGTTTAAAATAATTTTTAGACTGATTTAAAATTATTTTTTAATTTATTACTTTGTTATTTATTATTTAAAATTATTTTTTTTTAGACTAATGAGAAATTATTTCTTACTAATTATTTAACTATTTTTGGATTGTGTAACTGATTCCTTAGATAAAAGTTTTAAAAAATAGGAATTTTTTATTTATCGATTATTGATTTTTATTTATTAATTATTGATTTGAAACCATCTTTTAAACCAGTTTGAATCAGTTTGAAATCGATTGAACCAACTGAAATCTTCTCAAAATTAGATTTCAGTAGGTTTAACGAATTTCTTTTATTCCGTTTGTTTTTCTTTGATTAGTAATGTCCTCTCATGATTTGTTGATTCAATTTCAAAATTAAGCCAGCTCTAATAAATCTCAGTACTTCAGTGTCCTGTGATTGTTGACCAAATAGTCCTAGAATTAATATAAATTATTACTTGTTTATTTGATTGCTAATTATTACTTAAAGTGCACATAAAAGCAATATGTATTTTTTAGCTTTTGGTAGAGAGTGATTTAAAAATCATTAAGCATTCCTGTTCGAACTGTTTCAAATGTAAAATTTTTAGTTCTAAATTTGTCATTGTTTTTAAACCCCCAATATCTAGAGAGTGCATCATCCATCACAGGTCTTCAGAATGATTCCATGCATTGCCTGCTGCTTTCTTCTCATTAAACAGTGGTGTATTGTGTTGTGTTATTGCTAGCGCGGTGCCCTGGCCCCTGGGGTCGGGCCTTCAGATGGTCCCATTAGATGTGGGACTGCCTGAGGGGTCAGGACATTTGTTGGTCCGACTCCGCACCAGGGCTATCAAAGGAGGTACTAAACCCGCAATTGTGGGTTGTTCGCATGGGTGAGGGGATTCCCATGTGCCTTCCATATTTATTTTTGGAAGAGTACCTTCTTAATTTCGCTGTGTTAAGTGTTGTGGTTTTTGCTATTGTCAGCCAGTTTATGTACAAATGCTTTGATTTGACCATTACTCCTGCTGTCTTCAGAAAGTTCCTGTTTGTATGTTTAAGCCATTATATCGATGAGTGCTTCTGTTTCACCATTTCTCATGTCTACATCAGGAAGCTCCTTTTTATATCTTAAAACCCGGGAGCATTTCCCATTGTCTAATCATCATCCCTCGTTGCAATGCTGAAGTGTTCCATATCTGAAATTGTTTTCTTTTCTTTTTTAATTATCGGTTGGACATAATTTTAGATAAAATTGAATAATGGCAATAGAAACAGTAAAATCAACTAAATTTTACACCTTAAACCCATTCATATAAGAGATCAACCACTTACATCTGTAACCAATATTTAAAATCCAATTTCGGCACTTTCAATAAATTTCAGATATATCACTTTGGCTTTGCATTGACTACATTTTATTAGATTAAATATTAGTAAAATGATTCCACATTGAATGATTAAAATTGCTATAAAGATATACACCTCTATTTTGATAATTCGTGGAAAGGTCATTAATATAAAGCAATAATAACATTAAGATAAAATTTTAAGACAATTTAGGTTATATTTTATGCATTATAGTTTAATAAAATTAATAAACTATAAATTTTAGTTTATTGTATAAAGATAACTACTAACACCTATATTTTATATAATTCATCAAGTAAAGGTCTTAAAAATAAAGCAATTTTAACATTAAGATATAATTTTTAAGGCTCTATTTTGGTGTTATATAAGCCATAAATTTTTGAATTAATGAAATTATTCCTTTTTGAATGATTTAAATTAGTATAAATATCAACTACTAATACCTCTATTTTAAAGAATAAAGCAAAGTCTTTAATTTATAATCTGTAGCTTAGTAGAATTAATGTTTATTTCTTTTTTATAATTATGAAATTATAATGATTAAATTATTCCTTTTTGAATTATTACAATTACAATGAAGATAACTATTAATTCCTCTCTTTCCTTTTAAAATTCTCGTAAAGGCCTTTAAAATAAAGCAGTATTAACATTGAAATGCAATATCTAAGACTATTTTTGTTATATTTTATAAGCTGTAGCTTATAATGATCCAATGATTTCTTATTAAACGATTGAAATTGTTGAAAAGATAACAACCAATGCCCCCCCTCTATTTTATATAATTATTCAAGTGAATATCTTTAAAATTAAGTGTTTTTATCATCAAGATACTATTTGTAGGACTATTTTGGTCACATTTTATCAGTTTAGTTTAGTTTCATGTTTGTGTTATGTTTGTGTATATATATTTATATTTGTATTAATTAGACATTATTTATTTTTACATTATTATTTTAATTTTTAAACTAATATTTTAAAATCTAGATATTGTAAAGCATCGGTCATCTACTGTTTGCTTTATTCAAACTTCAACCACCAAGCTGTTTTATTATTCAGTGTATATAGTGTTTGTGCTAGTTCTGTTTCCGGTGTTGTGTCTACAGATGGTTCTGGTAGAGGACATTTGTGGGCCCAACACCCCTAGGTGATATTAAGAAGGTGCCTCTCACACCACATTTGGGTTGGTCTGCATGGGTGAGGGGATCCCATGTGCCTTCCGTTTCTTGGAAAGGAGGGTGCCTTCTTAAACCTTTTAGCTGCGATAGTTTCAGTGTGTTTAATGTTAACCGTGTCGTGTAATAAAATTTATCGTCGTTCTTGCTGTCATCGTCAGCCATCTATTAACTTCACTACTTTAAAACTTTTTTTTTTTTTTTATAACTGATAATCTTTATTCACACCTGTCAATAATAACATTAACAATCAGGGAATTACTTTAAAACTTAAACACTATATTCTAAAATATCTAAATTAAAAAAAAAAAAACTTAATACTTTATTATTTTTTATTATATCATTATTGTAAACGCTGAAGTATTGAGATGTGTAATCAAAATTAATTTTTTTTCTTTAATTAGTTTAAATTAGTTGTAGTTAAGTTTAAGTTAATTGTTTATTTCTTCTTTATATATATTTTATCAACTAGGCATTGTTTCTTCTTAATTAATTATTACAACATTATATGTGTATTAATTAATTTTTATGAGTCTGCGTAGTTGTTATTAGAGCTTTTGCAGATTCCATTATCAAAGGTTTATTCATGCTTACAATGAATATGTTTTAAAAATCTAATTTAATTTTATTAATTTAATGATTATTTTTGTACCTTCAATGCAATGCCGTAATATAATTAAGAAATCATACGATTTAAAAAAAAGTTGGAACATTTGGATTATTAAACTATTAAAAAATTAATGGCCTCCATACTTCCCATAAAATAACATAAATATCATGAAAATTGGACAATTATTTAGAAGGTACCTTTTGAATTCTGATCATTTGTTCAGCAGAAAATAAATTTTGTTTTGTATGATTTGGTCTCAATATTAGTGCTATTAATCGTATAAGATCATTTATCAATTTGCAATTATTTGCATAGGCCAAGTAGTAAAGTATATTTAATATTTATCGCTTCATTACCAGCATACCCACCATATTTCTTCTTATTTTATTAGTGCAATTTTCATTGGACTTTTTTTGTTATTTTAATAGGTTGTCCGTTTTACCTAAAACCACACTTAGTCCAGGAAATATTTCTGACTTTAAAATCCTGTAATGTTTCTTGCTCTTTCAATATTTTTTAGTTTTGATGATGTTCTCAGATAGTAAATATTATTTATTTACGAATTTTTTTTTTTTAGTGATTTCTTATAATCTTCTCAGAATATAGTCAACCCATCAACCAATACTGTCTTTTTTAATTTTGTTTGGATACTGATTATTATCAAAATTAAACTATTAGTTGTTTTTTCATAATGATCTATTCTTGATTTTCTTAAATATTTCATCAGATATCAATTGTCTAGTAGTAGAAATATATATTTTTATTTCTTTCTAAATATTTAAGGTATTGCATTGGTGGAATTTGAATTTCTTTTAAATTTAAAATGTTTTTTTTTGTTTTAAACAGCATTTTGGCGTGTTATTAGTCATTTTTGCACAGGTTTTTAAATATACAGGAAATCATTACTAATTCATTAAGAGGTGGTCAATATAAGAAAGAGTTGGCAATCTATTTTTAAAAAGAATCTGTTTAAGAAGACTTAACCGGGCTGAGTCACTTAGAGTGACTAATAAAAGAATCTTCATACTGCTGAGTGGTCGAGTCCCTGATGGTGATTGAAATGATATGAAGAAGACTTCTAGTAGTTTGTCTCCATGTTTCGGTGTGTGATTCTGACATCAGGGTGACAGCTGTAGGTTTCTCAGAGGAAGTCATGATAAGTAACAAGTTAAGTAATGTCTTAACATGAGGTTTAAGTCATTAAGGTAATAATTTAAATTCTCATTTGGAAATTTAATTTAAATTTTTTTTTAAGTTTAACAGTCATTTTCTCAGTCTTAGTATATTATGCGCAGGTTCTTAATATGTAGGATATAAAAATATTGTCAGTAGAAGTTGATCAAGATTGGAGTTAGTGATGTCAAAGCAGACAGGCACTTGGAGATTAAGGATTAGGCAGAGTTAGCAATGCCCAAGTAGAGAGGCTCTTGGAGATTAAGCATTAAGCAGACTGAGACATTTGGAAACTAAGATGAAGATGAGTGGTAGAGAGTGTCTTACAGGATTAATATAATGATTTAAAGAAGATAAATTTTTTGTGATCAAGTTTCTGGTATTTCTCTGACATCAGGATGACATCTGTAGGTTTCTTTACAGGAAGTTTAGGATAGGTAATCAATATATTTTGTCTTTGTATTGAGATTAGTTTGAATCATTGGGTTAGGCATTTCCAAATTCAAATGTGTGATTTAAAAAAAAAAAGGTTTATCCTTAATATTCTAATTATTTCATGCACAGGTTCTAAACATTTTGTAAATAACTATTGTCAGCAGAAGTTTGTCGAGGTTCGACTTAAAGATCTCTTTTAAAAATGATGTATAAAGCATACAGAGGCACATAAAAAGAATCTTCATATGCTGTGTGGAGGAGAGTCTTTGAGAATGATGATTACTTATATGAAGATATCATTGTGATGATAAAAAGATCAATAAATTTGTGCTGATGTTTCGGGTGATTAATACATCCATCTATAGGATTTTCACAGGAAGTTTGATGATCTTTATACATTGTCCTAAGATAAGTTTCAATCATAAGGTAATGTATCTTTCCTGTAACTGAACTGTAATTTGATCCGTAATCCTAGTAGAACAATTTGATAGAAATGATGTTGCATCAGTTCAGAAAAAAGAATTTCCTTGTCTTACATCTTTGCAAATTTTAAAAATTAATTAGTAACTCCTGCCAGCATGTCTATTTACACTTTATTCCTGCTTACGTGTCTCTTTTAAAATCATTTTGTATTCCCACTTGCTTGCGAATTTAATTTTTTTTAAATCATTAGTAAGTATTTCAAACTACTGTGGTGTATATTGTTTACTAGGATTACAAATATCTTTATGCTTAGTATTTATTCCATCTGGTTAGTTTTTTTTTTTTTTTTTTTTTTTTTTTTTTTTAGAGCAAATTTTACTCTTAAATTCAATTTCAATAAATGATTTAAATTCTTTATTTCAAATTTTAACTTAATTCTTTAAAATCAGCTTAATTTAAAAAAAAAAATTAAATTTACTTAATTAGTTGAATTTTTGCTTATTTCTGTATTAACATTGGTTTGCTTTAAATCAAATTTTTAGATTATTGAGAAAAGGCAGTGGGTAATGATTGTTCAAGGCACACATTGCCTGTTTTTTAAAATAAAAAATTTCTTAGTATTTTATTTGAATAAGGAAAATGAAATAGTTGGACTGAGTTCACTTTCCTATTCTGTTATTCATTTCAGATATAGTTTTATGCTTTGCTCTAATTAAAAAAAAAATAGTTTTATTCATTTTACATATTAACTGTGTATTAAGTTTTTTTTTGTAATTTTGTTTTTAAATGCTATGAGTTTCAACCGCATCCATGAAGAAAGTAATTAAGTAAGAAAAATACACTTAAAAGTAACTTGAAGAATCCTTAAATCAATAGTTTTCATCAGCTTAAACATTATTGAAGTTAAAAATAATTAACTTGAAGAATCCTTAATAAATAAATATCGCTCATCAGCTTAAACATTATTGAAGTTACTGAAACATTGGATTGGATCAAGGAAGGTAAGTTTTAATGCTTAAAAAAACCATACAATAATTTTCTTGGTGCTAGTGGTACTAACAAACAAATGCTTTCATTACTAGTTACTGTAAAAAATGGTGGTGACTACATATACATAAATATGAAATAGAAATATGTAAAGAATTGGAAATTATATTTTTAATTGAAACTAATGTTTTAATGTTATACAGTATTTTTATTACATTAAAAAAAATATCTTTTTCCTCATTACATTAATCATTTATTTTTTTAGAATTGTCAAGATGATTACAAGTGTGCGTTTAACTTGGAGTGTGCAAGAATTGAAGGGGAGGGAAGGGGTGGTGGATGGTGGACCAATGTCTTCTCGCTGGACACGCTGCAACGTAGCATGAAATGGGAACATGGAAATAATTATAAAATAGGAAGAGAGACAGTTTTATCAAAAGATATCATTTTCATTTAAAAAAGTAAGCTGTTCAATATTAACTTCTTATCTTGTATATACATTATTACAAACATTTATTTTATATAAAAGTAACAATAGATTTTCTTTCGGATTACAGGCATGTGTCTAGAAATTTTTCAAGAGGTTTTATTGATTGGTCCAGGACCTTTAATTTTTAATTGAAGGTATATATTTTCAGATTTTTCAAAATTAAATGATACATTTTATAATCCAGTGTTAATGTGCAGTGTGAAACAGAAACAGTATTCTATCTGTTCTTGGTATAACTTAAAATAGTAAAACTAAATTAATATGAGCATTTTAGAAAAAGGGCTTTGTCTAGTTTTTATAATTAAAAATGTCAGAAAATTTATGCTGTATTCAAATTAATTGTTTTTGTGATTCATTTGTCTTTTAATCAAAACTTTTTACTTCATCTGATCATTTCAATTTAATTATGGATCATTTAAATATAGCTTACACAAAAGGAACTTTATTTTATTTTATTTTATTTTTTTTAATCTTATTCTGAAATTTCTCACAAAGAATGTTATATTAGTAAAAACAACATTATATGACCAATTTTTCCTCAGGTGCTGTTCGTTCTACTTGTTGCATTTTTGAGCACTTCGAAGAATATTCTGCTTCGTCCCAATCAAGTTTGTTGTCTAGAAGTCGCAGAACCTATCATTGGAATCACCCCAATTTCTCAACCAAAAACCAACCATCTGCTTTCATCTTAAGTTGACACTTTTTTTTTTTTTTTTAAATTATTTTAATATTAAAAATTCATTCTATTACATTATAATTAGTTTAATAATAGGAAAGAAAAAATAAGAATAATATAAAAATAAATTTCTAGTTTCCATTCCTCATCATAGTTGTTTATCAAAACATTTTTAACAGGGGTGGAATTTAGTCTTTGGCTTATATATCAATCCATATCAAGTGCTACAGAGGTGGCTGCTTCAAAATTCTTAATTTTTTAAATATTTTTACCATAAAAAGTACAAAAATGCAATTAGTTTATTTTTTTATTTTGCAAATGGCGGCAATTTTATTGTTAACCAAACGCGTATTTTTGCTATTCTCCTCGAATCAAATATCTCCTCTTTTCCTGATCTGAACTTCAATAAAGCTTATTACAAGTATAAACATAAAAATTAAGTACAAAGGTCCATGTACCTCTTAAGTTCTAAGCTGTAATTTTACAAAAATAGGTTTACAATTTTTTTTTATTTACTAGAAGGCAGATGACTTAGTGTTGATTTTTTTTAATTTCATATATATATATATATATAGGTGGGAGCTTTAAATTCTCAAAGTTTCTTTTTTTCATATAACTTTTAGTCTCGAAATTTTTATCATTTCAAGTTTAAAGCCTAACGTCTCAGTTGGGCCTGGAAATACAAATTTAAAATGCTTGGTTACAGATTTATGCCTTGGTTACAAGATTAAACTGTCATTCATTTTTTGGACTATATCAATTGCAACAATTTAAAATATTAAAAAGTACCAAAATAATTATTATTTCCAAAACACTACTAAAGCATAAATATATGGATATATATTACTTTATTATATTTTATTTTTTTCTGTTTGTTTTGCCTTATATTATATGCAGCTATGCCAATAAGGAAGGATTAAATTATATAATTTCGCAAGCTTTCTTCTGCTATACATCCTTGTAATTAGTAAAATTCAAAAAATTTTTTTTTTTTGCAAAAACTCCAAATGAACTTTAACGAGTATTTTATTTTTGTTCTTGCCATTAGAGTTCACAAAATGAAATTCTGATATTTATATCAAGGACTAAATTAGAAGCCAAATTTAAAATTTTTATTTTCATGCCCAACAGAGATATTGAAGCTGTTAACTGAATATTAGTAAATATTAAGTAGGCAGGCTTTATATCAACAATAATAAAATTTTATTTGGATATTTTAAATTGATACATAATTAGGATTTTTTTTCTTTTTTAAAATTACGGAATAAACGTTTTATCTTTTCTAACTCCCAATATTTGTTGAAACTGAATGTCAATAATATTCATGTTCTATATCAGTACAAATGACTGATAAACCAAGTATCTTTTGTTAAATAAAATATTTCAAAACATTGTCAATCAATACTGCTTTAGTAAGTTAACAGTTCTTAACTTTAGAATGTTCTTTTTCCTTTGCCATACACACTTTTACATTTGTGTTAGTTGCACATTAATGGGTTTTTTCCCTACCATGTCCTGTCTTTATGGTTATATGAGGCAGGGGATTATCCCCTAATTCTGAAAAAAAAAATCTGAGACACAAACTAAAAAAAACTCAGATTTGTAAGAGATCGCGTCCCCAACTTGTGAATTAATTCGTATGAAATTCATATACCCACGTCAGTGGGCAGGCTTGCTCCTACTGAGAGTGTCTCACTTCTTAATTCATATTTCAATTATTATCATAATATAAAATTATCATAATTTTTGTAAGATTAAACCTAGGTTTGTTTTTGGTTATTAGGGGAAATATGTAGGCACTCTCTGCCCGCATTAATAAATGGTTGATTATGCAAGTTGTAATACTATTAATTACTATTTTTGATGAACTAAAAAATATTTTTGTATCTGTAATTTAAAATTTTAATTTTGCAGGACTTTGTATTATAATTTTTGTATCTGTTTCACTTCTAATTGTTTTAACATCTGTATTTTATAATTTTGATGACTTGTATTTTTATTTGTTTTACTGATTGTTAATTATTATTACTATTAATTATCTTTATTTTAAAATTTTAATTTTTCAGGACTTTTGTATTGTTATTGTATTAAAAACAAATTGTATATGTTGAATTTTTTTATCTTTAATAAAGTGGTGCTTTAAATGTTTGAATTAAATTTTAACCCTTGTTGACACCTTTCGAAAACCATTATAAGATTTTTTTGAAATCAGATATTCAGTTTTCTTGGTTCACAAACTTTGGTCTACTGACTATCCTCCAAATCCAGCCCTGTTAGGTCAGTCTCAAAATATTCCATTGGATCCTTACATAAAAGCACCAAAAAAAAAAAAAACTGCATGATTACAAAAAGATTAGTGGATAAGTGTTTAAAGAATTAAGGATTTTGTATTAATAAACATGATATTTTCCCCTTCTAACATGGTTTGTTTCTATTTTCAATAGCCAAACTACATCATACAAAGAAATGCTGAAAGCTAATTTTCTGATCTTGTCACATATCCTGTTCGCCCACTAAGCTCTTCAATTATATTTAATTAGAAATTAAGTTTGAATACGCTAATGGCCACCACCAAGTAATGATATAATTAAGTAGGTATAAAATCAGCTGTTGACAAGTTCCCTCTCCCTTCATGAGCGGGTCCGGGGGAGGGGAAGGGGTCATGAAGCCCTCAAACATTTTGGCTTTTCAATTGTTATTTGTATTTTTAAACAAATAATGTTATTAGGTAGTTACTATGCCTTAAACATAACACTTTGGTTGTTTAGATTGCACTCTTTAATACAAGGCAGTAATCTCACAAAAAAATGGTGCTCTTAGTCACCTGGTTATGAGACAGGAAGGGGGAGCCTGACCCCCCTCCAAATTTCATGCTAAATCTCCAGCCTGCCTCCCTTGACTTCAAAAAGTTTAACACACATTCATCTTTTTCAGTTGATTTCTTTAAGATATAAGTGATTCTAAAATTATGGTGGTATTTGTGTCAACGTGATATATCGAGGACCGCCTGAAGGATTTTTCAACTTTTTTTTTCCTAATTATAACCTCATTGGTTATGAATACAGCTGTCTCATTTTTAAGTGCCTAAATACAGGATAACATTCCATAAAATCAATTACAATGCTCTTTTTGTTTCTCCCTAGCCTGTCACAAAGTGTAGGTCACGTACTTTGAAAAATAATTAAACACTTTTCCATCACAATAATTCTAAAAAATCAGCCACTAATCTTATCAGCATACTTTCAGGATGCAAAATAAAATTGAGCCAGGACTCCAAAGGATACAGGCTAAGTACCACGACAGTTTTTCCCTTTGTCACACAGTTGTGAGGTCACCCACCAATCCCCTCAGAAAATTAAATTACGAGTTGAGAAACGGGGTACCCTTGTTATAAACCTGACTATACGTCGACTCATATCATTTTTTCCTAAGTTCCCTCAGTTGCTTTCAGGACGTGGAGGAAGGTGTAAAACTGAAAAATATTTTTATGGTGAGTCCCTCCCTATAAGTTATTAATATAATAAATATGATGATGGTAAACAATATATGTATATTTTTTATCATAGTTTTATAGAACCTTCGAATCTACACAGCCATAACCTCCTTTAAGAAATCTTTAGAGTTTTGCCAAAATTAATGATAAATAGACGATTTGTCCCTCCCTAGCCTAATACTGATTTCGTTTCTAGCTAGGGAGAGACAATCTTGGTCAGGGAGAGACATTTGATGAAATTAGTAACTTGGTTATATTCATTACTAATCAGGGTCAGTTCAGAAAGTTAGGTTTCGATTAAGTATCAAGGGCGGTTCCAGGGGGGGGGGTGACATGGGTCATGACCCCCCCCCCCAAATATTTTGGTTTTTAATTTTTTTTATATTTTTAAGCAAATAATGCAATTAGCTGGTTACTATGGTGACAGGGGTCATGACCCCCCCCCACCCCTCAAATATTTTGATTTTTAAATTTTTTTATATTTTTAAGCAAATAATGCAATTATTACGAAGAAAATATTAGTACGAAAAAAAAAGAATGACTGAAGAAGAAATGAAAGCTAAGGAACTAGAGAATCGCTTCATCTAAAAAACTAAATGAGTTGTTTTTATGGTTCCTATTTTGGAACATCCTTTTAAGTGTCAAATAGTTAACTGTTATTTCTTTAACTACTTTGAAGGTATGGATCCTATTCATAATACCTATATAAGAACGTGACATACTTCAGACGATAGAAGACTGTAAAATTTAGAGAATTATTTTTTAAAAGATTTAAATTAATATAATGATGTCACATGTTACATTTTGTGACTCCCAAGAACATTATTTTCTTTGAAAATCATTATCTCGAAAACTATGAATATTAGTGTGTGCACACTTAACATCATAGCTAAGGAGCATTTGGCAAACCCATCAAGAACCAGAAACATAAGAAAACATGACTTTGAAAATCTTAAAAAATTAAGAGGCAAATACCACCATAATTTTAGAATCACCCAGTTAGTACTATTAAATCATTTCATCGCCATCTTCATGGTTAAATGAGTTCATTTAAATTATGTAAAATAAATTAAATTATTTAGGAATTACGTTGTAAATATACATTTCCTTTCATATTTTCCTTAAGTTAAGTTGATTTAGAGGGGGGGGGGGTGACATCACTCATACTAAAGGCACTTCAGTTCTTTGACTGGTTCAGAATTGTGACATTCTCCAATTGCAGCATGATTCCTCAGGTATTTATTTGTAAATCTCAATCTTTTCTATATTTTTAAATGGATTTTACCTGGCCTTAAAATAAATCTTTAAATTTGTTGGCTGCCTGATTGTAATTTGTTCGTTTGGCTAAAAATCATTACCCTTCCTGCATTAATTGTAATTTATTTTAGTTTTACAACTAGGTTTCTTCATGATTGATAGAAAGATTTTAGGCCCAATTTTACTAATTTGAATACATTTTTAATGCATTAAGAGTTGTTTTTGAATATGAATTAATTTAAGAATGCATTATTCTTTTTATATTTTCTTCTTAATATACATTTTTTAAACTTAACATGCGTTAGTGACCTGTGGATATTCAAAAGTAACATTAAAAGAATACTGTTTTTTATTGGTGGTCTATTTCTGATTCCAAATAGAAGTTGTGTTTTTTAAGGGTTACGCATTTTTATTCAATACGGAAGGATTGCTCAAAAACTGCTCAAGATTATTTAAGTACGCAATGGAAAGTAGCATACACATTTTTTTATGAAATAAAAATAAAAATTTACTTTTATAAGATCATTGATAAGGGGACTTTCTTGGAGATCTTGCGACAATAACAGTAAATTGTGTGTCTTGCTAAATCAGAGGTTTTCCACGAATATTTCCTCTCCCTCCTCATTGGCAAATGATTGATTCATTCATTCAGTAAAACTTCTACACTTGTAAAAGGAAGACTTGGTTATTTTTTCACGGATGCTTCTTTGATGATAATACTATTAAAGGTCAAAACATAGACCCGTATTTTTCCTACGGGTTATTTTTCCTATTTTACCTCTGCGCCAAAAGGATCTAGAAGTGGAAAAAAAAAGTTATATTAAAATCATGTGATCCGGGGGCAGGGGTTCACAGGGGTTATTACTCCCATCAAATATGTTAGCTATTTCAATGTTTTTGTCAATTTAAACGAATAATGCAATTAGGTAGTTATTGGGTTGATGCAAAATTAATGCAGGTTTTTAATATTCGTTGAAAATAGGCCATATCTTTACTTTAACTACATATATTTAATCAAAATAATTTCCATCAGAATCAATGCACTTTTGTCAACGTTCAACAAGCTTTCTTATTCCACCAGAAAAAAAAAATCTGAATCCCCGGACTCAATGAAGTCACGAAAAGGTTTTGGTTGTTCATCTTTGCCTAGCCATTGGCTACAACGCCTTCTGTTGTCGTATAAGATCCATTTTTCATCGCACGTCACAATGCGATCGAGAAATGGATCATTTTTATTGCGTGTCACAAGCATGGAACAGATTTCAAAGCGGCGATTTTTTTTATGGTTGTTATTTGGTGTGGCACCCTCTTGGCCAACTTTTTTACCTTACCAATTGCTTCCAAGTAGCGTACAACTGTGGATTGGTTCACGCCGTGTTCTACCGCTATTTCTCGAGTGGTTTTGGTTGGGTCTTCTTCCACTATTGACCTCAGCTGGTCGTTGTCAAGAGCAAAATGACTTCCCCGACCTTCCTTGTCTTCGAGGTCGAAATCTCCACTGCGAAACTTCTGGAACCAACGCTGCACCGTGCACTCGTTAATAGCCCCCTGACCCCACACTTCGTTAATATTACGAGCCGTTTGCGCAGCGCTGCGCCTAATTTAAATTCGTAAAAATAGATTTGACGAAAATCGTACTTCGACATTTTCTATTTAAGACCTTTGAACACACTGAACAAAACGATTTTACTGATCAAATTCATGGTGAAAGAGAGGGTATTAGATAAGGTTTGTTTTGGTACAATAATGATCAATGTTAGGATTTGCTTTGTTTACACAATTGGAATTAAGATATCGCAATACAGGAAACCTGCATTAATTTTGCATCAACCCAATACTATGTCCTTAACATAACACAGACATCCGATTTTCATTATTTTTTTTTCTATTTTATGGAGAATACGGAGCCATTTTATTTTAGATTTTTTGTATCTATTGGAACATTTTTGTTGAGAAGGGATGGACTTGTGCTCTTGGTGGTGTAATGGAATGAACCGCGAAACTAATAACAATGAAGGCTTCACGAACCCGAAGGTTCGCTGCCGACACCACAACTCGCTCCCTGCACACCTCTATCCACCGACAGCCATCCAGACCCAACTTCGACAGGCAGATCTGTAATCCTCCCACTTCCGTCTCGGCCTACCCCTCGACGTTTCCCATTCCGCACCGCGCTTATTAATCTTTTCGGAATTCGTTCGCTACTAACTTTCGCAATTATACACGTCCATTTTGTTCGCCTCAGTACTATTACGTCAATTATATTTGCCGGGTACGGTTCACTCAGTTAGGCGTTCTTTATGCGTCTAAACTCTCCTGTTAATTCATCTCTCTTAGGTCCAAATATTCTACGCAGTACTTTATTTAAAAAAAACAAAAATAGATTTTAAACGCGATGTAGGTAACCACTAAGAAAGGAATTTCAAAAATGTAACCCCTAAGGGGTTTAAATGGCGAAATTGTCGTTTAACTCTAACGGACACCTTTTTTTGCACTCATTGGCGGATCCAGGGGGGGGGGGGGCTGTGGGGGCTGCAGCCCCTCCCTTTGGAAAAATGTTCGTCATTTAAACATAGAATTTGACTTTCCTTAATGTAAGGAAGCAAGTTAAAGAACAAATAATGTGCAGAACAAGTAGTATTTTAATTGTAAGAAGGGATTATAAAGGTAAAAAAGCTGATTAGCAGATCCAAATGAAGGGATGTGGGGCTGCAGCCCCCCCCCCTTTAAGATCGGCTGGATCCGCCCATGTTTGCATTTCGAGAAAAAATATCTAATTTGGACTCATTTTAAAGATCTTGACACTACGAGTTTAACTCGAAAGCCCTACGGGGCGTCGAAAACCATGTTGTAGGTATAGCCGAAAAATGAAGCGTTCACGACGAGTAAGCAATTTTTTGTTTCGGAGGTTTTAGAGAACTCTCTCCATTGAGTGTCTCAGCCGGCAGCTCCCCCCTCCAACATTCCACCTACTGGAAGCTCCGATTCTACTAAATCTCCTGAACATCAGTTAGCATATTATATTAAATCAATACCAAAATGAGGGTCTTTTCTACTTTACTCCCCCTATGATTACTTTCTATATCTGTTACTTTTTAATTAACCTTACATAAACAAACACATGTATATTTCAATTATTTTATTAATACATAGTATATTATTAATACATATCAAATAAACAAAGTAACCACTTGTCAAATGAATTAAATAGTATAACATTTATCGGTTCATTTTTTAACAAAACCTTGAATAAATCCTCTCCTTCATGTCTTCTTCTCCACACAAATTCACATAAATAAGAATCGATTAAACTCCTACGAGTTCCACATTCTCTCTTGTTTCTTCTTTTGGCAACGGCACGCAATGAGGGTCTGGCCACACATGTCCGCACCGGATCCGCACCGTAGCATTAATATAGGTTATGTTCAGAATATTTTTAATTTAACTTACATATTACCTTTAGTTATGCCTAAAGTGGCCTTTGTCTGACATGTATGGCCTGAACTTTAGGCATAACTAAAGGTAATATGTAAGTTAAATTAAAAATATTCTGAACATAACCTATATTAATGCTACGGTGCGGACATGTGTGGCCAGACCTTGATTCGACAGTTTGTGTGACATGTCTTGGTTGTTTTGACACTTCCTAGCTGTATGTATTATACCTTCTTCCTGGAACATTTGCAATGCTTTCTTATCATCATTTCCGAGGTATGAATACAATTCAAATCGGTTCATTATCAACTTTTAAACAATAAATGAGAAATATATGCACTTAACCTTTTAACTTTTTTACAATGAATTCATATTTATTGATCATGATAATTCGATATGATAATTCGAAAGAAACCTCCAAGGTAACTGTTCCATATAGGCGGGCGCAATCGACTATAGGGTGCGCTAGTAGTTTTGCTAAATGTCGGAAAGAACGGTGTTAGACTTAGTTGATGTGATAGAGATAATTGGTAATTTTAAAAGACCATTAATTGAAGGGCAGGCTATTCTTGATGCAAACCACATATTTACATGCGGAATAACATCTAAAAATAAAAAAAACAGTTATTTTACAAGCCTCGTGCCTTTAAACTAGCAATCTTAAAGGACTGCCCCATCAAATAAAAGGGGAAATCAAATTTATTAATAATAATAAGCAATTTTCTTGTCATTGTACGTAAAGCTGGTAGTTCTGGTAAATGCAAACACATCATTGTAACTTTACTCGACGTTTTTCGGTTAGTGATAACATTAATTACCTGTTCACACAATCATTGTTATGACAGATTAGATTCTTTGTCATATTATTTATTTATTTGTCAAAACTTTCAGGCTTCGCATTGAAAACCTGGAACAATTAAGCACAACGGATGTAATAGAAAAATGGGGAAAATTAAAAAAGAAAAACAAATCTATGACACTATGGTCTCAATGTTATTTGCATAAAACTAGCATTTTGGAATAATAAAATGTCAAATACTAATATTTACCTGGATAAATATAGTCTCTTTCTTTAAAATAAAGACTACATATCGTCATATGTTACGAAACAGGCTTATCTATTCTTAATTTTACAATCCACTCTTTAAGAAGCTTTTTATTTTTTGGAAATAAAAGGGAATGACACGTCTTTTGATTTTCTAATTGAACACTGAGGGACCGAGCAATACCTATTAGATATTTTTCAAATGATTTTTTGCTCAATCGGGTTTTAATTATGGAAAAATAAATTAAAAACGCCAAAAAACCCTATGAATCCCAGGTAATGGCCCCGCTTTTATCCCCGTTTCTCTTGTTCCTGCAGCGCCGTCGCAGAAGCAGCACCGTCGCTTGCGCCCGCCTTTAAGTAACCATAGGGTGAGTAAGGTAGAAAAGTCCCCCAAAATGATGATCACAGAATTGATTTTAAAGTCTCGCGGGCAAAGCCGCGACGGGGAATGCTAGTACATATATTTATATGAACAGGTGGGTGACAGATCAATGAAAAAATTAAAATAGGTATTATTATGGATTCTAACGAATTTTTCTCTTTCTCTCTCTCTCTATTATTATATTATATACACGAGCAGACCCGGCCGCGCGTTGCTGTAGCTCAGTAGCTATAATGCAACGTCTAAATTAAAACAGCGTCTAAATTCTCCGATTAGTTTATCCCTCTTTGGTCCAAATATTCTAAGCAGTACTTTATTTTCAAAAAAGCTTAATTCGTTGCTCATCCCTCAATGTCAGCGGACACGTTTCGCATCCGTAAAGGACCGTTGGAAGAATAATAGTTTTGTAAATCCTAACTTTTAAGGTTCAGGACAGAAGGCGCGAGCTAAGCAATTTCTCTACTAGTAGCAAGTATTTCCAGCTTTTAATCTAGCCTTAATTTCCTCATCGATTTAGTTTTTTCTAGTTAGGATCGCCCCTAAATATCTAAAAGTCTTCGTGTTCAAACGTATTCTCTTATAGAGGCGAGAGAAAGTCAACTGTTGCATGGGCGTACCCAGCGGGGGGCAGGGGGGGAAGCTGCCCCCCCCTAGAAGGCTGGAAGCAATAATTTTTTAGGGTTTTAAGACTGGAAGCAATAATAGAATACATTTTTTTCAAGCAAATAATTGTAATAACTTAGTTGATAAAGCACTGCTATAATTATACATAATTTTGGTTTCATTCACCTTTTCCACGGTAAGGTGTTACAACCTGAATGACCATAGCTTGCCCCCCCCCTAGTTTTTAGCTTGCCCCCCCCCTAGTTTTGATCCTGGGTACGCCCTTGAACTGTTGTTCTATACGAATAAATAAATAGAATAATAGAATAATAATAAATAAATAGAATAAATAAATACATTCAAACCAATTTTTATCATATTCAATTCATTTTTTATTATCTTTAACCTAATTAATTAATTTAACCTAATAATGTCCACATTATCAAAGCTACCAACTTGATCGAAACTTAATCATTTTTCAAAATGACAGTTAGATCAAACAATTAACAAAAAAAATAAATGACTTCTTTGACGTAGTCATTATGAAGAGTCGTTGACTATAGATAGGTTAAATAATAAGGATTTTCAGTTAAAACTTTTTTATTTTTGAAAACCAACGTTTCGATCCAACTTGTGGATCTTCATCAGGGCTAAAAGAAAAAAAATATATGAGTATCGATACTAAAGGATGACAATAAATGAATAATTTACAAAACTGATAATGATGGGTGGTAAGTATATACATGAATATTTAAATAAGTGACTGGTTAGGAAGATATTTACTGATATTTACCTTCTGAATCCAGAGTGATATAAAGACTGAAGGTAAAATAGGGTAAAATCATTTAACTTATCGTATTGTCTTATACATCGATGTCAGCAAAATCGTGACCACTTCTAGGGCTAACCATATATTTTGTCTTATTAATCATTAAAATCAGGCGCGGTTCCAGAAAAAAAAATCGGGGGGGGGGGGGGGATAGGCCGGTAGGAAAAGAAAAACAGCGTAAAAATAGCACACTTTATTTGCTCATGCTTACACATTAAGTTCATTTACAAAATTCTGTATAAAAAATTCTAGTCAAAATTAAACTACACTACCCTAGAAAACTCGTAAAAGTTAGATACCTAATTAATTTTTTAATTCATCCCACTACTTTTTTATTCGCCGAAATTTCGGGGGGGGGGATGATCCCCCATACCCCCCCCCCCCCCCCTGGGGCGCCACTGATTAAAATAGTCAATATTATATTAATGACCAATCAATATTATATCAGTATTAATCATGAGTTCGTAATAAATACTACCTTTGATGTTGAACACGGCATTAAAATCTAATTAAATAAATTAATCAACTAATAATACTCGGTCTTCAATAACTACGTTCCTGATAAATATTTATTTTAATTCAAATAACAAATCATACTCTATCCTTGTTTATTTCTTTATTTTATATTTAGGTTTGAATATTTGACAGGATGCGGTATTCTTTCAATATTTTTTTTATAAGTTAGTTTTATCGGCTGAGAAGGCCGTTATGCCACGAGGCCCGGTGGTATATTTACAGCCTAGGAGACGTCAAACAAGGAGGGGCTCAGAGACCGACCCTACTCGGGAGTTTTAGTTTCTGCTTACCACGCTCATTTTATAAAATCAACAGCCCGGGATCATAAACGAGGAAAAAAAAAGAAAAAAAGTCCTTTTAGTTTGAGAGGAGAAGACATAAACTGGAACCTTATAAAGATAGACCGACCCGAAAAAAATGAAATGTCACCTTATTCTTTGTCCTTGAGATCATGAGACCACTGGCTTCCTTTGATGTTGAATCATATGGTCTTATTTATAGTAGGGAAGAGAGAGGGGAACAATGAGACGTTTTTTTTTAAATTGGCAAAAAAGTTATAAAAAGTTTGGTATGTTTGTATCTACTAGAAAAAATGTGAAATATTACTGAAATATGTCTACCCGTTTTTGAATTATTGGTCTCTAAAGCCCTCAAAAATAGGTCCAGAAACAGAAAAAATCATGATTAAAAATAAAATCGCTGTAGATGTTTTCCAAATTCGACTAGGACTATGAGATTGCTGTTGTTTAACGGCGCATTCCCTGCCATTTCGTAGGATACAAAGCAATGAGTACCTGACATCGCACAGGCTTGCGACCTCCATTTTGCCTCCTATCCGAGGGACGGCATAGCCAAGGATTTTTTACTCCCATTAAAAAATCTCAGGGCCACCGCTGGGCGCGATCTTGCGACTCTTAGTATTGTAGATTGCTATGCTACCATGGATTTATGCTAACCACCTTACCGCAGGTGACCTCAAATGTATGATAATGTTAGTTCCTTTCCTGGAAAAGCTTATTTGACTAATATTTTACTCTACTACAAATCCTACACTAACTAGGTCCTCGCAATTGGTCTACGAGCTAACTGCGTCTCACTCTTCCCCACTCTCCCCTATATAATATAATATTTTATGTAAGATATTACAATACTAATTATTCTACTTACGACAGCTATTTTCTTAAGAAGCGAATATGGGTCATTCTCCCAATACATACGAATTTATGTCCCAATGAGATTATATTATTTGAGTGAAATTTCTAATAATTCAATTGCATCCACTGGTTAATAGAAAACCTCAGCTTGTAGTTCAAGAATTTTTATCTCAGTAACAATTTGTTTATAGGCCTAAATTTACACTTAAAATGTCAATATCAATCTCCCTCACCTGTCCCACAGCTCAAGTTGCTGACTTTGATGGCGGAAAAAAGATATGTATTCTTTTATTTATAACCTAATTTTTTTTTCCATTCTTGTTAGAAGGTCTTAATTTTTTGGATTTAGGATATATTGCTATTTTCGAATTATAGAAAAAAAGTTATGATCCATAATCAACCTGTCCCATAGATGCAACCTATCTCCCTCACATTTTTTTAAATCGGGCCTCAATACTTTAGAAACCTTTATTTCAATATAATTCATTGCTGGCAACATTGTAACAGATTCCCGTCTCAACAAGGATAACCTTTTTCACAGAAGTTCTGCTCTGGTTTCCTTGTGAGGGTGTTTTTATCGGTTAAAACAGCGAGTGTCGTTTCATCTCCTATCTCCCTCACCCACTGATATTTCCTTAAAGGTGAGTTTGATTCACGTTATATTACAGTTAATTTGTAGGTTTTCAAGGGATTTCAATAACTCGCAAACGAAGGGATTAATCGAAAAATTTTATATGACCGAAAATGTCCTCCTTGAAAGCCTGTAAAGATTGGCACCATTTAGAAACCTCTACGACTATTGTTCCACAAAAACCGCGGTTTTGCGCTTATAACTCGCAATCGAAGGCGAAATGTGTGATTTGTATATTTTTCCGATGTAGCGGTTTAGGAAAGCTTTAAAATGATGCCACATTCATGAAATTTGATAAGTTATTAAGGAGGTTACTGCGTACCGACAAAAAAAAGGCCTTGAGAAATAATATATATATGTTTATATGAAGGCATTTTTTGTAAATACCATTAGCAGCCTACCTTCTAACAATGTGTGAAAAAAAAATCATTGGAAAATGTAATTTTTTCGCATTGAAATTTGAATGAAATGGGAGAATGACCCATATATGATTTAGGGTCTGGCCACACATGTCCGCACCGGATCCGCACCGTAGCAATAATATAGGTTATGTTCAGAATATTTTTAATTTAACTTACATATTACCTTTAGTTATGCATAAAGGTCAGGCCACACATGTCAGACACAGGCCACTTTAGGCATAACTAAAGGTAATATGTAAGTTAAATTAAAAATATTCTGAACATAACCTATATTATTGCTACGGTGCGGATCCGGTGCGGACATGTGTGGCCAGACCTTAAGAAATGTAATTAGCGAGAAAAAAATATACATATCATTTGATATTATCGCCCTCCCTCGAAGAAGAAATGGAAATGTCAGTAACAAAAACCGGTATATATTGGGCATTGGATCCGGGGGGGGGGTCATGAACCCCCTCAAATATTTTGGCTTTTACAATTTCTTTGTAATGCAATTAGGTAATTACTATGCCTTAAACATAACACATTTTGTTGTTTTGATCGCAGTCTTAATTCTTAATTCGCATTCTTAATACCTCTCCTCTGATGTTGAATCATATGTTATTATGTATAGTATAATATTTTATATAAAAAGATAATACAATACTTATTATTATACCCACGTCAGCCATTCTTATGAAGCGAATATGTGATTTAGAGATGTAATTAGCGAGAAAAAAATATCATATCATTTGATATATCGCTCTCATGTCCGATTATTATTCTTTGATAAAATTAAATTTACTACCTATCTTAGGTATCGCTATCGGAAGAACCTATCTTAGGTTCTTAGTTATCGCTTATCGGACGATGCTACAGTGGGACTCCTCAATGTCGCCTATCCAGGTATTAGGATCATTAATTAGGATAGGGATCTTTAACGAGTTTCTGACATCGTACAGGCTCGGGGCCTCCCGCGCCCTTACGCCCTATCCGAAGGACGACATAGCCAAGGAATTTTTACTTCCACTAATAAGTTCTAGGGCCACCTCGGGACGCGAACACTCGACTTTTAGTATTGTAGGTTGCTATGCTAACCACAATACCACAAGTGAACCCATAAAGACAGATTTTATACAGTACCAAATCTCCATGCGGATAGATCCTTGAAAATATTATTTTGGTTCGCTGCGATTGTTTGCGGATTCCTTGCGTTGCTATATTTGTTTTGACCTGCTCAATCTTAACCAGCCATCTTGGAACAGAAATACACACTCCAACATCAATCAAGGTGCACATTAAATAAATTTCTCGACAAAAAGCTACTTTTCCTATATGCTGTAAACCTATACCGTGACATATCTCATGAAGTAAGACCTAGATCTACCGTCACCGGTGGGATGGAGGACGTTACGGTAATACGAATAGTCGGATAACAAAAATAGCATTAGAACAATACCCTTACCTTTAAAAAGCATTCAAATGACCCTAATTTTGGGTTAAACATAAACTGAAAACATTTCTATTTCAATTTTTTTTTTTTTTTTTTTATTAAATGGCTGAAAAAGATGTAGCTACAGTTGAACTTTAAATTTGTATGTAATTTTTCGGTACAACTTTCGCTATTCCCCTTCTGGCTTTGACAGCTGATAAGCACACTGCTATCTGTTGGTCACCATGCGAACTACCATCCCCACCACCTCTCTTCTTAGCCTTTATAGGCCGAATTTATGGCTAGCTTATAATTATATTACGCGCCTTTTTTTAGCAGTGTCGGACCGTGATGTCATCTAAACCCTAACCACCTTCACCTATTCCTGACAAATAAACATCGATTAATCGTACTTTCTGTAAATATGATTAATTTTGAAAATCCCGCGTCTCCCCACCCTTGCATCTATCAAAAATTACTTTTCATCGAAATGTTATCATTTTTCGAATTATTAGTATTTTAGAGCCTGTAAAATATTAATATTGAACCTAGACCGTACCAAATACAAGTAATTATGTAACCATTTGTTATGCTTATAAGTTCCTTACGCAACCTAAATATTTCATGGTGGTTGATTCATTTCAAATACATTTCCTCGTATTGTTTTCAATATATACTTTTTTTAAGAATATTTTTACATAAAATTTGTTTATACATTGCCTCATTATCCACTTTGTTTTTCTGTAACCTATTATCTTTTCATTATGCCTATAGTTTTTTGAAGAACTGACAATTAGATAGACAATAGAATGTTAAAAAATAATGTTTAATATGAATTTTTCCCATTTTTCATGTTCATGTCTAGGGTTTATTATTAAAAAATCTGGTGCGTGCGCGCAACACACAACTTTCACTTCCCAACTTACTTAGATTAGAAATTGACGTGTTTTGCTAAATATCATTTCCCTAAGGCACACATTCTTCTACATTCATATCTTATTTTTGTTAATCGTTAAAGCCGTTTTTGAGTAAATAAAAAAACCCCGTGAAAATTTATTAAGTAAAGTCCCCCCTCCCGTAGTTCAATTTTGATGAAATTTTTACAGTCATATCTCGGGCATATAAACATCAAATACCAAGTTTGATCAAAATCGTTAAAACCGTTTTTGAGTAAATAAAATAAACACGTGAAAATGATACAAAATTTATTAAGTAAAGTCCCCCCTCCGGTTGATCAATTGTGATGAAATGTTGGTTATCACATCTTTGGCATATAAATACATCAAATACCAAGTTTTATCAAAATCGTTAAAACCGATTTTGAGTAAATAAAAAAAACATGTGAAAATGATACAAAATTTATTAAGTAAAGTCCCCCCTCCGGTTGATCAATTTTGATGAAATGTTTACAGTCATATTTCAGGCATATAAATAGATTAAATACTCATTTTAATCAAAATCGTTAGAGCCGTTTTTGAGAAAATCGAAAAAAACCTAAAAAGTTATTAAATAAAGTACCCCCTCCCTTTAAGTAATTTTGATGAAATTTATGCTGTCACATCGCGGGTATATACCTACACTAAATACCCAATTTCAGGATCGCACGGTTTATAGTTTTTGAGCTAGTCTGTTCACACACACACACAGACCATTTTGCGGGACTTGGTTATTTCGACTCAGGGGACCCCAAAACGTGTATTTCCGTTGAAAACCGGAAGTCGAAAATTTTCACGATCGCAATACTTCCACTTACTATATATTTCATATATAGGTAAGTGAAAGTAAAAAGTGGTTTTTAGAAGTGAATTGTTAAATGAAAAAGGACGTTATGGTATAGGTTTGAATTATTCAGCGACTCCGAATACAGTTCGAAATACTGATTCTTCGAAATAGTGGGAGAAATGGATAGAAAGCAACGTATGACGGAGCAAAGAGTGGGGAGACGCGGGCTTTTTAAAAGTTAGATAATGATATCGACTGCCATAAAATCGATGTGTAAATTCCAGGTGGGATGAGATAGCGTGTTACGTAAAAATGGCGTAATGCTGACGTAAGACGTTTATTTTTCAAACAGGAGGGGAAATAGGCGGGCGCAATCGACTATAGGGTGCGCTAGTAGTTTTGCAAAATGTCGGAAAGAAAGGGGATAGACATCGTTGATGTGATAGAGATAATTGGTAATTTTAAAAGACCATTAATTGAAGGGCAGGCTATCCTTGATGCAAACCACATAATTACAGGTGGTAAAATTTAAGTCATATTATTTATTTATTTGTCAAAACTTTCAGGCTTCGCATTGAAAACTTGGAACAATTAAGCACAACGGATGTAATACAAAAATGGGGAAAATTAAAAAAGAAAAACAAATCTATGACACTATTGTCCCAATGTTATTTGCATAAAACTAACATTTTGGAATAATAAAATGTCAAATACTAATATTTACCTGGATAAATATAGTCGCTTTCTTTAAAATGAAGACTACATATCGTCATATGTTTCGAAACAGGCTCATCTATTCTTAATTTTACAATCCACCCTTTAAGAAGCTTTTTATTTTTTGGAAATGAATGGAATTACACGTATTTTGATTTTCTAATTGAACACTGAGGGACCGATCAATACCTATTAGACATTTATCAAATAATTTTTTGCTCAATCGGGTTTTAATTATGGAAAAATAAATTAAAAACGCCAAAAAACCCTATGAATCCCAGGTAATGGCCCGGCTTCTATCCCCGTTTCTCTAGTTCCTGAAAGAAGCAGCAACGTCGCTTGCGCCCGCCTATAGGAGAAAGATGGCGGTCCTAGTAGTTCGCATGGTGACCAAAAGATAGCATTGTGTTTATCAGCTGTCAAAGCCAGAAGGGGAATAACGGAAGTAGTACCAATTTTTCTTCTGGAGTAATTTGACTTTTTCAAATGTGTGCGTATTCTTCTAAATTACTACATATCCTTATTACTCAAAGTATACCCACCAAGACGATCTCATAATATATATAATTACAATATAATATAATAGGTATAATTACAAGAAGCTTTCGGCGTCCCGCGCCATATTCATCCTTTAATTCGTCTAAAATAGGGTCGTCGGTGCATTAAGGAATTCAAAAATTTGAAAACCATGTCTTCTGGCCCATCATCTGTGAAGGGTACTGAAAAGTACCCTTCACAGATGATGGGCCAGACGACATGTTTTTCGCTCTATCAGACAGGAGCTATTCCAGTGCCTTATGCACTATTTACAATCCAAAAATAATTAATAAACACGCCGGCTTGACCGTGTTAAACATAAATTAAAAACATTCAAATTAAAAAAAGGATATTTAATTACTTAAAAAGATTCACAGTAGGACTTAAGTTTATGTTTAGGTATATAACGTATTTCTTTCTTATAATCTGTAATGCGTATGTTATTCTATTATTACATTTTCGTATTACTGTACGTTACGTAATTTTTTCTGCTTTACAGTTTATTTTCTTTTATTTTATTTTCTTCAAAATCACATCGAAAGTCTTTAAAAAAATTTATATAGTTCTGTTGTAGTGATGATGAACAGAAATTGACGGGGAAACGTGGGACGATTAATCGAAGTTTTACTATATTATTTATTATATTTTTTTCAGAAAGTTTTTTATTATACTTTGGACATTTTGATAGTGATATGTTTCTTCAAGTTAAATTTTTCATTCAGTATTAATTTCACTCAAAACATTATCCAAATCGTGCTGTAAAATTCATTGGATGTCTTCCCTCCTGCTAAAAGCTTTCTAATAGGTTTTTTTTTTTTTTGCTTCCTATTGACCAAATTAAATAAAATTAAAGTTTTCTAGGAGCATTTGGAGAAGGTGGGGGGGTGTGTGGGTAGGGAGGGGGTAGCTTGAACGTCACTTGGTCATTCATAGTTGTGGAGTCTATGTGTTACAGTTTACAAGATACACAGAGCATATAGTAGGTTCGGTAAGTACAATCTCATTTTTTCCCTTTATTTTTACCCTTATATTTATCTCGCAATTGATACCAACAAATTAAAAATTTGGTGAGATGAGCGCAACACACAACTTTCACTTACCAACTTACTTAGATTAGACATGGACATATTCCGATAAATATATAAACACCACTCATCAAATTCACACATTTTTCCACATTTGTTTACTTATTTTGGTTTTTATTTGCTCTCTAAAGTAGACATTCATTTTTTATTGTTAAATAAAAATTTATACTTGTGCTAGTTTGGTAATGCAAGCATAATATTCCATCCACTCTGATTTTATAATTCTCTATTTGTTGTTGAAAATTTCATTTAGTTACTACTTCATTTATTAATAATTTCCAATATGTTAGTAAAAAACAGTACAATAGGAAAAATAGTAAAAAACTTAGACGACTCTTTTCCATGAACAGAGCGTCTTTAATTATAAACAATGGTCTGTCTTTAAAAGTGTACTATACTATTATGTATGCTTACTCTATTTTTACTTTCACTTACCTTTATATGAAATATATAGTCAGGAAAGTATTGCGTTCGTGAAAAATTTCGACTTCCGGTTTTCAACGGAAATACACGTTTTATGGTTCCTTGAGTCCCTATAACCCCCGCAAAATGGTGTTTTTTTTGTGTGTCTGTGAACGGACTAGCTCAAAAACTATAAGTCGTACAATACTGAAATTGGGTATTTTGTGTATGTATATGCCCGCGATGTGACAGCAAAAATTTCATCAAAATTGGTCAAACGGAGAGGGTAGGTACTTTACTTAATAAATGTCCCATTTTCACGAGTTTTTTTTTTATTTACTCGAAAACGGCTTTAACGATTTTCATTAAACTTGGTATTTGATGTATGTATATGACCGCGATGCGAAAGCTGAAATTTCATCAAAATTGTTCAATCAGAGGGGCGACTTTACTTAATAAATTTTTTCTTATTTTCACGTGTTTTTTTTTATTTACTCAAAAACGGCTTTAATGATTTTGATTAAACTTGGTATTTGATGTATGTATATGACTGCGATGCGAAAGCTGAAATTTCATTAAAATTGGTAAAACGGAGGGGGCACTTTACTTAGTAAATTTTATCTCATTTTCACGTGTTTTTTTTTTATTTACTCAAAACGGCTTTAACAATTTTGATCAAACTGGGTATTTGATGTATTAATATGAGCGAGATATGACTATAAAAATTTCATCATGACTGTAACTAAATGAAATTTTCAACAAGTACATAGAGAATTATAAAATCAGACGACTTGGAATATTATGCTTGCATTGCCGAATTATCTCAAGTAAAACCTTTTATTTAATAATAAAAGATATTAGTGTTTGTTATAGAGCAAATGAAAAGAAAAATAAAGAATGAATGTGCAAAAATGTGTAACTTGAAGTGGCATTAACACAATTTCTAATCTAAGTAAGTTGGTAAGTGAAAGTTGTGTGTTGCGCGCATATCCATTTCTTATTTCTTAGGCATAACAAGAGAGAGTTAATATCTCCATATAACAAAGAAAACATTATGGGAAATAAATATTAACTTATAATAAATAAAATAAAAACTTTATAGTCAAATAAAAAAGTCACCTTCCACAAAGTCCCCCTCAGAACATTTTAATGATGATTTAAGCCCCCTCAGAACATTTTAATGGTGATAAAACTTACCTGACATTAAACAATACTTAATCCTCATTAAACATGACGAGCAGTTTGATAAAAAAAAAAAAACCCTTTAAAATGAGACAAAATTTATTAAACAATGTGGCCCCTCCGTTCGACCGATTTCGATGAAATTTTTGCTGTCACATCTCGGGCATATACACAAACCGAATACCCAATTTCAGGTTCGTACAGTTTATAGTTTTTGAGCTAGTCTGTTCACACACACAAAAACCACACCATTTTGCGGGGGTTATTTGGACTCAAGGAACCATAAAACGTGTATTTCCGATGAAAACCGCAGTCGAAATTTTTCAGGATCGCAATAAACTTTCCCATACCACATATTTCATTTATAGGCAATTGAAAGTAAAAATCTAGATTATAAATCTCACCTGAGAGGTGGGGAGGTGTGTACCTGTACTGAAAGAGGCCACGCCTCCGAGCTGAGTGGGCGTGGCCACCTGGCCGGTTCTGCTAATATAGCATCTCTCTCATGGCGGCCGTCTTCTTTGTACAATTTTTTTTTTTCTCCATGGAATTGTGTTTTCGTAGTTGTTTTTACTTTCACTTACCTATTAATGAAATACATAGTAAGGAAAGTATTACGATCGTGAAAAATTTCGACTTCCGGTTTTCAACGGAAATACACGTTTTGGTGTCCCCTGAGTCCAATTAACCAAGTCCCGCGAAATGGTCTGTGTGTGTGTGTGTGTGTCTGATTTGTCCGCACAGACCCGCGACGTGACAGCAAAAATTTTATCAAAATTGGTCAAACGGAGGGGGTACTTTATTTAAAGAATTTTGTCTAGTTTTTAGGTTTTTTTCGATTTTCTACAAAACGTCTCTAACGATTTTGATTAAACTCGGTATTTGACATGGGCGTACCCAGCAGGGGGCAGGGGGGGGGCAGCTGCCCCCCCCCCCCTGAAAGCAATAATTTTTTAGGCATTTAAGACTGGAAGCAATAATAGAATAAATTGTTTTCAAGCAAATAATTGTAATAACTTATTTGATAAAGCAGTGCTATAATTATACATAATTTTGGTTTCATTCACCTTTTCCGCGGTAAGTTGTACAACCTGAACGACCATAGCTTGCCCCACCCTAGTACTGAAAAGTACCCTTCACAGATGATGGGCCAGACGACATGTTTTTCGCTCTATCAGACAGGAGCTATTCCAGTGCCTTATGCACTATTGACAATCCAAAAATAATTAATAAACACGCCGGCTTGACCGTGTTAAACATAAATTAAAAACATTCAAATTAAAAAAAGGATATTTAATTACTTAAAAAGATTCACAGTAGGACTTAAGTTTATGTTTAGGTATATAACGTATTTCTTTCTTATAATCTGTAATGCGTATGTTATTATATTATTACATTTTCGTATTACTGTACGTTACGTAATCTTTTCTGCTTTACAGTTTATTTTCTTCGAAAAATCACATCGAAAGTCTTTAAAAAAAATTTATATAGTTCTGTTGTAGTGATGATGAACAGAAATTGAGGGAGAAACGTGGGACGATTAATCGAAGTTTTACTATATTATTTATTATATTTTTTTCAGAAAGTTTATATTATACTTTGGACATTTTGATAGTGATATGTTTCTTCAAGTTCAATTTTTCATTCATTATTAATTTCACTCAAAACTCCAAATCGTGCTGTAAAATTCATTGGATGTCTTCCCTCCTGCTAAAAGCTTTCTAATAGGTTTTTTTTTTTGCTTCCTATTGACCAAATTAAACTAAAAATAAATAACTAGTTTTTAGCTTGCCCCCCCCTAGTTTTGATCCTGGGTACGCCCTTGGTATTTGATGTATGTATATGACCATGAACGGACAGCCGAAATTTCATCAAAATTGGTTAAACGGAGGGGGCACTTTGTTTAATAAATGTCTCATTATCACGTGTTTTTTTTTTGTTTACTCAAAAACGGCTTTAGCGATTTTGAACAAACTCGGTATTTGGTGTATGTATATGCCCGCGATTTGGCAGTCAAAATTTCATCAAAATTGATCAATTGGAGGGGGCACTTTATTATAATAAACTTTGTCCCATTTTCAGTTTTTTTTTTTTTTTTTATTTGCTCAAAAACGGCTTTAACGGTTTTGATCAAACTTGGTATTTAATGTATGTATATGTAACAGCCAAAATTTTACTAACCGTATTATGAAAATAAAAACTTTTATTTATTAATAAAAAGATTAATGTTACTTAAGAGAGTAAATACGTGATGCTCAAATTTTTGAAGCATCGCAGATGTGTAAAAATATGGTATAAGATAATAAGTCTATAATTAATATAGGCATATTTTAGTCTAGAAACATTTGTTCCATTATAAGTTTTTGCAAACAATATAAAGCGATTTTAGAGGAACAGTAATCGGCATAACAGACGTAAATACACCTATCGATTCACCTTCAAGATGTTTTTGCAAAAAGCAACTCACAGTAAAAAACAAGCAAACAGTAAAAAAAACTCGACTGTTGATGAAATTAGTCCCTTCATAATTTTTTTTTTTTTTTTTTTTTTTTTTTTTTTTTTTTTTTTTTTTTATTGGCTTTAATGTTACACATGTAGCCATTGAGTCTGGCCCATTTCGTATTAATGTGGTTAGTATTAAGTTAAAAACAAAAACAAAGCAAAAATTACAACTTATCCATAAGTCTATATCACATTTCAATATTTCACTCACTAATATACAACACAAGTATTTACAGATAAATTATAAACGAATTTAAAAAAATGTATCATATATAAACAAAATTAAAACCTGGTATCATAAATTAAAAAAAAGAAAGAAAATAAAGCTGGTATCACAAATTTAGTCCCTTCGTAAATAAATTAGCAATAATGAATCGGAAAGTGCTGAGAACTACCAAATTTTGCTATACAGATACTCTATAACTTATGGAGATATAGTAATATAGGTATATACTTAAATGTGGAAAAATGTGTGAAGTTGAGGAATGGCGTTTACATATTATCGAAACACGTTGATTTCTATTCTAAGTAAGTTCGTAAGTGAAAGTTGTGTGTTGCGCTTATCGCACCAGATTTTTATTTTTTTTTTTAAATTTTAATGTACTTTTCTCCACAAAGTACCTAATATTTCCCTTAAATATTAAATAAAAGATTAAAGCTATCCCTATGTTACTTTTGGGTGTGGCCTATTTCCGGAGATTATTGATATATGAGTGTAATACAGCGGTCGCCGTTCAATCCTTTCAACGGATTAAGAGAAAAACGCGATAAACAAAAAATGAGAAATTGAGGGTACACTTATAAATGAACATTCTTTTAAACTAATTAATTAGAAGATAAAAGATTCGACCTTAAATATTTTAACATTAGATTAAATAGTTTAAAAATTATTAATTAACTAGCTATATATCCCGGTTTCACCCGTGGAATTTCATTTTTCTAATAAACGTTAACAATTCTATGCTATAGCTGTATGTCCCGGTTTCACCCAGGAAATTTCATTTTTCTAATGAACCGGTCGATTTCTTAATAAACCATTGTAAAGCGAGATCATTACGATTTTTATAACAATAAAGAATATCAGCTGAAGATCGGCTAAAGTTATGCAATTTTAATATGGACAGGTGTTCGCACCTGGTATGAAAGAACCACTGAGCGAAATTTGGAGAATTTAGGACAAACGGTATGGATTTCTATGAAGAACAAACAAACAAACAAACAGAATTTCATCTTTATTTTTATAGTTTATAGCTGTATATCCCAGTTTCACACGGAAAATTTCATTTTTCTAAAGAAACGGTCGATTCCGTAAAAAAAAAACATTGTAAAGTGAGATCATTATGATTTTTATAACAATAAAGGATATGAGTTGAAGATCGGTTGAAGTTATGCAATTTTAATATGGACAGGCACCTGGTATGAAAGAACCACTGAGCGAAATTTGGAGAATAAAGAATATCAGGTGAAGATCGGCTGAAGTTATGCAATTTTAATATGGACAGGTGTTCGCACCTGGTATGAAAGAATTACTGAGCGAAATTTGGAGAATTTAGGACAAACGGTATGGATTTCTATAAAGAACAAATAAACAAACAAACAGAATTTCATCTTTATTTTTATAGATTATAGCTGTATATCCCAGTTTCACACGGAAAATTTCATTTTTCTAAAGAAACGGTCGATTTCGTAAAAAAAAACGTTGTAAAGCGAGATCATTACGATTTTTATAACAATAAAGGATATCAGTTGAAGATCGGTTGAAGTTATGCAATTTTAATATGGACAGGTGTTCGCACCTGGTCTGAAAGAATCACTGAGCGAAATTTGGAGAATAAAGAATATCAGCTGAAGATCGGCTGGAGTTACGCAATTTTAATATGGACAGGTGTTCGCACCTGGTATCATATATCATAGAACCACTGTGCGAAATTTGGAGAATTTAGGACAAACGGTATGGATTTCTATAAAGAACAAACAAACAAACAGAATTTCAACTTTACTTATATAGATATTCTAACAGGTGCCCAATGATTACATAACAATATACTATGAACATTCTTTTATTTTTTCAAACATATTTAAGTCGCCATAACTAGATATTGGCCTAAATACTATTATGATATATATTTGTGTTGTAGATCGGAAAGTGTTGAAACCGGGAATCCTAAAAAAAAAATACAGATTTTTTTTTTTTTTTTTATTTTGGTTACATATCATACTTAGCTAAATGTTCTCTCTTCCACGTTACTGCCCTATCTTCTCTTTTACGGCAGGACATGACGAATGTAAAAAAAAAAAAAAAAAAAATTGTTCACTGTTCGAAAAAAGTAACGATACCAACTGATATGAAGTGAACAATAAACAAGTCCCCTCTCCGAACAATTCCATCCAATTCCGGGAATGTCACATTCAATAATTTAAAAAAAAGTAAGGGATTGCTACCGTATTGATAGAATAAGATAAAATTTATAAACAGGATTATTTTTTCTATAGTATTCCTAGACCGAACAAAAGCTGGATTCCAGGAAGTAAGAAAAAAAAAACCAGTCCCGTCGCACAGTGGGAAAATTTTGTGATTTAGCGGCCAAAAATCTATAACTCCTGAACGAATGACGATAATCGAATAATTCTTTTTTCATTAATGAGCTTGGAATTCCCTTTATCAGTGAGAATTAAAAAAATAAATAAAAATAACATCCCTCAAAGTATTTCAAATTCATTTTTACATGAATCATTTCTCCACATAAATTTAAATAAATAAGCTTATAAGGTGCAGGGTTATACATGGAGAATGAAATGAGTCAGTATTATTATCTATTGAGCTTTCTGCTTATATATATGGGACGTTCTTTTACAAACCGAACACCTTTCTGACCGACACATTTTAGATTTAACTGAAACTTTTTTTACGGGTCCTATATCGAAAAAAAAGAGATACGTGTAAGAGGATTTTTTTTTATTTTCGATATTTTGAAAAATAAACAAAAATAAATAAAAAGATCGAAAATTCGTGAATTTGATAATTTATCGGTAATAGCCTATTTTTCAAAAATCCATAACTCCGGTTCTATTTAAGCTAAAAAATCTAATTTTTTTTTATTTTGTAGGTAAAAAGACAAGCTTTAAGAAATAAATACTTTCAAAACAAATTGTCGAAAAATTCAAATTGTTATTAACAATTTCAATGTTTAAATCGGTTTTTAACAGTGGCGCCACCCATGAATCAACTTTTTACTATTTTTATCGTATTCTGCGTCAAATTTTCTATCGAAAACGCTTTTAAAAACGATGGAGAAGTTATTTTTACTGTAAGATAAAAATTAATTAATTTAGCGCGGTACGTCACATCGACACGTGGGTCACATTTTACGGCTCATATTCTTGTTTTACACCGTTTATCTCTTAAATACAAATAATTGTTTTATTTTTTTAATTAAAAAACATATTTTATTAGCCAAGAAGATGGGTAAAAATAGACAAAATACATAAATAAAAATAAATAAAAAACATTGTTGAAAATGAAATTTTTTTATTAAGATTTCGATAATGCATTAGTTAATAAGAACAATATTTGGAATATAATAATAAATACAACATTTAAAAATAAGACAATGTTTACATTTTCTGTTTAAAAATTTTTACAATATCCTTTTTTTCGCAAGATGAAAACCGTTTTGCTTCCAATTGCTGTAAAGAAATCGGATTAATACAATGATATTTTAAAGTTCCTTTTATTGTTAAAGCTTTTTGGAAACGTTCGGACAATTGTTTTTCTTCTAATTTGTATTCATATGCTAAATTAATTAATTTTTTTCTTACAGTAAAAATAACTTCTCCATCGTTTTTAAAAGCGTTTTCGATAGAAAATTTAACGCAGAATACGATAAAAATAGTAAAAAGTTGATTCATGGGTGGCGCCACCGTTAAAAACCGATTTAAACATTGAAATTGTTAATTTCAGATTTTTCTTCAGTTTTTGTCTTAAGGCTTGTCTTTTTACCTTCAAAATAAAAAAAAATTAGATTTTGTAGCTTAAACAGAACCGGAGTTATGAATTTTTGAAAAATAGGCTATTACCGATAAATCATCAAATTCACGAATTTTCGATCTTGTTTATTTTTCAAAATATCGAAAATAAAAAAAAATCCTCTTATACGTATCTCTTTTTTTTCGATATAGAACCCGTAAAAAAAGGTTCAGTTAAATCTAAAATGTGTCGGAATGTGTCGGTCAATTTTTGTCCAAATCTGTTCGGTTTGTAAAAGAATGTCCCATATATCTTTTTCAGGCACTTGCTCCTTTTGAAAGAATAGTTGGTTCTGATTTTTTTCACAGTGGTAGAGGGTGAATGGTGCTAAAATACCATAATAGAATTAGATCGATCAAATGCGATCGATCTGCGATATATCGATTTTAAGATTTAAATCTCTATATTTGAACCTTTATTATATAATCGGCCTCCAATTGGACTAAATCATAAAATATACTTCTCGTTGAATTATATGAAAATATTTTATTCCCTTAAAATTCCTAAAAAATGAGGTATTTTTAATTTAATTGTTTGGAATTTTTCTTATTTAGACAATAATTATTTTAAAATCTTTCAAAAGGAGCAAATGCCTGAAAAAGATATGTATATAAGCAGAAAGCTCAATAGATAATAATACAGACTCATTTCATTCTCCATGTATAACCCTGCACCTAATAAGCTTATTTATTTAAATTTAAATGAAAAAATGATTTATATAAAAATTAATTTGAAATACTTTGAGGGATGTTATTTTTATTTTTTTAAATTCTCACAGATGAAGGGAATCCCAAGCTCATTAATGAAAAAAGAATTATTCGATTATCGTCATTCGGTCAGGAGTTATAGATTTTTGGCCGCTAAATGACAAAATTTTGTGATTCAGCGCCCAAAAATCTATAACTTTTGACCAAAGTAAGTTAACCGAATAATTCTTTTTTCATTAAAGAGCATGGGATTTCCTTTGTCAGTGCCAATAAAAAAATTATAAATCACATCACTGTAGGTATTTCAAATTAATTTTTATATGAATCCTGCCTTCTATTTAATTTAAATAAAATAGTTTATTAGGTACAGGGTAATAAATAGAGAATGAAATGAGTCAGTATTACTATCTACTGAGCTTTCTGTTTATATACATGTCTTTTTCAGGCATTTGCTCCTTTAGAAAGATTTTTAAATAATTATTGTCTGAGTAAGAAAAATCCAAAATTTGATTAAAAATATCCTGTTTTTTACGAATTTTGAGGGAAAAAAAGATTTTCAAATAATTCAACTAGAATTATATTTTATGATTTCGTATAATCCCAGGCCGAAAAGAAATTAAATGTTCAAATGTAAGAATTTAAATATTGAAATCGATATATCGCCAAACGATCGCATTTGATCGATTAAATCCTGTTATGGCATTTTACTCTCTACCATTGTGAAGAAAATCAGAACCAATTATTGCCAATAAACGAATCGGCTATATATCGATTTCATTATTTAAATTCTTCTATTTGAACATTTAATTAATTTTCGCTCTGGGATTATACTAAATCATAAAATGTAATAACAGTTGAATTATTTGAAAATATTTTTTTCCGCCCAAATTCCTAAAATACAGGATATTTTTAATTTAATTTTTGGATTTTTTTCATATCATGGATTCATACAATAATTATTTTAAAAAAATTCAAAACGAGCAAATGTCAGAAAAAGGCATTTATATAATCAGAAAGCTCAACAGATAATGATACTGACTCTTTTCATTTTCTATGAATTATCCTGTACCTAATAAACTATTCTACTTTAGTCTGCATTTCTTCTTCAGGGTTTGACCATGTCATAGGTTTTCCAACGACCAAGCTTTCACCAATCTTGCTGTGGGCTTCTTCAGGGCCAATACAAGAAAACCTATGACATGGTCAAACCCTGAAGAAGAAATGCAGACAATGGATTCGGACCATGGAAGCCTTAAACAATATTTTATTTTAATTAAAGTGAAGAAAGGATTCATATAAAAATTAATATGAAATACCTAGAGTGATGGGATTTAAATTTTTTTATTGGCACTAATAAAAAAATATTTAAATCCCATCACTGTAGGTACGGTATATAATTAAAAAAAATGACTTGCTCATTATTAGAAAAAAGAATCATTCGATTAATATAATTTGGTCAGGAGTTATAGATTCTTGACCGCTAAATCACAAAATTTTCCCACTATGCGTCGGTGGTTACACATTTGTCCATGTTTCGGAGAAAAACAAAATTCCATCTCAAACAACGGATCGACCGGTAGGCAAAAACGGTTTATCCGATAAAAAAATATATTGTAATGGACCATTTTGTTACGTCCTATAATTTGTCAACGGAATTAGGGATGCGACATCGATGTCGATGTTTTTGAAACATCGATGTTTTGCGCAAAACATCGATGTTTTTAACATCGATGTTACGCATTCGATGTTTTCCGACCATCGATGTTTTTGGGCCGATGTTAACATCGATGTTTTTAATAGCTGACCTTTTTTTTTTTTTTTAAGCTATAAAAATAAATATGTTTTGACATCGATGGTTTAGGTATAACAATGATGTTTTTAACATATAATAAATATGAATGAATGAATAAATACATAAGAAATATACATTAACATCGATGTTTTTAACAGAAACAAATTTGCTTTAACATCGATGTTTTTAACAAAAACAAGTATACTTTAACATCTATGCTTTGACAATAACATCGATGTTTTGAAAATAACAACGATGTTTTTGACAGAAACAAAGCTGTAAATAACTTCGATGTTTTTAACAAAAACAAAGCTGTTAAGAACATCGATGTTATGGACAAAAACAAATTTATTTTAACATCGATGTTTTTAACAAAAACAAGTATACTTTAACATCTATGTTTTGACAATAACATCGATGTTTTGGATAAATATGTATTAACATCGATGTTATGGACAAAAACAAATTTATTGTAACATCGATGTTTTTAACAAAAACAAGTATACTTTAACATCTATGTTTTGACAATAACATCGATGTTTTGGATAAATATGTATTAACATCGATGTTATGGACAAAAACGAATTTATTTTAACATCGATGTTTTTTAACAAAAACAAGTATACTTTTACATCTTTGTTTTGATTACATTGATTACATCGATGTTTTAGATAAATATGTATTAACATCGATGTTATGGACAAAAACAAATTATACATTAACATCGATGTTTTTAAGAGAAATAAAGCTGTTAATAACATCCATGGTTTTAACAAAAACAAATCTGTCAATAACATCGATGTTATGGACAAAAACAAATTTGTTTTAACATCGATGTTTTTAACAAAAACAAAGCTGTTAATAGCATCGATGTTTTTAACATAAACAAGTATAATTTAACATATGTGTTTTGACAAAGACATCGATGTTTTTAACAGAAACAAAGCTGTTAATAACATCGATGTTATGGACAAAAACAAAGCTGTTAATAACATCGATGTTAATAAATATTTATCCAAAACATCGATGTTATTGTCAAAACATAGATGTTAAAGTATACTTGTTTTTGTTAAAAACATCGATGTTAAAATAAATTTGTTTTTGTCCATAACATCGATGTTCTTAACAGCTTTGTTTTTGTTAAAAACATCGAAGTTATTTACAGCTTTGTTTCTGTCAAAAACATCGTTGTTATTTTCAAAACATCGATGTTATTGTCAAAACATAGATGTTAAAGTATACTTCTTTTGATAAAAACATCAATGTTAAAAAAAATTTGTTTTAGTCCATGACATCGATGTTATTAACAGCTTTGTTTTTGTCCATAACATCGATGTTAATACACATTTATCCAAAACATCGATGTTATTGTCAAACCATAGATGTTAAAGTATACTTCTTTTGATAAAAAAAATTAGTTTTAGTCCATAACATCGATGTTATTAACAGCTTTGTTTTTCTCCAAAACATCGATGTTTTAAAATATTTATTTTTGTTCAAAACCAATTTATGGTAAAAGCATCGATGTTTAAAACAACAAATATGATGTAATTGTCAAAACATGTCGAAAAAATCGAATTTTTTATACATTAAATATTAATTATAAAATGCTTTACACTTTAACATCGATTTAATTACGTTTGGGCACTAACATGTTAATGTTAAAGACTGTATAAATTAAAAAACATCGATGTCAAAAACATCGATGTTCTTGAACATCGATGTTTTGTGGTCGATGTTTAATCGACATCGATGTTTTGATTGCAAAAACATCGATGTTCAAAACATCGATGTTTTTCCTTCGATGTCGCATCTCTAAACGGAATCCGATGCGGCAATCACTGTATAAGCAAACTCCCATCGCGTATTTCCGTTTAAAAGGGATTTTCGACTATCGCTTTTTACTTTCACTTACTTATATATGAAATATATAGTAAGTGGAAGTATTGCGATCGTGAAAATTTTCGACTTCCGGTTTTCAACGGAAATACACGTTTTGGGATCCCCCGAGTCAAAATAACCAAGTCCCGCGAAATGGTCTGTGTGTGTGTGTGTGTGTGTGTGTCTGTGTGTCTGTGTGTCTGTGTGTCTGTGTGTGTGTGTGTGTGAACAGACTAGCTCAAAAACTATAAACCGTGCGAACCTGAAATTGGGTATTTAAAGTATGTATAAGCCCGCGATGTGACAGCAAAAATTTCATCAAATTTTCTCAAAGGGAGGGGGTACTTTACTTAATAATTTTTTAAGTTTTTTTCGATTTTCTCAAAAACGGCTCTAACGATTTTGATTAAACTGAGTATTTGATCTATTTATATGCCTGAAATATGACTGTAAAAATTTCATCAAAATTGATCAACCGGAGGGGGGACTTTACTTAATAAATTTTGTATCATTTTCACATGTTTTTTTTATTTACTCAAAAACGGTTTTAACGATTTTGATCAAACTTGGTATTTTATGTATTTATATGCCAGAGATGTGATAACCAACATTTCATCACAATTGATCAACCGGAGGGGGGACTTTACTTAATAAATTTTGTATCATTCTCACGTGTTTTTTTTATTTACTCAAAAACGGTTTTAACGATTTTGATCAAACTTGGTATTTGATGTATTTATATGCCCGAGATATGACTGTAAAAATTTCATCAAAATTGATCTACTGGAGGGGGGCTTTACTTAATAAGTTTTGTATCATTTTCACGTGTTTTATTTATTTACTCAAAAACGGTTTTAACGATTTTGATCAAACTTGGTATTTGATGTATATATATACCCGAGATATGACTGTAAAAATTTCATCAAAATTGATCTACGGGAGGGGGGACTTTACTTAATAAATTTTGTATCATTTTCACGGGGTTTTTTTATTTACTCAAAAACGGCTTTAACGATTAACAAAAATAAGATATGAATGTAGAAAAATGTGTGACTTTGGGAAATGATATTTAGCAAAACACGTCAATTACTAATCTAAGTAAGTTGGTAAGTGAAAGTTGTGTGTTGCGCGCACGCACCAGATTTTATTTTCAGGGGTGAATAAATCCTGCTGAAGTGTCTCTTTCAGTGGAGATCTCCAATACGTATCTTGTACATATCTATAAAGGATGTATATCTTGGAGAAAAAAACATCCTTGTCAGCTTGCGTGGGGCCTATATTTATAAAAACTGTAATAAACAAAACCTTTCAGATTTTTTTTTTTTTGCTGTGTCATATCTAGTTCAGCTCACACAGCTATTCATTTATTTATTTTTTTGGCTTGCCCTGTGTTATAGATTAGTTAACTTGATTCTTAAACATGATAGTTCAGAATTACATTAATTATTATTAGTGACCGACCGAAGTTTCGGTTTCGCTTTCGGCCAAAAATTGGCCGAATCTTCGGCCAGGCCGAAACTAGCTCTTGTGTCTGATATCTCCAAGAAGAAAGTTGGACTCACGATTTCAGCTTGTAAGCTCGATCTCTTTCATGGCATTTAACACCCTTGGATTTAATAGTGGGAAGTATCTGTTATTTTAGTTAGTTACACTTTTATTGTATTTCGGTAGAACATAGATTTTTGTCATTCCTTTGGTATCTTTAATTGATCGAAAACTTTAAGTTGGGTGTGGAGACAAAAATTTGATAGTGACAAACTGAAATGTCCTCGTAAATCAAATCAAGTCTTAACATGTAATGAAAGCATGCTTTTCATACAGGTTTCTTTACGTTAAGTGTAAAGAATACTATTTATTCTTTATCTTGAGCGTTAAGAACCTTTTTGTGCTTTTAATCATCTCCTCATTAATAATTAAATTTGATTTAAAAAAAAAATGAAATTAACATTTTGATTAAATCAGATTAACATAAATAAGAATATATATTATAAATACTTAAACTTAAGTTAGTCGACATGTCCACAGATTCAATTCAAAAGTGAAAAAAATATTTTAGTCATTAATCTTCTCATTAAAAGTTGGATCAAATGGTGGTAGTAGGTTTTGTTCTTTGTTCTTGTATGGGATGGGAATCAGATGCAAAACTAATTTTTCAACCTTGGCAGCCCCCTTCCCCCCAGCGCAATAGGCCGTCATTTGTTTTTTATCGGCTTTATTATGGCAAAGTTTTACTATATTATTTATTATTTAGACATGATAATATGAATTTTTATTAATATCAGCCTGTTATTTCAAGATTATTTCAACTTTTAGGGCTTTGCTAGTTGAGGGGGTATGGTCTAACATCCCACGGGGACCAGCCGTACTAGGAAGGAGGGGCCGGGATTCGATCCCATAACCTAACTAATTCACCTGTTTTACCCCTCTTATATACCAGCTCACTTATTAAATGAATAATTGAGTTAAATTACTGTTATTTTATAAGCTTTCATTGATATTATGTCTAGTTTAGCAATAACATCAATGAACACACTTATATTTATTATATATACGCACGTAAATAAGTTTCGGTTTCGGCCCGAAACTAGGTCTATGGCCGAAATTCGGTTTCGGTTTCGGTTTCGGCTGAAATTTTGGTTTCGGTTGGACACTAATTATTATATATCAATTTTTATTAATATAGAATTGCAATAATTACTGTGATGGAAATGTTTGGAGGTGCTGTCAAATAAAATTACTCATTATGAATAATAAATATGTTGTGCCGTATGCTTTATATATTACTAGCTGTGTATACCAGTTTCACCCGGAGAATTTTTTTTTTTTAAATCTACAAAGTGAGACATTTATCGACTCAAACGGTCGATTTCGTAAAAACGAATGTAGAGCGAGATCAAAACGATTTTTATATCAATAAAGGCTGAATTTATGCAATTTTAATATGGACAGGTGTTCGCACCTGGTATCAAAGAACCACTGAGCGAAATTTGGAGAATTCAGGACAAACGGTATGGATTTCTATAAAGAACAAACAAAATTTCATCTAAGATCTTCATAGTTATAGGTAATTGAAACTAAAAAAAAAACGGCAAAGAAACATTTTAAACAGGTGTACTGTATTTTCTTTTATATATATATATATATATATATATATATATATATATATATATATATATATATAAAAGAATATTAAAATTGTCCAAAAATAAGAATATTAAAATAAGAATATTAAAATAATCCATATTAAAATTGCATAACTTCAGCCAATCTCTGGGTATATATATATATATATATATATATATATATATATATATATATATATATATATATATATACCCAGAGATTGGCTGAAGTTATGCAATTTTAATATGGACAGGTGTTCGCAACTGAGGTCATACTCATAATTATTCTTAAATTATATAAATTACTTTAATAATTTATTTTTGAAGAGGAAAGACTTGGCTCCGCCGGGAAACGAACCCGGGTCTTCCGGATGACATGCGCGGTATGCTAACCATTGCACCACGGAGTCGCTTCCAAACGGTGCCAAATCTTTTCTGTTCACTTACACCTTTCCCACGATTCTTGACGTTTGTCAATTTTTAAACGCGGAAGACCCGGGTTCGATTCTTGGCGTAGCCAAGTCTTTCCTCTTCAAAAATAAATTATTTAAAATAATTTAAAAACAAGGTGGTCACCCACAATAATGGTTAAATTAATATAAATAAATTAACGTATAAAAAACATCTAGTTCCTCTTCACGACAGGTCAGCAGTACAAAGTTTTAAAAACTGTATATTTTTTAATATAACGTACATTTCGGAATCAATTATTCGCCCATCGGGTGGAATAGATCTTGGTTTGACGAGGAACCAGAAATCGTTATGTTTGTTTAAGTTGTAACAATTTTTGCTTCCTCTGTTAAACCATGGCATACTCAGCAACGGCTACACTGTAATATGTATACTCCACCATAATTATATTTCAAATTAAAATGGATTTTGGATGGTTTATAACCTTCGATGTTTGAGAAGGGATGGACATAGTCATGTAAATCAATATAAATTTATATTTGTGTAATGGTCAACTGTTTCCTTTACGAAAGGACGAATAATTGTCAGGATTTTCAGTCATTATTTGTAAAGCCAACGTTTTGATCCAAAGATGTTGGTATTACTCTGGATTCAACAAGGCCTGACGAAGATTAAAATGGATTTGTTTGGATCGAGACGTTGGCTTTTCCAATAAAAAATCTTCTGCGATGCGCGCAACGCACAACTTTCACTTACGAACTTAGATTAGAAATCGACATATTTCGAAAATATGTAAACGCCACACTTTTCTACATTTATGCTGCTTATAGTTGTATACCTCCATATGTTAAAACTTATCTTATAATGCAAAACTTAAAAGCTCTCATTACTTTTCGATTCATTATTGCTTATTGAAGTTATACTTCTTTGCGCCCGTTAGACACTTTGGGATGGGATGTTGGTCGAGAAACCGCGTCACGCTGAAAAGTAAGAACAAATTTTTAAGAACTATCGATTTTATTCGATCCAGCTGTTTGGATGATAAGTTAATATAAAACTTTTGAAAATCAAAATTTGATGGATGCTGGTTAGACCAATTAACTAAAATTGGTCAAAAACTGCAGAAAAAATGTGCAGGATACGTGGCCCAACACAATATTGACCGGAATGCCGTACCTATTTTACGAAGGTCTTCCGCAATATCAATGAATAATAATAAAACAATTAACGTTCGAAGAAATCATTTCCCATTGGTATCATCATGTTCTATCACAATACATACATCGCAGGGGGGGACTTTCGACGAGATTGTCTATGAATACGACAAAAGCCATTCCATAGAATTAGTATATGTTGCCTTATCGAGAGTGACGAGTATTAATGGGCTATATATTACAACAAAAGATGACACTAACATTTTCCACCATGGCAGAAGAAATTTTGTAGGTACAACAGATATACAGAGAGAATTTCAAAGATTATCACTCAATAGACTGCCAACCATTGTTGAATCTTTGGGAAGTTTTATTTCTAAAAGCACAGGAATAAGTTTCTATTCAATAAACAGTCAAAGTCTCATTGCACATGCCCTCGATTTGAATGACAGCGTATTTAAAAAATGTACAATAGTCATACTATCGGAAACACATGTAAGAGATGGCCAAAACATCGACATTCCGAATTTTCATTGCATAGCAAAGTATAAACGAGAAAATGTTGCTGCCGGGGGAGTAGCAATTTATCACAATGAAATTGACCATAATAATATAGTCACTTCTCACATGGATATTCATTCAAGGGCATCAGAATCTCTTGTAGCAGGACAGTCTGCTATTGGAGAAATTTGTATTAGTAAATGCGTTCCACAAAATGGTCGAGAATTCATAGTTGTGGCGCTATACATCTCTCCCGGTAAAACTGTAAAACAGATCATTAAGTTCATACACCAAAATTTGTTAATTTATACCAGAGAAGGTTCCGCACTGCTCGATGAAAATTTTCATGAAATCCCAATGATAATGAGCGGGGATTTTAACATCAATTTTTCCGATGAACAAACAGAGCCATTGATACATTTTCTAAAAGACAAACTAGACTTGGTAATGTCAAATGACAAGAATCAAGGTACGACCAGATACGGAACGACCATTGATGCTGTATTTAGTAGATATCTTGAAAAGTTTGAGTCTAGAATATATGTTAGTTACTTTAGTTATCATAAGCCAATTGTGTCTTTCTTGGAATACAGTACGATTTCTAATGACCAACCAGGAAATGAGCAAGATAAAAGAATGATTATAGAAGAAATTACTGATAATGATAATATAGGTGTATAATATAATAATGAAGTCACGTATAATATATTGAAGATAAATATATTGAATAATATTGAAAAATGTCTGATATTTCATTTATATATCCTGTCTGTTTGTGTGCGTGAGTGGGTGTATGAGAATGGCCAAAGAAGTATAACTTCCACCGTGTGGTCCGACGCACACAAACTTTTTTTTATTTTTTAAGGGATCTGATTTCATCAACACTCGAGTTTTTTTTACTGCTTGCTTGTTTTTTTACAGTGCATATTTGCTTTTGGTAAATATATCGTGAAGGTGAATCGATATCAGGTACATTTACGACTCGTAGTAAAGTTTGTCTCTTATGACTTTTTGGAAATCGAGAACGGTCCTCTAAAATCACTTTATATATTTATATTGCCTTCAGAAATTTATTATCGAACTAATCTTTCTAAACTAAAATATAATTAATTAAAGATTATCTTGTACCATATTTTATTATTCCTTAAATGCTTTAAATAATTTGAGCATCACGTTAAATATCTTTTATATATCTTTTATTATTAAATAAAAGTTTTTATTATCATCAGTGATAATTCGGGATATGAAATTTTGGCTGTCACATTGCGGCCATACACACACACCAAATACCCAGTTTGATCAAAATAGTTACAGCCGTTTTTGAAAAAAAAAAAAAAAAAAATTGAAAAGGAGACAAAATTTATCAAATAATGTGCTACCTCCTTCTGACCAATATTGATGAAATTTTGACTGTCAGATCGCGGACATATAAGTACATCAAATACCGAGTTTAATCAAAATCGTTAGAGCCGTTTTTGAGAAAATAAAAAAAAAAACGTAAAACTTAGACAAAATTCTATAAATAAAGTACCCCCTCCGTTTGACCAATATTGATGAAATTTTCGGGCACATGCATACACCAAATACCCAATTTCAGGTTCGACGGGTTTATAGGTTTTGAGCTAGCCTGTTCACACACACACCTTTTCGCGGGACTTGGTTATTTGGACTCAGGGGACCCCAAAAGGTGCATTTCTGTTGAAAACCGGAAGTCGAAATTTTTCACGCACGCGATACTTTCCCTTACTATATATTGCACATATATAAGTGAAAGTAAAAATGTTTTGATACAAAATCCTGACAATTAACCATCCTACTGTAAATCAATATGAGTAATATAACTTCATTACATAAGTTTAATTTTCGTTAAAGTATATACAATTTATCGCCTTCATTTGGATATAAATGTAATTAGTATGTAAAAAGTATTTATTGTATACTTCATTATATATATGAGGAAGTGTGGTGCAAAACTCGTTCGTTCCTCATGATCACGTTTTTCAGGAAACTCAGAATACTTACCACGTCTTGTAGAGTGGCCAGATAAAAATGTTTTTTTTGCCTTCGTAAGGTACAGCTACCCTGTGGAAGTGAGCTTGGAATGAAAAAATTAGTGATTTTAAGGTAACAAAATAATAGTAACAAAGTATGAAATGAGAAAGTTTTGCAACGAAATGTTGTACACATTCAATGCCCACTAACAATAAGCCTACATCCCCGGGGCCCCAATACATTTTTTTTATTCATTCTTGTAAATAACACTTTAATATATCAGATCAATCATTATAACATGGATGCAAGTACCATTTACCATTTTTTTACATACAACCCGCCAGGCGGGTTGTGGGCCACGTACGTCCCTTCATATTTCTATAATGAAATCAGTTTTTAGGGCGTAATTTTTAATTAAATGTGAGAGCTGGCATTTTCTTTCAATAAATAACTCAATTTATGTAAAATGCATGTCATTTTTTTTTTTTTTTTTTTTTTTTTTTGTGGGGGAGCGTACATTTTTTTCTGTTTTTTTTTTATTATTATTTTACTGGGTTGTATAAAAAATTATTTCTAAATTACTTTTTTTTTCCTTTTTATTAATCCCACTGGGATATATGGACAGATGAAGGGAAGAATTGAAGGAGGCTTTAAATAGGTAGAGGAAAAATATTTAATAAAAAAATAAAACAAAATACATTTATTTTTATTAAATCAATAAATTACATCAATATATATAAATTAAACACAAGTTATATAATTGATAAACAAATTACAATATATACAATAAATTACAATCAATATTTGTGAAAATCACGTTACTATGCAAAAACAATTCGTAAAGATAAATATAAATCGATTACAAATTGAGAAAGAAGTATGAGGCTTCCAAGACATCAAAATTAATAAATAAAAAAAATCAACTTACTTGTAAAAGGGACTAGTACTCCAAGAAGCGTAGCACTACACAAAACACACTGCCACGGATAAAAAAAAAAGTTTTCGAGAAACCAACACTTTCAATACACAGCGACTACCATGTGAGAGGCCCCACAGTAAAATGAAGTAAAAACGAGAGGCCCCTGCGGATCCAGGTAGCCGGGAAGGCAATGGGTAGGTGCACCCGCCAGGCGGGTCGTGGGCACCGAACGTGTTTAAGGAAAGACTTTTGCTGCACACCACATTGGAACGAACGAGTTTTAATTCACACAGCGTAAGTTGATTTTCCAATAAGGATAATAATACGAGGTGAAGATAACAAAGCGAAGTTTTTTTTTTATAATAAGTAATATTTATTTAGGTTCACAACCATTTTATTAATAAATTCAGTATCATTTTACAAAATAATATCACCCACCGACTTAAAACATTTGACTAAACATTTTTTTTGTTGACGAATTTTTCAAAAATATCTGCGCAGTGATATAAAACATCTGACTACAAATAGCAACAAAAAGAATTGATCCTAAGGCCATCAAGGAATAGCGACTCCATCATCCTGTTGTTCGTTGTTTCCCTCGTCTGTGGCAGATATATTGAGAACTCGTGTGTGATACTTCAATGAATCATTGGCCCTCCACTCGTCACCAAAATGCTTTTTCAGCTGATTATCAACCTTTTTCAGCTTGTTAAAGCCATTAGAAAATCAATTATTTAAATAGCTAGGTAAGAAGAATCGAGTTTATTGACCTAAAACACGCGAGTTTAAGGAACTTTCGATATTTTGTTCAGAAAAAGTAACAGAAACTGCTGAAGTGAACGAATGGGATGGGTGCAAAGTGAGAAGTTATCATAGGAACCAAAGAGTTTTGCTTTACAACGAGTAATTAACCAGTTTTGAAACACATTGGGCTATGGAACGAATCAGTTCTGCAACAAACTGCTATTTTGTATAGCAAAAATCCATATAAACTAACACGTTTTGCTTCAGTCTGATTAGATAAGTTGAAATAGCATTAAAATATCTTTTTGAATTCACAGCCATCTCAATTTAAAAAAAAATGGACCGAACGAGCTTTGCACCTCACCTACCTATAAATAACAAGGAAAAACATCTGGGGTGAGAGACAAAAAAGATCTACAAATAATAAGAAACTATATTCTGTGCAGCCTACGTTTCGAACCAGGTCTTCTTCAGGGCTAAACGAACAAAGTTAAGACAAAAAAGATTCTAGAAAAAAATATTTATTAAAATAATGCTAATGGTGTAAAAAATAATAGATAAGGAAAATATTTGTTGAAAAGTGTTCAGAATCATCTCGCTTGCCACTGAGAAGGACTATTAATAAATACAGTACCAGTCAAAAGTTTATACTCACTTGTATTCAATTCACAATCTTTAAGTTTAATAAGATAATTCTAACTCAAGAGGTAGAATATAATGGATATCTTCCACCATCATCAACTAAAGAGGTAACATTTCAAACATTATATGATTAATTTTAGAATAAAATTAAAAATAGGGCTAACCCGTGGTGTAATCATTAACAAAGTAACCTAGAACATACGAGTGGCCCTAAAAATTGTCAATGGGAGTAAAAAATCCTTGGCTATACTGTCCCTCGGATAGGACGTAAAATGGAAGTCCCAAGCCTGTGCGATGTCAGGTACTCGTTAAAGATCCCTATCCTAATCATACCTGGATAGGCAACATTTAGGACTCCCACTGAAGCATCGTCCGATTAGCCTTTGTAGCAGAAAGGGACGTTAAACAAAAAAACAAACAATTTATAAATGAAATGAAAATAAAAGTTTAGTTTTTATGTTGTTAAATAAGTAAAATGTTTTTGAGATGAAAATGGTTGGGGGTGCGGTCAAATGAAAACACTATATGTGAAATAACATATTTATTTTGCCGACGTTTCGACCCGATATTCAGGTCTTCTTCAGGGCTAAATATAAAACAAGATAGCAACCAATAAATATGAAGAAAAGAAAAAATAACAAATAAATAAAATAATGAGTAATATATTTATCTATATACATATATATGCATGAAAAAATGAAAATGAGTAAATAATTGCATAATAGAATAATATAATTTTTTTTTTTTTTTTAATATAATTTTTGTGTGTGGAATTAGATATTTAACAAAAGAATATGAATAAAATTTTTGGATTTTAAGTAATACAATTGTCAAATATGGAAATCTATACAAATCAAAAATATGTCTATAATATACTAAAGAATAACAATATTAAATGGGATACGGAATAGATGTAACGAGGAAGCGGAAGGAATATGTGCGAAGTGAAAATAGAAAAAGATGGGTAAAAGTCTAAAGATATATGTAGCATATAATAGAAAAGGAGATAGTAATAAAAATAGAAAAAGAGATGGGTAGAAGTCTAAAAATATATTTAACAAGAAATAAAACGTACCTGTCGAGTGAACTGTCGGTGATCGACTGCCATCGGAAAAAGGAGGGGGTTATGTTTGTTTACCAAACCATCCGGTGTAACTGCCGAGTGCTTTAACGTATTTTAAATTCTAGCGAAATTTATTTTTAATATTAAGGAGTAATGATTAAATAGCGATTGAATGAAATTGTTAGAATATTAGTATATAATTTAATTAATCAAGGAAAAAAATATATATTAATTATTATTAATATAATTAATTAAGAAAAAAAAATTATGGATTTTTTTTAAAATTTGAAAAATTTGGGAATAGGTTGAAGATAATTTTTGTTTGTCTGTTTTTAAATTTACGGGATTTTTTTCAAGGTTAGTGTAGAAACTTTCCATAATAAGTCGTTTGTCGTGATTGGGAACAGTGGCATCCAAGTATGGATGTTTTTTCAAAATCAAAAGTGTGGTTAAGGGATAAGGAGTGTTCTGAGAGTTTTGATGCATTGTAGTTATGAGAGGAAACAGAATATTTGTGTTGTGTGATTCGGTCTTTGAGGAGATTTTTGGTTTTTCCAATGTAACAGGAATTACAATTTGGTGCAGAGCAAGGAATGTGATAAACAATTTGAGAGCGGTGTGAAGGAGGGATGGGGTCTTTGAGAGGAGTGTAGAGTTTTGAAAGTGTGTTGTGTGATTTGAAGGCTAGGCATAAATTAGGGTTAGTGGAACGTAAATGTTTTTGGATGTTGTCGGAGAGTTTGGGGATGAAAGGTAATGATCTGTAAATAGAGGTGGCAGTGGATTGTGGAGTCACGGTGGAGTTTGTTTGAATAGAAAGGGGACGATTCAAGCGGTTTTTAATGAGTTTATTGATGATATAGGGAGGATAGTAATTGGAAGAAAGGATTTGTTTGATACGCTGGATATTGGTTTTATGAAACTGGGGATCAGAAAGGGAAAGACTTCTGTGAATAAGATTTTTTGCAACATTTATTTTTTGGTGGTATGGATGTTGGGAGTGAAAGTTTAAGAGTCGGCCTGAGTATGTTGGTTTAGTGTACCAGTCAGTGGAAATACTGTTGTTGGAGTTTCTTATTAAAAGGAGGTCTAGGAAAGGTAGGGAATTGTTGGTTTCACGTTCTACGGTAAATTGGAGGCGCGGGTGGTAGGAATTAAATGCGGATAGGATATCTGGAATTTTGTTTGGATTAAGGACAAGGAGGAGGTCGTCAACGTATTTACGGATAAAAATTATGTCTGTTGGGAATAAGGGGATGATGGAGTTTAGTAGGTCATTCAGTACAATGTTTGCTAGGTCAGGAGCTAGTGGGTTGCCCATAGCGAGTCCTGATATCTGTTTGAAAATTTTTTCGTGGAAGGTTAGGTAGCCGGAGTCACAACAAAGTTGTAGGGATTCAAGATACGTTGAGCGGTTTAGGGAAGTGTGCGGTTCAATGGTGGACCAGTTGTCTTTAATAATGTTTAAGAGTTTGTCTATGGGAATGTTTGTAAACAGGCTTTCAACATCAAAGGAAGTAAGGATATAATTGTCAGGAATGATGAATGATATAATTTGTTGGCGTAAATGAAAAGAATTGTTAATATCGTAAGGGTTGTCGTGGCTGAGTACTTGTAGAGAAGGTAATAAAAATTTGCTAAGCTTAATGGAAGGAGAGTTTTTATTGGAAGTGATAGGGCGAAGGGGGGTACCAGGTTTGTGAATTTTTGGAAGGCCATAAAAACGGGGAGCTACTGAATTGTAAGAGATAAGGTTTCTATAGGTGGGATAGGTTATAAGTTTTAAATTTAAAAGATTTTTGAGGTGTAGGTTAAATTGGGTTTTTAGGGAAGGTGTGGGATCGCGGGGTGAAGGTATATATGTGGAACGGTCTGAAAGTAATGTAGTCATTTTGTCTGTGTATTCGGCGGCGTCCATGATAGCTGTTTTATTTCCTTTGTCTGCTTTAGTTACTATAATGTCTTTATGGGAATTTAGGAAGGATCTGGTTTGTGACCTGAATAGGTGATAAGAAGACCTGAATATCGGGTCGAAACGTCGGCACAATATATATGTTATTTCACATATAGTGTTTTCATTTGACCGCACCCCCAACCATTTTCATCTCATAATCTTCTACGGTCAACAAATTTCCTTCATTATAAAATGTTTTTATTTAATTATTTTATAAAACCAAGGGTGAGTCTAAACTTTTGACTGGTACTGTAGGTACTTTTTTTTTAGATTTATTAAAATAGTTTAGTGCTTAGTTCAGGTAGGTGTTATTTATACCGACCAAATCTTCTAAATTATTTTTTAATTTATGAATATTTATTGTTTTTTATTATTATATAGTAAAATAGATTAATAGACACATGTTCCTAACAGTAACAGAAACTGATAATGTGCTATTGGTTATTATCATTTTCTGCTGCTTTTAGGAACTTTTAAGTTTGCGCATAAGGAAAAATGTTTTTTTTTTTTGCTTTTTATGTTATGTTTGTAGTTATTATACCATAATACCATTTACATAGAAAAATCCTAGTTATTAAGCTGATGGAGCGACCTTATTATAGACTTCCGTTTATATAATTTCCATTTATTATAAATATAATTAACAGCCGTAGAGATCTGCCTTGGTCCCTTTGCGGTAGAAGAGGCTTGGCAATGAAGATACTTTGCGGCCCCTCCTACCACTGAAGGACCTGGTAGAATTTGCCTTCTATTCATTATGTCATCTACTGCATTATGTTCATAAAACAATGACATTATGTAGATATAGTAATGTATAATATACATATTATATATAGGGGGGAGTGGGGAACAGTGAGACGCTGTTAACTGTGAGAAAGTTAGCTCATAAACCAATTGCAAGGACCCAGTTAGTGTAGGATTTGTTCTAGTGTAGAATATTAGTCGATAGAATATCGATACTGAAAGTTAGAATCGAAAAATTACTAGAGCGTAATGATTCAAAAATTGGCCTCCAAAATATTTTCCACTCAGTCTAGCTCATCTGAGGAAGACATATCCTCAGGTTCCTGTGCAGAAGCCTACGATTTTTGGAAACCTCATAAGGAACTTGTGCATGGAAAAAAGATTATAGGTAAAGGTGATTTCCAGGATGAAGTATCCCGATATTTAAATGCGTTGAGAGCCCCATTGAAAACTGATCCAGTAATCAAACATTGCAACTGTTTGCATTTAATTTTATTTATCGAGTTCCTTAATTTAACTTAATCGACCTGATATCGAATATTTACTTATATTAGAATATAAATTACTTGAATATATTAGAACATAAAATATTTGAATCATCACCGATATCGGTATTGAGTCGACTGTTTTTCTATAAGATTCTCGGAGAAGACTGATAGTCATGAATTTGTGTTATATTTTATACTCATATATTTGTTTCGTTTTAGCCCTTATGAATACCCCCATTTCGGATTAAAACGATTAAATAAAGATAATGTTTTATGCCTAACATTTTATTCACCAACTAAAACTATCAATCATCCCCGAGTATTTATTAAAATATAAATGTAGTAAGTAAATACAATTTTATTTTACATTTAGTGCCATAAAACAAATCTTATAATTAATAACTTATAAAAACATGAAATCTAATTAAAACTAGAGTCTTTTCTACGACATACACCATTATCACAAGAACTTATCACTTATCACTGACTACTCGAAGTGCACTCGACGGGTGTTGACCAACAACTCCGGTGAGGCTTGTTAAAGCCGGTATATATAAGTCTTAGGTAGATTCTAGAAGATTCCAGGTTCGCGTAGAAGAAAGTCTTTGATCTTAGCCGGCCGCCTATATAGGCGCTTTGTATTCACCCACTGGCCGCAACCGTACCTTTATGACTATTTTTGGTTTTCGAGACTAGTAAACTTTTGTGACTTGCTTTCTCGTTGACAGTGTGGGTACTATTGTTCATTTCACCGAATTTCTGTTAATGCTTTTATTCACCAATTAAAACTCTTTGTACTAACCTTTAAACGGCCAATGATTGTTCACTTCGGAAATAGAAATTCGTAATGAAATACGCCAAGGCCCTATGGGGATGAGTGAGACAGCCTACGAAGACATTTTTACTGTTATATAGGAAATTAAAATTATATTGTCTAATCCCAAGAAGGAAGGAATATCTTTAAACGAACAGGCCATCAACAGTAGTTATTTTCATTATAATATAATATATATATATATCCTTTTTTTCTTCTTTTTTTTATGACATCACCTATTTTTACCAAAATTCTACTTTTTTAATTGTCAATACCTGATTTGGTAATGTTAATCTCAAATTGTTGCTGTAAGTATTGGTCCCTAAATTAAAAAACAAAAAAGAATTATACCTAGTGATACTAATTGGTTTTATGAAAATAAATATTTTTGTTTGTAACTTTTTCAGAGTTCACATCTACTCACACGCAGGTATTCATTGTAGTAAGATGTACTATATAAATTTCAGAACTCCAGCTATAGTTTTTCTATTATTTTTGACAATTTGAAAAAAAAAAGTCTCAATGTTCCCCACTCTCCCCTATAAAAATTTAGAACTGTGTAATAGTTAACTGTTTTCTTCAAGATAGGAAGATAGATCATCAGGATTTTAAGCCAATACATATTCATCCGGGATAAAATGAAGTCAAATATGATGTAAAATGTCAATGCTAGAAGATGAGGTTAATTACAGATGGTAACAATAAGAAGTAAAAAAATCCAGCTGATGTTATGTTTACGTGATATGGGTACTTATCAAATATAATCAATATATATTATAAAGCAAAGTGGACAATGTGCGTGCCGAAAAGGCTCAAAAACGACTCCACGTAGGATTAAGGAACTTATGTCTTCGTTTAGCCATATGACCCCTTACGGAGAAGAAGGTTTCCGTTTTTCTCTTAAGAGTGTAAAATAAAAGAGAAATGGACGGGAATTTTAAGCCTCTCGCACCATTTAATTAGCCTCTCTGGGTTGAGATACGAGTTTATGAATGAAAAATTTAGTTCGAGTTCCAGGTTACCAGGAAGCGCTAGGGTGCGTTTCACTCAATGTTTATTGTCCATTCATTAAGTGTGTAATCGTTCTATATTTTTTCAGCTGTTCTTTTTAAATTACTAAAAAATTAAGAGAAAATAATTAGTTTGCGTTTCAAAATAAAATAAGTACTTTACATCTCAGCAACCAATTAGAAAACCAACTGGATTCCATAAAAAAATAGTTTTCTCATAAGCAGGCTAATATATGCTCAGCACATTACATTTAATCTATTTATAAAATATACTTAAGTAAATTTAATGCAATATGAGTGAACATTTCTTAGTAGTACAGTGAGCGAATAAAATTAGACATAAAAAATAGATGAATTGACTAAATATAAATCGAAAATAAAAAGTTTGAAGTGTTCTTATTTATTTATAAAAAAGAAGTTGGTTTGGTTACTACTTATGATGAGAATTCCAGTTAACAAAACGACTAACTCCAATAACAGAATTCAAGATTTTATCATCCCTCATAGTTGAAGATTAAAAGAAATATGATGAAAAAATTGTGCCTTCAAGAAATTTTGGTTTTCACTTTGTAATAGTAGTAAGATTCGAGATATGCAGACAACGTTCAAATTACGGGGGATATCTTAAGGGAGGTTTAAATGGAAAAAAGTTCTTAAAAAAAAGTTTCTATGAATCTTCGGTAGTTTCTATACTTCTGGATCAAATATGACCATCATAGTACTCAGTGCTTAAGTTTTACTCGAGATATACTTTTTTACTTTTACTTACCTATACATATATGAAATATATAGTAAGTGGAAGTATTGCGATCGTGAAAAATTTCGACTTCCGGTTTTCAACGGAAATACACGTTTTGGGGTCCCCTGAGTCGAAATGACCAAGTCCCGCGAAATGGTCTGTGTGTGTGTGTGTGTCTGTGTGTGTGTGTGTGTGTGTCTGTGTGTGTGTGTGTGTGTGTGTGTGTGTGTGTGTGTGTGTGTGTGTGTGTGTGTGTGTGTGTGTGTGTGTGTGTGTGTGTGTGTGTGTGTGTGTGTGTGTGTGTGTGTGTGTGTGTGTGTGAACAGACTAGCTCAAAAACTATAAACCGTGCGATGCTGAAATTGAGTATTTAGTGTAGGTATATGCCCGCGATGTGACAGCAAAAATTTCATCAAAATTACTTAAAGGAGGGGGTACTTTACTTAATAACTTTTTAGGTTTTTTCGATTTTCTCAAAAACGGCTCTAACGATTTTGATTAAACTGAGTATTTGATGTACTCATATGCCCGAGATATGACTGTAAAAAATTCATTAAAATTGACTAACCGGAGGGGGGACTTTACTTAATAAATTTTGTATCATTTTTACGTGTTTTTTTTTTATTTACTCTAAATTGGCTTTAACGATTTTGATCAAACTGGGTATTTGATGTATTTATATGCCCAAGATATGACTGTAAAAATTTCATCGAAATTGATCAACCGAAGGGGGGACTTTTCTTAATAAATTTTGTATCATTGTCACGGGTTTTTTATTTACTCAAAAACCGCTTTAACGATTAATAAAAATAAGATATGAATGTAGAAAAATGTGTGACTTTGGGAAATGATATTTAGCAAAACACGTCAATCTCTAATCTAAGTAAGTTGGTAAGTGAAAGTTGTGTGTTGCGCGCACGCACCAGATTTTTTAAATGAGATACCAGATTTTTCAACAATAATCTAATAACTTATCATCTTCTGACTACATGGAATGGGTTTACAGGATTCAGAATCACATAAACCATCAAAGTGAAGCATAACTCGACAAAGTTGCAGGAAAATTAATTGTTCATTTACCATTTTCAACCCCCTGTAAATTATACAGGGTTCCTTATTAGGGCGGACTCTCAAGTCTGCAGAATATTGATACCAAGTTAAAACAGAATTTTCAAGAAGGCGCTAATTTTGTTCTATATTTCCTTTAATTTTAAAGTTTTTTTGGTATTAAAACTACCACACAACTACCGAAGCGAAGCCGGGCACCCTAGCTTGTAATTATATAAAAGATAGACAAATTAAATTTTAAACGAAGAATATATCAGATTTTATTTTATCTGCAAACCACAGATAAGTTGGATTTGTTTTCAATTCTTTTGTTACTTTTTATTGTTACTATCTATAATTAATAATTAGAGGGTCATTCCACGTCAATTCAACGCAGGCTTGAGCCTCACCATCTCAGATTTTTTTTGAAATTTGGTACGTTTTTGTAAATTGTGAATTATTACTGAGTTATGTCTACCAGGTTTTGAATTAATGGTCTCTAATGCACTCAAAAATAGGTCCAGAAACAGAAAAATTCATGATTAAAAATTGCTGTAGATGTTTTCCAAATTAGACTAGAACTATGGGATTATTGTCGTTTAACAGCGCCTTCCATATAACATATAACAATATATGGTTGGTACTAAAGCAATTTTCTTGAAACCAAATTTAAAATTTTAATTTCAATTTTCTCAAAAAGGGTATTTTTATCATTTGTTTGATGTTGAACCATTATTATCATTTGTTTCATGTTTTTCCTAATGAATACATAAATATTAACACAGTTTTAGTAATTATTTTGAATAAAATGCTAGATTTATGGAATTTTATCACTAGTTTTCAATTTGTTTAGTAATGAAGAAATTTTCATCCCACTTTTATATTTTGTTATATGATTAGATATAATACTGCCTATATTTTAAAAAAAATATAATTTAAAAAAAAAATTGAACTTTTTGAGGAAATTGAATTTAAAATTGTAAATTTGGTTTTAAGAAAATTTCCTTAGTACCAACCTATACATTTTTGTGTATATATCATATGAAATGGCATGGAATGTACTGTTAAACGATGCCAATCTCATAGTCCTAGCCAAATTCGGAAAACATCTACAACTATTTTTAATCGTTTTCCTCTTGATTTTTTTCTGGACCTAGTTTTGAGGGATTTAAATACTAATAATTCAAAAACGGGTAGACATATCTCAGTAATATTTCACAATTTTTCTATGAACAGGAATTGGTTTGAGATGCGGTCAAAGAAATAAGTACAAATATGGGATATTTACATATTTTATTCTAGCCAACGCACACAGGGGTATTTGACCCCAAAAGCTGGCCAAAACTATTTCCTTCCATTTTATTAGTTCAAACGTCCTCAAAATGGCTTCTAAATTTCTAACAGACATCAAAAATATGTTTTTAGCAGTTAAAAAAATTCATAGGTTAAAATTTTCGTAAAATAAATTTTTACGTTACTCCACCGTCTGTGAAATAGGCATCTATGGGTTTACAATTTATGTTCGTATTATTTTCTCTTTATACATTCCACCTATGAAATATGCTGGTAACAAATAAAGATTCATTATAAATTTATCTATTACTATTATTTTTGAAAAATTGGAATAGTGTAAAATAGGTAAAAATGCAAATTTGTGGTGATAAAGTTTTACGTAAAGTTTCTATGGAGAAAAGGATACGGACATTTAGCAAATATAGAAAACATTTCTAAATTTATGAAATAACCACTTGATAGAACCACCAATATGCAATACATATATGTAAATAAAGCTTCCAGTGATGGTAGGTATTTTTTTCTGATAAATTGAAATTTTTAAATGCTTTCCTATAATTTATGGCGCGAGATGGAGTTTTTTTGTTAGATCCTTCAGAACATGGAATGCATTGAGATCACCAGAATCTCTTAGTTTTATATAAGTGGCGTACGTCAGCATATCAGTGTTAGTTGATGATCTGAGTTCTTCCGTTTTACGCCTCTTGCTTCTTTCACTTAAACCATCAAATGATTTTTCAGGGCGTCCACCAGATCTTGAGCTTCTAATTGATATCGTTCCACTTAGCCATTCCTTGTTGCTGCTTTAAAAACTTTTATTTTCTTTGAAGAAGCATTCCATCTTACTTAGAAATCATGCCTCAAAATTGCTCTTTCACATGCTCTAGGCTATTAGCTAGGCAATATTTCCCAATGAGAAAAGACTACGAAAATTCCTTATTTTTTGTTTAAAACTAATGCTTTCGACTTTAAAAATATGTCAAATAATTCCCTTCTATTAGTTCTAGTTATTATTATTATTCCAGAAGATCCTAAAATATAAATAAATGGAAATATAGTAACATTTATTTTTTTAATATTATTTGATAAAACTGACATTTTAGAAATAAAAAATTATAAGTCTCCCATTCGCAGCTATTCGCAGAATTTTTTTCATGAAACATAAACTACGATACTTACACATTATCATAAAAAATATTTCCTTGTCCAGAAATGACCAGAAGTATAACTTTTTAACCTTCAAATTTTATTTTTAGCTCTAAAATCTACCAACCAAAAAAGAAAGAAATATTGATACTAGTATTGGATACAAAAAAATTATAACTATGTGGATAACAAGTACAAACCTGGCCTCGAACTATCCATCATATGTTAATGCCGATACTTTATTAAAAACAAAGAAAATTAATATATTTTGTAGACTAATATTTATGGGGTTAGAAGCGGTAAAGGCTAAGGTGAGATTGGAATTAGAATATCCGCCGGATTAAGGGCCTGGAAGAGATAAGAACACTCTTGCATGATCCAACAGGTCCTCTACTTGAACTTCGAGTCATTATTTACCAGAAATTTCAAAAAATGGGTTTTGGCCAGCTTTTAGGGCCAAATACCCCTATGTGCAATGTTTCGATCCAAATTTTAGGTCATCATCAGGGTTAAATGAGAAAAATTAATGAGATCGTTTTACACAGAATTTGATATTCTACAACTATTATAGGTAACATTTTTTATTTGGAGTAACCCTCTTTAAATTGCAGGCTTTGAAACATGAGCTTAATTCATTTTTCCGCTAAAGTGGGTAAATTGACAATCGGTTTTGCCGAAAATACTTACCCGATTTTAACTGTGAGGACCTCATTCGACGCGAAGTTTAATGCCCTTTCATTTTAGAATGAACACAATTTCTTCTACGATAAATCTTTCGAGTAAATAAATAAATAAATCGAGTTATTAGCGAAAAATTGAAAAAAGTTCGAAAAGTCGCTTTTGTTCGCCTATAAAATTTGATGACAACCGATCTGAGGTGGCAGACGTTCACATTTGTTGTCCATGAAATGAGTACTTTCAGCCTATATGATCAAAAATTTTCTTCAAATCAGGCACCTTTTTCGCCCTCAGCTCCCGGACTATTGAAGTATCAGAAAATTTTATACGATATTCATAAAAATAACTACTTAGACAGGTAGGTACTTGGCAAACATTATCTTCCTTTAATTCATAGAAGGTGGTTACTTAATTAGTTCAAAATGGTTAATACTTCAAAAACCGAAGTCTTGGCAGGAAGTAACTGTTCCGAATTCTTTCAGGTTGTTCGAGGGTGAAGTTCGCACAGTGTAAAGGCATTTTTAAAGATCCCTTTACTAATTATACCTGGAAAGGCAAAATACAGGCCAAAAAAAACAACCAATCAGATAATTTATATAAAACAAATTATCTGATTGGTTGTTTTTTTCTCATTTAGCCCTGATGACCTAAAATTTGGGTCGAAACGTTGGCTAGAATAAAATATGTAAATATCACATATTTGTACTTATTACTTTGACCCCCAACCAATTCATGTTCATTATATCTACGGTCAACTATCTTCCCCAATCACAATTTTTCTTTCTAGCAGATACAAGTAGTACACATGTACGAAATTTCAAAAAAATCTGAGATGGTGAGGTTCATAATGATATATTTTTGTGTTGATTTGATATGGAATGGCCCTACGTGATAAACATTTAATTATGATCTTCTAGCATAGAAACTTTACCTGTTGCTCATATATTTGTCTCTTTTTTAGCCCTGATGAAGATTCAAATGTGGAGATCGAAATAAAAAATGTTTATCTGAAAATCATGACTATTAATCATCATATTTATAGTTAAAATTATTTAATTACTATAAATGTTATAAACTAAACTATAAACCTAATACAACGAAGAAGCGATTCCTTGGTTGCTGCCAGGTGCAGAGGTGAGAGTATTCCGTCTTATTGGTACGTATCATCTCTGCAACTCTGGATCCAAGGAGCAATTCTACAAGAAGAGGAGTGTAGTAATTTTGAAATCCTTTTAATTATTAAAATATTACTTTTGTATTAATTTCTAAAGTCAATAGAAGGTATTGTATTTTAAACATAACATTTGGTTGCCAATCTTATCTTTCGAAGGGTATTATTATATGTTTTGTTGTCAAGATTTTGGTCCATTAGAAAAATAAATGTTAATTAAACTAATATACATAACTTGTATCAGTGGCGGATCCAGAAATTTTCGGAGGGGGGCGCACTTTTTTTTTTACCCATCATAAGTAATGAAGGCCCTAATTTAAAATACATATTGGTACACAATGACGTTGTAAATCACTGTAAATGTCTAAATTCAATTCATTTTCAATTAATGGACTTGAAAAATGACTTAATATAGCCCATTTTATATAGAAGTAGTAATACTTTTTGAGTGTCCTCACCTTTCAGGGGAGGGGGGGGGGGCGCGCCCCTTCCCTGGATCCGCTACTGACTTGTATGTTAATTAAGTTGTGTACATCGCACGTCGGCAAGAAGATATTTACAACTCGAAATATATCAAATTTGAGGTACGCATCAGAATTACATATCATTATATTAATATATACAGAATGTTTTTAATAGTTCCATTCGCTTAAGGCGCAAAATAGCATATTCTTTTATGAAGGGGATCATCGTTTTAACGCAGATATAGGGTTCATGTTGAGTAGCAGTTAGCACCAGTGGTACTAACTGCCCAAAGGGTAGATTATTTGTGTTCAAATACTGTTTATTTTTTATAAGGTTCACCTATGGTGTACTGGTTAGTATAGCAACCTTCAATACTAAAGTTTGCAGGTTTTCTTACCGTGGAGGCACTAGAATTTTTCAAAGGGAGTAAAAATCCTTGGCTATGCCTATCTTCGGATAGGACCTAAAATGGTGGTCCCGAGCCTGTGCGATCTCAGGTACTCGTTAAACATCCCTATTCTAACTATACATGGATTAAAAAAATTTAGGACTCTCACTGTAGCATCGTCCGATTAGCCTTAATAGCATAAAGTGACGTTAAATAAACAACAACAACATCAACTAAAAAAACATATTTCTTAATAGACATTATGCATATACATACATCAAATACCCAATTTCAGGTTCTTACGGTTTATAATTTTTGAGCTAGTCTGTCGTACATACATACACTTGTAAAATAAACACTGAGCACGATATATCTAAAAAACAGGGGGACACCTGTGGTGTGGTGCTTAGCATGGCAATCTACAATACTAAAGTTCGCGGGTTTGTGTCCCGTGGTGGCACTAGAATTTTTTAAAAGGAGTAAAAATCCTTGGCTATGTCTTCCCTCGGATAAGACGTAAAATGGAGGTCCCGAGCCTGTACGATGCCAGGTACTCGTTAAAGATCCTTATCATAATTATACCTGGTTAGACAAAATTGAGAACTCCCACTGTAGGCATCGTCCGATTAGCCTTAGTGGCGTAAAGTGACGTTGAACATACAAACAACAGATTCTTAGTAGCATAAAGGAAGGTTTCACAAATAAAAAAAATAAAAAAGAAAAATAAAAGACTCTTTCCCTAGTGCCTGTTTGTAGGAACATGTAAAAATTGTAGGAACATGTAATTGATAATGCAGTCGTAACTTCACTTGTGATTATCCAAAAAAATAAAACAACAGTTGTTTTGAGTTGGAACGATCTTCTTGCCGATGTGTTATATAAAAAAAAAACCAACAAAAAATTCAATCAATTACTTTAATAATTCACGTTATATATATATATGTAATTTGTATTAATCACATTATTACTATTATAATTATTATTATTATATGTGTATCATGAAAAGCAGGAGATTAAAACTGCTCTCCTCTCCGAAAAGGAAACAGAGAAGTATGTGCGACCCAATATTATTTCTCTGCTTCCTTATCGGCGGTGTGGGTAGATAGCTTCGCGGCGCATCCTCCAGCCACGGCGACCTGAGCGAATATTTCAGAAGAATACATTTTATGCATTGTTTTAATCTTTTAGGAACTTTAAATTATTGAAATCATAACCAGTTAATTTATTAAGTTAAAATAATATGGCTTTGGCAATTGTATGGCTGGTGCCTTTACACTCTGCGAACCTCAAAAACGAACTGGTAATCGTGCCGTATCGGCGTACTACGAACGGCTATTTACACTGAAACGTGAAGTCGAGCAAACAATGATGTCTGACCGCAACCATGCGCCTTTAAACAATAATTTTCATTATTAAGACGGCTGACTTGGAACCACGGGTGTCACCGAGGGGGGGACAGGGGGGACGCGTCCCCCCAATATTTTGACAGGAGGGGATTGTCCCCCCCAATATTTTGGCAGGAGAGTACCCAATGTAAAAAATTATATAAAAATACGATTTTACGAATTCAACCAATCAAATTTAATAAAATATTGTATCATTAAATCGATAAGCAAATAAAAAAAACCTTTTGGCGTATACTCCCAGACTTTTCGTTGGAACAAAATAAGCGGTTGGAACGAACTGTTCGGGTCTAGATCTTTTCGTGGCCTAATCCACGAAGGCTACTGCGTCACTACAGGAGTAGAGCTCTTTCCAGAGAAACCAAAATGAGTCTCTACAAGATTTTGATCAGGCCAGTTTTGTTGTACGCATCGGAATCCTGGGCAACCACAAAATCGATGGAGCAGGAACTTAGTCTCTTCGAAAGGAAAGTCTTGCGTCGGATATTGGGAGGACGGCAGGTTGGAGGTCAGTGGCGAAGACGTACAAATAAGGAGCTATATAGCTTATTCAATGAACCTGACATCGTTCTTTTTTATAAATTGAATCGTCTAAGATGGGCGGGCCATCTGGCCAGAATGGAGGATAGTGAAATCCCCAAGAAAACACTGAAAGAGCCAATTTATGGTAAAAGACGGAGAGGAAGACCAAGATCAAGATGGGTGGATGGAGTCGCTGCTGATGCCCGGAGTGTTTTAGATGTCAATAATTGGATGGTGGCTGCGCAAGATCGTGACAATTGGAGGAGGTTGTTACAGGAGGTCAAGACTCGGCAACGAGTTGTAGTACCAGTTTAGATAGAATCCACGAAGGCGTAGAACTGCCCACATTGTTCTGGAACATTCCAGGCCTCACCATTTACGATCATATATAAGGAGTAAGTGACTGAACGAGTTAGTCTAAGTCGCAGTCTGAGGCCTGACGGTGAAGTTCATTTCATATGATTGTGTGTTATAACGTTATCATTTTTGTAACCTGCTCAAATATTTAAGTTGTATCAATTCGTTGGCTTGATAACTGTATATTTCTGTTTAATAAATATTTGTGACCCACATAAGTGTTACAATATAAAGATAAAATATTAGTTTTATTTTTTTTTATTAAAATACAGCGTTGGAGGATAATTTAAATGCCCCAACAGTTGTTTTTAGGACTTATTATTCTAACTTTTAGCCCCTTCGGATTTTTACCAACTCTATCTAGGAAAACATTGAGCCCCCCCCCCCAATAATTTGGTGCTGGTGACGCCCATGCTTGGAACTAGCGGCTTTGTTGACTTTTGCTCTAACTTATTATGGATATAAGCAACGTCAGAAAAATGCTAAAAGGAGGTCTAGAAGCTTATCTTAACTAACTCAAAGCGACACTAGCGCTATCCCCGAAAACACAGGCGAACAGTTCGAGTCCGTGTCTTAATAAGAATAGCCGGACACTGTTCATTCAATCACCTCCCGGGTGGCGGACAAATGAAACTATAGCGCTGCCTACACCAACCCATAGCTTTATCTAATTGCTAATCAACTCTAAATATATATATTTTTAAAATTTATTTCATGAGATTACAACATTCACATTTTTATAAAACCATGAATGTAAAAAATCTGGTGCGTGCGCGCAACACACAACTTTCACTTACCAACTTACTTAAATTAGAAATCGATGTTTTCTTAATTGCCACTTCTCTAAGACACATTTTTCCACATTCATTTCTTAATTTTGTTTTTATTTGCTCTATAAAAAACACTATTTTTTTAAATTATTAATAAAACATTTTATTTACGATAATTCGGCCATGTAAGCATAATACTCCAAGTCGTCTGATTTTATAATTCTCTATGTAGTTGTTGAAAACTTCATTTAGTTACCATGGAAACAAATAATTTCCATTAAATGAACAGAACGGCTTTAATTATGAACAATGGTCTGCCATTAAAGGTGTACTCCGCTGCATGCGTGTGCTCAACGTATTTTATGAGTTGACGGAATATTTTTCTAGAATATTTTTCTTTTTTTCTCCGGTATATGTTAACTTGATTTTTTTCATATATCATATTTAGCCATTTCTTATTTTTAGGCGTAATGAGAGACGTTTAATTTTTCCTTATAAACAAAAACAAAAGTACTTTACAGGAAAACAAAAAAGGCCCCTTTCCCATTTAAGCCCCCTCAGAACATTTTAATAACGATAAACCTTACCTGATATTAAAGAACGCCTTATATTCATTAAACATGGCGAATTTGATCAAAATCATTAAAGCCGTTTTTGAGATAATTTAAAGAAAGCTATAAATTGGAAAAAAAGTTATGAAATAAAGTGCCCCTTCCGTTTGACCAATTTTGATGAAATGTTGGCTGTCACATCTTAGGCATATACATACATCAAATACCCAGTTTGATCACAATCGTTAAAGCCGTTTTTGAGTAAATAAAAAAAACATGTGAAAATGCAAAATTTATTGAGTAAAGTGCCCCCTGCGGTTGATCAATTATGTTGAAATTTTTACAGTCATATCTCGGGCATATTAATACATCAAATGCTAAGTTTAATCAAAGTCGTTAGAGCCGTTTTTGAGAAAATCGAAAAAAAAAACGTTAAAAGTTTTTAAATAAAGTACCCCCTCCCTTTGACCAATTTTGATGAAATTTTTGCTGTCACATCGCGGGCATATACTTACACTAAATACCCAATTTCAGGTTCGCACGGTTTATTGTTTTTGAGCTAGTCTGTTCACACACACACAGACACAAACGGACACACAGACCATTTCGCGGGACTTGGTTATTTGGACTCAGGGGACCCCAAAACGTGTATTTCCGTTGAAAACCGGAAGTCGAAATTTTTCACGATCGCAATACTTTCCTTACTAGGAAAGAAAATTATACAGAGAAATGAAAGTCATTTTTCTAGATAATTAGTAATGTCATTTTAATGTTTTTTTTAAATTCATCATTCATGATGTATAAGATATTTAACTAATTTACACTTTCAAAAATTCTGTTTTCATCTACGTTAAAGAAAGAAAAAAACAGGAATTGTTTGAAATTTATATCGAATCGATACCTTTATAAAATTATAGTTTAATAATTTTAAATTATATTCGCGACCCCACGAGTGTTTTTTTTTTTTTCACTCAAGTGTTTCATCTTTATTTAAAATGTTACAAAGTTGAATTCACGTTTAAATTAATCTTGAATGTTTCACTGACAACTATTAATTTTTTCAGATTTTTTATTTGATAATTTGGGTGCGAAACAAGATGGAGAAATATTAATGGGCTCCAAGAGCCCCCCCCCCCCCCTTGATAATCATAGGATTTTAAATTGTCACAAATTTTAATTGTGTATTAATGGCACAACCAAAGGGGGGGGCTTTAAAACAACACTTTTGCATTCACTTCATAGTCAAATAAAGTATAGCACAGTTTTTGCTTGACTCATAGAGTGGGGTATTTTTTCTAAAATTCAATGAAATGATTCAAGCTCTCCCCCCTGTTATTGCGCCACTGCTGTACATTAAGCTTTTTTTTGGCTACTTTTTTTTTTAAAGACGCCACCGGGAAAAAAGAGCATTGATGGATTAAAGTCACCGAACGTTCAGTGCTTGATTGTTTTTTAACTCTTCAAAATACCTTATTAATGTAAAAAAAAAAATAATAAAATTTTCCTTCTCTGTTGTTTGTTTAACGTCACCTTATACCACTAAGGCTAATCGGACGATGCTACAGAGGGAGTCCTAAATTTTGCCTATCCAGGTATAATTAGGATCTTTAATGAGTACCTAACATAGTACAGGCTCGGGACCTACATTTAATTCCTACCCGAGTGACGGTACAGCCAAGTATTTTTTAATCCCTTTAAAAAAATCCTAGGGCCATCGAGGGACGCGACATTTAGTAGGTTGCTATGCTAAGCACTACACCAGGGGACACCAAAAAAGAATCTGTTCTAGACCGTCAGCTCAAAAGCATCAGGCACTAGAAGGCGGAGTTAATCATTCATATGGACATATTCCTCACATATATTCGGTATTGCTAAAAATACTCACTTACAAAAACTTCAAACTTTTCAATCAAAATTGTTACGACTTATCACAAAATCATCCTGGTACGTGACTAACAAAACTTTACATACAGACCTCCATAACATAACGACGATACACAAACGATTTTTTACTAATTTAAACGGACACCCTAATAGTTTAATCAGTAGTTTGGCTGACGTACGCATGGATACGAGAAGACTAAAAAGGCGCTGGATGAGAGATCTGCTCTCATAGACAGCCAAGGTAATTGACTGAAGCCAGGAAGGGGGTGCAGCTGGGTGCTTTCCCTCCTCATGCCTCACATGTCATTATTTCCTACTACCGCCATCTCATTCGCTGATTGTCAGCACCTTGTTGAAGGGTGCGAACAAATTATTGAAGTAAAAAAAAAAAAAAAAATCATTAATATCATATTACAATAAATATTTTTTTTTTTTTGGCAAAAATGATTTTACGCGTGCGAAAAAACTGTAAACTTGGTTGAGCTGACTTTTGGAACAAACCTTTTCATTCTTAGGAATCTTATACATTGATCCAACAAAATAATAAAAAACAATACCCCTTCTTTTTTTTAACTTATTGAAAGAATCACTATGAAAATATTGACTAAGATATGCCAAGACACCATAAACATTTCCAGGAAGAAATATTCCTGCTTTCCTTATTTTTGGAATAACGATAAGATGACGCGAGGCTGACCGCCATATCCGTTTAAGCTGTCTCATATTTCATTCACTAAGATTACTCTCTACGCTGATAACTACTTTTAATTTATTGTTAGTGGGGTCTCTATGGACGAGCTCAACACTCTACGAAATCTCTTTGTAAAATAGAAAGCAATATAAAATTCCCCCCCCCCCCCAAGGGCAATTCACCAACCCCCCTCCATAAAATTGGCGCCAATATATATAAACATTGCGAAAATTTTAGTTTATACACCTTTACAAATGGTCTATGCCATGTATAGTTAACATTGCCTCATTGTCTGAAAGTTTATTTCACCTTGCATCAAGTAACCACCTTTGGACAATACCTGAAAAGTCATGAGCGGATCCAGGGGGGGCGGCACGGTGTCATGACCCCCCTCCCCTTAAAAATTTTGGTTTTTCAATGTTTTTGTATTTTCAAACGAATAATGGAATTAGGTAGTTACTGTGCCCTAAACATAACACTTTTGGTTGTTTACATTGTAGTCCTTATTACAAGTAGTAAATAATCTCATACTAAAATGGCAATGCCAGAAACCTGATTATGAGACCCCCCCCCCAAATTTTCTTGGTAAATATGCCCTTGTGAATGGTATTATACAACAGTTACTCACTTTGCAACTACTGAATTCATAAAATATGTTATAATCATAAAATACATCATAATTTGGTACAAGGTATACGATATATGTATAATAAATATATCGTTCGAAAGCTTGGAATTTAAAAATAATAATATTAAGATTATTATATGGTGGAAGGCCGGGCGAAGAGCGTGTTCTTCAAAATTTTATCGGTCGGGAAAAAATATATGGTTATTCTTATTGAATCAAAGTTATGTTTCAACAAGCATTTGAAACTCGATGCGCAGTAATTCTTTACTAAATGCTCATTTTTAACAAGACAAAGCGTACTGATCCTGATTTTTAAGAGCTTTTTGTCATATCAGAAATCTATTTACGTTAATAAAGAATTATTAATTGTTACTGCCTTAGAAGGATAAAATACCATCGTTGTTTTCTGAAAAATACTAACGTTATAAAAATTGAAAATTTAGGTCCAATTTAATATCGGCCGTTGTGATTAACCCTGTCTATTGATTCTTATCGCCCGGCCTTCCTCCATATAATAATCTTAATATTATTATTTTTAAATTCCAAGCTTTCGAACGATATATTATACATATATTACTAATAATATAATCGGAAATTAAAATTTTTGTTTTAGTAATTAATAAATTTAATTATCTTTTATTTGATTCTTAAATTCTTTCGTATTTCATATTTAGCCATTTCCTGTAAATGGGGATGGCAAGTGATAATTATTTACTCGAAATTAGAAATTAAAAAAAAATTACTATAAAGGAAGATTTTTTCCTTAGCCAATAATATTGGCTAATAATAACGAATAACTATAGTCAATTATGAATTTTAAGAAAGACTAGACAAAAAACATTTTTTATGACTTAAGCCCTTTTGCCCAAACATGAATGATATATGATTGTATGATTATTTATTTGGTCTCTATTGTAATGTTTATTTAGACAAATACAATTGTAATGTTTATTTAAACAAATACAACCTATCTATCTATCTATCTATCTGGTTAGCTTTTTCTTCAAGGAATTTCTGAGTTATTGAGATGGACTGAATATTGCTTGGAAACATTTTTCCATTAATTTCCAATTCATCAACATGGGGAACACAAAACAATTTTATTTCATAATAATTCTTTATTTCATTAAAACAATTTTGGGCATCTGGTATGTTTATCCCTCGAGCTACATGTCTGTTAGTGGTAGATTTTAGAGAGTAGAAATGACTAGAAACTAAGTAGATATGTTTTGTTTGCATGTACTAAGTTTCAGGTCCATCTGGGGAAAAATGCACAGTTTCAACAGAGGGATGCGACTCTTTTAGATTTGTCAGCATATGGTGTAAATATTACCACTAGCTTGGAGACGGTGCTTTGTACACGGTGATACTGAGTAAAATGGAATTTTGTACTACTTGTCATTGAACAAATAAAACATTCTGCTGTGGATTGCCACTTGGTTTTTGTTTGAAACAAAATGGAAATACTGTATTTCTTCGTGCATCTTACAATTGAAATAGTCAGAGAAATCAACGTGGATGTTCTACACAGGTATAATGCATGATTTTAATTTTTTGAGGTTTTTAAAGGTTATTTTTTATTCTTTACAATACCTTGAAATAAGATTTAATTTCCCTATAAATGTTTCATACTTGTTTTCATGTTTAAATTTTTAACTTGCATTACAGGTACCTTAAAACTTATTCAATAAAAACAAGAAATTATTTTCCCATTGTCGACTTATAGCAATTACTTTACGGAGGACAAGGTAACATAAATAGTAATAGAAATGAGGATCATTATTAAATTAATTGAGTTTTTAAATAAAAATAATGAATTATATTAATCTCTAATTTTATTGAACTCGCATTAAAATTTTTTTTTATTATTCTTCCCACATTGTATTTCATATTGTCTTCTTAGAGAATCAAATTTATTAATGTAACCTAATATTTTTTTTACCTATAACATAATTTGATCTGTATATTTTATTTATTTTTTTATATCCAGAATTCCAGTGATTTTACTGTTAATAAACATAAGCCCATCAGTTACCAGGGGCGGATCCAGCATGCAATTTGGGGGGGGGGGCATGTGGCTGACAGCACCGGTTTTTAATGACATTATTAGCTTGTATTAAGAAGGAGTGCGATCTAAACAACCTAAAGTGTTATGTTTAGGGCATAGTAACCATAGCAACTACCTAATTATTATAGCATAGTAACTACCTAATTATTATAGCATAGTTACTACCTAATTGCATTTTTCGCTTAAAAGTACAAAAAAATTGAAAAGCTAAAATATATGGGGGTGTTCATGACCACTTCTTATTATTCACATTTTAAATATTTTCCATATTGTTTCTTTGTTTAGTTGTTATCACAGCTCCTTCACACTTCCTCAGTATTTTTAAAACAGTATCAACGAAGAATACTTTACTATTTTACATGTCTCCTATTTAGCAATCTGGATTCCTTTACTTTAATTATAAACTCTTCACACAACCGAGCCAATTAGTTTTCAATCTTGCTTCCTCATCAATTCTTAATAACATTCTGAGCAATTTCATGAGAAGGTTGCCTTGTTTCCAACTAATTTAGTACAATTGTTGGACTGCTATCAATGGGTAGTTTTCTATACAAGCCTATTTGCACCATTATTTTTATTTTTATTTATATTAAATAGGTGAATTTTAATGAAAAATGTTTTTGGAATTGAAAGTATTACTCTGACATATAATAATTAAAAAAAAAAAATTGGAAATATTGCTAAAATAAGTATTTTCGCTAAAATATAACAGAAAATCATTACTTTCACTAGTTAATTCATTATGACGCAGTCGTGATAGTATTTTTACTTTCACTTACCTATGGGCCATCCCAAGTCAAATCATCCAGCCGAAGTTCAAAATTTTACCTTCCCCCCTCATATTTTGATAAAAATTTGTAGATATTAATTACATACAGTAATAAGAAGAAATGCCAAATTTTACCCAATTCCAACAAGCAGTTTCAGAATTATGGTCATTTGAACTTTTGATATATTTGAAGTTCTGATGACGACTTGAGCTCAAAACCAACTTGTAAGTGTTAGGACTTTCCTCTGTAGAATGGTTATTAATTGAACTGGAGCTTTCAAAATTTATTCATTAATTCTCCATTTCATACAGAATCAGATGGTACCATATGCATATATCAGAGAGATAATTTTCTATCATGGGAAAAAAATGCTTAAACATAAAAATTTATATTTTTTCCAAGTTGTAAAACATTCATAGAAAAATACCTTGGGCAAAAATTTCTCTCCAACCAGCCTAATATATCCATAGAAAGGGGATGAAATTCTTTATCTAATGATGAAATAAGATGAGTGGCTTATTGACTTATAAGAGATTTATGTCGATTTTAATCTAATATAGTAAATTTTAATTTAAAAGTGGCCCATACAAATCAATACAAGTGAAATCTCTCTAAGATATCCTCATACAAAGGTATACTATTGAAAAGGGCATCTAATTTCCTTTTAAATGATAAAGTAATATTGGTGGACTTTTGAGTTGAAAGTGTTTTATTACTTGATTAAATAATAATTTGACATAATTATAATAATAATAATTACAATTATTATTGTAATTATAATAATAATAATTACAATTATTATTGTATGATTAAAATTATTATTTATTCTAAACTTATTGTTAATTTTTTATTTGATTTCCCTAATAACAGCTTAAATTCTATTGAAATACCTATTGTTCTTGAAGGATTGGAACAGAGTGGAGATTTGCTGATCATTATCTGATAACAGAATTTTCCTAAATGATTCTGACAAGTTCATTTTTGTCCTATATAAGTCAACTAAAGAAAATTCTTGTAGCAAACATTTGTTTCTTCTTCCTCAAAGGTAGGACAGACGCACTAGGCGGTCCCTGGCCTGCTCAATCGTCCTTGCCCACTCCTGTAGTTCTGCAGCTAGTCTTAGAGACACTTTAAAATTTCTGAGGTCACCTGAGATACCATCTTTCCGTCTTCTTAGTGATCTCCCTCGGGCTCTCACTCCTTCTGTGTAGCCCTGATACAGCACCTTATTCTAACATCCATTCTAAGGTGACCTAACCACGTTAGGCATTGTATTCTGACATTGTCAGACAGCTTCATACCCCCATAAAGGGAATATACTTCTCTATTTTTTCCAAGCCGGTACACTCCATCTTCTTTCACAGGTCCTCAATATTTTGCGTTCAAAGGTGTCGATCCTACTGGCTGTTGACTTCTTTAGTATCCATGTCTCGCTAGCATATGTAGCGACTGGTCTCACAAGGGTCTTATGTAGCCTTAGCTTGGTTGTGCGGCTAATCAGTTGGCTTCTCGTAAGGTTAGCTATGGAGAAAAAAGCTTTATTAGCTGAGACAATGCGTGCTTGAATCTCCTCTTCCTCCTTCAATGCTCCATTAAACTCCATTAAACTCCGAGATAGACCGAGATTAACCCTCCGGTGTGCGCGCTCCGGCATTTGGACTGCCATCTGAACCTTTGTCAAGATCTTAGGAATACTAATTGAATCAGTGAGCTGAGGGTTCCAGGTATTTGTAGACCGACATGTTCTGACAGGATTAGACGGTCGTGCCCGACATTGTCCGGTTTTCCTCAATAGTTGTATTGCCTTATTTACAGTAGGTCTGTAAGTGCGGTCCAAACACCGCGGCGCCCTTTCGTGTTACAGATTCAGACAACCTCTGCTGAATTATTTTATCGTTTTCTGCGCTTTCTTCGCTTATTAAAATGCAAGTATTTTGTTTTTTATGTTGTCCAATATTGTTTGAATTATTTTTAGTCTTGTTTTACTAAATTAGTATATCGTGAAATTTAGCTGTGTATTTGATTATTTTCCCTTAAAACCTTGCCCCATACCTCTATGCCCTTGTTTATTATTACAATACTCTATACCTTATGGGTTCACTATGACAGCATCAGTCAAAGAACACTGATGAGGATCTGAAATTTGGGTCGAAACATTGGAAAAAATAAAATATGTGATTGTTACACATTAGTGCTATTTTTTTTACTGCACCTCCGACCACTTCCTCTTCATTATAACAAAGGTAAACCATATTCCACCATTATTCCTGTGTTAATATGAGCAGCATTTATATTAATAAGCAATTTATTATTATATTATCTCTATTCATTATACCACCAATTGTAAGTTGTTTTTTTTTTCGCCAAAGCTATTTTAATTAATCCAATCTTCAATTGTGGCTGACCACCAATTTTAAATTATTTTTAATAATTAATTTTAATTTTGTTTCCTGTTTGCCATCCTTTTCTTTATACAACTTATATTTTTCATTCATTAGAAATAGTATAAAACTAAAGCAATGAACCAGTAACAAAGTAAACCAGTAACAGCAAGTAAACCACAAAAAAAAGTAATTAATAGCTTATTTTAGAATATAATATATAAAAAACAAAGATGCGGTCCAAACACCCCAGCGCGTCCGCAGGATGGTTAAAAATAGTAACACATTAGAATGTATAGTTTTCAATTGTTTAACACATCTAGGGGTGCAAGGATTCTTTTTTCTCAATACAATAATTTTGGTCTTCTCTTCATTAAATTTGAGACAAAGTCTCCTGGCTTATCTTGTAAATCTTCTAGTTTCCCAATCGCTTCTTTGACATTAATGAGAGACCTTCCAGCTATCACCACATCATCGGCATATGCTAATAATTGGGTCTTTTTATAGAAGATATTACCGAAAATAATAGATTGTAGAATATTATCAAAATTTTCACATCGGAGATATCTTGTTTGTAAATGTTTATCCTTGGAATTATAAGCCTTTTGATCCATTTATTTCAGTTATCTACTATCAGGTCATCCCATAAGTAATGTCGGTTTTTAATGGCGTGCAATAATGTATAGGGTAAAATCAATGAAACACATTCAATCTAAAATGTATTCACCATCTTGTTATATAACAGTTTGCCGTCTTGAAACCAAATTTTGAATGCCTGTTCTGAAAAAATCATTTGGTTTTGAATTAAAGAAAGCTAACACCTCGTTTTTCACCCCATCGACTGAATTCATGGTCTTGATACTTAGTAAGTTTTAGAAACTGCGGAAAAGGTGATAATCCGAAGGCGCCAAGTCTGGGGAATACGGTGGGTAAGGAATAATTTCCCATCCAAAGTCCTTTAATTTTTGCAATGGTTTTTTTGCAACATGGGGCTTCGCATTGTCATGATGGAATAAAGTTCCGTGTCTATTGATTAGTGATAGACATTTCTCCTCAACTGCTTGCTTTAGCTCGCATAGTTTGGTTAAGATCAAGGAATTCATGACGAAGGATTCCTTCCACATCCCACCATACATGCATCATCACTTTTTTCAGATGAAGTCCTTCTCTCGCTTCTGCCCTAGGTGTTTCTCCAGGTCCTAAGGAGAGAAAAGCAAGTGTTCACCAGCTGTTGCACATTACTAGGGCTTAATTCGTGAGGGACCCACTTTCCCAATTTTGGTACTTCACCTATTATTAAGACAAAAATAAATTGAAAAGGAGGGATTAGTAATCTAAAAATAAACAACAGAATATTAAAAACCGACATTACATATGGGTCTAGACCTGATACTTGTCTAGCAACTTAATTTTATTTTTTAATATTTCTTATATCTATGGTCTATTTTCTATGGTTATACCTAAAGCTCGGAATTCCGTGCAGTAAAAATTTGAAAACGTTCAATAAAGACTTCAAAACGTGCAAAAACATGCAATAAAAATGGATTGTATGAAAATCAATCATTAAATTATTTTTGTGAACAGAAAATAGCTACTTTGGAATAAAATAAGTAGCGGAGAGTAAATTGAAATAGAAACTCGTATACATTTTGGTAAAATAACTGAATTTTGGATCTTTTGTATAACACTATTGATCTATTTTTGAAAATATTTCCGATAAAAAAAATCGGAACCTAAAATATTTATATAAATATAAAATGCAAGGCCTCAAAGTCTCGTACTACTTCAACAATGCACCCAATCATGCAGATCACATGCCAAATTTTCGCCTATTCAGGCATCTTCAGGGCTACTACAGTTTCACAAGCAAGCTAGAAACAGACTGAGGCCTTGCATTTTATATCTATAATTAAATACTCTCTTCCTAAAACTTGTTTACTAAAATATTTACTTAAAATATTAACATGAAGATGTGGAATAAAGAGTAAAATGCTCGCATGAAAGCTGTAATTATATTGAAAATAGGAAGATCTTAAAAAAGGAAAGATACTACTCAAATTATGGAATCACTACATGCAATAACCGGTGCCTAGGCTTATTTTTAAATCATTCTGCTGCATGGGCGGATCCAGCCGATTGTAAAGGGGGTGGGGCTGCAGTCCTAAAGGGAGGGGGTTGCAGCCCCCCCCCACCCACCCCTAGATCTGCCAATTAGATTAATTAGGTACAATTAATTTACTTCTTCTTCTCTTCTTTATCTTCCTCCTTTGTGCCATTACTAGCGTGGAGGGGCCTCGATCTAACGCTGTCAGGCTTCACGGTCCCTGCACAGCCTCTTCAGTTCCTGGAAAGTTTTTCCTCCAATCCTCTGGATATATTCTTCATATAGAATCCTAGGCCTTCCGCGTGGCCTCCTGCCAGTGGGTCGAGCTTCCATCACCTTTCTGGGTTCCCGGTTCTCGCTCATTCGACAAACATGGCCAAACCATTTTAGCTGGCGTTTCTCCAGGATAGTTTTCAATGCAGGAATTTTTAGCTCTGCTCTAATCCTTTCATTTCTTACGCGGTCCCTCCTCGTTTTTCCTGCGACTCTACGTAAGTACCTCATCTCAGCTGCAGTTATTCGGCCGATCTGTTTATCGAGCATTATCCAGCTCTCGCTCCCGTAGGTAAGAGTAGGGAGGTATATTGATTTGTAAATGTGGAGCTTCGTTTCTAGCCCCACATCTCGATGCCCAACAATACTGTTGCATATGCTATAATAGATTTGGTTAGCTTTAGCAATCCTATTTGCTATTTCCCCATCTATTTTTGCCTGTCTATTTATGTTGGAGCCCAAGTAGAGAAAGTTCTCCACTACTTCGAGAACCTCGCCATTGCAAACCACCTCCACTGTCTCTTCCTCATCTCGGGACAGGACCAGTATCTTGCTCTTGGAAGCATTGATGGTCATTCCTTTACGCTTGAGTTCTTCCTGCCATTCCAGTAGAGCTTGCTGCAGCTTATCTTTTGTGTCGCAAATGAGAACGATATCATCAGCATATAACAGTGACTGGCTAAGTATCGTCCTCATGTTCCACTTACCTATAATTGTTCGAGCAGTTCGCCTTTTACAAATTTTATGGATTTCATCCATAAACACTGTAAATAGAAGGGGGCTCAGGCTGTCTCCTTGTTTTACTCCTCTATCTATGGGGAAAGGAGCAGATTCTGTTCCATTAATCCTCACCACTCCTTTTGAATTCATGTAGACTGATTTTATGGCGGTAATGAGGTCTCGTGGCACATTTTTTGCTGCTACGGCGTTCCATATTTCTTGACGTGGGACCGAGTCGAAAGCAGCCTTAAGGTCCAGGAAGGCTAGATATGTTGCCTTATCTCTGTCCCATGATTTTTCTAATATATTTCTTATGGCAAAGATATTATCATGGGTCTGCCTCCCAGGGCGGAAACCTGCTTGCTCCTCCTCCAACTGCTTCTCTACAATTCGTCGTAGCCTTTTCTCCAGAATGTGCGTGTACATTTTGTAAGCCACAGACAAGAGGCTAATTGGTCTATAATTGGCACATTCTGTTTGACTCCCTTTTTTGTGGATAGGAATAATCACACTGTATTCCCAATCCTTCGGGATCCTCTTGGTATCCCATACCGTCTGAAATAGGCCTTGCAATGCTTTAATGAGCTCTTGTCCACCATATTTCAGGAACTCGGGGGCAATGTTGTCTCTGCCTGCTGCCTTGCCCGTCTTCATCTGTTCAAGAGCCAGTTCCACTTCTTCTTCATTAATTGATTCTTCGCTGACTTCGTAGATCGTCTATTCCCTTTGTTCTCTTGCTGAGTCTTCTTTTGCGAAGAGATCTAGGTAGTGTCTACGCCATCTATCTAATATTTTAGATGTGTCTGTCAGCAATTCACCATTGTTATCTTTAACATTTCTCACTGGCTTTGCTCTTTTGCCCTTCAAGAATTTCACAGTACGCCAAAACTTTTTGATATTTTCCCTGTGATTTCCATCTAGGCTCTTCCCAAATTCCTCCCAGGATATCTTTTTTTGTGCTTTGACTACGGCTTTGGCCTCATTTCTTGCTTTTCTATAGTCAGCAAAGTTCTCAGGTGTCTTATGCCGTTGGTAGGACTTCCATGCTTGCTTCTTTCGGTTTATAGCTACCTTGACATTATCGTTCCACCATTTGCTGCGTTTGCCTTTATAGCTGAATTTGGGTATGCCACAGATCTCCTTGGCAGTTCTTAAGATGGTAGTTTTGAGAGCGCTCCATTGTTTCTCTGCGTCTCCGTCTAAATCCAGAACTCTGAGGCGTTCTTCCAATTTTTCAGAATATAATTTTCTCTTATCTAGATCATCCAAAACTCGAACTTTTATTGCTTCATAAACTTTAGCTTGAGGCTTCCGGGTTCTTAAGATCCTGGTATCCGCAACTAATAACAGATGATCTGTGCCTATTTCTGCTCCTCTTATTACTTTCACATCTCTGAAATATTGTCGAATTCCTCGATCATATATAAAATAGTCGATGACACTATTTCCAACTGCGCTTGAGAAAGTAATTTTGTGTACCCTCTTGTGTGGGTAGAAGGAATTGCCTATCAAGAGATCATTGTCGACGCAGAAATCAATTAATCTTTGGCCATTTTCGTTTTTAACGATTTCACCTGCATGAGGCCCCATCGCACCGAATGATGTTCTGTGGTCCCGTCCAATTCTCGAATTAAAATCTCCACAGAGAATTATTAACCTTCCTTTGTCTCTGCTTCTATCAATTGCTCGTTGTAGGTCTGAGTAAAATAATTCTTTGTCCAGTACCCCTGCATCTTCCGTAGGAGCATATACTTGGATGATTGTTAACTTACCAATGGTTACCTGGAGGTCTGCAAGTATGATCCTAGTAAAGTATGATGTATGATCTATGATGTATGAAGTATGATCCTAATTTACTTCATAAATTAATTAATTAATTAATCTTTTATGATCTTTATGATACTTTTATTAATTAATTTATGAAGTAAATTAATTAATTAATCCACCACTTAACAAAATTAGGTACTCACTTGTGCTACAGTAGGAAACAATTTGTGATTTCCTCTATTGTCTAATATTTTTATCACTAGATACACAAAACACTGCACTACCATCCCTATTGAGTTCAGAATATTTTTCAAACCATCCTGCAACTTTCGAAGACAATTCCTCCAATTTTTGGCAATAAACAACAAGTAACAATATGCTCCACAGAAGCTGGTTTAATACTAACAGAACAATGAGAATTAAGAAACAAAATGTAAACCTCAAGGAACTACTGAACCCTCAGTTCTTGGAAATTGGAGGTTTGTGTTTGTTTACATCTCCCAAGTTCCCTTTTTTTTTTTTCCTACGATATTCACATTTATTTTTCCACTATTGTTTGGATGTGTATTTAAGAAAATAAAATTTGTAATAATTTTTTCTTCAAATTATCAAATGATGCAATTTCGTGCAATATAAAATTTCATTAAAACATCCCATTAGGCTTGATTCGAATAACTAACTTGAGTTCGCTCTATTCCGACTTACCAATAATAAGTTGCAATTGCAAGGGAATCCGAGCTCTAGTTATATCTAACACTTTTACCATCTTCTTGGTAAAGTTTTTCATTTAGCAAAGAACCAAACTGTGCTAGAACTTATACAAAAGTTAGCGGTACAGTTTTAATTTTCCTTTCTCTACTTGAGTACAAATATTTTTATTTCATAATTTAAAATAATCTAAATTATTGTGCTATTCTATATATTTCCAGCTGCTGGAACAAGAGGAGAGTTGGAATAATCGTGCTATGGCCCCTGTTAAGGGAGCAGAGCATTGAAGTGTTTTTTTAGTTACATGATGCGCTGCTCTCTTATTGGGGACCAGAGTAAAACTCAGCACAAGAGAAGATAATATAATCAACAGTATAATAATAATATATATCATTTTGTTGTATATAATTTATTATATTTGAGTTATAAACATGGTCAGGTTCATTTTTAACACCAAATAAGATGGACATATTTTCCTTCAGATAGTTTCATCCTCCAGAGAATGATGAGGTATTTTGGAAAAACAGACAAAATCATCACATTACAACATGATATTGAACTGAAGAAGAGATAATGAACAAATGTGCAGCCAACAATTTTTTTTTTTTTTTTATGTTCATGGAAAATTTTGCTAAATGGACCTTACCATATTTTTGTAACTTGGCTACTAAAATATTTTATGTATTTGTTTATGTTTAAAAATGTTTAATAGTTATGTTTAATAGTGATATAATCTGTGTATGTTACTTCAAAACTTTCTGAATAAATTTACTTTGATATATTTTTTTTTATTTATTTATTTATTTTTTTTTATACAATGCCTCCTATATTAAATATATAGTGTGCATAGCCATTTATTTTTTAATAGCAGATCCAGCACCAACAAGATGTCATCATGGCGGCCAGTAAGGAAGCAGAGAATGGAGATCATTAACTGTTCATACTCTTCTACCTTACAGGCTACCATTGTTGTTTACTTCACGATTAAACAGGAAAATAATATATATTGTAATAGTTATTATTAATACTAGTATAAAAATTATAAAATTTTATTAATGAATTTTTAGCAATAAAAAACTAATAATGACTAATAACGAACGCTCCTTTGTACGTTAGTAACAAACACTTCATAGGGTAAGCCGTACAGTTATTGGCACCCTTAAGACTACATTTCTGTGATTAAATTAAAAAAAAAACTTTTTATAAAGGGATCAAATAGAAACTTCCTATAGTTCCTCTATTATCTATCCTCATAAAGATTCAAGAGGTTTTTTTGGGTCAAAAGTTCAATAGTTTTACAATATGTTAAAAGTGCCAAATCTAGCTATTGGCACCCTGTGGATTTAATTGTGAAATCTTCCCTATGGTTAGTTTGTTAAAGTCTTACTTCATAGATGACTTAGAGGACCCTTCAAAAATTAGACTCATGTATATCTTGTAATAAAATTAGGACTTGTTTACCTAATTCTTTAAGTTAAAGTTGGGGTGCCAATAACTGTACTGAGTGCCAATAACTGTATGGTTTACCCTACTGTATTACAACTAACTACAATATATTGCACGGACATAACAGATTTATTAATGACATAGCCATGGCTGACATGGCTTTTATGAGGCGTCCGAAAAGGAATCGGATGAGGGATCTCTCCTGAAACAAGACCAGGATTATGTGCTGCTGGGCACTATCTTCCCTCATGCCTTAAAATGCCAACATACAGCAGTTTACATCTCATTTGCTGTTTTTTGCTAAGTTGCGGTAGGTGCAAATAAAAGTCTGAAGTTAAAAAAAAAAAAAAAAAAAAAAAAAAAAGAATTTTTAGCTGAAAGAGTAGTTTTATTTTTAAATTGCGAATTTTGTTCTTTCTTACAAATTCTTTGTAATTAAACAGTTTCTGTTGAATATTTTATTTTTTTTTAGTTTTTAAATTGTGCTTCTAGGTCTGCCAAATCTTTTGGTCATCTATACAAAACAACATAATTAATTTCTTATTATAAATCTTCTTATTTTTACAAAAATTTATTTGTTGCATATTGCCTCAAACCCTAAAGGGTCATTGGCGTTTTTTATTTTTTCAACAATATATAGGGTGTCCAGAAAGAGTATGCAGTCAGAAGTACTGTGAAATGATAAGACGTTTTTTGGCCCAAGAACTTCAAGAGTTTAAAGGATATAACTCTAGAACATGGTTTCAGCAAGACGGGGCCACTTGCCATACTTCAGACTCATCAATTGCTACGGTAAACGAATTATTCCAAAACAAAGTGATTTCTCGTAGAGGCACCATTAGCTGGCCTCCCAGGAGTCCCGATCTCAGTCCTCTTGACTTCTTTCTGTGGGGATACCTGAAAAGTAGGGTATACAAAAAGAAACCGACGAATCTAACACAATTGAAGCAAAATATCAGAACAGAAATGATGGCAATCTCAGGAACAATGTGTCAACGCGTTTTAAAGAAATCTGTGTTTGAGATTCGAGGAGTGCCAGCAGCGTTATGGTGGACACCTAGACAATATTGTTTTTTCTAAATAAATTTCCATTTCATTGTGTTTAAATAAAATGTAAACATCCTACTTGATACTCTATATTTGAGATTTTATTCAACTTTCATATCCCGAATACCCTTTTTGGACACCCTATATTTCTCGCTATCAACCAGTTTTTCTAAAAAATTTAAAGACCTTTTTAACGTTTTGTTCATTGTGTTTCAATAAATCATACAGTCTTTCTTCAAAATTTTTACTAGATCCCTTTGCTTGATATCTGGGACTCATCATATTCATCAAAATATGTTCCAGGATAATTATTGAGGAGCGTTCTCTTCGTATGAAAGTTTGCAATGTCCTATGCGAATACGATATAAAATTCTTCCCTTCTTGGCTTTCTTTCGTTTGTTTTCGATTTTTTTATTTTGGACTTTATTTTGCCTAAATTTGAAAAACTCAATTTCCGAGAGCTGCCTCGTTATTTCATGAACTCATTTATAGTGTCTTTAGTCCGATCCTCTGTGGAGACAAGTTTGAGCTTGGTAACTGTTGGATCACTGTTTTCTCTGGCCTCAGTTGCAGGCTTTAGGCTCTAAGACCGATCCATCCACACCTTCGGCTCTGATAAGATGGTGGGTCGTAGCGACATCACTGGGGGTTGCCTCTTTCAAGTCTGACCAGCTTCACCTCTGCATCTGACAAAATAATTTATGTAATGATAATGGTAGTTATGGGTATTCTGAGGCACGCTTCACCAGCGTGGTTTTTGAATTTCTCACACCATTAAAGAGCAGGTTGGCGACGATCCAGAGAACGGCTCTGCTGCGGATCACCAGAGCGTACTGGACTGTGTATCATGAGGCGGCGCAGGTATTAGCAGGGGCAGTACCTCTCGACCTCCTACTGCTACAAGACTTATATCGATATAGATTAAAGAAAGAAGGTACCGCAGGACTACTGACCCACATTAAAGTGAAAGTCGAAAGGGAGCCTAATAATTGGAAAAAATTATCCGGGAGGACACAATTGATGAAGGAGCTACCTTAAGGAAGTACTTCCCCACCGTCGGGTCTCGTATTGAAGCGAAATGCGTCCTCCCGGACTATTGTGTATCACAGTTTCTTACAGGGCATGGGGCCTTTCGAGCCAAGCTTCGTGTCTTTGGGAAGGATATTGATCCTCTGTGCTCTAGCTGCGGTGTCTTAGAATCTGCTGAGCATATCGTTATAAGCTGCGCTGCCTTCGAGACACAAAGAGCCAGGTTGTTGAGGAAAACTGGACTCTATGTCTTCTCGGAGACTGATTTTCCTCAACTAGTCTCTGAGAATAACTACCCGTACTACAAGGAGTTTGTGTACGGCTGGAAAACAGCACTGGGTCCAGAAGTTTTATTCTAGATAGAAGGAATCCTACTCCTGGAAGGCCACCGGATTGAGGAACTGCGAGAGAAGAATAGAATAAAAGAATAAATAAGAATATGAGGAAGAAAAGAATAAAGAAGCGGAATAAGAATTGTGCAACATTAACATACGCATGAGCGTTATATGTTAATGTTGCCGAAAGGCAGGGAAGGGTGTTTAATAAATAAATAAAAAAAAATCATTTATGTATTGAAGGTAAATATTTTCTTTAGATTTATCACTCTAGTTAGAATTTGAGACAATATCATTTTGAATGGAAATATCACGTGATTCAAATATCTTAGCAAAGAATTTTTTTAATGAAAATTTTGATTCCATAGTTATTTATTCAGACATTTATTGTTTTCTTCAGATGCTGTTATCCAGATATTATGAGATTTATAATTGCAGAAACTGATGAGTCATTCAGCTACAATGATCAGAACCAGGATTTTACACAGAAAGGAGAGGTAAAAATGTTAGGATATAAGTTCTTTTTTACAGGTGAGAAGTAGTCAACTTGATACATAATCAGGATTTTCTGTTAAAACTTTTTTTTTATTATTTTGAAAAGCCAAGGTTTCGATCCAACTTGCGGATCTTCATCAGGGCTAAAACAAAACAAATATATGAGTATCTATGCTAGAAGATGACAATTAAATGAATACTTTACAAATCTGATAATTATACAAATGATGGTAAGCATTATATGTGAATATTTAAATAATTAGCTGGTTTGCAAGATAAAATCAAATCTGATATTTACCTTCTGAGTCCAGAGTAATACTAAGACTGAAGGTAAAATAAGGTGAGAGGTATTTTTTATCTTGCTAACCAGCTACTTATTTAAATATTCATGTATATAATTTAATTATCATTATGTACTCGTATTTAATTATCAGATTTGTAAAGTATTCATTTATTGTCATCTTCTAGCATAGATACTCATATATTTGCTTTATTTTAGCCCTGATGAAGATCCACAAGTTGGATCAAAATGTTGGCTTTTCAAAATAAAAAAAATTTTTAAGTGGAAATCCTAATTATGTGTTCTTTTTTTATTATATTTTACCTACCAGGTCGTATTTTTATAACATTTGCTCCTTCTAGGCATTTAATAGTAACCTCATAAATGATTTTTATGTATATTAACTAAACCACACTATTAAAACCACAAAATATTTCTTTTATATTATATTAATCTAATCTGAATTTGTGGGTGACCACCATTTTAAATTATTTTTAAATAATTTATTTTTTGAAGAGTAAAGATTTGGCTCCGCCGGGAGTCACCGTAATATCATAAATTCGATAAAATTTGTCCACCTCCCGCTACCACTCGCAAAATTTGTGAGATAGGGGGAGTAGGTATCAGTGAAGAGGAAGGATTTGCTCTGCCTTGAGCCAAGCTCTGTGGTGCAGTGGTTAGCATCCGCGCATGTAATGCGGGAGACCCGGGCTTGACTCCCGGCGGAGCCAAATCTTTTCTCTTCAAAAAATAAATAATTTCTTTTATATGTTAAACCATGTCTATAATGAACTTTCTTTTTCAAATGTAATAACATTTATTAATATAGAATGGCTTTTACGTTTCGCTATGAGATCTGAAAGCAGTTTTATAGACAAGAATAATATGTGTACAGGTCGGAAATAGTAACACTGATATTTTCAATAAAACAAACTTCTAACATAAAAAATCGATTATGGAGGTCTTTTCAATGATACAATACTGGCACCCATAGCAGTTGGTCCTGCTCAGGAGTGCAAAGTAATGTTTTAAAAGAACTGGCATAGTTGTACAAGTGTACGGGTAGGTGTAAGTAAAATAGAATCTATCTCTTATACAGGTTCGAAAAAAAAAAAAAAAAAAAAAAAAAAAAAAGGACACATTATCTTTAAACCAGAACATTGCTTAAACAGTGTCCTATGTTTGTGCCTATTTGAATTATGTCTATAAAGATGATACCTGCATTGAAAAATGTTGAGAGCTCAGTTTTAATTTAGAAACTCAAGCCTTCTTCTATTTACATCATTATAATTTTTTTATAATAATCAATTTTTACCAATTTTTTTTTTTAGATTTTTCTCTTTGAGACATTCACATTCTCAGGAAAAGATTGATTTCTGAAGAAGGAAGAAAAACTTTGAAATTTCTAAATTCCCCTTAGGAACGGTATGCGGTGCAGTTGACCATCACTCCATCGTTTATTGTTCCTTAGGAGGAATTTGATTGATACTGCGGTTACCTTTGCTGTGTAATTTACTGTGGAGCTTATAATAATTTATAATATATAATGTGCTAATAATCATAACCTAGTGGTCGAGAATTAATGCATAATCTAGTAAATTTTTTATTATTTTGACTTATAGGAACCTAAATATTCTGTAAAACTGTGAAATCTCTGAAAACTAGATAACAACGGTTCTGCCATGTTCTTAGTTTACTTATCTTTAATTATGCAAACTCTAATATTAATATTTGGGATGGCATAATGAATTATTTAATACAAATATCCAAAAATACAAGGTCAAAAATCTTTCATACCAGGTGCGAACACCTGTCCATATTAAAATTGCATAACTTCAGTCAATCTCTGGGTATATTCTAAATCTTCTATATAAATAAAGATGAAATTCTGTTTGTTTGTTCTTAATAGAAATCCTTACCGTTTGTCCTAAATTCTCCAAATTTTGCTCAGTGGTTCTTTCATACCAGAAGTGCGAACACCAGTCTATATTAAAATTGCATAACTTCAGCCAATCTCCGGGTATATTCTCCACTATTATAAAAATCGTTATGATCTCGCTTTACATTGGAGACGAGTCGAAATTCCTTGAGTGAAACCAGGGTTTACAGCTAGTAAGATATATAGTTAATTAATTAAGATATTTCTATCTGTTGTGCCCTAATACAATAATGGCGTTACCTTTCCAAAGGCTGTATTGTGTTTAACCAGTTTAATCTTAAAATCAGATCAGTGGCTCTTTAGAAACCGTGAGTACGCATTAGTGTTTTCAGTTGACATGTCAAGTGTGCTAACACTGTCAGATAAGCTGAAAGTGATTGAATTGAGGAATAAAAATAATTGAAACTATTGATACAAGAGTTGATACAATTTATGAAAATCAAAGTGTTGAAAACGTTTTTTTATATTCCTGTATGGGAACAATAAAGATATTGTGTACTTCAGAAGGAATGATTCAAAAATATTATTATAGTATACATTATTCAGGACTGAACTTGCTGTTGTACATTAGAGTAATGTACTCTTTACATCTTTGTGGTTTATATAGCAATATCCATTGGCAACATTGTAAGTATATTTCATACAACCTATATATTTTATATATTTATATTACTGTAACTTTAGTGTAATTTTACCTATGTAAAATGAAAATTTGACAGTGGCTCACAGTCAAAATGATGCAAGGTATAAACTTTGAAAAAAAACTATTTTATACCAAGCCAACATTTATTTTCAACAATCTTTGTTTACAAATATAAAGTACAAACATTAGGCTAGAATTGACAATACTTAAAAGCTTATTTGAGATCAAATCCTAAAATTAAACTAAAACCTCATGGATAAAAATACACTTCTAAGGTCACAGTGAAAATGATGCAAAATTAAAAACATCCAAAAAATCAAAAATATTTCGAATTTGAGAACTTTGTAGATAAGCCTTTATCTTTTATAATCTCTTTCGAACAATTGGGCATGGATTGGACAAGCTTTTCTGTTTAAGGTGGGCTTATATTGTCCCATTCTTCTTGTAGCACCTTTTTGAGATCTTCTCTGTTTGATATCTTATGTTTTGTCACTTCTGTTTCTAATTTACTCCATGAATTCTCTATGACGTTTAGGTCTAGTGATTGGGGAGGTGTTTTTATAGTTTTGGGGTAAACTATATAATCACCATTCTCTTGCAAGATGAGAAAAATGCTTGGGGTCGTTATCACTATAAAAAGCAAAATTATTTATTATTCCTAGCTCAGTTGCACTTGCTTTAAATTTTTTCATTCAGGGTTACAATATAAATGTCTATCCATTGTTCCCTCAGTAAAATGAAGATTTCCTAACCCCGAGGCAGCAATACACCCCCTAACTATGACATGACCACCTCCAAGTTTGATGGTCGGGCGAAGATTTTTTTCATGGCGTTCTTTATTTGACTTTCTCCAGACGAAACCTCTTCCATCAGAGCCAAATAAATTAAATTTTGTCTCATTCGAATACTGAACACTTCCGGAAGTCCATGTCTTTTGTTAAACAATGCTTAGCAAAATTGATTCGAAGCTTTTTATTTTTGTCAGTGATATAAGGTTTTTGCCATGTAACTCTACCGTAGTATTGTTTTTTTCTTAAGACCCTTCGAATGGTTTCAGCACATACCATTTCATTTAAATGGTTTTTAACTAATGTGGTCAACTTTGGAGCACCAAATTTTGGATTATTTGTTATTTGGCGCATAATCCAACATTCGTCATTACCCGTAAAAAAAAATGTTTTGCACTCACACTAGCTTTTCTTATTATTCTATTTTAGTTTTTAAAACTTTCAATAATATTTTGAACGGTGGCATAACTCCTATTGATAGTAGAGGCAATTTTTCGTTGTGTTTTGCCCATTTTTAAATTGCTGATCACTATTTCTCGTTCACGAATAGTTGTTTGCAAAAGCAAAAGCTGCAATTTTAAGCAAAAGCTCGAACTAGACTAATTACTAGTATTCATACTGTTTATTTTTGTTTCCATTGAAAGAATGAAAAGAAATTAAAAGGTTAATAAACTCATTCACCCGATAATTGACGAATACTTGTAACTTTCACTTTTTTCTAAACGGAAGTAAACGTTGCATCTTTTTCACTGTGACCCCAATCCCTACGAGTTTTAATGAAGATTTTTTTTTTCTCTTTCTATAATTGCTGTTGAGTTGATTTGATCATATAAAGTTAATGTATGACAATGAACCATTATGGCCTCATGTGCATTGGTTTTTAAATTTTAACAAAGAGGAAGTAAATAGCATTTGAAATAAAAATATTCGTTTGCATCATTTTGACTGTGAGCCACTGTATATATATATATATATATATATATATATATATATATATATTGCTTTTTATTTATTTATTCCTAAAACAGAAAAATAATGAATTGATTTAAGTGTAAGAGTAAGTATCAACTGTTTCTTTATCCTACCACAATTATTGAAAGTGTTTTAAAATTTTATGATAATGATGTAAACACTCCATGGATTTAATTAATTTCTGGTAAGCTGTTAAGTGAAAATATGCTGGACTTTTTATTTTTTTGCTGTAATTTTTTAAATTACAGTTTCCACATGAAATGAATTTGGGTTAAGTGTATTAAATTAAGGATATAAATTTCATAATAATTGATGTATTGATTAAAAATAGATGTAATTAAATTATTAATTAGTAAAGATAATAAGATACAAAAAAACTTAAGAAAACCAGACAGTGATATGTATAAGTTGGTGCTGCAACCTGTTGTGAAAAGTCAAAGCTTAATCTCCAACAAAATACAAGAAATCCTGTTTCATAAGCAGTGTAACATGATAACAATTAGTATAAATATTAATTATTAGTGATAATATTAGTTATAAGTAATTATTCCAGTAAAACTAGTTGGTTGGTTGGTTGGTAAAAACTATTGTCATAATGGCAAATATATTAATTTACCAATATACCTTACAGCGAGTTCACAAGGTTTCAAGTTCCCACCATCCTTTATTTTAAAATGGTTACAAATTATCAAAATAGATAAGTTAGTAACATATAGTATGTTAGCATTTATTACGTAAACAGTCAACAGATCACTATCTCAATAGTTTGTTTTTTCTTCATATCAGTCTGATATTGTTTCCTTCATTATACCAATTGGACGTTAAGTTCAATGTTTTTGTATGTAGTTTGCAATTGCAACACAGTATCTAGAAATCAAGATAGGAGATGTATTTGAAATGTGTAAATCCACTAGTTATTCCTGACATACTTTGAAAAGATCTCTTTGATGAGAGGGTAGGTTCCATGGGTTTTGCAAACTCCTAAGCACCTACTTTGCCATTAGAATAGAGATTTATTGTAATCAAATATCCAATTTTAATGAGACTGTCCTAGTACTACCAGTTTTACCACTAAATGAATTAATTTGGTATACCAGTACACAGGTGCACCAAATCATTGGAGGGACTGCTCAATATTTTCCTAGATAGGATAGGTAGAAATTTGAGGGGCTAAAAGTGTATTTTAAAGGTATTTATAGTCTCTTAAAACTTGTAAATTTATGCCTCAGTTATACATTAAAGTAGGGAATTGTTAAGGCTTAATGTTGAAGGATGTGGGCCGAAATTTCTTGATTGAATTTTATCCATGTGTTTCTTCTGATTCTGATTCTACTAATTTCATTACTTTCCATTAACTTCTATAAGCTTCATCAAATTGATGGAAAGTAGGATCAAGCTGCTTGGTTTAAAAAAGAAATTTAGAGCAATAAAACAAATCAGTTCGAGCTGAAATAAAAAACATGTAATTCATCAAATATACAATATGCCTGACTAGCTTTTAACAATGGTGTGTGCTGAAATTAACTAATAAGTTGTACTTATTTAATTTTTTACATTGGGTCCTCTCCTGCCAAAATATTGGGGGGGTACATGCCCCCTTACTATATATGAAATATATAGTAAGTGGAAGTATTGCGATCGTGAAAAATTTCGACTTCCGGTTTTGGGCGGGACAACGGAAATACATGTTTTGGGGTCCCCTGAGTCCCAAATGACCAAGTCCCGTGAAATGGTCTGTGTGTGTGTGAACAGACTAGCTCAAAAACTATAAACCGTGCGAACCTGAAATTGGGTATTTAGTGTATGTATATGCCCGCAATGTGACAGCGAAAATTTCATCAAAATTGCTCAAAGGGAGGGACTCAAAGGTACTTTATTTAATTACTTTTAAAGTTTTTTTTCGATTTTCTCAAAAACGGCTCTAACGATTTTGATTAAACTGAATATTTGATCTATTTATATGTCCGAGATATGACTGTTAAAATTTCATTAAAATTGATCAACCGGAGGGGGGACTTTACTTAATAAATTTTGTATCATTTTCACGTGTTTTTTTATTTACTCAAAAACCGTTTTAACAATTTTGATCAAACTGAGTATTTGATGTACGCGTATGCCCGAGATATGAATGTAAAAATTTCATCAAAATTGATCAACCGGAGGGGGGACTTTACTTGATAAATCTTATATCATTTTCACGTGTTTTTTTTTTATTTACTCAAAAACGGTTTTAACGATTTTCATTAAACTGGGTATTTGATGTATTTGTATGCCAAACATGTGATAGCCAACATTTCATGAAAATTGATCAACCGGAGGGGGCACTTTATTTCATAACTTGTTTTCCAATTTATACCTTTCTTTCGACAATCTCAAAAACGGCTTTAATGATTTTGATCAAATTCGCCATGTTTAATGAAAATAAGGTGTTCTTTAATATCAGGTAAGCTTTATTGTTATTAAAATGTTCTGAGGGGGCTGAAATGGGGAATGGGTCTTTATTGTTTTCCTGTAAAGTACATTTGTTTTTGTTTATATGGAAAAATTGATTGTCTCTTATTACACCTAATAATAAGAAATGGCTCAATATGAGATATGATAAAAATAAAGAAAACATAAAGAGGAGAAAAAAAGAAAAATATTCAGTCAACTCATAAAACTCGTGGAGCCCACGCATGCGGAGTACCCCTTTAATGACAGATCATTGTTCATAATTAAAGCTGTTCTGTTCATTTGAGAAGTGAAATTAACACAACGCATTAGTTTCTAATCTAAGTAAGTTGGTAAGTGAAAGTTGTGTGTTGCATGCACGAACCAGATTTTTTTCTTTTGTGTTGTAAAACGTAAAATAAAAATTCTTATGTGTTTCTCTTTTATTTGATTTCTCAAATTTTCATTTATTTTTTTTGCAACAAGAAATATATATATATATATATATATATATATATATATATATATAAAAGTAAGTTGTTCCTGAAGTTTAACTGTCCCATAAATTTTTATTCTGAATAATTATTTTATTTGCAGTTTATTTATTGTATTCCATAAATTATGTTTATGGTCTTTGTAATTTATTTGACTAAACGTTGTTGTAAATTAATGAAATTTTTTTCTGAATACCTATTTTATTTATTTTATGTGGTCTGTAACCGATATTTGATACCTTTTTTTTTAATATTTATTACATATGTTACTATCATTGATCTTCAATGATATCAAAACAATTTTAAATAATTATATTTATGTACTGGGAACAGAATTTAAAAACACAGAATTAAGAATTATTAAAGTGTTAACAATAACAGCAAGAGATCATTAAGGCTTTATGCACAAAATTTGGTTTTTAATTTTTTTTTTTCTTATGTGTTGTGAAATGTACAATAAAAATTCTTATGTGTTTCTCTTTTATATGATTTCTCAAATTTTGATTTATTATTTTTGCAAAGAGAAAAAATATATATCATAATTTGTTTTTGGATTAATGAAACATAAGGTCTGGTAATTTAATAAAATTACTAATTTGGGAGCTTCTGAATGAAAATTGGTGTTAAAATTATTTATTGGGCATTATCATCATGGAAAATATGTGAATATTATTAGTAAACTAAAGTATTTATCATATGGAAATATATAAATATTATCAATAAAACAAGGTGTTGAATATTATCTGTTTACCCATCAGCACACAAAAATTTGTTGACTAATTTAACTATTTACACCCCATTAGCGGATTAATTCAGACAAAAAAAAAGTATTTTTGCATTTTTAGGAATCAATTGAATAGATCCAAATAAAGAACGACAATTTTGAGTCAAAAATATGGACATTCTTTGTTAGGCTGATAGAAACCTTTATTCATTTCAAAACAAGATGGCGGACAGAGGAGGATGACCAGACTATCTCTATCAACCCTCTGTATACCTACCTTATACACACTTTATATACACCTACTACATCTGTATACACACCTTATGTGGTATAGTGTACCCAAGTCGTCCTTTCATTTCTTTGTATTGATTTCAAATGGAGTTAAAGTTTTTTAGTATTTTGTACAATAGAAGACAACAGTGAGAGGCAGCAAGCCTAAGATTTCTCGAAAGAAGAGAGCCTCTGCTCAGAACGCTGTATATAAACATAGCTTTGTAAAAGAAAACAAAAAACCGGACGCAGTGACCAATGCCTAAAAAGTGCAGGAGTGGTTTAAAATAAGTGAAGAATTTAATTCCTAAAAGGTTAATAATATAGTATAAGATTTTTTTTTTCATTAATCTTTAAACTTGTAAATCAAACAAAAAATTAAAAGAAGTTAGGAGTTAATAAAAAATGAATGATATTAGAACTTTATGCATCAGGCACTATGGTCCAACGAATTATTAAACAGAAATAGTGTTACGTTGTATGTTAATCTGTGTTTGAGCGACCATTCTTGGCTGTTTAACTTTAAGCTGCCTTTACACTCTACGAACCTCACCTTCCAACAGGTTCTCCCCCCCGAATCTTGCCGTACCTGCGTTACACGAACAGCCATTTATACTTAACGTGACGTTAAGCGAACAAATATGGCTGACGCACCCAACGCTAGCTTCTGTTGAAGAAAAAATCTCTATTATCAATATATTTTATTTTATCTGTAAAATAAAAAAGTAGGATCCGAATTAGAACGGCGCACTAACATCACAAACAACTCTTGTCACTTAGGAAAAACCCAAACCAAAAGTGACACTAGCGCTACTTCCCGAACACAGGCGAACAGATGAAGTACCTACAATAACCGAACATTCGACGTGGTTTCCGCTCTTTTTTGTGTGATGTATTTATTTATAGTGTGATCATTTTATTACGCGATTTGTGCTCGCATTACTTATTGATCAGTAAAATAGGCGTTTATTATATCGATACCAAACACGACTATTTGGACTTTTTGGGGATATAGCGGTGAGAAATTTCAAATCTTCGAAGCTCTGGCCACTCGTTAAAAATCTCAATGTTGCCGACAGCCGTTCATATGCAGAAATTGCACATCTCATGATAGCGTCCTTTCAATAAACGGATTTACTTTATCCAGCAAATTATCATAGGTTCCATTATCCATTCTTAAATTTTTTTTTAAATCTGCAGGTGCAGAGATGCGAAGTTTACTTAATAAATTTGAATGAAAACTGAGGACGGTGTAAGTACCACTCTTTTCTTCTTTTTTGGAAAAAACACATCTTCGTTTTAATTCATTTTGGAATTATAAAATGCAGCATGGGATCGTGATTTTCTCTCATTTCATTTTCTGCCAAGAAGGCAAAAGAACTGATCTGCAAATGAAGTTGGAAACAAAAAGTTGAGCGTCTGTGGGCAACCAAGTTGCCAACGAAGTAGACAACCAAGTTGGTCGTCTATGGGCCCCTTTACATGCTGTTTACAAAGTGCTTATCACTAAATTTGATCAAGCGATTCCACTTTGTACACTAGGCCTTAACAACATCCTGTGTTTAATCGTCTTTTAAAGTAAGTGATCCCATTTAAACGACTATTGTTCTATCGGCGAAAGTTGGTTTAATTTTTTAAAATGTGAATCGATTTTAAAATTTGTTTCTCAGATGTTGGAATAGCGAATAAAATAAAATAAAGGAGCCGCTGACAGGTTCTATAAAACGTGAAAAACAACAATTAGAGGTTAGGTTAGAAGAGGCAATTTATCGAAGACGGTATAAAGGAGGCGGTGGTGGATTTAGGAGGCAGTTCCATTTACCTGGCGAGAGCGGGAGCAGCTGGCAACTCATTAGCTCCCACATCCTTCTTCTTCTCCCACTTCCTCCTTTCTCCTTTTTATTTACACAACTATTTTTCAAGCCGTGGAGAGAAATGGCCGGTTGGGATCGCCCCCTGAAATGGATACGGGTTCCACTTTATCATCTGACCACACAATACTGTCACTGCTAGTAGCCGTACCACTCTAACGGATCCCGCACCACTCTAACGCCTTACACACAATATATATATGTATATACAATACAATCGGGTAGCTCCTAACACTTTATATGATTTGTTTTATATGATATTTATTAAATGATTTGCTATTATTGAATGACTAGCTGTATATACCGGTTTCACCCGGAGAATTTCATTTTTTTAAATCTATAAAGTCAGACTTTTATCGACTCAAAAGGTCGATTTCGTAAAAAACTAATGTAAAGCGAGATAAAAACGAATTTTATAACAATAAAGAATATACCCAGAGATTCGCTGAAGTTATGCAATTTTAATATATGGACAGGTGTTCGCACCTGGTATCAAAGAACCACTGAGCGAAATTTGGAGAATTTAGTATAAAGAACAAACAGAATTTCATCTTTATTTCCCGGTTTCACCCGGGTACTTTCATTTTTCTAATGTAAAAAACCAATGAAAAGCGAGATCATTACGATTTTTATAACAACAAATAATATCAGCTGAAGATCGGATGAAGTTATGCAATTTTAATATGGACAGGTGTTCGCACCTGGTATCAGAGAACCACTGAGCGAAATTTGGAGAATTTAGGACAAACGGTATGGATTTCTATAAAGAACAAACAAATAAATAAACAAACAAACAGAATTTCACCTTTATTTATATGGATTGATAATATTTATTAAATGATTTAGGTATTAAGTTTAATTGACTTTTTGACTTTATAATGGTTTTATCAATACAAGAAACAAAATTCTACGAAATATAAAGTAAGTATAATTTAAGCTAATATTTATATGAATAAAAGGGATAAAAGCAGAGTTATTCGGGATAATAGATCTAATAAAACTGGTCCAAAAATATAACATTCTGAATATTTAATAGATTTAAGAAATATGTCTTTTAGTTATGTCTTGCTCAAAGTTTATTTTACAAGTGTGTATATGTATGAGTATGACAGACTGGCTCAAACATTGTAAACTGTAAGAACCTGAAATCGGGTACTTGATGTATATGCGAGTATATGCCCGCGATGTGACAGCAAAACTTTTTATAAAATTGGTCCAAAGAAGGGGGCACTTTATTAACTTTGTCTATTTTTTCTATTTCCTCAAAAACGACTCTAACGATTTTGATCAAACACGTTGCATATAATGAGAATCAAGTATTCTTTGATATCAGGTAAGTTAAATCATCATTAAAAAGTTCTGAGGGTGCTTGAATGGGGAAGGGACCTTTTTTGTTTTCCTATAAAGTACCTTTGATTTTGTTTTTATGGAGAAACTAACGTACTCTCTTTTATTACGCCTAAAAATAAGAAATGGCTAAATATAAAATATCAAAAAAATCGAGTGAATATAAACAGAAAGTAAAAATAACCAATACGCGAGACGGTCTTTGAGGGTAGGGTGAGTGTGGCTGAGGGTGAACAGACAAGCTCAATATCGATAACACGAAACTGTTCTTAGGTATTTGGATTAGGTATATACCCGGGATGTGACAGCAAAGATTATTGTCTAAATTGAGTAAAATTTAAGAGCACTGTATCCTGACGTACTGTTTCCCTTTAAAATTTCTCATAAACGGTTCCATCAACGATTTTGATTAAAGTTGTCATGTTTCATTATAATGATCATTTTATAAATATAGTACTGCAATCATGGTGGTCACCAGCACCAAATTATTGGGTGGACGTCTCAATATTCTTCTGGATAGGGTAGGTAGAAATTGGAGAGCTATAATTTGAAATAATAACAACTGTTGGGGCATTCAATTCATCCTCCGACGATGTATTTTAGGTATTATAGTATCTTAAAACTTGTCAATTTATGCCTCAGGTAGAATACAGGTAGTTGCTGAGGCTTCATTTTGAAGGATGTGGCCCGAAATTTCTTTATTGAATTCAATCCAAGTTCTCCTTCTGATCCTGATCCTATTAATTCCTTTACTTTCCGTCAACTTCTATAAGCTTCATCGAGTTGATGGAAAGTCGGATGTAACTGCTTGGTTTAAAAAGGAAATGGAGGCCCATTCCGACGATCCAACTTTGTTAAAGAATTCATAAAACAATACAGTTCAAGCTGATAAAAATTATACAATTCTTTTTTTCTTTTTCTTTTTCTTGGTCCTCCCCTTCCTCGCCTGTTAGGCTATACGGGGTTTCCCGGGCCAGGGGAGAGAGTAGGGGATTGATGCGCATGGCATGGCCCCTGCGCAAGGATGACACGCAAAATTATACAATTAATCAAATATACAATAGTGGAGAGCGGGGTTGGTTGGCGACAGTTTTCACTTTTTTTATTGTTGACTCGTTCCTTTTATTATAATCCCAATAGGGATGATATCACTGTAAACTCCAAGTATTTGAGTACTTCAAGTATTTTTTTTTTCACCACATAATATTTAATACTAAGATTACAGAAAATTGAAGAATTCGTCGATCAAGAGTATGCCAATTAACCCACTATGTGGGGTAGGTTGGCCTAGAAGGTAGGGTTGTTTAGCCATCTCATTCAAGTACTGCCTGACACATATTATTGTTATTAAAAGCTGCACTATTATGGTATAATAATTTTGAATCGGTTTTAACCAGCTTTTAAGGGAAAATAGAATGACAATAGAAGAAGATAGAAGTTTAAACTGTCGTCACTTCCTGCATAAGAAAAATTGCTCTCATCCTCCTCGCTGGAACTAAAGACAATTGTTTAGTTTCACCTTTGTTTATATTGGCCTTGCTTTTGTGAATTGCTACTGCTCCAACAAACCCCAGTTGAAGAGAACCAACTAACCCCACAGGAGAGATAATATGAAAGATGGCTGCCATGACAGGGGAGAACAATCAAAAAAGAAACTGGTTAGTCAAAGTTAGGTTTTTCAAAGGAGTTTGGGGCTATGTGAACAGAATTGGAGTCAAATGTTTTGCCATAAAAATTTACTTACATGTTGTAAAATCAATCAATGAAGCACACTCTTCTCTACACTGTTAGCATCGGATTGAAAACTCAGGACAGGACTCCCGAGGTCGAGCGCGTCACATGGTATAATTTGCGTCAATGGCCTTCAGAACAGGTGTGACGGAAACTGTAAGCCAATGGCCAACCTCACCCCTATGCCAATGCTCTTCCCTACCTCTGACGATGCTTTTAAAAAAGCGACAAGGTGCCAATTTTTGAAAGAAATAAATCAGATGGAGAATTTGGGTTTCATAAAACCAAAGAGTATGCTGTAATTACATAATTTAATATATTTTTTTTTTGTTCGGTACCTCTACCTGGCCATGTGTGGCATATGGGTGGTTACTCTAGGTGTAACCAACCTATTCTAACCATGCTGGATAGGTCGAGATTTATTCCGTGGGGTCTCCACGAAATAAAAGTCAACCATCCCAAGGCGGATTCGAACCCCCACCGTTCGGCTCGAGCGGGCCAAAGCGGGTCGCGCTCAAACACGCTCGGCTATCCCGGCCCGTCAAAAAATGTGCAATAAAATAAATATTATTTATATAATAATAATTATAAAAGAAAATTAAAAAATAAACCACGGTGTTCTATGCCCTTAAACCACACAAAAGGAAAAAAAAATTGACTGATATGTCAAAAAATATTTGTTAACTTTCAAACAATAAAATCTATAGTAATAACAAAGCTTGATACCATGATGTAAATATTAAACCACTCTTCACCCGCCCCCTTAACCCTGTTTCAAGTATCATACCTAGAAATTATACAAATTGGACGGGAACGGACTATTAGGCAGTCTAAAAATTACTAATTAAATCGAAAAAGTAAAATGGCCTAATTAAATCGAAATATTAATAAAATTAAAAAAATCTGGTGCGTGCGCGCAACACACAACTCACTCCACTTAACAACTTACTTAGAGTTGGAATTAGAAATCAATGCGTTTTGTTAATGCCACTTCTCATTGTTACACATTTTTCCGCATTCATTTCTTATTTTTGTTTTCATTTGATCTATAAAAAATACTAATTTATGACTAATTATTTTTCTTTTTTTCTCCTCTATATGTTTACTTGATTTTTATCATACCTCATATTTAGCCATTTCTTATTTTTAGGCGTAACGAGTGACAGTTAATTTCTCCATACAAACAAAAACATAGCTACTTTATAGGAAACAAAAAAGGCCCGTACCCCATTTAAGCCCCCTCAGGACATTTTAATAATGATAAAGCTTACCTGATATTAAAGAACACCTAATTTTCATTAAACATGACGAATTAGATGAAAATCGTTAAAGCCGTTTTTGAGATAATCGAAAAAACGTAAAAATTGGAAAAAAAGTTATGAAATAAAGTGCCCTCTCCGTTTGATCAATTTTGTTGAAATGTTAGCTATCAAATCCTTGGCATATACATACATCAAAAACCCAGTTTGATCAAAATCGTTAAAGACGTCTTTGAGAAAATCGAAAAAAAAACGTGAAAAGTTATTAAATAAAGTACCCCCTCCCTTTTAGCAATTTTGATGAAATTTTTGCTGTCACATCGCGGGCGTATTCATACCCTAAATACCCAATTTCAGGTTCGCACGGTTTATAGTTTTTGAGCTAGTCTGTTCACACACACACACACACAGACCATTTCGTGGGACTTGGTTATTTGGACTCAGAGGACCCCAAAACATGTAATTCTACAGAAAAGCCGAATTTTTTCACGATCACAATACTTCCCCTTACTATATATTTCATATATAGGTAAGTGAAAGTAAAAAAAAAAAAATTAAAATCGGGCAGAATCACGGTCGCGGTAGTCGAGGGAGGGGGCGAAGGAGGGTCCGCCAAATTTAATATATTTATATTTTATTAAATTTGATAGGTTAAACTAGGATATATTCGTAAAATTCTATTTTTATTTAATTTTTAAATAGGAGGGGACAGTCCTGTCAAATATATCCCCTGCCCCCTCGGCGGTGACGTTCCGCGATTGCAATATCTCATGCATATGAGCTGTATTAGATAAACAAATACGTCATTTTCCACTTTGAGGATGGTAAGATAACGAAGAGATCCACGACTACGTTTACCCGAACATGATGAAGAGGATGTTGGCTCAAACACTCGAGTACTCGAGTAGGCCGCGAGGGGCAGCACGTGCTCCGGAATTGATGTAAACTGCTCATCAAGCTGCTCGCTGTGACAAGAGGATCCTCTTTGGCGGCCGCAATCTTGTAGCTCTTTGTCAACAAGGAGGCACTAAGGCATTAACCAGCGAGATAATTCTATTTGTAGTGAGGAGATGATGATCTTAATGTTGTAGTCGATCCAGGTCGTACATTGTATATTAATTGTTTATAGCTGCTTACGTGTAAGGCTCTCTTTTAGACAATCCTAGTTGTATTAAACATTTTTTTTATTTATTTTAGTTTTAATCTTTATCTTTTTTATATATAAATCTTTTGTCACGATGTTTGTCGGCGGTAAAATCAGAAACTAGTCGACCGATCTTTACTAAATTTTTGTCGAACTTAAAAGATTTTTTTTTTTTTTTAATAACAATTTTATTCCATATTTACAAAATAACATGTTTATAATTGATTGGGGTACTCCCTTGTACAATTCATTTTCTTGTTGTCAATTTAATTTAAAACTGTTTTATACAATTTGGTAAAAAAAAAGAGTGAAAAAACCCCCAAAACAATGATTAAAATAAAATAAAATACATATCTTTAAATAAAATGAAGTACAGATCATTAAATCTCTCTCTATATAAGAGGCTTTGTCCTGACTGACAGAATCAACGCAGAGCAAAAACTACTAATGATAGAAACTTGAAGTTCGGAATTTAGGTTTTAAACGCGATGTAGGTAACCACTAAAAAAGGAATTTCAAAAATGTAAAATGGTGATTTAAATAGCGATATTGTCGTTTAACTCTAACGGACACCTATTTTTGCACTTCGAGAAAAAATATCTAATTGGACTCATCTTAAAGATCTTGATCTACGGGGCTACGAAAACGATGTTTTAAAGCCGAAAAATGGAGCGTTCATGACGAGTAAGTTGTTTCGGCGGTTTTAGTGAATTCTCTCCATTGCGCGCCTCCCTCTCTTCTACCGAGCCGGCAGCTTCCCCCTCCAACCTTCCACCTCCCGGAAGCTCCGATTCTACAAAGTGTCCTTAACATCAGTTAACATATTATATTAAATCAATACCAAGATAATGATCACAGAATTGATTTTAAAGGCTCGCGGGCAAAGCCGCGACGGGGAATACTAGTAAAATATAAATGATTAAATAATTTTTACAATAATATATGTTTCGTCCTTTTATGTTTGAATCTACGGGTTTTTGTATAATTTCCTATTTCTGTTATTAATGGGTTTAAAGAGTTTGTGCAAGATTGAAAGAAATTATGGGTCAGTTTATATATGTATTCCTGTATCCTGTCTATATTTAGTTCTGAGTGCATTTTAGTTATTCTGGTGTAATATGGGTAGTTGTTAACTGTTCTGAGGCATTTGTTCTGGAATACTTGTAGTTTATTGATGTTCGTTCTGTTAGTGAAGCTCCATATGGGACAGGCATAAGTAATGATAGGTCGGATTACCGTTTTATATAGAATTAATTTATTTTTGCTGGATAATTTCGATTTTTTATTAAAATACGGATACATTTTATACATTATTTGCTTCGCGTTTTCCGATTTCGAATTTATATGGTGGTTAAATAATAGCCTGCTGTCTAACGTGACACCTAGTGAGCTTAAAAGATAGGATAGTTTTTATCTCGATTATTGGCCTCAATATTTCTTTTATTGCAAATTAAATGCTTATTATACTACAATTGAGTGTGATTATTTGTTAGTTCTATACATGTCCAACAGAAGGCGGTGTAAGTTGATTGACACAACGCTTCATTTTCTTTCGATATTTAGTATGGGTAAGCATCAAGCAGCCAAATCTATTTTTTCAGGCTTGACCTAGGAAAATCCGTATTTTTCCCATGGGCAATTATGTTTCGCCTTTTCATGAGTGGGGAAAGATCGAAACTATTTGTTTTAGTAAAAGACACGTTAACCAAAATCATTGTGCACCTATTAGCACTCAATAAATAGAAATTGTGAATTCTAATAATAAAAAAATGTAAATTATTATTGTAAAAAGTTATAAATTAACGTTATCTATCTCATTCATAAAATTAAATTTTTATGGTTTGATAAGTAGTTACTTAAAAAAAAGGTACATAATATTATATATAACAATAACGTCTGTTAATGCCAATCGAGAATACAATGAGATTTCAACATAGGGATATAACACGTTGAAAACCGGAAGTCGAAATTTTTCACGATCGCAATATTTTTTCTTACTACATATATTTCATATATAGGCAAGTGAAAGTAATTGAAGATTATATAATAGTTTGAAGTTTTTTTCCTTCAATTAAAACTTTTGTCGTGTTCTCTTGCGTGCTCAAATGATGTTTTATCATGACTCATTTCTGCCAGTCTCCTTGGAGATTTAGAGCCCTCTAAAGCAGCCTCTCTTCTCATATAGTCTCTAAAGTTCTCTAAAGACAATAGTACTATAATCCAAGAGAGAGCTATAGTAGACCAGGTACTAGGACTAGCTATCAAGTCGAGCTCATTGCCCAAGGAACGGAGAGCTGCGTTACGTGATGAGGGCTAAGTGAAAAGCAAAGCGAACTCTCTAATGACACCCCCAACCACCTTCCGTCACGCTCTTCGGTCGTTACTCCGATCCTCGCTCTAAAGGGTCTTAGGCTTCTGGAGGGGATCTATGATCTGTTAAGGATATGACAAGCGGGGATCCAGGAATTATGGGAGGGGAGAGGATGACCTGTCTACTTAGTGGATTCCATAGATCAAAATTAAATTGTAGTCTATTTTTACCACTCTGATGATATACTGGGTGTCCCAGATATAGTGTAAAAAAAAAAAAAAAAAATTGGTTAATAATGCATGTTAAATGGGGTAGAATGGCGCAGAAACTAATTTCCTATCTCAATCTGTTGAGGAGAGAATTTTTTTTGTTTTTATTTTTAAAATCTTACTTTTTTCCTCAAAAATCACAGTTTTCTCTACTTTGGTTTAGCCTAGAAACAAAAACAATGATATTTTCTTAATCGGCATTAAATTTTCTAAAAGATGAGATGGGTTAAGTTATTTTAAATCTTTACTTTAAGTGGGACTTTTAACGCGCTAAACACAAAACATTTATTAAAACTTAAATTTTTAATAGTTTTTGAAAATTCCTCACTCCCCACTGGAGCACCTTAGAAGCTGCCAAAAATTTTTTTCTAAAAACTGCGGAATTTAGTTAGCTTTTTAGTGGTGTAACCCATGATACAATTGCACTTCACCTTTTGAGTCTAAAAGAAGTTTTTCTGATGAAAAACACGCTAGAGAACTGGTGGGGCAATGAGGAAGCGCGCTAGAGCCTGCATCCAAAGTAGTGGATGCCAAACTCCTCGTGAGTTAGAGTTAGTTTTACTTTTTTAAGACTAGAAAAACGGAGGTTTACTGTGATTGTACTGTAACTTTCGATAATTGTGTATTATTTCTATTAGTTTCTCGTTTTGGTTTGTTTTTCTTTGTTTCTTGTTTTGTTCCAGTTCTGTTCTTTACTAGTTATGTTTAATTTTGTTTAATTATGGTGTTTAATTTTGTTTTTATAGTTCTAAATAGTTTTGAAAAAATAGGTTAAGTAGACAAAGTGCATTGAACCTTTCTTGTGGTGCAATAAACTGAACATTGGTGTTTTACAAGTGAACAGGACTTGAAGGTAAGATATTGTGAAACAATTAGTGATTATAATTTACCCGTAACCTACTTGAACTTAAACTTCTATAATTTCACAACCAATAGCGATAAGGTGCGTTGGGGGGAAAACATTTTCTTCATTGGTATCCTTATTTACCACAGGCTTCGTTAGGAAGCCCAGAGACCCTTGTACTATTAGCTGGTGGAAATTCTTAATTTTGTGTAGGTTATAATTTTTATAATTCTCATAATTGTTACGAGATGCTCTGTGACAATTTAGTAGGCCAGGAAGCCAGAACTCCAAAAGACCGAAAACCTACGGTTAAACGGGCTCGGAATGGTTCTCCTGGGTCTGAAAAGAAACTAGAAGCTGGTAGTCACTTTTGTGATGCACAGCGTATACAGGAGAACCTCCGGACCTACATCAACAAGTATGAGAAAAAATCGTTAGGTAGTGTTAGAGACTATATCAACAATAAGGTACAAGGTTTAGTGGATCTAGTTGAAACGCTAGAAGTCAGGGTAAAGGAAGGAAATTTTGGTACAGTGTCTTCTGTTATTAAGGATACTATTCACGAAGCTTTATCGTTAGAGAGACTTCGTGACTTGCTTACAGATATTGTCGTGCCAAAAGTTATAGAGGCTCTTTCTACTCCAGGTGTAACACATCAGCTGCAGCAGCCTAAAGCAAGACCTTCCAAGGAGCTACAGTCAAATACTCATCTGGATGAGGACCCATCTTCACTAGTAACTGACCCCGAAACGTTTCAGGTGGTATCTAGTAAAAGGAAAAGAAAGAAAAATAAATTAGGAAATAAAAATAGAATCTCAGAAGGACCAAAAGAGGAGCTACTAGGACCTACCGTTGGTTCTCCTAATACCAAGTCAACAACCATAGCAGAGATTGTTAAATCTCTGCCAACAAAGCCCACTGTAACACCAAGAGCCACATATATTACTATTAGCGGTGCAGGGAAGAAACCGTTAGATATAATCAATGGATTGCCTTCACCAACTGAAATAGGTGTGAAGGCTTCCATCGTCCGTGCGACCAAGGCTGGTTCTGTTTTGGTCCGCATGGATGCTGATTCTGATGCCACGAAGATGATTGGATGGCAGGGGCTACGGGATAAAGGGTTTCATGCCAAACTGGCTCTAAAGAAAAAACCCGGGCTGGAAGTGCAGGGTGTCCCCCTTTCCTGGGATTCAGCGGCACTGGTCAGATTTCTGTGGGGAAGAATACCCGAGAAGTCGGGCCCCACTCCACTGGTCATCGAGGACCTCCGGCCACTTTTTTCATCTGTTGGAAGAAATGGGTTTACAAGGAATTGGGTGTTAGAAGTCCACCCAATGGTTCGGTTCCTTTTATTAGAAATGGGGAGTATAGATGGAGGATGGTGGGCAATAACATTTAAAGATTACCTCGACGCTCCTAGGTGTGGTCAATGCCAGGGATACGGCCATACCAAAGCCACGTGCAATGAAACTGCTGCTATATGCATATGGTGTGCATCTCCTGGCCACTTAATCAAAGATTGCCCCAAGAAAAAAGAGCTCTCAGGCCCTTCCTGTATAAACTGTGTGCGTGCAAACGCCCCAGTTAGTCAAAGGAAACATAAGGCGGGCAGCAGAGAGTGTCCTGTGCACATCAAGTGGGCTAAGGAGGTAGCCAAAAGGACCTTTTATGAATAAGCTTACCATCCTCCAGCTCAACATGGGCCGCCGGCATATTGTAGCAGATGAGCTGCGTGCTCTCTCTCAACACTACGATATCATGGCGGTCCAGGAACCGAGCTGCCGTGGGAACTTGGTCACGGGGTTTGGTCTCACATCGAGGGTTCTAGCTCTGAGCAGTAGAGAGAGGAGGCCCAGGGCAGCCATAGTGGTTAATAACCCGAACCTCGATGTGATGGATCTGAGGCAGTACACCACTGCGGATTGTGTCGCTTGTCATATCAGATGGCGTAACGTCTCGTTTACGCTGGTATCTTCTTACTTAGCGGACGGCAATGACATTGACAGAGACATATCCGCCTTGGAAGTGATCACGACTTGCACTAGGAACGTGATCATTTGTTCAGATACCAACTCCTGGAACACGGTCTGGGGATCCAATCGGACAAATAGAAGGGGTGTTCAGCTCGGGGAATTTATTTCTAGAAGTCAGTTAGTGGTAATGAACGACCCTTCTGCTGCCCCTACGTTCTCCAGTGCGATGGGGCAGAGCTGGATAGATGTAACTCTGGCATCCCCGACGCTAGCGTATCGTATCAGCGATTGGACCCTTAGATCTGAAACGAGTTCCGACCATCACATGATAGCTTTTAAGCTAGAAGAAAATGTAGATAGTTCCCACGGCATATTCAAGGGCTACGTAACTCGTAGAAACGATTGGAGAGCCTTCCGGTCAGCCCTGGAGAGTAGATTAATCGACGAAGAATGGGATGCGGCAGAGATGGACATGACTAATGACCTGGATTACAAGGTGCACAGGATCACTAATGTCATCCGTGATGCCGCCGAAGAATCCCTCCAGCGTCGGAAGGCGAAAGCTCGACCTGTCCCATGGTGGACGCCGGCCTTAACTGTCATGAAGAGAGAGGTCTACAAGGCACGGCGTTCGTACCAGAGGTGTAGTGATGAAAGGCGCACTATACTTCGTGATGAGTACAAGTCTAAGGCCAGGGCATATCGAAATGAGGTGCGCTCTCGAAAGCGAAAGTCTTGGGATGAGTTTATTACCGAAGAGTCAACAAAGAATCCATGGGGGATCCCTTACAGAGTGGCCATGGGTAAGTTCTCTCCGCAACAGGTCATAGCCGCATTGAAACGTGGAACTGACCAAGCAACCACTCTTGAGGAGACGGCGAAGATGTTTTTTGCCGTTACCTACCCCAGGGATGATCCATCCCAAGATAATGAAGAGGAGGAGTTCGTGAGGCGCACCACGGTATACCCACCCGGTACAGACTTGTGCCCACCATGGGACATATGGGATCTCCGTACTGCTGTGGATAAGCAAAAGACTGGTCGCGCTCCTGGATTGGACTCCATTGACGCAGCGATTCTTAAGAATAGTATCCCCTATATTGAAGAAAAGCTTTTGGCATTGTTCAATGAGTGCCTAGATAGGGGATACTTTCCTAAAATATGGAAAATTGCTGATGTTAGACTTCTTTATAAGGGAGGAGGCAAAGATAAGCAATTGGCCAAGTCTTACAGGCCTATATGTCTCCTCCCTATATTGAGCAAAGTGTTAGAGAATTTGCTGATGACAAGCCTGCGACCAGTCTTATCAAGGGCGAGCCATCCACGGCAGTTCGGAAGCACTAAAGGCAAGGGAACCGCTGATGCTCTGCTGAGAGTGCGCCGCGATGTCGAAGAAAAGGCGGAAAAATATGTCATGCTTCTCCTTTTTGATATCTCCTCAGCCTTTGACAGCGTTTGGTGGCCTAGCGTGCTCCAGCAGTTGCAAAAATATGAAGCTCCCAGCAACTTGTATGACCTTTTGAGAAGCTACCTCCAGGACCGAAGACTGAAGATAAAAGGTAGCTTCTTTGAAGTAGAAGAGAGTGTGGAAAGAGGTTGTCCGCAGGGGTCTGTCCTTGGCCCTGCTCTGTGGAAACTAGTGTTTGACGAGTTGCTGGGACTTCTGGAAGAGGAGCGGTTCCCGGCCACGGCTTATGTTGATGACCTAGCCGTCGTTGTGGCTTCGAACAGCAGAGCCAGACTAAAACATGAAGCCGAACGGTGCGCCAACATAGTAGCTCGATGGTGCGAGAGAAAGAAGTTAAGGATGGCGGCGGCCAAAACACAGTCCATTCTTTTGAGGGGCAAGACCGATAGGGCCCACCATATTAATCTTAATATTGAGGGAGAAAGGATAAGTCCAAATGAGGTTGTAACCTACCTTGGCATCAAGTTTGGACAAAAATTCAATTTAACACCTCATTTGGAATACATAAGAAATAGGGTGGCCTTAGCTCTTAATGGGCTTTGTCGCATTGGGGGCGCATTTTGGGGTCTTAGGTTCCCAGCCACACTGACCATCTACAAAGGTGTGATTCTGGGTATCCTGAGATATGCGTCCCCTGCATGGAGTCAACACCTCTCGCACCAACAGAATAAGAAGTTGGCGACGATTCAGCGGATGGCTCTGCTGCGAGTCACCAGGGCGTACATAACAGTATCTCACGAGGCGGTGCAGGTCTTAGCAGGAGCAATCCCAATTGACCTCCTCTTGCGAGAAGATTACTTCAGAAACAAATTGAAGAGGGGAGGCATTGCGGATCTACCGGCAAACCTTCGAGAGAGGATATGTGAAGACCCACGGAGATGGAGAATTATTATTCGGGAGAATACCATACAAAATTGGAGCCAGCGATGGGTGACGACAATAAAAGGGGCTACCCTAAGGAAATACTTCCCCACCGTTGATTCCAGGCTAAAAGCCACATGGGTAGTCCCTGAATATTGGATCTCACAGTTCCTCACGGGGCATGGGGGTTTCCGAGCCAAGCTCGTAGAACATGGTAAGGACATTGATCCCCTATGCCCAACTTGTAGGGAACCGGAGACCGCTGAGCACGTTTTACTGACCTGTACTGCCTATGAGACACTGAGAGCCAAGCTGCTGAGAGAGACAGGGCTCTACGTCCTGACTGCTAACGATCTACCTCAGCTGATGGTGAAAGAGAACTACCCGTTCTTCAAATCCTTCGTATACGGGTGGAAGGAAGCAGTTGGCCAGGATCACTTCACCTTGGGACGGACAACTGGAGCTGCTCCGGGAAGACCGCCGGACTGAGAAGAAGATAGAATAACACACCAAGAAACAGAAGAACACATCAGTAATTAAACTGCTATTTTATGCCGCGTTGCGGCAGTGAGTTGATTCTCAGAATCTTCTCACTGCTGCAAATCCGTATTGCCTTAAGAGGCAAGGTAGGAAGAATAAATAAATAAAAAAATAAATAAAAAAAGACTAGAAAAACAATGTATGAATTCTAAATAATATAAAAAGGGTAATAATAACCTGAAATTAAAAAAATACTTAATATTTTTTAAATTAATTTTTAAAAGTTGATTGACGATTCCACCAGAATTTCAAATAAAGCTTTTTGATAAAAATATTAGCTTTTTTTTATCAATTAAGCACCATATGATCTCCCATTATCAGTTAATCAATGGTCTTAACTCTCTCATCCAACCCCTTTTTAGCATCCTCCAACAGCTCGCACAGGTGACCCAAGCCATGTTTCCCCCAAATGGCCCCTAATCAGCTGACTGCGGGTTCTTTGTCCATCCTGCTATGGAATGCAAACGGACTAACGCAACACAAAACTGAACTAGACCTATATCTTCATGAAAAACGAATTGACATAGCATTGATTACGGAAACGAACCTTACCACACGATCTAAATTTGGTATTCCTAGCAGATGGCCCTAGGATTTTTTAAGGAAGTAAAATATCTCAGGCTATGCCGTCCTTGGAATAGGACGTAAAATGGAGGTTCCGAGCCTGTACGATGTCGGGTACTCGTTAAAGATCCCTATCCTAGTTATACCTGGATAGGCAAAATTTAGGACTCCCACTGTAGCATCGTCCGATTAGCCCTACTGGCATAAAGTTACGTTATACAAAAAAAAATTCCGTTTCACACTCGCGCCTCTGTGGATAGAATGGGGATTTCAACTTAGAAATATCTTAGTGTGACCTTAGTGCTGAAGGTTCTTTTTTTTTTTTTTTATTATATATTGGGTATCCCAGACAAAGTGTAAAAAAAAATGGGTAATAGTGCATGTTAAACGGGGTAGAATGGCGCAGAAATGAGTTTCCTATCTCAATCTGTTGAGGAGATTTTTTTTGTTTTTATTTTTAAAATCTTACTTTTTTTCTGAAAAATGACAGTTTTCCCTACTTTGGTTTAGCGTAGAAAAAAAAAAAAGATGATATTTTCTTAATCAGCATTAGATTATTATTACCCTTTTTATATTATTTAGAATTCATACATTTCTTTCTGGTCTTAAAAAAAAACTAACTCAAACTCATGGGAAGTTCGGCATCCATTACTTTGGATGCAGGCTCTAGCGCGCTTCCTCATTGCCCCAGCAGTGACGCCTCTAGCGTTTTTTTAGACTCAAGAGGTAAAGTGCAATTATATCATGGGTTATACCACTAAAAAGCTAACTAAATTCCGCAGTTTTTAGGAAATTTGAAAGCTTCTACGGTGCTCCAGTGGGGAGTGAGGAATTTTCAAAAACTATTAAAAATTTAAGTTTTAATAAATGTTTTGTGTTTAGCGCGTTAAAAGTCCCACTGAAAGTAAAATAAAATAAGTAGACCCATCTCATTTTTTAGAAAATTTAATGCTGATTAAGAAAATATCATCTTTTTTGTTTCTAAGCTAAACCGAAGTAGAGAAAACTGTCATTTTTCAGAAAAAAAGTAAGATTTTAAAAATAAAAACAAAAACATTTCAAAAACATTCTATCTCCTCAATAGATTGAGATAGGAAACTCGTTTCTGCGCCTTTCTACCTCGTTTAACATGGAGTATACCCATTTTTACTTTCACTTACCTATATATGAAATATATAGTAAGTGGAAGTATTGCGATCGTGAAAATTTTCGACTCCCGGTTTTCAACGGAAATACACATTTTAGGGTCCCCTGAGTCAAAATAACCAAGTCCCGCGAAATGGTCTGTGTGTGTGTGTGTGTGTGTGTGTGTGTGTGTGTGTGTGTGTGTGTGTGTGTGAACAGACTAGCTCAAAAACTATAAACCGTGCGAACCTGAAATTGGGTATTTAAAGTATGTATATGCCCGCGATGTGACAGCAAAAATTTCATCAAATTTGCTCAAAGGGAGGGAGGGGGTAATTTATTTAATAACTTTTTAAGTTTTTTTCGATTTTCTCAAAAACGGCTCCAACGATTTTGATTAAACTGAGTATTTGATCTATTTATATGCCTGAGGTATGACTGTAAAAATTTCATCAAAATTGATCAACCGGAGGGGGGACTTTACTTAATAAATTTTGTATCATTTTCACGCGTTTTTTTTATTTACTCAAAAACGGTCTTATCGATCTTGATCAAACTTGGTATTTGATGTATTTATATGCCCGAGATATGACTGTAAAAATTTCATCAAAATTGATCTACAAGAGGGGGGACTTTACTTGATAAATTTTGTATCATTTTCAGGTGTTTTTTTTATTTACTCAAAAACGGTTTTAACGATTTTGATCAAACTTGGTATTTAATGTATGTATATGCCAAAGATGTGATAGCCAACATTTCATCAAAATTGGTCAAACGGAGGGTGCACTTTATTTCATAATTTTTTTCCAATTTTTACCTTTTAAGATTTTTATCAAATTCGTCATGTTTAATGAAAATTAGTTTTTATTTAATATCAGGTAAGCTTTATCATTATTAAAATGTTCTGAGGGGGCTTAAATGGGGAAGGGGCCTTTTTTGTTTTCCTTTAAAGTACCTTTGTTTTAGTTTATATTGAGAAATTAACTGTCTCTCATCACGCCTAAAAATAAGAAATAGCTAAAGATGATATATGAAGAAAATCAAGTAAACATATACAGGAGAAAAAAGATGAATATTTCGTCAACTCATAAAACACCTTGAGCTCACGCATGCGCTGAACGCCTTTAATGACAAACCAATGCGTTATAATTAAAGATGTTCTGATCATTTGAGCAGTGGCAATTAACAAAACGCATTAATTTCTAATCTAAGTAAGTTGGTAAGTGAAAGTTGTGTGTTGCGCGCACGCACCAGATTTTTTTACAGTATGTCTGGGACACCTAGTATAAGAATCTCGTGGCCCTATGTCTGTCGGAGGTAAAATCAGAAAGAACTCAACCGATCTTTATAAACTTTGGCTCATTATGTGTAGTTTGAGTCATTTGACCCCATGCGGTGGCTTCCTTTACTGCGAGCCATTAAACGTGTATTTGTCGTTAACTGCGATGCTTGTCACGCATCCTGTTTTAATATTTTTGAGATTTTTTTTTTTTTATAATGCACTACTTAATACTACTTATATATCGAAAAAAGATGTAAGGGGTCACTTGACCCATTGTCGCATTATAGTTTAAATGTTTTCCTTAATGCGGCAAGGGGTCAAATGACCCCTTGGTCTTTTAATGCACATTACACATCATCTTACTATTGTTTTAACATATTATATGAAATATTAATGAATATATAAATAAAAAATATTTTTCTATTTCCGTAAATGTTTGAAAGCGACAGTAATTTACCGTGAATCACATTTATCTAAGGGTGAATCACAGATTCACCTTCCTTTCTTGTTTTTCGACTGATTCTACTTAGTATTGTTGACACCTGAGCTCTCGTTTATTTGTCTTGATTTAGTAAATAATTTCGATATGTATTCACGTAGTAAGAAACTTGCCGATTTAGCCCTTTCACAGCGGAATTCAACTTCAAGCAAAGATGAAGGAACTAGTTCAAGTTTTGAAGATGGTTATGATTCATATGAGGAAGAAATGTTCGGGCTGTTATGAAAAGCTAAGAACAGCTATGAGCAGTGCAGAAGCCCAAAAAAAGGTGAAGAAGGTCCGGACATACTGTGACGACTGTGCCGACAACCGTCTCTTTGCTTGCAGTGCTTCAATGATAAACATTATAAAATGTAGTTTTCGCGTGTTATTTTTTTTTAATAATTTAATTTGTAATATTTAGGTTTATTTTTTTAAATACACAAAAAATACACCTATGTTCATTTATTTATAATTAAAACATACGTTTGGTTTTATTTTTAATATCTGAATTCTCCCTTTCATGAATTATATATGCTGACAATTAAGTAAATTAAAACCATAGAGCAAACATTTTATGATTGAACGTAAAAGGAAAGAAAAAAATTACTGTTAGTATAACACAGATGTTGTGGAAAAAATAAGTAATAAAAAAATATATTCAGAAGCAACAGAATTCAACCCTGCTTCTGTTACGAATTCTTGTACGTCAGGTATTTGTAAAAAAAATGGATTTCACTTTAAAACATTCATCAATGTTACAGAGAGTTAATTTTAATGTCTAAGGGACAAGGGGTCAATCAGCCCCTTGACGCAGTTTAGCGGTGTGGTAGTATGGGGTCATTTGACCCCTCGTCGCAGTTAACGAAAATCCCAGTTTATTTGCTTCGCAGCTAACGTGTTAAAATCTTCCTTCCTCCTCCGTCTCAGTTCCCAACCGCAGCTTGATCATTCTCGACTGCTCCTCTCTTCTCTCCTTTGACCACCCAATACCCTTCACCCTCTTCTTAAATCAACCTTCATTGTTAATTATTTTCTTGAAAAGATCCCTGCCATGACAAAGTTCTCTTGATACCCCCAAAATTTCCAATTCTCTTTTAATTTGACTAGGATATCCCCCTAAATTTTTGTACTCTAAAATTTTACTAAAAATTTCTTTACATAATCTTTTTTCACTTTCACTTTTTTTACTTCAGTTTCTAAATCATTAATTTGCCTGCGAATTTCCTCATTAGACCTCCTCCTGAATCCTTCTGTTTTCTTTGGTCCATAAATCTTCCTCAAAATTTTCATCTATATACTATACATACTAATACATACGACAATCGATAACTAAATATTTATTCAACAATAATCCTATTTCTGAAGCCTATATAGTCCATATGTGTGGTATGATTACTTTAAAACTCACTTCCCAGAAGAGCCATAAAGTTCTGTGTCGGAAGGAAATATAAACGGAAATAAAATGGCGGTTCCGCTAGCTGTAAAACGAGAATTTTTATTTTTTTTTATTTCCTTGAAATGTGTTTGGTCGGATGACGACGCGCAGTGGCCACATCCGCCCGGACATAACATGCATATTAGCAAACCGTTCTTTATGTAGCAGCTCTCAATTTATGTAAGCAACTCATACAAACTGACTTTTAAAATAGAAGCAAAACGTTGGAAGTTTTTTTTTTTTTTTTTTCTTCCGTTGTTTAACAAAAAGTAAACAATGGAAAATTTCTTGCCCGAAAAATGTCCGGCAGTTCTTTATCCAATTCTATTAGCTGCTGCGCTCAAGGTCCTGAATTCGAATCTGGTGCAGGAGAGGATGTCCTGCACCAGATTCGAATTCAGGTTTTTTTTTTTAGTTTTTTTTTTAAGACCAGAAAGAAAATTGTATGAATTCTAAATAATATAAAAAGTGTAATAATAATCTAATGCTGATTAAGAAAATATCATCTTTTTTTTTTCTACGCTAAACCAAGGTAGAGAAAACTGTCATTTTTCAGAAAAAAGTAAGATTTTAAAAATAAAAACAAATAAATTCTATCTCCTCAAGAGATTGAGATAGGAAACTCATTTCTGCGCATTTCTACCCCGTTTAACATGCAGTATTACCCATTTTTTTTTTTACACTTTTCTGGGATACCCGGTATATATAAAGATATTTTTGTGATATACTGTACTTATCCTCAATAAACTTTATATTAAAACCCGAAATTATGATTTTGCCACAAAAAACGTTTTCATGCCGGAAACTCTGAAAAAAGAGGGGGGGGGGTTCAATTAATGGGAATGCAATGACTGGGTATGAATGTCATGTAGGGTCGGTTTTAATTGAGCCGGTAATTGGCGTGTAACAGTAGCCGGTCCGTCGCTGGATAGCTCAACCTATTGCCTTCGACCCCGCCACCATATTTTGTCCATTATCCTTCCAAATATCTGCACTTAATTGGAGCTAAAATTGTCATCGATTCCAAGTTCTGTCGATGCATTATTTATTCCTCTCTATGCCCGATTAAACTGTAAAAGTCAACTGCAAGGAGGAAAACACTAAAGAAAAAAAGAAGCTTCAGCACTAAGGTCACACTAAGATATTTCTATGTTAAAATCCCTATTCTATCCACTGAGGCGCGAGGGTGAAACGGATTTTTTTTTTGTTTAACGTAACTTTATGCCACTAAGGCTAATCGGACGATGCAAAAGTGGGAGTCCTAAATTTTGCCTATCCTGGTATAATTAGGATAGGGATCTTTAACGAGTACCCGACATCGTACAGGCTCGGAACCTCCATTTTACGTCCTATCCGAGGGACGGCATAGACAAGAATTTTTTACTCCCATTAAAAAATCCTAGGGCCACCTCGGGGCGCGAACCCGCGACCTTTAGTATTGTAAGTTTCTATAATAACCACTATACCACAGGTGACACCTTATGAAATGTGTACTTTGAGGCTATAAGATCAGAAACTATCTTCAAATCAGTCACTTTTTTGCCCCTCAGCTCCCGGACTATTATTGGTGTTTTCTTTTTCCATGTCTTAAGCGCCAAAAAAAACATTTTGTAATGTCACTACTCAATAATACAATTTTTGTTTTTAAACATTAAAGAATATTCAGTACGGTTAGTTAGACATTCAGGGTCGACGAAAATAGAACGTCTAGTAAACATCACTAAATAAAGCCCCCCCCCCCTCCTGGACCTCCCTCCACCAACCGGCAAAGCCATCTCGATATTAGATTCAATGGGCCTCACAATAACTAGAGATAAGGCTAATGGAGGCTAATGATGTTTTTGGAACTAAAATCAGTCCCATCCCCCGCGGGGAGCTCAGTAAAGGATAGGGATCTTTAACGAGTACCCGACATCGTACAGGCTCGGAACCTCCATTTTACCTCCTATCCGAGGGACGGCATGGCTAAGGATTTTTTACTCCCATTAAAAAATCCTAGGGCCACCGCTGGGCGCGAACCTGCGACCTTTAGTAGTGTATGCTAACCACTATACCACAGGCGACCCCTGTGAAACGGTCTATGCTAATCGGAAATATGAAATAACTTCTTTAATGAGAGGTATCCTGAGGTGTAGTGGTTAGCATAGCAACCTATAACACTAAAGGTCGCGGGTTCGCGTCCCGCGGTTGCCCTAGGGTTTTTTAAAGGTAGTCAAAACTCCTTGGATATGCCGTCCCTCGGATAGAACGTAAAACGCGAGCCTGTACGATGTCAGCTACTCGTTAAAGATCCCTATCCTAATTTTACCTGGATAGGCAAAAGTCAGGACTCCCACTGTAGCATTGTCCGATTAGCCTCAGTGGCATAAAGAAAAGACCATACCATATACCAAACCAATATATTTTATCATGAAGATTATACCATATGAAGACCCCACGCTAAGAACGTGTTCAGTCCATTTTTTGTGAATATTGTTTTATAGCGCATTATAGTAAACCATTTCGAGGACTACAAATTGTGTTGTTCACAAAAAAAAAAAAAAAAATGGGTCCAGTCCTTGAGATATTTACATTTCTTTTTTGGGGACACACGCAATTAAAATTCTTTTTTGGTCATCGATTTTTTTTGGACTTACTAATAATGTATTGTATTTTTATTAACATTACCATTATTTGAAAATATATTGGACATTCACTATTTTTTTCCCATTTACTTAGAGTTACTAGGTTGTGTCCTATACAAGATTTAGACACTCTTTTTGCTCTACCGTAAAATTTGCAAAATGTGACTTAACACGTTTGCAGCGTTGGGTCTTTATATGATTTGTCTCTTACATTGAACTAGATTTTTTGTACATGTTCTTCATTTTTCGAGAATATTCTACATCCTTCTAGAATTTTTTTATTTTGGAATAAATATAAGAAACATATGATTAATTTTGTGTCACTTTATTGTTACAAGTTATTTTTAATTAATTTCAGTTTTTATTGTTTTCCTGACGTTTTAAAATATAATTTTCATCTAATATAACTGGCGGTCAATGCTGATGCGAGGCTCGCAACGTGTGGGTCGTAGAGCGATATAAACAAAAGAAAAATCTTCTAATAAAAATTATTTGAACCCGAAATAGTTACAATATTGTTTTAATATTTTCTTATAATTTATTTTTTTTATTTTTTTATGTCCTCCCTAACTTGCCTTTCAGCAACACGGGTTTTGGCTAGGTAAACACATAAGGTAAAAACGCTAACTAGTGTTTTTACCTTGCCTAAAAAAACTTTATTTTGATTTTTATCTTAATTAAGGATCTTCATTCGTTTGAAGACTGCTGCCTTCTATCCAACGGTACTTCTGTCTGGTCTATACTTGCCCTCTGTCGGGTTGTCTTCCAGGTGGTGGTCCTCTTCTTCCAAGATTGAAAACGTCCAGTCCGACGGCTTCTTTCCACCCGTAAACAAACTGTTTGTAGTACGGGAAGTTCCGCTCTGTCATTAACTCAGGGAACTGGTTCTCCCCCAGGACGTAGAGCCCAGTATCCCTGATGAGCTTCGACCTCAGTGCCTCAAAGGCGGTGCAATTCAAAACGACATGCTCAGCCGTCTCCGGTACTCCGCATGCTGGGCACAGGGGATCTATATCCTTTCCAAAGCTATGGAGTTTAGCACGAAAGGCCCCATGCCCAGTGAGGAATTGCGAAATCCAATAGTCCGGGAGGACCCACTTTGCTTCCAGACGTCCCCGCACAGTAGGAAAGTACTTTTTCAAGGTATACCCTTTCGTGGTTGCTGCCCACCGCTGGTTCCACTCTGCGGTAGTGTCCTCCCAATGATTATGACCGAAAATGTTCTCCTTCAAAACCTGAAAAGATTTAGACCATCTGAATACTTCTACGAACATTTTGATTTAAAAAAACTCGCAATAGATGGCGAAATGAGTGATTTGTATATTTTTCAGGTGTAGCGGTTAAGGAAAGCTTTAAAATCATGCCTTATTCATGAAAATTTATGAAGTATTAATGAAATCATGGCGTACCGACAAAAAAAAAAACAAAAAAAAAAACAGGTGGTTATCCTGAAGCATCCATTATGTTTTTTTGAAATCGGTTAGATGAAACATTGTATACATTAGTTTGTTCTTTTACGCTAACAATGTTTGCACACTATTCAACTTTGAGTGATTTCTACTCCATTTATTATGTTCTTATAGTTCTAGAGCTGTAATTGCCACATTAACTACTTAAAACACTCTAAATAACACAGTAAACAAGAGTGAAGTTAACACTAATGTCAGGTTAGGCAGGTTACCCTAAGTGGCGGAGTACTCTTATCCACTTTCTCTGATTGGTTGTTTAGCTAAGGTGACCTTAAATTTGCAACTTAATAAAGTCATACTTAGTTAAGGAAAGGAAGTGTTATAAAATGAGAATTATCTAAAGGAACACTTAAGCTTAAAGGTTACCTTAACATAGGAACCAGTTAAGGTAACCTTAACTGCTTCCTTAGGAACGTTCATAAATACGGCCCTTAGACCATTTAAAAACTTAATAACTACGAACATTTTGATTTTCAAAAACCGCGGTTTCGCGCTTTTATATATTTCCTTTCGAAAAGCTGCTCAGTTTAGTTAATATTTCAGTTCATTTAAAAAAAAAAGTTTGAAACTGAGTCAGAGGCCGAACTGGGAGGTAGACCATATTAATCACACCGTTGGGATCATATTAAAGGACGATCCTTCGCAGGTGACCTCCGACCAGGTGATTAATATGCCGCTATATTTACCTCCATGCGGGGGGTGGGGGAATTCATCTGCCAATCACAGCCGTCGTTCTAATGGTTCGTCTTTAATCCTGCCTAATCATTGGTCGGTCATCTCTGTCGCCACCAGCACCAAGCTAATGCAACCTCTTTATCAAGAAATTTTTATAAAACTTCAAAGCTGTTTGGAATCGAGGAGTAGATAATATATGGTTTATATAAGATCTATTTTTGTACTATTATAATGGTCTCTTAGCATCAAAAGTGAACTAACTCAAAATTAAAACTTTAGGAAATAGTTCTGTCTATTTTTTAACTGAATAATTAAAAGATATATTACACAGGACTAAAGTAGTCTTGGTGCCGAGAGGTTTGTAGTGGATTCTGAGTACAGTACCGGTCAAAACTTTAGACTCACTTGTATTTAATTCACAATATTCAAGTTAAAAAAAATAAGTGTAACTCAAGAGATAACATTTCAAAAATTATATGATTGTTTCGAATACAATCTATATAAATAAAGATGAAATTCTGTTAGTTAGTTTTTTCGTTTGTTCTTTATAGAAATCCATACCGTTTTTCCTAAATTCTCCGAATTTCGCTTGGTGGTTCTTTCATACCAGGTGCGAACACCTGTCCATATTAAAATTGCATAACAGCCAATCTCTGGGTATATTCTTTATGGTTATAAAAATCGTTATGATCTCGCTTTATATTAGATTTTTACGAAATCAACTGTTGGAGTAAAAAAAAAATCTCATTTCTATCTCAAGGCTTTTCTCATTGTTTTCAAAATTCCGTGAGTGAAACCGGGATATTAAAGCTAGTTATAAATAAATTAAAAATAAAATTATAGTTGTTCCGTTGCCCAATAAATAAAATGTGGTTACTTATTTATTTTACAAAATCTAAGGGTGAGCCTGAACTTTTGACTGGTACTGTATAATCGCTGCGCAGAATCCAAATTTGCCATTAGTTTTCCTCTATCAGCTCTAGTTGTTGAGATATATAAATGGCGTCACTTACCTCTTAAAACATGATTATTCCAATACATATGCAGGTTAATAGCAGGTGGAAAAAACAAACAAAGGTATTAAAATTCTTTATATAAAACATTTTAAATCAATAAAAACCATATAAACAGACCAGATAGACACACATTATTTACAAAATCATTTTGAAACTTAGTAGTTTTTTTTTCAAGTGAAACCAATTACATTTAGAACCAAATAGACTCTATTTCAAACTTCGGAAGCTTCTTTTGAGTGATTTTCTTGAATGTTTCTTCAAACAGTCTCGTTTTAGGTTCCAGCAGTAATCTGCCATCATGTGGGTATCCCATGAACCAGTTGAGCATTTCAAAAGTATACCATAACAAAAAATAATTAAAACGATTTGCCGGTGGGTAAAATCATACTAAGACGCGTTGTTACAAGTTATTACTGGTTATTATTATTTTTTAATTCTTACAAACTATTATATATAGCTAGCTAATAGTAGAGATGAGAGATGGTCAACTGTTTTTCAATGACGATAGGTTAAATGATGGTCAGGATTTTCAGTTACAATGATATTTATTATGGTAAGCCAACGTTTCGATCCAACTTGTGGATCTTCATCAGGGCTAAAAGAAAACAAATATATGAGTATCTATGCTAGAGGGTGACAATAAATGGATACATTACAGAACTGATAATAATATAAAAGATGGTGTATACATGAATATTAAAATAAGAGGCTGGTTAACAAGATAAAATAGAATCTGATATTTACCTACTGAGTCCAGGTGGATAATAAGACTAAAGGTAAAAATAAGGTGAGAGGTAGAGGTAGGGGGTTAGTTTGCCGACTTCAAAGGTTTATGGCGGGGAAATCCAACGCTTTTGAAGTGAAGGCACATGACAACTGAGTGAACAAAAATATTTAAAAACTAACAAAATATATGGTACTGTATACAAATAGTTGTGTCTGGACTGAATAATAACATAAAAATGAGATAATACATAATGTAACAATGCATACAAATTTGGAAAATATACAGAATGAAGCATACAATACAAAAAATAATAATAGTACAAGAGGTACTGAGATAATTGCAGGTACCTATGAAATCAAAACTAGGATTTGAGGATGCGGAAGATGTTAGAATAAGTGGATGAAATTATCTCTTTATCTGTTTTGTGATTTACCGGGTTATTTGTTTCTAGATGGATGAAAATGGATTCTGAGAGGAGACGTTTGTCGTGGTTAGATACAGTTGTTAATATGGAGGGGTTCTCAAAGTCGAAGGAATGGTTGTGGGCAATGGCATGTTCTGCTAATTTAGATGTAGACGAATTACGCGTGGAAATACTGTATTTATGTTGATAAATACGTTTTTTTAAATAATTTTTGGTTTCACCTATATAGCAACTGTTGCAATTAAGCGTGGAGCACTGGATACGATAAACTACATTACACTTGTCTAGGAGAGGGACAGGGTCTTTGAGTAAATATAAATATCATATAACACATAAATATCATTGTAACTGAAAATCCCGACCATCATTTAACCTAGCTAGCTAATAGTTTAATTCAATCACGCAGTTTCCCCGACCCCACCAGGGACCACCACCGTCGCCGACTCGTCGCCCTCGCGCTCAAGTTGGCTCTCGCACACGTAAATTTTCACTAACTAATGAGTATGGGGTTTTTTGTCCTAGCTAATTACCTCTCGCAAAGGTAAATATTCAAAAAGTCCTTATTATGTGAACTATCTGATTCTCTCTTTGCCTTTCACGGCATGGAGGTGGTCGGTGTAGGTCACCGGCCAGGTACGGCCGCCTTCGAAATCATGAAAAATGCAGCATCGCTCTGTAGCATCGACCGATTAGCCTTAGGGCGTTAAACAAACAAACAAACTTATGTGGGTTCTGATTTAAGAATACGACTCGGTTGTATCAGATTCATTATTTACAAAAACAAGTTCAACGTCTCCTTAAATCTAGGGGGTAACCTCCTTCATGTATATATTTGTTTCTTTTAAAATAGATATATGTTATTAAATAACTGGTGTTTGTAACTGTGATTTATTTAAAAATTTCTTAAATGTTAAAAATACCTTTAGCACTTGATCTAATGTTATATTTGGTATAAAAAGTAATTTCTGAGTCATTTAATAAAGGGGATTGGTTCGGGAAAAACTTGCCATATAGGTGATTAAAGTTTGCCTTGACTACAACCCCGTAAATCGTAAATAAAAAAGAAAAAGGTAAGCTTTCATTTGGAATATCGGAGGGAAAATACAACGAGCTCCGAAATGTGTTCAAATGTTTGCCTACTTCAAAGCCAACTTCCACCAACAGTGGTGCCCTCTATATCAATTCAATCTAATCATCGTAACTCACCGCAGGGTCCTCGTCCTTAAAATAAACTCATATTATAATTATATATAAAATCCAAATATATGATAGTGACTCTACATTTAGTTTTGAAAACAAACAAATGTAAAATTATTTATATAGAATGTACCTCGACCAATGCGTTCTTCATATGCTGTTCCATATTTACTTCCACCATTATAATGATGAATAGTTCCCTTCATTATTAAATGTCGAATATTGTGGCCACGTGGATGGCCGAGTAGGCGAAGACACAATAAGTGACCACAACGAGCGTGGTTAGTTAGATAACACACAAAATATCGTCACTTATTTCGATAAGATCATATTTCTAAAGTATCGATGTTTGATATTATTGGAAGAAAAGAATCGATAATTGGCGAGGAAATGATTAATTAGCAATATAAGTATCTTCCTTTTTGCCACAACTATTTATTTTCTTACATTACAACATTTTAACGTTTCGGGGCTTTGTCCCCATTCTCAAAACCTGTACATTAATTTATCCATTAACATTTAATGATTCAATTGCTAGTATAATAAATTAAATAAATTACATTAAATATAATTTACATAAATAATTTCTCAATGGTATGATTGATAGTCTTTTAGTGCATTTTCCAAAACTATATCACTGTCATAGGCTAAAATACACTTTTATACACCTTCTATATGTCAGCTGATAATTTTCCATTTCCAATCGACTAAAGGATGCTGGACTTTGTCATCTATATTTTCACGTTAACAATGTGTGATGTAGGCAAATAAATACATAGTTGTTGTTCGGGGAACCCATTTTTTTATTTTATATAATCCTTTAGTCTAATTTTTAGTTCAGCATTTTTAAATTAATTCTAAATTCAATAATTAATAAGTTGTAAATTTAGTAACTAATATATTGTCGTTAATTTATTAATCAAATTTAACATTCAATATCATACCAATCGATATTAAGTATTTAATTAGCATTAGTTTAGTGTTATGTGCGTGGGCGTTTTTGATTGGACGAAGACGCTCACAACAAAACAAAAGACGCTTCACCAAGCGAGTCGGCGGTTGACTCTCGCCAGCCGAGTACGCCTTACACCTCATGCTTAAAACATTCTTTAAAAACATTTATTACATTCTCGTTCACCCAGGGTGTTCAGTTGTGTATTGTGCACATTGGCAGACATTATTTCAGAAGACTGAGCGAAGAGGAAGATTAAGTTCCCATGGATTGATGGAAATTTAAAGTAAAATAACTTCAATATTATTTTTTATATAATGTCTGAACTTTAAATTTTGTTTAACCTTCAACTTTAAATAACATTCTCTAAACATTGAACTTTGCCTTTTAACATTAAATCAAATTGCTGAATTCAGTTATTATATCTATCTATGTATTATAGTTATTAGTCGTTTGTTTATTACTTTACTCTTTAGTTCATCAATGGCCATTCGATAAATGCATATTTTTGTCTATAATAGTTTATAAGTTGTGTTTCATTTTCATTCAATCATTTTAGTTACATTCTTGTTTAATAAATTGTTTGTATTTAATAAATTATAGTTTAAGCTTTAAATATCAGAGAATTTTCTTTATTTCCTTTCATTCATATCATTTTGTTCTCCTTTTTTATTATGCTATTATTTTCTAAATTACAAAGGTAAACTTTATGTAAAATATCTTTTATGTTATTCTTTTATTATTTACACCTGTTTATTACATTAACCAACAAAACTAGGAGCACTGAGCACCGGCCATACTTTCTTCATCAGGGAAGCGAAAGGTTTTTATTATTAATACCTAACTTGCCTGAACAGTTGTTGTGGCAAAAAAGAAAATACATCTATTGCTAATTACTCATTTCTTGTAATATAAAAATCTTCTTACCAAATTCAGAAGAAAAAATAAAAAGGTATAATTTATTCAGAAAGGATAAATCAATTGGAAAAAGGTTCATCGAGATTTATTTCAACCGGAAGTGTTCAAAATAAACTTCAGCAAGATCACTAATATGTGACAGAGGTACAGAGATGAATTCGAAGAAAATTTCAACAATTTTCTGAACACATCTTAATCATCATGACAACACACTTAGTATGCCTGGTCAGAATCAAGTTCTTCAGGAACTGGATAAATTTTTAAATTTGTATTACTTCAATGCCCAACAAACTGGCTCTTCTCCTATTTTCACGCATATATCATCGTGAATTATTTTATATAATACTAGCATTCCCCGTCGCGGCTTTGCTCGCGAGCCTTTAAAATCAATTCTAAGATCATTATCTTGGTATTGATTTAATATAACATGTTAACTGAGGAGATTTAGTAGAATCGGAGCTTCCGGTAGGTGGAATGTTGGCGGAGTGGAGAGTTCGGGGAGAGGGAGTTCGGAGAGAGAAGTCGAGTGGAGAGTTCGGTGGAGAAAGAGTTCGGAGGTGGACAGAGGTCGGGTGAGTGTGCCAAGAGGGCGAGAGGGGAACGAGAAGGGCAGAGGACCGGATAGATAGGAGCGGCAGAGTCCAGATTTCCGAGACAGACAGAGATGGGATGCGGTGCTGAGTCTGAGAGAGCGTCAGAGATGGCAGAGACTGATCCAGCAGATAGGCCAGAGACAACACCAGAGAGTACCCACCAGATAAGGTTAATACATATACAGTACTAGTTGTAATATTGTGTGGTCAGTATTCATTAAATAATGTTAAGTTGCCAGTCAGCATCCATTAACTAATTTGTGTCAGTAAAATATCTTTATATGATATATTAAATGGGGTATAAATGATTTACATGATTGGTCAATAAAATTAAAGATATAGTTCAATTTAGATTTGTTTCTTTATTATCATTTACTCTATGCCACAGGTTTATTAGAATAAAATAAAATTGGTAAACACGTCACCGTTTGAAAAGTATCCAATAGACATTAGTACATATTAAATATATTAATTTCATATAATTAACTTGATATAAGCCGTTTCTGGCAACCCCCACCCGCCTTAGAAAAGCGGGAAGCCAAGAACGTAGCAATAAATATCCGAGCAGGTTACAAAAATTATAACTTTATAGCATACATATCATATGGCTTGAGCTTCAGAGTCAAGACACAAAGACTAACTGGCCCAGTCACTCGCTCCTTGTATATAGTAGTAAAATGAACGTTCTGGAAGGTTCGAGCCCCGTGGAATTATTCATGCCTCGACTCTAGTCCTCCAGCAATCTAGTCGCAAAAGCGTGCTCTGACGGTCTGCTCCAATCGCTAGGGTTTCCAACAAAAGGTTTGGGATTTTAAACTAAATGTTTTTTTAGTGTTTTTGTTTTTGTTTAACGTTACAATATAGCGGTTAAAACTTTTCATTATATTTAAAAAAATTGCCGACGGACGTTTATTTAGGCTTTTTGAAAAATCCTAGGGCCACCTGGGGGAATGCGAACCCGCGACGCTTAGCTGTTATGCTAGCCACTCATGTGAGCTGTTATGTTAGCCACACATGATACTTACCACCTATGCATACCAAAGGTGACCCCGTGGTGAATTTTGTCTGGTTTTCTTATTTTTACGTACATATTTTCACGAACAGCTGAGAGTTGTTTCTGCTATATTTGGAGATGAATATGTCAAAGGAAATAATAATAAAAAAAAAAAAAATATGAATCTTTTTATACCTTTCACGATAGGAATGAATGGAAGGCTAGCGAAGGCTAACTTAACACATATCATTCCGCTAGCACAAAACTGAAAAAATATTACAAAAAGCGTTTGCATATAGAAATAATATTTTCTATACTTTTTCCGATGTTTACATTTGTACCACACTGCTTAGTTAATGAGCCTTGACTCTCTAGGCAGGTTGCCATAATTCAAAAAAATATTTCCTCCAGAACAGATTAAAAAAACAAAGAAAGAACTTAGTATGAAATCTGACGTTTGTTTGTTTGTTTTAGGTCACTAAGGCTAATCGGACGATGCTACTGTGAGATTCCTAAATTTTACCTATCTAGGTATAATTAGGATAGGGACCTTTAACGAGTGACTGACATCGTAAAGGCTCGGGACCTCCATTTTACGTCCTATCCGAGGGACGGCATGGTTAAGGATTTTTAACTCCCATTAAAAAATCCTAGGTCCACCACTGGGCGCGAACCTGCGAATTTTAGTATTGCAGGTTGCCATTCTAACCACTATACCACAGGTGGCCCCAAAATCTGACTTATCACATGAGGCGTTTGCTATCAAAACCAGCTCATTCCATATTTTTCTGAAATCCTCTTTTTTGCTTATTTTGAAAGTTTAGAGGGTCCTTCATAACCTGACGAAAGGACATAGCTCAAATCCAGCTCATTCCAGGAAGGAAGGCCAGCAGAAGAAAACCAAGAATGTGAGCAGGTGTATTATGACGCCAACAATTTCATTTAAATATCGAGCCTTCTTTTTTCCTTTCTCTCTTTGCTTTCTGCATTTTATTTACAAAATTATTCTTCTTTGATAAATAAAAAAAAAAAGAAAAAAATTCTGTTTCATTTGGTGTTGCAATTTATGACTTTTTTCACATTGTACCAAAGTGTAGGTCTTAACCGTGAAATTTCAGATCATTTGAAGAAGTTAAGTGGATGTCATTTATTTAAAACTCGTAAAGACACAAATATTAACTGGTAAACTGGAAAAAACAACCTTCACACAACTTAATTGAACAAAGAATTGAAAAAAGAAACATAAAAAATCGCGTTTTTGCATCAAAACCAGTTATTTCCAACCTTTTTAGTGTAATTACGCCCAAGGTAATGCACCTGGAATGAAAATGAAAAACTAATCAAATTCTAGGCGGGTACAGATACAATTAAAATTTTTTTTTAAAAAATTAGCTTTAATACTGTGGAAACGAGAAGTTTTTTTGTCTCTCCTGTAAAATTTCCAAAAATGGAATGAGCTGGTTTTGATAGCAAACGCCTCACATTATGAATTTTAGAATATTGAAGATAATCACTGTAGAACCTTTTCTTCTTTCTTTGTAAAGTCTTATGGAAAGAATTTTTCAACATTTCTTAATGATAAAATGAAATTATGGATAGATTTTTTCGGTAATCCGCTAGGTAATTTAATTTTAATTATGTTACTTATTGATTCCTTCATAATCTGTAGTTGTTATACTTCAAATTTTCTTTTATTGAAGAAGTCTTGTAAGTACAAACCTTAAAGGATAAATAAGGATTCGGGATGGAGGATAAAGATAAAAAAATTTGCAGTTTCTACATATTTATTTACGTAGAAAATTACATTTGATACATGTTTGTGTAACAAATTTTGGTTTAATTGAAGCTGGGATTATGAGACACATGAGGCAAGTTTGGTAAGCACGCGTTGCCATCAATTTTTTTTTTTACTAGAAACAAAAAAAAAAAAAAAATCAACAGCATACCGTCTAACAACTGTAACAATCTAACTTACTTTAATATAATTTTGCCCAAAACAAAATAGAAACTAACATTGAAAGCATTTCTTCTACTGGGTTTGACCATGCACGAAAGGCTGTTGAAAAACTTGTTACATGGTCAAACCTTGAAGAAGAAATGCGTGCAATGGTTTCATACCATGGAAGCCTAAAACAACATTTAAGAAATTAACATGTTATATAACTTAAAAACGAAACATAATTTCTTAATTTAATAAGATTTTAATTTTTTTATAAAAAGTATACAATAGATCAGCTAATATCTTAACAAACATAAAATTATTGATAGATAACAGTTTGATTATATACAATATCTCAATAAGTAATATGTTATCATATAACTATTTTAACAAAAGCTAACTTTTTTATCCGTAATACATAGGTAATATAATTTTTATGTAATCTTCAACATGAAGTATAATTACTTATAATAATATATCGATTCTGATATGTTAGAGGGGTGTATCGTAATTCGAACATACTCTTAAATGCATGTTATGTGCATTTTTTAATGTAGTAACTGCAGATTATTATATTATTCCTGGAAATATGTATTTATTTGTACTCCCATTGTAATATTGTTGTTTATCTTTTTTGAATAAAATTATCATATTTTGTCAACGGATAGTATCTGATGATATGTTTTGAACCGGTAATGTTTTTATGGCAGTTTCGTATATTATTGAATACTGTCAAATTTAAACATACTAAATCAAAGAAAAAAATAATAATTAAAAAAAATTACCACAGGACGATCCCAAAATAATTTTTACAATCTATAATAAGGACCTTTCTTCGTCCAACTCCGTATTCATTTAAGAATATAAAATATATAAACATTAATAAAAATAAAACGAAAATGGCTCATTAAAACAAAAGACCCCATATTATAATATTCCCTCTAAGAATTGTGAAAAATCGTACATAGGCACAACCTTAACACAACTAGAATTTACTTTAATTTAAGCACCCTCAAACCAAACTCGAAATCATGCAAAATAAAACAGTCAAGAAATAAATTTTGAGAAGGTTAAAATTTTACATAAATCTAACCCCCGGTTAAACAAAAAACAATTGATGAATATTATTATCCCTTAACTACTCACTTTGGGTCTTGTTAACCCGTACCAACTTTAGGCATTGAATGATCACCAAACTTTGACATAGCCTTTGTTTTGGCTCCAGTTACATCTTGGCAGTGTCTGAAAAATAAGGGATGTGTTTATTTTATTTAAATCGATATTTTGACCCGAGGTGAGTAGTTGTGTAAGCCATTTTTTTGTGTCCGATGCGGGGACTAAATTTGTATAAAACCACTCATTTCTTATCTGTTTTAACTGCAAAGGTTGTTCGTATACAAATTTTTGAATTCAAATCAAAAGAAACTATATTAATAATTGTAATGTTAAGGAGTTCCTTTATTTTAGTACTTCACTTCAGACCTATAATTCAACATGTTATTCATATTTTAAAATTTTCATTTATTGTTACATAAATAAATATATATTTTCAAGCCTTCTCCTGTTGTTTAAAACAAATATCTTACACCCTAAGGTTGTTTAATTTTTTTTTTTTTTGTTCTGGGTCATATTGACCCGAGGTGAGTAGATAAGTAACATTGATTCAGGTGAGTAGTTAAGGGTTATATTTATTTGTATATTTGTATATCTATTAGTACAATAGATGTATTTTGTATTTAAAGAAGATGTATACGTATATAAAGGACAATAAACAGGAATGAGATTGTCAAAAATAGATGAATGAAAATAACATTAGCATTTTCCTTGTATTATCTGTAATTTTGTATTTTTTGAATGATATTGTTATATTTTCAGTATAATAAGGCGCTGGAAGCTGAAAAATCCTTATTATACTTAATAAAAATTATTCTTAGAGTGTCCTGTGGTAAATTTGTTTATTATTAACATTAAGTGATCTACTAACTAGCAAGGGAAAAAAAATGAAATAATAGTTCTAAGCCTCGTTTTGATAATATTTGATTTGATGACAGTTACAGCGACAGTAGCAGTCATGAAAGCAAATTTTAGATCCATGGTCACCTTGGGTACTTTCTGTACTGATATGTGCTATTATTGGCAGTTTTCGATTACTACACCAGTCAAGGGAATGCTAAGAAGATGTTACATAATATGCTTAGAAATTAACTGTCGCACTTTAACTAACAAATAACTAGTTATGCAAAGATTGGCCACTGTCGGTAATTGAACTAATAGTTAATGCCCGATTCCCGGCCGTGTCCAGTCTATTTTCTTCAGATAAAAATTATTTTCGGGTCTTTTTCGTTTAAAGCACGCCAACCTAATTTACAAGTACAAATATGAACATATGGTAACTACTACGTTACTATTTGCGATATCGTTACTTGATTACGTAATACTCGATTCTTTAAATTACAACACATGACTAAAATATTTAGTTACGATTGTAAACATGGTTTTGTTTAGGTTACACGACCAATTCAAAGATTTAGATAAAACTGTAGATTTTCTACAGGAAAAAGGTCTTCTTCATAAAGATAGGATATGCCGCAATGGACATAACATGAAATTAAGCAAGAGAGAGAATAGATTCAGATGGAGATGTAATAATAGATCCTGTCGTATGGAAATTGGCTTAAGAGAAGGTACGTGGTTTACTGGTTCTAAATTTCCATTAAATACTGCATTGATTTTCATTTATTCGTGGACAAAAAAGTACACTAGCACCTAGATTCGTATCGAAGCTGGTACTATGAGAACTTTATAGATTCGTATCTTGCTGAATTTCTGTGGAGACATAGGAATCAAAACAAGGATTTATTCGAGGTTATGTTGGATGAAATCTGTAATTTTTGGAAGTTAGAATAAAGTGACTAATAAAATAATAGTTATTAAATATCGTTACTTTTAAAAACATGTGTTGTGTTATTTGTAACTGTAGATTCGGTTGGCGTGCTTTAAACGAAAAAGACCCTTATTTTCTCTCACGTATTTTTTTTATTATTATTTTTTTTTAAATAACAATAATAATGAGATGTGATGCTTGGAGAAGGATGGTGGGGAGCAGTACCTCTTATCTAGCCTTTTTAATATTTTCTGTTTATTCAAATACGCCTTATAAGTTGGTTAGTGCAGGGGTACCAAAACTATTTGGTGGTCCAGCGCCCTTTAAAAATCAGGATTTTCCTGTGGCAACACCTCTCAAACCTTAGGTCATTTTGACTTAAGATAGACATTGATATAACCATACCTCTTTTTTTTTTTGGCAATTTTATTTAATAAATAATTAAAATTTCTGACTGTAATAATTATTTTTTGTTCCTCCCTGTTTAGGCTATACGGGGTTTCCGGGCCATGGGATGGTTCACGAGTATTATTAGATGCTCGACTCCGGGTTTTGAACTTGCTATCTTCCGGTTCTCGAACCTTACTTTTTTTTTTTTTCATGAACTCAGTTTAATTTAACCCAAATAGTGCTGTTTAAAACAGTTCGATTTCAAATTCACTTTATTATGGTTAGATATATATTTTTTAAAGAAAATTATTTTTTTCCCTATTATTTTTTCCCATAAAGTTCTTAAATTTCCAAAAAGTGATACATATGAACTAAGATATGTTTACCTTTTCAGTTTAAGATTATGAAATCCTGATCATGTTTAAATACTTCTCCAATAACTTTAGAATATGTTTTAGAATGGTCTCGTTCTATTAAATGCAGCATAGTTATAAATTACTAGCCTTAGTAAAACTATAACGAAGGAGGCTCTGTACATCATAGTGTAGTAAACTTAAAAACTGATGCTGGAGATTTAAATAATTTTTTCTCTGAAACTATTGGAATTCTAAATAAATGATGTGAGGTACCTCACTCCAAATCATGGTGATTCTATATTTTTTAAAATAGATATTCGGTTTATATTTTTATGTTTTATTTTTGGACAAAACTGTTTTTGATATTTTGTTGAAAAATTGTTGGTAACTCTATAATGTTTTTTATTCAATATGACCTTTTTACTCATATTTATATATCTAATTTTATAATTTTAGTATTCTGATATAGTAAAAAATTTTTATTTCATTGTTATGGTTAGTAAAAATTAAATTTATGTAATGTTGGTATTACTGATACTAAATGATAGACCAACGTAGCCCCAGTTGATGAAGTGTTCTTGCACAGATTACTTTTAAGACAGTGTTTGTATATAAGTTTTTAAAAGAATAACTTTTCATTTATGTTAAACAATTTATAGATATATTTAATCTGATGGTGAGTCCCCCAATATTAATTTTATGAATGTTTAGTGAAATAATTTTAGAATATTTATATTTATACCTTGGTACATAATTTTATAGCCCTGATGATGCCCGAAGGGGCGAACATTTGGCTCACACATATATATATATATATATATATATATATATATATATATATATATATATATATATATATTATAAATATGTTTGAATTTGAGACTATGTGAGGCCCTTTTTGTTCTATATTATTGATTAGTCTCCTTCCTTCAATTGAAAAATCTTCATATAAAACTATAGCTATAATCTGGCATGAGCCAGTTAGTATATGAAAAAAAAAATCCTGAATTTGAACCATCAACAAGTACATGGCTATGCTGAACATGGATGGGAACTTGGTGACCGGAACCTAATTCTTAGCGGAGCAGTCTGATCTCGTGTAGCTGTCAATGGTGGGACTGCATACTGCAGCGAACATACCTTCCCCTGCACCCACAACATGGCAACTCTGCACGATAATTGTAGTGAAGAATTACTGGCCAGGATCTACAAGGGACAGCTTTATCTACTCCACATCCCTACAAGGTCCTCTACACTCGGATTAATGGACTATAGGAAGCTCAGTAGAAGTGCATGTACACTTCACATCGAACAAAAGAAGACCCGAACAAACATGTTTCTCTTACAGAGGAGTCTAGAGGGGACCCTGTCTTTCAAGGATCTTCATGAAAATTTGTTTGGAGGTTTCTCGTCATAGCATATTAGATGTTCCGATGTAAGTTCCGAGTTTATAAAATGTTATCAAGTTGGTTCTGGCCTAATTTCTTATTTTTGTATGTAGATTTATGAAGAAATACAATCGTTTCAAAAATTTTAAAAAACTATATACTTAACACTAAAACTAGTAACATTTGTTTTAGAATACAACTCTTTATGTTAATGAAGATTAAAACAAAAAATTTTCATAGAATTATCTTAATATTCTTTATTATAATAGAAGCCAATAAACGGTTAACTCTGTTTTACTGGCAATTTCCTCCGTTAAAACTAGGCAGTATATTTAAATCCAATTTTAGTATAAGTATCACCGAAGCGAGTGCAATATGTTCAATTGGACTGACGAATAAAACGACAACTCTCAGACACCCCAATTGGCCCAGACCAATAGCACTTCCATCCCTCCACCCTTCTCCAAGTGGCACGCCACTAGATACAAGATGAAATAACATGAAAAAATAAAGTCTTAAAAAGAAATAAATATAAACTCTATTATTTTTTTTTCAGTATAATATTTTAAGGAGTTAGCAAGGCATACGATGTAGGAACATGGTGTCATAATGATGTTTTTCGTAAAATATTTTTTCATCATACTGGATTAAAATCATGTGTTTTCAATACATGCATTGAGTACGTAAAATGGTACTTTTTGGTCCTTGGCCTGAAAAATCTTTTCGGTGCGCTAACCTCACCTGCTTCTAATACGTATTAATAAACATCTTTTTAAAAGAGGTAACTTGTAGCAATATTGTGTCCTTTTTAAGTAGAATGCTTAAAAAGTTCTAAATACTAAGCAAATAACAGAAGATGTTTTAGAAGAAGCTCTATACGAACTACTTCCAGCAAAAACCCTAAAAAGGTTAATAAACAGATGTTTTTAAAAAAAATAAAATTCCAAGTTAATTTATTATTATACTACATCTGTAAGTTATTCATGAAATATAAAGGTGTTTTCATATACTCAAATATGAGCAGTATGATGAAAAGTATTGTTCATAACCCGTACCAAAATTCGGTTTTCGGTGGTTGACTACGCCTCGTACGTTAAACCTACCGCGCACCGAAAACATCCACTTGTGGTACTAGTGATGAAAATAACAATTTTTCTAAACCATCATAATGTTCAATTCTTGATTCGTTAACCACAGATTCCGTCATATCATAAAACAAAAAAAATATGTATATAAACTATTGCTGTTTCGTCAAGCTATATACTAATAGGATTTTTTATTTATTGTAAGAATTATTTTACAGTAAATTCAATCTGACTGTAAGAGATTCTGATTGTAACTTTTTGATGGAGGTAAACATGTATATATATTAAGATAGAGCTCTTGAGGTTCAGTCAATAAGGCGACGTTTCGAGTTATATTCTTCTCATAATCATGCCAATGTTACTGATGGATATTGCTGTATAAAGCACATTGATGTATAGAAACTAACTAAATACATTACTCTAGTGTACAACGGCAAGTACAACTTCTGTAGATGTATAGTAGTATGTATGTAGAAGAAGAAGAGAGAAGAAAAAGTATTTTTATTCTGGGACGTCATGTCCTCTAAGAATTACAATATATGTACAAATCCAGAGTCATTTGTCTGGTTAGTTTAGAACAAAGAATTAAGGAAATAAAATAAAAGCGAGTCTCATTGAAAAAAAAAAACAATAGCATAAGAAATTAGAATATAAGTTGACTAGTTTTCAACCATTTGAACTTAAAAAAAAAAAAAAAAAAAAAGAGAAACAATTTTATGTATACAAACACAGCAAATTAAAACAGGTTTCATTATTTTACACAGTTGCGGTAGTTTGAAGATTAAGGAGATGGAGGAATAATTGGGTTTTAAAAGATGTAAGGGCATTTTTACGGATAGAAACGGGTAACGAGTTCCAAAAGGAGGCACCACGGATGATAAATGATTTTGTCATTTAAATAAAATCAGAATAATCTCTCAGGTTAGGTTAGCAGGAAATAAAGTTCAAAGATTAATTATCAGCGGATCTATTTTTAGTTTTGATCCCCATTTAAAATGCCCACTCTGTAATAGTAATGAACCTGACAACCTTAAACATTTTTTTATTTCATGTCCCATATTAGCTCCCATAAGATCCCAATTTCTAACATTTTATATAAATCTAGATCTCAGTCCCGATTTAATGTTTGAGGATTTGTTCACTATTGACAATATAAAGAAAATTAATAATATTTTCATTTATATTAAACAAAGTACAAAAATAAGAAGCTTCATTATGTACGAATAACTTTTATTTTTAGGGTTTTTGAAATTAATTCAATGGAAATTATTTGATTTATTTTTCTTACATATATTTATATATATATAGCTTCTGATGGGTAAATACTTATGTAAGATGTACATATACTTTTTAAATACATGTCTGCTTGTTCTTATCTTTATAAATGTAATATTACTTATATATAATTATGGAAGGAGAGGAGCAATTTCCTGAAGAAGATGAATGTTTATTTCATTACCTAGTTATGTATAATTCTGTTTTTTTCGCCCCCTGTATTATTCTTTTATTCCGATAAAAATCAGTGTAAAGTTAATTTTGTTCATTTACATATATTTTTATTTATTTTATTATTATTATGTATATTTTATTTTATTTTTGTATGTAAAACTTAATAATTTATTTGTATGTATACAATTTATGCCTGGAGAACTCCTTGCTACAAGATAAAAAATCTTAAAAGCAATAAAGAGAAATAAATAAAATGTACAAATCCAGACTCATTTGTCTGGCTAGTTTAGAACAAAGAATTAAAGAAATAAAATAAAAGCGAGTTTCATTGAAAAAAAAACAATAGCATAAGAAATTAGAATATAAGTTGACTAGTTTTCAACCATTTGAACTTAAAAAAGAAAAAAGAGAAACAAGATTTATTTATACAAACACAGCAAATTTAAACAGGTTTCATTATTTTACATAGTTGCGGTAGTTTAAAGATTAAGGAGTTGGAGGAATAATTGGGTTTTAAAAGATGTAAGGGATGCATTTTTACGGATAGAAACGGGTAAAGAGTTCCAAAAGGGGGCACCACGGATGATAAATGATTTTGTAAAGGAGGCAGTTCGGTAGAAAGGGATGTATAGGTTCAAGGTTTGGGATCTGGTATTTTGAGATTGAATGGAGGAACAAGGTGTAAATAAATTCAGGATATACAGAGGCTTCTTAATTCTGTACGTTCGGAAAAGATATACACCAAGGAAATATTGCCGCCGAAAAACTGGGTAGAGCCATTTCAATTCAGCATAGTAACTTGAGACGTGGAAGCGCTTGGGGACACCAAAGATAAATCTAATGAAGCAATTCATTAGTTTCTTCAACTTCGCCTCATGCATACCAGACAGTCCCCCGTATACAAGGCAGCCATAATCGAAATGGGGGAATATAAGAGAGGAAACTAGGAGTTGACGGGTTTTTGAGGACATGCAAACACGGGATCTGCGGAACTGTTTGAGGATAGCGATGGATTTTCTAGTGATTTGGGAAATATGGTTACTCCACGACAAATGCTGGTCAAAGATCACTCCAAGATTTCTGACAATGAAAATGGATAGGTTGGCCTTTGAGGTAAAGTAAGGGGTAGTGAGGAAGGGAATTAATGAGATGCTTGGAGCCGATCAGGATAGCCTTGGTTTTTTCTCCATTTGGACTCAATTCATTTTTTTCTGCCCAGGCGTTTATGCTATCTATGTCTTCCTGTAATTTTTGGATTGCTTCTAGCATCTCGTTAGGATGGAAAAATAAGTAAATTTGGAGGTCATCGGCGTATAAGTGGTATTTTGAATGGTTGATGGAATCCAGAAGATATGTAGATGTATAGAGACTGAAGTTGAACTTGAAGAGTAATGTAGTTTCTATACATCATAATTTTTTATACATCTATGTGCTTTATATAGTGATATCCGTCAGCAACATTGGCATGATTATCAGAACAATATAGACAATATAGTCGCTATAATATAGTTGTTTATTATTGACTGAAATTCAAGAACCCTACAATAATATTTAATACCATTCAAAGAAGTCAAGAAAACATACCCCATAAATAATTTGATTTTTGATTTCCAGCTCATAATATTAACTAAACCTTATTTAAGGCGGTACAGCTTAGAATGAATAAAATAAAATAAAACTTAGCTAAAGAATGCTATTCAGTCGTAAACATGTTTTCGCAGCTATGATCACCTTACAGCGGTGTCTATAACATCAATCTAGGCCCAACTACTTAACCATTTTTTTTATTTTAGAGCCATTTTATCCATATACATATATATTTTATAAATATAGTTTTTGCTTAGTTTTATGCATATATATTTGTTTATACATATATATTTTATTTACATAAACTACACCATAGCAAGGAGGCCGCTTTCCCTCCGCTTGTCTCGTGCTTATACTTTTTTTTTATATATATAAGAAAAGTAAAACACTGCATGGAATTACATTTTTTTTTTCTTTTAGGATAAGTAAGTACGTACATGAATATATATTTACACATTTATTTATGCCAGATTACATAGGGTCTATGCCAGGATAAAGAGCGACCTTAAAGCGATTACTAACTGAGAAAGATTTGACCATTTCACCTCTCAAAGGTAAATCATTCCTTGGTGGATATTGGGAGGGTAAGTGGCGTTCCAGTTGCCTCGGCCGAGTCTAGTGGAGTTTCCAATTGTTAGCTGTAAAAAAAAAAAAAAATAATTTTTTACAATACATTAAATAAGAATAGAATGATTGATAGTCAGGATTTTCAGTTAAACATTTCTTATTTTGAAAAACCAACGTTTCGATCCCTACATGCGGATCTTCAACCTTGTCCGATCCACAATTTCATTGTCATAACAAAATCCGCCTGAAAAATATCTTAAAATCTAATGATTTTCTTGAGCACTTAATAAAAACACTTATCAATAACAATGCTAAAACCCAAAATCTCTCTAACAACTCTTCACAACCTCCGATCTCTACTATCCAATACAGATCTATCCCATATATCCCCATACTCTCAAACAAAATTAAAAAATCCTTCTCATCGAGTTTCCCACACATCCGCCTAGCATTTAAAAAATAACAATAAATTAAAAAATCTTTATACAAAACTCAAAGACCCAGTACCTCTCCTAGACAAGTGTAATGTAGTTTATCTTATCCAGTGCTCCACGCCTAATTGCAACAGTTGCTATATCGGTGAAACCAAAAATTATTTAAAAAAACGTATTTATCAACATGAATACAGTATTTCCACGCGTAATTCGTCTACATCTAAATTAGCAGAACATGCCATTGCCCACAACCATTCCTTCGACTTTGAGAACCCCTCCATATTGGCAACTGTATCTAACCACGACAAACGTCTCCTCTCAGAATCCATTTTCATCCATCTAAAAACAAATAACCCGGTAAATCACAAAACAGATAAAGAGATAATTTCATCCACTTATTCTAACATCTTCCGCATCTTCAAATCCTAGTTTTGATTTCATAGGTACCTGCAATTATCTCTGTACCTCTTTTACTATTATTATTTTTTGTATTGTATGCTTCTTTCTGTATATTTTCCATATTTGTATGCATTGTTACATTATGTATTATCTCATTTTTATGTTATTATTCAGTCCAGACACAACTATTTGTATACAATACCATCTACTTTGTTAGTTTTTAAATATTTTTGTTCACTTAGTTGTCATGTGCCTTCACTTCAAAAGCGTTGGATTTCCCCGTCATAAACCTTTGAAGTCGGCAAACTAACCCCCTACCACTACCTCTCACCTTTTACCTTTAGTCTTAGTATCCACCTGGACTCAGTAGGTAAATATCAGATTCTATTTTATCTTGTTAACCAGCCTCTTATTTTAATATTCATGTATACACCATCTTTTATATTATTATCAGTTCTGTAATGTGTCCATTTATTGTCACCCTCTAGCATAGATACTCATATATTTGTTTTCTTTTAGCCCTGATGAAGATCCACAAGGCTTACCACAATAAAATCATTGTAAACTGAAAATCCTGACCATCATTTAACCTTTCGTAATTGAAGAACAGTTGACCATCTCTCACCTCTCCTTCATTTTTAATATTTTATTATGAAGAAATATACCTTCACCGTACAGCAATGGAAAAAAAAAAATCAGGTTAGGCTTAACCATTTATGTAAAAGTTGTAATGGACTAAAACTTGACCCTAAAATGAGAATCACCCATATATGAGCAAGATGAAAAGCATCTATGCTATAATATGATAATTAAATGCATATCATGTAATTATTAATTATACATAGTACCATATGTTGGGTAAGATAATAATGGGAAACAAATCCAACTGATGGTACGTTTACATGACATTGGTACTTGACAAATATAATAATTACATAAAAGATTGTAAAATTATACATGAATATTTCAATAACCATGATAAAATGAAATCTGATATTTACCCTGTTGAGCCATTGTAAAGCTTATTATGGGGAAACCCAATACTTTATATGTTGCTCATATAATTGTCTTCTTTTTTTTATTAATTTTATTTTTAACACAGGTTTATAAATAATCAGGATTTTCAGTTTGATTTTTTTTTTTTTTTTTATGTAGGAAAGCCAACGTTTCGTTTCCTATATGCGGATCTTTATCAGGGCTTCTGAATCCAGAGTAATACAGAGACTCATACTCAATGGGTTTTTATTACACACCTCTAAATTTAAATAAGAATAAATTAAGTTTTTATTAAACAAATAAAGTTTCAAGCCGCAAGTCAGATGAATAATTTTAAATTAACACGTTTGGAGGCTCTATTTTTTTCAGCTTTCTACTCAATCAATGTGATCGTGCCCAATAGTTTAATACAATACCATTGTCGCTGTTTTGATTATTTTAAAAAAATATACCTCAAAAATCGTGTTACTATAAAATCTAAAATTATGTAGTTTTCTTTACAGTAATACATGTAGCAAATAACTCAAACATTATCAAAACCTAAGAGCTATAATTTTTTAGCAACCGTTGATTTGATAAGGAATTAAATGTATTTTAGTTGAAATTATTGTTATTATTATTGTAGATACAAAAGTTTTTTATATTTATAAAGTATGGGAACGAGCATAGGAACTAGAAGTTAAGGATGAAATAAATAACATATTTTTTTTTTTTTTAATGGGAAGAACATTGTTAAATACAAGTTCATATTTGTTCCACTGTAAAAAAATCAAATTGTGATTGTCTTATTGTTACCATGCACAATCCAATTATATTTCACTGATTTCCTTGTTTAAATTGAAGAGAAGCTGAACATTTCACAGAGCACCTGAACAAGGAAGTCGGTGTTCCGTTTATTTGTTCAACAAATGTAATTTTTCCTGACGATTGGATGTCAATTACTTCAACAGTTGAAACTAAATTTCGTGGAAATCAATTTATTTTACGGGAAGATGTGATGATGGAAGTGCTCGAATGCCCCCAGATTTCATTAAAAGTTCGTGACAGAATGATAGATTTTTAAAAACATTGACCCGTTATGTAATTGATACAATTCTATTTTCAAATAATTTTAATGAAAGAGAAAAGATTGGACCTCGCGCGGGAATCGAGACATCTCCGGTCTTCTGCATCTCCGGTCCAGCGCTCTCAATTACGTGCTTTAATCTCTTTTCTTCCATTAAAATTATTTTAAAATGAAAAATTACTTAATTTTAGCATATATTTTCTACTAGCTGTATATACCGGTTTCACCCGGAGAATTTCATTTTTTAAATCTATTAACTGAGACTTTTATCGACTCAAACGGTCGATTTTGTAAAAAAACAATGTAAAGCGAGTAATTATTATTGATTACACTTATTTCTCCATATTACACAAATTGTAGCCGCTTCGCTTCGCTATTATTTCACCTCTTAGCCTCTTTAATTTCTAACTACACTATCTAAGAGAATATTGAGACACCCTTCCCAATAATTTGGTGCTGTTGACCCCCATGCTTCCATTGTAACCGTTACTTAAGGGTAATAAAGAATATACCCAGAGATCGGCTAAAGTTATGTGATTTTAGTATGGAAAGAACCACTGAGCGAAATTTGAAGAATTTAGGACAAACGGTATGGATTCTTATAAAGAACAAACAGAATTTCATCTTTATATACATAAATTATAGCTGTATATACCGGTTTCACGCGGGAATTTCATTTTTATAAAGAAACGGTCGACTTCGTAAAAAAAACATTGTAAAGTGAGATCATTACGATTTTTATAACAATAAAGAATCTCAGCTGAAGTTATGCAATTTTAATATAGACAGGTGTTCGCACCTAGTCTGAAAGAACCACTGTGCGAAATTTGTAGAATTTAGGACAAATGGTATGGATTTCTATAAAGAAAAAACAAATAGAATTTCATCTTTATTTATATAGATTATCGTATAAAATGCTATCTTGATACCCCTGAGTTGCAAAAACACAAACGGCCCAAAGTTAGGGAATAATCAGGTATCAATTTCATTAAAAAAAAATCTGGTGCGTGCTCGCAACACACAACTTTCACTTACCATCTTACTTAGATTAGAAATTAATGCTTTTTGTTAATTGCCACTTCTCAAATGAACAGAACGGCTTTAATTATGAACAATGGTCTGTCATTAAAGGCGTACTCCGTATGCGTGGGCTTAACGAGTTTTGTGAATATTTTTCTTTTTTTCTCCTCTTTATGTTTTATTTATTTTTATCATATCTCATATTTAGCCATTTCTTATTTTTAGGCGTAACGAGAGACAGTTAATTTTTCCATCCAAACAAAAACAAAGGTACTTTATAAGAAACAAACAAACAAAAAAGCCCCCCCCAAAAAAGAAGCCCCCTCAAAACATTTTAATAATGATAAAGCTTACCTGATATTGAAGAAAACTTAATTTTCATTAAACATGACGAATTTGATAAAAATCGTTAAAGCCGTTTTTGAGATAATCGAAAAAAAATTAAAAATTGGAAAAAAAATCATGAAATAAAGTGTATAAATTAAGTAAAGTGCGACCTGCGGTTGATCAATTTTGATGAAATTTTTACAGTCATATCTCGGGCATATACATACAACATATACCCAGTTTGATCAAAATCGTTAATGCCGTTTTTGAGTAAATAAAAAAAACACGTGAAAATGATACAAAATTTATTAAGTAAAGTCCCCCCTCCGGTTAATCAATTTTGATGAAATTTTTACAGTCATATCTCGGGCATATAAATAGATCAAATACTTAGTTTAATCAAAATCGTTATTGCCGTTTTTGAGAAAATCGAAAAAAACCTAAAAAGTTATTAAATAAAGTACCCCCTCCCTTTGAGCAATTTTGATGAAATTTTTACAGTCATATCTCGGGCATATACATACAACATATACCCAGTTTGATCAAAATCGTTAATGCCGTTTTTGAGTAAATAAAAAAAACACGTGAAAATGATACAAAATTTATTAAGTAAAGTCCCCCCTCCGGTTAATCAATTTTGATGAAATTTTTACAGTCATATCTCGGGCATATAAATAGATCAAATACTCAGTTTAATCAAAATCGTTAGAGCCCTTTTTGAGAAAATCGAAAAAAACCTAAAAAGTTATTAAATAAAGTACCCCCTCCCTTTGAGCAATTTTGATGAAATTTTTGCTGTCACATCGCGGGCATATACCTACACTAAATACCCAATTTCAGGTTCCCACGGTTTATAGTTTTTGAGCTAGTCTGTTCACACACACACACACAGACACACACACACACACACACAGACCATTTTGCGGGACTTGGTCATTTCGACTCAGGGGGTCCCAAAACGTGTATTTCCGGTGAAAACCGGAAGTCGAAATTTTTCACGATCGCAATACTTCCACTTACTATATATTTCATATATAGGTAAGTGAAAGTAAAAAGGTGAACTGTAAAAATGATTTAGTAACATTATGACTCTGGCAATTGTGCCAGCCGTTGAAGAATGCTGTTGCTTTTAACGTTTATTCCACTAAGGCTAATCTAAGGCTAATCGGACGTAGGAATCCTAAGGTATAATTAGGCTAGGGATCTTTAACGAGTACCTTACATCGTACAGGTTCGGGATCTCCATTTTACGTCATATCCGAGGGACTGAATAGCCAAGGATTCTTTTCTGCCTTTAAAAATCCTTGTGCCAAGGCGGGACGCAAAGCAGTGGCCTTTAGTATTGTATGTTGCGATGCTAACTGCTATACCACAGGTGACCCCAGATCATGATGGGCAAATATATAATATACTATAATATAATATAATATACTATTTATAAGGAATAGTTGTCTCTGATGTTAAAATCAAAAATTAAAGCATAACATTATAACTCCGAAGAGATACATGCCCACCAGTTTATATCGGCGAACACCAAACTCCGCAAACATTGAAAGTACGATACCTTTGACTAATAATTGTCAAAATGAAAGGACAGACATTAAACATGAGACATGAAAATACACACCCCAACATTGCATCACCGGACCGTATTGAAGGGAAGGCGCTGGATGTATGCTATTACCTCACGATAGTTTCGTGTTGCGGGTTTAGGATGCGGCTCTGCGCCGTGGGCATTTCTTTTCTGGCAATCTTAGTTATTTTTCAGAACTTTTTTAAATATTGTTTTATTTTCAAAATTATTTTTATGATTTCGAATTTTTTTTTTTTGAGAATAGGAACCATAATTTTTTTTAACTGACACAAATTTAAGTTTTTATTGGTCTACTGTAGAGATTTAAAAAATAAATATATTTTTTGTATATTAAAAAGACAGCAGTAGTTCATTCCGCACACTAAAAGTGGTATAGAAATGTCGCCAAAGCGTTTTATTAAGCGTTTAGTACTTAGAGGAAAATTATTGAAAAACTAAAAGACCAGTTTTTTTTTTGTTTTTTTTCGCATTTCCTTCTATCCCCGGTCGGAAACTTTTGGACCTCAAACGTATCTGAGAGACTAACCGTGTCCTCTACTATACAAACCCTTCTAAGATCCACATATGTTTTTTAAAAATGAATATTATTATATAAAATTTAAATTTAGATATTAATAAAATAAAATAAAAACAATACCTTTGTAATAGACCTCCTTGTACATGCTTGGACACTGCTTGGTCCCGCCCTGCAACAGAACCCTTGAGTTATAACATTTAGCAAACATTTAATTAAGTTCATAAATCGGGCAATTAGCTCCCCGGGGGGGGGGGGCGCGCAAACTTCTTTAGCGCTCAATAACTACCTTTTACTGCCCCTTCCGATTTATATCATCCCCCCTTTTTCACTTTGTTTTTATTATGTAGTAGGATAAAATAGAGGGTAGTTAAAATTCATTAGAGTAAAATATAATTCCAAGTTTCATAGCTTAATAAATAATAAAAAACTTCATAAACGGTATTCTATCCTTCATAATTACTTTAGTACCTCTAAAAAAAAAATATAAAGAAAAGTTTAGCATTTCTATCTACTTTTTGACAATTTAGGGATCACTATAATCACAGGTAGAAATTTATACTGGGTTAGGATTGGCCCACGGTTAGCTCAATAGTAAGCGCACTGCGTCGTAGAGGCAGAAGAACCGGGGTCGAGTCATGGCCGTGGCCTATCTTTTTTATTGTAATAAAATTATTTGATAATTATCTAAAAATTCGCTGACTCGATAAACGTTGTTATTTCATAACTTTGTGATGGTTTAGAGAAATTCGATTCAAGTTGTGACGTGAAGAAAGACGTATATCTAAGTCATAACATATGAAGAGTCCACGGAAGAAAGGGGGGATGTCATTTGGAGTGCTTTCCGAGAAAATCGAGTTTTTAGGTTTGGATCTTTAATTACTTAAGTATCTTTTATCATTTTTCTTCAATTTTTTTATACGTCCTTTTCCTTTTTTTTTTGCGTGTCAAAATAATAAATTTGCCCGAAACAGACATATCACGCTCTAAAAAAAAATGTTTTAGTAAAAAAAAAACAATTTAAACATAACAGAAAGGGGGATAGTCATGGACGCTCCCCCTTTCTTCCCTGTTTTATTGATGAAATGGTGATATTAATACACAATCCATATAACTTCCAAACATGACTCTCCCCCATTCTAGGTTTTGCCGCGTGGACATTCCCCCTTTCTTCCGAGTACGTGGTTCTTTCCATCCCTTGTAACCAACCTACTGTCATTTTTTCTGACTATTTCTTTTCACCAACATATTCTACTCATCTAGACGAACTATTTTATGTATATAACTAAAATTTGGAAAAAATTGACTCTCCCCCTTTCTTCCGTGGACTCTTCATATATCATTAATAATGGCAACATAGTTTCAAAGTGTGCGAAGGAGCGACTCTTAAAAACATTAAGTTTCTCAACATTTTACTTCGCCCCAATCCTTAATATGTGTTTTATGTAATACATACTTGAATACCGATATATGGTTTCCATATGAACGAAACTCGGACTGTCATGAACATCTTTAAAGAAAAATGATCCAAATCAGTCCAGCCTTTTCCAGTACTAACGAACATCATATCATTTTTATTATATTGATAGTAAAATAACTCGGTTAATAATGGTACGTTAGTCTTGATTTTTTTTCTTGTTTGTTATTTTTGTGGGGGATCGCAAAATATTTAAACTTTACATTTACCTAATTTACATAAAATTAATAGTTTTATGAGTTAAGTCCGGAAAACGAAAGTTAAACAGCTCTACTAGTTAATGGGGTACGGTCTAGATAACTTGCCGCGAACCAGCCGAATTAGGAAGCAGGGGCCGGGATTCGATCCTATAACTTACTAGTACACCTGTCCTTGCCCTTTTTCTATACCAAGCCTTCTATAAGTTAATTCACTATCATTGTATAAGATTTCTATATTTATTGAATTTATAGGAAAAATCTATTCAACCAATGAATTTTGAAGATGAGCTCTCTCTTTCAAGATTAGGTTGAAAACTTTGAGAGCAGCATGATGAATGGTTGCTTATACATCTTATTAGAACTCAATAATTGCCCATAGCACACAGGGGTATTTGGCCCTAAAAGCTGGCCAAAACCCATTTTTTGAAATTTGAAATTTCTGGTAAATAATGACTCGAAGTTCAAGTAGAGGACCTGTTGGATCATGTAAGATGATTTTTATCTCTTCCAGGCCCTTAATCCGGCGGCTATTCTAATTCAAATCTCACCTTAGCCTTTACCTCGTCCCTGCTCATAAATATTGTTCTACAAAATATATTAATTTTCTTTGTTTTTACTGAATTATCGGCAAAGCATATGATGGATAGTTCGAGGCCAGGTTTGTACTTGTTATCCAGACCATTATAATTTTTTTTATATTCAATACTAGTATCAATATTTCTTTGTTTTTTGGTAGGTAGATTTTAGAGCTAAAAATAAAATTTGAAGGTTAAAAAGTTATACTTCTGGTCATTTCTGGGCAACGAAATATTTTTTATGATAATGTGTAATTATCGTAGTTTATGTTTCATGAAAAAAATTCTGCGAATAGCTGCGAATGGAAGACTTATAATTTTTAATTTCTAAAATGTCAGTTTCATCAAATAATATTAAAAAAATAAATGTTATTATATTTTCATTTATTTATATTTTAGGATCTTCTGGAATAATAATAATAACTAGAAGGGAATTATTTGACATATTTTTAAAGTCGAAAGCATTAGCTTTTAAAGAAAAATAAGGAATTTTCGTAGTATTTTATCATTGGGAAATATTGCCTAGCTAATAGCAGGTGAAAGAGCTAAAACATAAATTACTAATTTTGAGGCATGATTTCTAAGTAAGATGGAATGCTTCTTCAAGGAAAAGAAAAGTTTTTAAAGCAGCAACAAGGAATGGCTAAGTGGGGCGATATCAATTAAAAGCTCAAGATCTGGTGGACGCCCTAAAAAATCGTTTGATGGTTTAAGTGAAAGAAGCAAGAGGCGTAAAACAGATCATCAACTAGCACTGATATGCTGACGTACGCCACCTATATAAAACTAAGAGATTCTGGTGATATCAATGAGTTCCATGTTCTGAAGGATCCAACAAAAACTCCATCTCGTGCCATAAAATTTAGGAAAGCATTTAAAAATTTCAATTTATCAGAAAAAATAGATAATACTACCTATCAGCACTGGAAGCTTTATTTACATATATTGCATATTGGTGGTTCTATCAAGTGGTTATTTTATAAATTTAGAAATGTTTTCTATATTTGCTAAGGATCTGTATCCTTTTCTCCATAGAAGCTTTACGTAAAACTTTATCACCACATTTTTTTATTTTTACCTATTTTACACTATTCCCATTTTTCAAAAATAATAGTAATAGATAAATTTATAATGAATCTTTATTTGTTACAAGCATATTTCATAGGTGCAATGCATAAAGAGAAAATAGTATGAACATAAATTGTAAACCCATAGATGCCTATTTCATAGTCGGTGGAGTAACGTAAAGATTTATTTTAGGAAAATTTTCACCTATGAATATTTTTTTAACTGCTAAAAACATATTTTTAATGTCTATTAGAAATTTAGAAGCCATTTTGTGGACGTTTGAACTAATAAAATGGAAGGAAATAGTTTTGGCCAGCTTTTCCGGTCAAATACCCCTGTGTGCATAGTTTGAAAATTACCCACATTAGTACGAATATGTGTCAAGTTGATTTAATTTTAATTGTAATTCTTTATCATGTCAATTAATATGATTTTAATTTATTCTTTTTGTTATAGTTACCTATTTTTAACTAAAAGTGTATATTCAACTGAAAGTGTGTTAGCACTGGTATAGCCTGTGTATTTATTGTTTTTATTAGATTAACTGCTGACAGTAAAAATTAAGGAATTTCCCTATTTTACTTTTGAATTCATTTTTATGGTTTATTCCAGCTATGTTGTCATAATAATTATAACTATGTTTATTTTAATTTTCTTTTTTCTGCATATTTGTTGTGCATGAGTTCTTATACTACAAATACTTCATGCCCTTGAATAGGGCATTAAATAAATAAATGTATTCCTGAACTAGAAATATTACACACTTACATGTATTACATACATAAACACAAATAAGTTTCGGTTTGGGCTGAAAATTTGGTTTCAGTCGAACACTAATATAAAAATAAATCATTATATGGAACGCTGATGAAGTTTGGAGGTGAAGCCAATCTTGGACCGTTAGTGACCACACCGAGCAATGAGCGTAGCTATTATTAGGAAGACCGTAATTGGTCGCGTTAGTTTCCAATAACAATAGAGGTTTCAACCTTGTCATCAAAATTTCGAGTACTGATATAGTTTTTATGTTGATGTTCTTACTTTTTATTAAGTGTTTTTTTAGTGCATATTAATTTGTATACAAATTTATTTAGTATTTGTATTAAAAGAAAAAAAAATTCGATTACTTAGTACATAATATTGTCATGAATTTGGTATAATATTAATCTTGTGCAGAGTATACTACCATCTGGAGTAATTGCACCATACTTCAAAAATATATTATTTCATCAATATATCATCACAACACCAATACATATGCGAGTAATGACAGAATAAAACTGGCCTTGACCTCTTTTTAAAATTTGTCTTTAACCCTTTAAAGTTATTGCCAGTAAAAGGAATTTTCATGTACAATCTTATTTTAAAAAACTATTTTTCAAATGACTGTAAAAAAGTAAAATATCAGCATTATTTGACTAGAAAAACATTTTTTGAAGTACCGAAATTCGTTAATGATTATGGTAGACGAACAAAGAGAGTATTGATACCTAGTACTTTTAATGTAATTCCCCAAAGTTTGTTATCGCATGCATCCTATAGTAAACTTAAACCAGACTTAGTAATTTATGTGATAGAAACTTTTTCCTAAGTTGAGTTCTTTTATTTCAAACTCTGCATTATTATCTTATATTTCTTTTTTAAAATAATGTAATTATTAATATAATATTTACAATGTATATAATGCTGTTTTTTTTTTTTTTATTTGTTCTAATTTGGATAAACTTATGTTGAATGTTTTATTGTAATTACTTTATATAAATTCGAGATGCAATATTTGTAGTTAAGTTGTCTTGAGACCAATTGTATACTTATTTCTAAACTCAAAAAATTTATAATATTGTGTATTATAGCCTCAGTCAAGCCATTATATGGCTTTGAGGTTTTCGTTTTGTAAACATTGTTTGTACAAATAAAGTCAAATTTTCATTTTCATTTTTCTTTATAGCACAGTGGGTGATATTTGTCCCATTTGTAAAGCAAAAAATCATTTTTCTCCTGCTCAATATAAGCTATTAGAACTGTTTCATTGAAAATATTTTTAAAATTGGAGCATAAGCATAAAGTAGTGCTCTCCTATAAAGGGTTAAATCCTAAAAATGTTTTTATATATTTTCATAGCTATTCAAGATTAATTTAATTTATATAGACAGTATTTATTCCATTCAATTCAGTTGTAAACAATGATGATAAAATTGACCGTAATGTAAGGGATGAAGACAAGTTCAGATTTTGAGTGTTGAACAGAAATTACTCAACATGGTCAACTGTAATTTGACATTTCGAGGTACTTACTGAAAGATATGATTAGAGTTTTGAATTAAAAGACTAGTACTAAATTTCGACCCAGTGTGAGCATAAGGCGAGTTTGTAATGTCACTTCATATATATATATATATATATATATATATATATATATATATATAATTTTTAAATATTATTAATAACATGAGAAAACATTGGCCTTGGCCGGGATTCGAACCCGGATTTCCTTATCAGTAAGAAGGCGCTCTTGCCAACGGGAACATATCCCTCGCTGACCTCTTTCCCACAGAAATTGTGTGAATTATACAGAGGAGTGGACTAACTTATGTTAACGTGACAAGAGAAATCAATATATATTATAAAGCAAAGTGTACAATGTGCGTGCCGAAAAGGTTCAAAAATGACTCCACGTGGGATTAAGGAAGATATGTCTTCGTTTAGCCATATGACCACTTACGGAGAAGAAGGTTTCCGTTTTTCTCTTAAGAGTGTAGAAATGAAGAGAAAAGGACTGGAATTTTATGCCTCTCGCACCATTTAATTAGCCTCTCTGAGATTGAGACACGAGTTTATGAATGAAAAATTTAGTTCGAGCTCCAGGCTACCAGGAAGCGCTAGGGTGCGTTTCACTCAATGTTTATTGTTAAAATCATTTTGCGTTTCAAAATAAAATTTACATCTCAGCAACCAATTAGAAAACCAACTGGATTCCTTAAAAAAATAGTTTTCTCATAAGCAGGCTAATATATGCTCAGCACATTACAATTAATCTATTTATAATATATACTTAAGTAAATTTAATGCAATATGAGTGAACATTTCTTAGTAGTACAGAGAGCGAATAAAATAAGACATAAAAAATAGATGAATTGACTAAATATAAATCTTAAATAAAAAGTTTAAAGTGTTCTTACTGTATTTATGAAAAATAAGTTAGTTTGGTTACTAAGTATGATGAGCAGTCCAGTTGACAAAACGACTAACTCCAATAACAGCATTCAAGATTTTATCATCCCTCATAGTTCAAGATAAAAAGAAATATGATGAATAAATTGTGCCTTCAAGAAATTTTGGTTTTCACTTTGTAATAGTAGTAAGATTCGAGATATGCAGAAACCGTTCAAATTACGGGGGGATATGTTAAGGGAGGTTGACATGGAATACAAATCTTTAAAAAAAATTTCTATGAATCTTCGGTAGTTTCTATACTTCTGGATCATATAGGACCACCATACAGGGTTCCTTATTTGGACGGACTCTGCAGATCCCAAGCCTGCTGAATATCGATACCAAGTTTAAACGAAAGTTTCAAGAAGTTGCTAATTTTGTTCAATATTTCCTTTAATTTTAAAGTTTTTCTGTTATTAAAACTAGCACACAACTACCGGAGCGAAGCCGGGCACCCTAGCTAGTAATTTTATAAATAATAATTTTTTTTTCACTGCATAATTTTATTTGCATCTGTCTCAAATAATAAGCGACAATCAGCAAATGAGATGAAAACTGCTGTATGTTGGCATTATAAGGCATGAGGGAAGATAGTGCCCAGCAGCACACCATCCCGGTCTTGCTTCAGGAGAGGAGCTCTATCATCCAACTCCTTTTCAGTCACCTCATAAAAGGCATCTCAGTCATGGCCATGTCATTAACGAGTCTGTTGATATGCCCGTGCAATTTGATGTGTTAGCCAGAATGGGGGGTTCTTATTTGTCCGTCCATAGTTGGTAGTTGTAAGTCCGTATGTAGTGTTTTTTTACTAACGTACAAAGGAGCGTTCGCTACTAGTCGTAAAATTATGGTTTGGAAGGTTTGTAGTTTTTGAGTGTCTTTTTTGCTGATTCATAAATTTATATGATAGGCATATATTCATGAGTTCGTTTAAGGTCATGAGACCTCGCTAAATGAACAAATTAGTCTACTCCAACGCATAATTCGCAAGAATCGAAGAGAAAGGATTATTATTAAAAAAGGAAAATTATTTAATTAATTTTACAATTCCTTCAGTTTGAACATTACAATATGCCCTCATGAGCCCTGTTGATTTTAATTTATTCAAAAATGTCTAGAATTCATAGTTTTTATCACAATTGTATCTTTTTTTTTTTTTTTCTCAAACATTGATTCACATCTGTCAGCGGTCTGCGACAACCAGTGAAATCGATGGCTGCAGCAACGTAATAATATGTAAGGCATTTACATATTATTGGCAACGAAAGTGGCCAGCAGCACCTATTTCCGGACTTGACACTAATTGAGGAGAGGAGGTCTCTGATCCAGCTTCTTTTTAGTCGCCTTCTACTTTCCGTAGAATTCTACTTTAACGGGCAAGTCAGCCGTTGCCATGTCGTGAATTAATCTGTTGTTATGTCCTTCCAATTTAACAATAAAGCTTGAGTAAAGTGTGCGTATGTGTTGTTGGATAGTCGGTTGTTATAAGTCTGTAAGTAGAGTTTGGTTACTTACGTACCTGGGAGCGTAAAATATCAACCAAGCTATTTGCATATTATTCAATAAACATTAAATCGGGCATTAGTAAGATGTGTATAATGTATAATTATTATAATATCTGAGGTGAATATTATTATAGATAAGTTAGAAGAGGGGGTAGGTGTAGGTAATAGCGTAAGGGGGGATGCCAGGCCACGCTAGGCTGAACTAACTCACTTTAACCTAACCTCACCCGCTCGATATCTTTTTAGCAAGCATCCACATCCACGAGAACCTTACCTTACATATTTACACTTACACGTACATCTTGAAAATATAAAATAGCGTCGTTAACAATAATCCATTGCTTAGAAAATCGTTAACAAAAAAAGGAAACTGAAAGCAAAAAATAAGCTAAAATAAAAAAGCCTTATTGGAATTCCCGCAAACGAAACAGCTGGTTGTGGAGCCTTAACTAGCCTAGATATACCACAACTGGGTTATGGTCTGTTTGGATCAACAGCTTTTTTTTTTTATTATTCCTAGGGCGTTAAAATCGGATGTGAAGATTTCTTAGCGTCAAAACCAGTGTTGTACCGTCATTAATTCCAATTAATAACGGAAGGATTGGTGAAAGTAGACTAAAACAATGGATATTACATTAATGAGTAGTAGTAAATGATATTTAGAAAATTTAGTCTGATATGAAGCTGTAGTTGTTGGTAGTTTAACGCCTCTTTATTGGTTCTATATACTATATAAATTTTACTTACTTATATATACTAAGGCTAATCGGACATTGCTACAGGGGGAGTCCTAAATTTTGCCTATCCAGTTATAATTAGGATAGGGATCTTTAAAGAGTATCTGACATCATAACATGACGCCAGGCTCAGGACCACCATTTTACGTCCTATGCGATGGTCAGCATAGTTAAGGATTTTTCACTCTCATTAAAAAATCCTATGGCCACCCCCCCGCGATCTTTAGTATTGTAGGTTGCTATGCTAACCACAATACTACAGGTGACCTGGGTCAATCATTGTGATTTAACAAAATTTACGAAGCCGGTCGAACTCCATTATTCACGCGCGCGCATTAAATCATTAAAATAAAAAAATGCTTTCCCTCCTCATGTCTGACATGTCATCATTTCCCACTATCGTCATCTCATTCGCTTATTGTCAGCACCTTGCTGACAGGTGCGAATCAATTATTGAAGTAAAAAAAAAAAACAATAATCAAAACTTGATTATTATTAACAGGTGTCTGACACAAATAAAAAAGTAACTTAATATTTAGACTTTAGTAGAGTTATTTAAATATTACGCTTTAAAGCAATGCGCTTTGTGATTAGTACAGAAATATGAGTACAGTGAAGCTTATGCCTGCCAGAAATGACACTGTTATCTTTTTTTTTTTTTTTTTTGGCTTTTTGTTTCTATTTGCACCTGTCAACAAACATCGACAATTAGCAAATGTGCGCTGTGCTATTGAAATAAGGGCAAGTCAGGCATGGGGAAGAATGGCACCCAGCGGTACCTCTTGTCTGCCTTGTTTCAGGTAAACTGGATTTGGATAGTACATATATACATGTATATAGGTATAGTATCGTGTACTATACACACACGACATACCCCTAATCAATGAGACACTGACCACTACTTATACTGACGACACAACAATTCTCACTAAACATCAAGATCCTATGCCATAGGAATTTTTAATGAGAGTAAAAAATCCTTGGCTAGGCCGTCCCTCGGATAGGACGTAAAATGGAGGTCCTGAACCTGTACGATGTCAGGTACTCGTTACAGATCCCTATCCTAATTATACCTAGATAGGCAAAATTTAGGACTCCCATTCTAGCATCGTCCGATTAGCCTTAGTAGCATAAAAAAATAAAATAAATAAAACCTCCTAAAGCTAGAAATTTTGAAAGACAAAAAATTTTGATTATTTTTTTTACTCTAATACAGGAAATCAAAGTAAAAAGCGAAATATGTTTAGAAATAGGCATAGAATAAAAAAAAATTCAAATGGTGATGCGCAGTGCAAGATGCAGGTATCCAAGTGCGGCGAACACGGTTATCCCGCACTACACAACTGTAGTTCCGGTAAGGTTAACCTTAGCGCCTCACAGTGGTCCATAATTGCTTTTTGGCGGACATAAATCTGCCATTTCCACAATTTTACAGATAAATTGATGGGCTTTTTATTATTACCTTCTTAATAAAATTCAAAAACCAAAGAAACAATTCCCGTTAAGATTGCTTCAGTATAAGTGTCCTTTTTACTTACCCAAAACCAGGTTTCTTGAGTGTTAATAGATAGTTATCGTTAGTATGTAAAAAAACATGGAAGAACTCAATATTTTTCAGAATTTTCTTTTTTTTGCATAGAGGTTATGGGTATTTTAAAAACAACTAAAAATTCAACATTAAACTCGATTTTCTCCTTTTAGAAATAATATATCAATATACCGATTTCATTGAAAGTTTACATTCAACGGCTAGTATATTACGTATGAGCAACATGAATTTGGTTCGCTTATTATGGTACAAAAACAATTTATAAACTACTTTTTTTCAATAAAACAGTATAAGTAAGACTACAAATTACCCCAGCGATAACTCCGGGGAGCACCCCTTTGAAACCGAGAAAAACGGTTTTTATTGAAAAAAAGTAGTATATAAATTGTTTTTGTACCATAATAAGCGAACCAAATTCATGTTGCTCATACGTAATATACTAGCCGTTGAATGTAAACTTTCAATGAAATCGGTATATTGATATATTATTTCTAAAAGGAGAAAATCGAGTTTAATGTTGAATTTTTAGTTGTTTTTAAAATACCCATAACCTCTATGCAATATGAATTTTCTTTTGGATACTCGGCGGTATGAAAGCCCACTCTCAGACTAAAAAAATAAAAAAGAAAATTCCGAAAAATATTGAGTTCTTCCATGTTTTTTTACATACTAACGAAAACTATCTATTAACACTCAAGAAACCTGGTTTTGGGTAAGCAAAAAGGACACTTATACTGAAGCAATCTTAACGGGAATTGTTTCTTTGGTTTTTGAATTTTATTAAGAAGGTAATAATAAAAAGCCCATCAATTTATCTGTAAAATTGTGGAAATGGCAGATTTATGTCCGCCAAAAAGCAATTATTGACCACTGTGAAGCGCTAAGCTTAACCTTACCGGAACTACAGTTGTGTAGTGCGGGATAACCGTGTTCGCCGCACTTGGATTCCTGCATCTTAGGTCACTGCGCATCACCATTTGAATTTTTTTTTATTCTATGCCTATTTCTAAACATATTTCGCTTTTTACTTCGGTTTCCTGTATTAGAGTAAAAAAAAATAATCAAAATTTGTTGTCTGTCAAAATTTCTAACTTTAGGAGGTTTTATTTATTTTATTTTTTTATGCCACTACGGCTAATCGGAGGTAATACAGTGGGAGTCCTAAATTTTGCCTGTCTAGGTATAATTAGGATAGCGATCTGTAACGAGTACCTGACATCGTACAGGTTCAGGACCTCCATTTTACGTCCTATCCTAGGGACGGCCTAGCCAAGGATTTTTTACTCTCATTAAAAATTCCTATGGCCATGGTCATGATGGTCAATCGTCTTCTTTGAAATATCTGTCAAAGTTTATTGAACTTAAAATATCAAATCAAAGACACCACAGTAATCTAATTTTATTTGTTAACACAGGGTCATTGTTGTAAAGTAAGTGAGGCATGTATAGGATCTTGATGTTTAGTGAGAATTGTTATGTCGTCAGTATAAGTAGTGTTCAGTGTCTCATTGCTTAGGGGTACGTCGTGTGTATAGTACACGATACTATACCTATATACATGTATATATATACTATCCTGCTTAAACGCAAGCCACATTCAGAGAAGTACTTAATTATAATTCATTTAAGAAAAAATAATTTTATACAATAGTGACGAAGAGTCCCTGGTTTGTATCCTGACCAAGGTCAATCTCTCTCTACAATTGTTTAATAATATTATAGTTAATTAATTGATCATTAATTTATTTGTTTATAATATTAATTAATTAACAATAATTGACATTTTGATATCACTTGCATTTAATGCAGTTTGGAAATATTTTATTTTAATAAATAAATAACTGAGAATAAACTCAAAAACGTAGGTTAATTTTGTTCTAACAATATTTTTCAGATATTAAAAACATTGAAAATAAAATATTCGCATTTCAACATGCATGCATGTTCGTTCGTGATGTAGTAGCATGAAAGGTATATTGACCGAATTTTGATATCAATTAATACAAAAATAAACTCAGGGTTATTACTGTATTTACATGATATCCGAATATGAGAAGCCTTTTCCGGGTAGTCTGTTTTGAAATGCGGAATGTAGAACATGTATATGTTCTAAATATCCGTGTACATCTGATTCCGCCCTCAATGTTATTAATCCTATTACATTTCAAAGATTAATAGAAAATGAGCCTGCTGTATTATTAATAATAAACTTACAACTATCATAACTTTCAGGTTTATAATATTATATCAATATAGGGTAAGAAATAATTGCTAAAACAGTTCACGTTGTGGAAGATGAGAAGAGGGAATGTATATTGATGTGGCGAGGCTCGCTTCCGGCGGTGTGGATCTTACTCCTTCCTTAATATTTAGTACTAGTAACTAGAATCGATTCATCGTTCCTCATAAATATCGATAGCTGCTTCCTCCATATTACGATAATAAATCATATCACGTGGTATTAAGATATTTAAGGCTAATGCTGAATTACATTTGGTCTTGGACAATTCAGTTGCATTGGCAGCTACCGACATCAACTCCATCAGTTAATTGTTCTCATAATTGGAATCACATATATCAAGAAGACCTTGATTAGGAAACGGAAATGTTAATTTTATGTATTCTATACTTACCTATATATAGAGTTTTATCTTATCTTCAAATAATTTTATCTATAGTATAATGTAATGACCGACCGATGTTTCGGCAAAAAATTGGACGAATCTTCGGATAAGCCAACTTGCATTTTTGATGTTATATTTCCGAGAAGGAAGTAGGAATACACGATTTCAGCTTGTAAGTTTGAACTCTTTATGGCCTTTAACACCTTTGAATTTAAAGATGTGTAGTATCTGTTATTTTATTTAATAACACTTGAATCGTCATTCGATAAAACATGGATTTCTCTCATACTTATGGTATCCTTTAATTGATCGAAAACTTTAAGTTAGGTATGGTGAAAAAAATGTGAAAGTGACAAACAGGGATGTGCCATGTAAATTTTATCAAGTCTTAACATGTAATGATAGCATTCTTTTCATGTAGAATTTTTTACGTTTAGTTTAGAGAATAGTATTCTTTAACTTGAGCGTTGGGAACCTTTTTGTGTTTTTTATTATCTTCTTGTTATTGATAAAATTTGATTAATAAAAAAATATGAAAAACACTAAATTCACCGATTCAATATTGTAATCAGTAACCTTGACATGAAAAGGGAGGTTCAAGTTGCATCAAATGGTGGTTCATTATTCTTGTAAGGATCGAGAGTCAAATGAAAAAACAAATTTTTCGACCTTGCTACCCCTCTCCCCTCCGGATCAGTTATAACATCCAAAAATTATTTTTCTGTTTTGACCACGAAGATGCACTTTTTCGACAAAAAAAATATTCTATACGTTTTTAAACTAGATCATGTCCGGTAAAATGGAAGACCAAAACTGATTCAGTAGACTATGCAGCTTTTGGTATTCAATAAGCAGCCATTTTGTATTCGATAGGCTTTGTTATGGTAAAATTTTACTATGTTATTTATTACTTACATATGACAATATGAATGGTTATTAATGATGGTTTCCGTATGAACTATAATCAATCTATTACGAACATTTCAAAAGATCCGCCAAATCCGTCCAGCTGTTCTCAAGTAATGCGGTTACCAATTATTATAAATTATTTTTTATTATATACGTAGTATAATAACTTGGTTTTTAATGGTCAGTTAATCAAGAATTTTTTATTATTTTTGAGGGGAATCTCAAAATATTTAAACTTTACATTTATCTAATGGGTATAAAATTGATAGTTTCCGAGTTGAGTCCGCAAAACGAAATGTAAACACTTCCACTAGTTAAGGGGGTATGGTCTAACTTCCAGCGGGGACCAACTTTACTAGGAGTTCTGTAGATTTTTAACAGATGGTGCACTTGTTAGTGTTATAAGTTTCGGGGTCAGCCCGAAACCAGGTCCGCGAAATTCGGTTTCGGTTTTGGTTTCGACTAAAAATTTGGTTTCGGTCGCACACTAATATAATGTAATTTATTAATAATATGATAATAATGTGATATAATATACCTTGGGGGGCCGGGATGGCCGAGTGGACAAGGGCGCTTGCAATAGGTTAAGCAACGTTCATCGTGGTTAGTACTTGGATGGGTGACCGCTCAATTCGGGTGACCGCCCACCAATGAACACCACGCAGTCCAAGTCTACCTCCCACCCCCGGGTATGTGAGACCCGTCAGCCTACTGGAGGCGACTCACACTGACCGGGCGTAGGAGTGATGGACCTTCCCCGTGTATCTCATCGAGAATCGTAGTGTGGTTTTCCAGGATTCAGTAACCGCCCGGAGGTTTGGTTCAAGGACGGTATGCTCTAGGGAAAGAAATATAGGTCCTCTGGGCCTGCTGACTCTGAGCTACCATAATCCTTGAACCTAGACCAGTTTGTCACTGTCCTTGAACCCGAGAGAGCTGACGCCATCGGTGAGAAGGACACTGCCAAATTGGCCCCAATGGGATTGGTTATGGAGCTATGGGCAGTCTGCAGCTGCACCATGGTGGCCATGGCTTGCAGCAACGTGAGGTTTGGGCTACCCCCTCCAGGCTGTCTGTTCTCCCGCAAGCAACACATATGTCTGTAAGAAGACCACACTGCGCGGCCAAAGGTCTCATTAGGCCTTATGCGCCAAAAGGAAAAAAAAAAAAAAAAAAAAAAAAAAATAATATACCTTGTTGTTGAACTCTATGTTAGTCCTGATGGGGCGGTGGTGGAGCGGCTGCGGTGGCCTGAAGTTGTTGCCCAGCGGCGCCGTGTCGTCATTGCCCTCTCCCTGCATCAGGCGTCGCATCGCGTGGAGCTGCAACACCGAGGTACGCATTATACATATACAGTCATATATACATATACAGTTATACATATATACACATTATATAGGTCATCCCATAAGTAATGTCGGCTTTTAATTTTCTGTTTGTTTATGTTTGGATTACTAATCCCATCGTTTCAATTTATTTTTGTTTACATTTTTTATTTTTTTTATTATAGCATTAAATAAACTTCTATTTATGATGTTTTAGTTGGTGAGACTTATTTATTCTGTGCTGAAATTACATTTGAAATGGTTCTCCCAAGAAAATGGCCTAAGTGCCATGTTATGCTTTGGAAATTCGATAAAGGAGAAAATGCTGCTTCAATTAACTGGGGATGAAAAGTGGGTATTCTATCGGAACATCAGCCGTGGTTATTTGCAATAATTCGCAATAAAAGTAATATTGTGTTCAATAATCAAGATAAAATTTCCTATTTTTTAAGTTGGTCGAAACTATACACATTGAGCCAAATTTCATCAAAATTGGTTGAGTAGTTTCTGAGTTTACCTCCGATAAACATCGGGACACGAGATTTTTACTTTCACTTACCTATATATGAAATATATAGTAAGTGGAAGTATTGCGATCGTGAAAAATTTCAACTTCCGGTTTTCAACGGAAATACACGTTTTGGGACCCCCTGAGTCGAAATAACCAAGTCCCGCGAAATGGTCTGTGTGTGTGTGAACAGACTAGCTCAAAAACTATAAACCGTGGGAACCTGAAATTAGGTATTTAGTGTAGGTATATGCCCGCGATGTGACAGCAAAAATTTCATCAAAATTGCTCAAAGGGAGGGGGTACTTTATTTAATAACTTTTTACATTTTTTTCGATTTTCTCAAAAGCGGCTCTAACGATTTTGATTAAAATGAGTATTTTATCTATATATATGCCCGAGATATGACTGTAAAAATTTCATCAAAATTGATTAGCCGGAGGGGGGACTTTACTTAATAAATTTTGTATCATTTTCACGTGTTTTTTTTATTTACTCAAAAACAGCTTGAACGATTTTGATCAAACTGGGTATATGATGTATATGCCCGAGATACGACTGTAAAAATTTCATCAAAATTGATCAACCGGAGGGGGGACTTTACTTAATAAATTTTGTACCAATTTCACGTGTACATATTTTTTATTTACTCAAAAACGGCTTTAACGATTTTGAAGAAACTGGGTATTTGATGTATGTATATATCAAATATGTAAAAGCCAACATTTCATCAAAATTGGTCCAACTGAGGGGGCACTTTACTTTATGACTTTTTTCCAATTTTTACCTTTTTTTCGATTATCTCAAAAACGGCATTAACGATTTTTATCAAATTCGTCATGTTTAATGAAAATTAGGTTTTCTTTTAGGGGGCTTTTTTTTGGGGGGGGTGGCCTTTTTTGTTTGTTTATTTTTTTCTTATAAAGTACCTTTGTTTTTGCTTACATGGAGAAATCAACTGTCTCTCGTTACGCCTAAAAATAAGAAATGGCAAAATATGAGATATGATAAAAACAAAGAAAACATAAAGAGGAGAAAAAAAGAAAAATATTCAGTCAACTCATAAAACTCGTTGAGCCCACGCATGCGGAGTCCGCCTTTAATGACAGACCATTGTTCATAATTAAAGCCGATCTGTTCATTTGAGAAGTGGCTATTAACAAAACGCATTAATTTCTAATCTAAGTAAGTTGGTAAGTGAAAGTTGTGTGTTGCGAGCCACCACGCACCAGATTTTTATATATATGAGGATACTGTTTCTTGGCCTTCTTTTTCCTACTAATAACAATAATGAATTTTGAAGATTGGTGAGGATCTATAATGGGCAATGAAGGTGTAGAATAAAGGAGAGGCAGGAGAGAGGAGAAAATAAGGCTATAGCGAGCGAAGGAGAGGAGGCGCCTCGGAGTTAATTACAATCCGGGGGAAACTTCACCCCGAGGAGCAATCCCCGATGTCGTAAATGCCATTTCACGGATATTTTATTTTTTCCCAGCTCATCTGCTGGACATTGGAAATCCTCAAGCAATTATATACTGAACCAGTTATATCCTCCAGGGATCCTGGACAATTTATATCTACAATATTTGGATGGTAAAAGTAAGAGAGATGTCTTATCCACCGTCATTTCAGACGTCTCGTATACTGCCGTCGGCCAGCCTGTTCGTATGTCCTATGTTGAAATGTTTAAAGTTGTTATATGTGAGTTAACAAATCATTCTTAAGTTTAATAATTATTTTTTACACCTACTATCTTATTCTTCGATCCTTCCTCTACGACAGATTTTTCTCCGTTCGGCAGGGATCAGAAATTTCTTCAATTCGTCCAGTCCTAGCGGGGGTACCACAGGGTTCAATACTTGCCCCCCTACTCTACATTGTATACACCCATGACATACCAGAAAGTAATGAGACATTGACCGCTACTTACGCAGACGATACAGCGATACTAACGAAACATCAAGACCCGTCACATGCTTCACTAACCTTACAAAACCACTTACAGAAATTAAACGATTGGTGCAAATTGTGGAAAATTAGACTTAATCACGACAAATCACAACATATAACTTTTACTCTCCGGAAAAATACTTGCCCACCAATTTATATCGAAAATGTCCAAATTCCCCAAACAGACACAGTACAGTACCTCGGACTAACCCTCGATTGAAGGATGACATGGGGCCCTTCTCTTTGCCCTGATCAAGTCCCTTATAAACTGAGGGTATTGCGGTAAGTGCGCAGAACTGGGTTTTTTGGGCATTGAAGAAGACCATGCCGCTTCTTGAATATTTGAGGTAAACTTTTCCACAGCCTCTTCTAATTCAATTTCATCTTTTATAGAAAGAGGGATGGAAAGTGACTTATCTAATAGCTCTCTGTAAGCATCCCAGTCTATTGTGCCGTTAATAAGTTTCGGTCTTCTTTCTACGTTGACCGCCTCATCCAGAATTATGAGTTGTACAGCGGAATGATCAGAGCTAAGATCAGAACTCGTATGTATGGTGTGAGGAACAGTCCGCAGTCCTTTTGTAATAAAAAAATCTAAAAGGTCCGGAGATTTACGTAGTGATGTCGGCCAGTATGTCGGTGTGTCAGGATTTGTCGTGTCTAATGAAAGCTCATGGATAGCAGCCCTCAGATTCCTACCTCTTGGCGTGCTTAAACGTGATCCCCAAAATAGGTGCTTAGCGTTGAAATCACCTCCTGCTATAAAACACCGCCCTAAGCTTTGGAAAAAATTGCAAAACATTGAAGATGTCAGCACATATCTTGGCGGGCAATACACCGAGGCTAGTATCATTGTGTAGTGTTTCATGTACAATGTTATGCCTGTTGATTGAATATCAGTTGTACTAGGTAAGTGTATATGGTAGTGGGATAATGATGATCTTATGAGTATAGCTGTGCCACCATGGGCAGTGTTGTCGGGGTGGTCCGTCCAGTGTATTATATAGCCAGAAATACCAAATTTAGTTCGTGGTGTCAGGTGAGCTTCTGTTATCAGGGCCACGTCGATTCTTTTTCGGTGAAGATATAAGTCCAGTTCAGGTTTGTGTTGTGTCAGTCCGTTGGCGTTCCAAAGAAGGATGGACAAAGAACCCGCAGTCAGCTGATTAAGGGCCATTTGGACGATACATGGCTTGTGTCACCTGTGCCAGCTGTTGGAGGAAGCTAAAAAGGGGAAAAGCTCTTCTATTTCTCACGAAAATTTACAACTGTACACTAAGAACGTCCAAATTCCCAATACAATGGAGATACTCACATATCAGAATGATCCACAAACCAGGTAAAGACGTGTACAATCCTTCATCATACAGACCAATTAGCCTCCTCCCAATTTGTTCCAAATTATTTGAAAAATTAATACATAAAAGATGTGTTGACATACTAACGGAACAAAAAGTATTACCTGACCATCAATTCGGCTTTCGCACTTACCACTCAACGATACATCAATTACACAGAGTTACTGACTAAATTGCAGGAGCATTAGAACAAAAACTATATGCGACTGGAGTATATATGCGATTTTTGGACGTTGCTCAAGCATTTGACAAAGTCTGGCACCAGGGTCTTCTCTTTAAACTCAAGACCATATTACCGCACACTTATTACCTTATTCTTCAATCATTTCTCTCCGACAGATTTTTCTCCGTCCGGCAGGGTTCAGAAATTTCTTCAATACATCCGATATTGGCGGGAGTACCCCAAGGTTCAATACTAGCACCCTTACTCTATATCATCTACACTTAAGACATACCCATTATTACGGAGACATTGACTGCAACTTATGCTGATGATACAGCAATTATCACTAAACATCAGGACGCAACACAGGGATCATTAACTTTACAACATCACTTATACATACTACACGACTGGTTCCAACTATGGAAAATTAAACTAAACCATGACAAATCAAAACACATCACATTTACACTTAGAAAACACACCTGTCCACCCGTTTATATTGACAATAACCAAATTTCTCAGACGGACACAGTAAATTTCTGGGCCTCACTTTCGACAGAAGGTTGACATGGGGCCCGCATGTCAAAATGAAAAAAATATCGCTTACCAAAAGACTTAAACTTCTGTATCCATTACTTTCTAAATCTTCAAAACTAAAACTGAAACAAAAATTAAATACGTACACTTACTTACTCAAACCCATATGGACATATTCCTCACAGATATTCGGCATAGCTAAAAAGATTCACTTCCAAAAACTTCAAACATTGTTACGACTCATTACAAAAGCTACTTGGTACGTGAATAACTACACTTTACGTACTGACCTCCATCTGCCGACAGTCGACCAGCACATAATAACACTTTACAAACGATTTTTTACTAATTTGTACGGACATCCAAACAGTTTAATAAGTAATATGGCTGACATTCGCATGGATACGAGAAGACTAAAAAGGCGCTGGATGAGGGATCTGATCTCTTAGACAGCCGAGGTAATTGACTCAAGCCAAGAAGGGGGTGCTGTTGGGTGCGTACCTTCCTCATGCCTCACATGTCATTATTTCATTTTATCGCCATCTCATTCGCTGATTGTCCGCACTTTGCAGACGGGTGCGAATTAATAATTAAGTAAAAAAAAAATGTTTCTAATGAAGTTGAAGGATAAAAAAAAAATTAAAAAACTGGAACAATTGTCGAAGTATCTAAAACTGGCCTCAGCTTTCACAAACCATTTATCAATAATTGCAATCAAGTAACTTTCGTAGTCAACGGACTTCATAAACTTTGAACATTTCGGTAAAAAACTTAAGAGTTGTTATTTTGTCATTGAAGCAAACTAATTACTGATCAAGCAAACTCTTCTTTAAAAAAGTAATAATTTAGTATGCACATTGTTTGGCAATCCTAAAGTAGTTATTTCCATCACTAGTACCAATAGTGTTGTTTTCGATGCGCGGTCTAGTTTAACGCGCGAGGCTTAGCCGATCGCGGAAATTAGACCAAGCACCAAAAACACACTTTTGGTACATGTTGTGAACAATAATTTTCATCATACTGCTCATACGAATACATTAAAACACTTTTATATTTCATTAATAACTTGTAGATACAATATAAGATTTTTTTTTTTTTCTTCATATCTTGATTTGCGCCTAATTTAAATAAGGGCATGTTAGGCATGGGGAATGATGGCACCCAGCGGTACCTCTTGTCTGGCTTGTGTCAGTTAATCTGGTTTGTTAACGAAGGAGATCTCTCATCCAACGCCGTTTTGATCTCCTGTTTATTATATAATATAAGAAATTAAATTGACAATTTTTTACTTTCACTTACCTATATATGAAATATATAGTAAGGGGAAGTATTGCGATCGTGAAAAATGTCGACTTCCGGTTTTCAACGGAAATACACGTTTTGGGGTCCCCTGACCAAGTCCCGCGAAATGGTGTTGTATGTGTGTGTGTGTGTGTGTGAACAGACTAGCTCAAAAACTATAAACCCTGCGCGGGTATTTAGTGTATGTATATGCCCGCGATGTGACCTCAAAAATTTCATCAAAATTTCTCAAAGGGAGGGGGTACTTTATTTAATAACTTTTAAGTTTTTTTCGATTTTCTCAAAAACGGCTCAAACGATTTTGATTAAACTGAGTATTTGATATATTAATATGCCCGAGATATGACTGTTCAAATTTCAGCAAAATTGATCAACCCGAGGGGGACTTTACTTAATAAATTTTTTTATCATTTCCACATGGTTTTTTATTTACTCAAAAACGGCTTTAACGATTTTGATCAAACTGGGTATTTGATGTTTGTATAAGCCAAAGACGTGATAGCCAACATTTCATCAAAATTGGTCAAACGGAGGGGACACTTTATTTGATAACTTTTTTTCCAATTTTTACACTTTTTTCGAATATCTCAAAAACGACTTTAACGATTTTCATCAAACTCGTCATGTTTATGAAAATTAGGTGTTCTTTAACATCAGGTAAGCTTTATAGTTATTAAAATTTTCTGAGGGGGCTTAAATGGGGAAGGGGCCTTTTTTTCTGTAAAGTACCCTTAATTTTGTTTATATGGAAAAATTAACTGTCTCTCATTACGCCTAAAAAGAAGAAATGGCTAAATATGAAATATGAAAAAAATCATGTAAACATATAGAGGAGGAAAAAAAAAAATATTCTGTCAACTCATAAAATACATTGAGCACATGCGGCGGAGTACGACTTTAATGACAGATCATTGTTCATAATTAAAGCCGTTCTGTTCATTTAATGGAAATTATTTGCTTCCTGGTAACTACATGAAATTTTCAACAAGTGCATAGAGAATTATAAAATTAGACGACTTGGAGTATTATGCTTGCATTGCCAAATTATCACAAGTAAAAACATTTATTTAATAATAAAAGAAATTAGTGTTTTTTATAGAGCAAATAAAAACAAAAATAAGAAATAACTGTGGACAAATGTGTAACTTCTAGAAGGGGCAATTAACATAACACATCAATTTCTAATCTAAGTAAGTTGGTAAGTGAAAGTAGTGTGTTTCGCGCACGCACCAAATGTTTTTAAAAAAACATGTGTTTATTAACTTAAAATAGAAGAAAAGTACTATTCATTATAGTAAAACCTTTGTTTGGCATTGCCTTAGTATTTCTCTTTTATTTTGCACTTCAAATATACTACTTATATTAGAATGAAGCACAGTATAGCTACAAGTAACCTCCTTCAAACACATGTTTATTAATGTATACCTATTGGTAGCAGGTAAGGTTAGCGCACCAAAGAGATTTTTCAGGCCTAGGACCGAAAAGTGCTACTTTACGGACTCAAACCGAGTATTGAAAACACATGTTTTTGATGCAGTATGATAAAAAATATTTTACTTAATAGTGTTTGTTTTTTAACTATGAGATTTCTTGTACCATAAGTTCTATTGTGGTACAACTCTCAGATTTAATCATGTACCCCTTTAAAAAAAAAAAAAAAAAAAAAAAAAAAACTGTAGCACTACAACCCATCGATATCCATGTGTGCTGTACTGTGCAGTGTAAGGAAGAACTGTTTCTTGGACAGCGGTCGTCCAAGGAGGTTATTGACAGTGATCAATTTCAACCGCCAGGTTTTTTCCCCTTAATTTTTCAATTAATAGTGACCGAGAATATCTGTGAAAGAATATTAAAGACCAACGACCTTCCACGAAGACCTCGAACCTTCTAGAATGTTCCTTCTACGACTATATGTAAGGAGCGAGTGACTTGGCCAGTAGTCCCAGTCTGTGTCTTGACTGTGAAGCTCAAGCCATATAATTTGTGTGCTATAAGGTTATAATTTTTTTAACCTGCTCGGATATTTACGTAGTTATAATTCGTGTGGAATTTATAATTGTATATTTTTTTGTTGAATAAATATTTATTAACCCACAGAAGTGTTACAATATCATTCAAAAAATAAAATTGATATTGAATGGATAATGTTGATGTTTCCTTATAGTTAATAGTCATCTCCGTAAGAGAAATGCTCACACAAAAACTTCTTCCGGGTTAAAGAAATGAACAAAGAAAAAGCAAAATTGAAAAAAAAAATGTATTCCTTTTCATAACGCATCAACTGTAAAGGTATTTATAAAGTTTTGTAAATTTCTTCTATTCCAACAACAATGAACACAAAGCGTAAGGCACTACTCTTCAACGGGAAATGCCCAAAGTATTGAAATTCAGAGACTGGAGGGAACAATAGGACAACAAACCTAATTAGCGGAAGCGGAAGAAGAAGAAGAAGAAAGAGGAAGAAGCGAGGTAAAGTTTTAAAGTCGGGGCGAGTTGTCCAATCAGATCTCTAATTGCGGGCCGCTGTTTGACCACGTGACCGGACTCGGGGGCAGCACCCCCCTCTACCTTTCCAAAACATAAACTTCCCAGCCTTAAATCCACAGGTCCAATAGGATTACAATTGATAGGGGCGCTTTGTGTTAATATTGCAACTGCCTTGTCATATTATCTTGTCCTTTTAGTATAGTGTTAATAAATATTTGTCTTTGAACGGTCTCCTTGTTGATGCTAGTACATCGTGTGCGGGCGTATTTTCTTTTGGTTCTTAATAAAAAAAAAAATAAAAAAAAACGTCATGATTTTTCTTCAGTATTATCCGAATTATTTTTATTAAATTCATTCAGCGTAGAATTTTATCATGTTATATTATAATTAGAGCTCGGATTCCCGTGCAATTGCATCTTTTTTTTGGAAAGTCAGAATAAAGCGAATTCAAGTTACTTATCCGAATCAAGCCTAATGGGATGTTTTAATGAAGTTTTATACTGCACGAAATTGCACGTTTTGGGGTTTACTGCACGAAATTGCACGTTTTGGGGGTTACTGCACGAAATTGCACGTTTTGAAGTTTTATTGCAAAATTGCATTATTTGAAGAAAAAAAAATGATTACAAATTTAAATTTTCTTATATACGCATCAAATAATTAGGGAATTAGGAATAGGAAAAGAAAAATAACAGAAAGGAAACATAGGAAAAAATCTGGTGCGTGCGCGCAACACACAACTTTCACTTACCAACTTACTTAGATTAGAAATTGACGTGTTTTGCAAAATATCATTTCCCAAAGTCACACATTTTTCTACATTCATATCTTATTTTTGTTAATCGTTAAAGCCGTTTTTGAGTAAATTAAAAAAAAACCTGTAAAAATGATACAAAATTTATTAAGTAAAGTCCCCCCTCCCGTAGATCAATTTTGATGAAATTTTTACAGTCGTATCTCGGGCATATAAATACATTAAATACCAAGGTTGATCAAAATCGTTAAAACCGTTTTTGAGTAAATAAAAAAAACACGTGAAAATGATACAAAATTTATTAAGTAAAGTCCCCCCTCCGGTTGATCAATTGTGATGAAATGTTGGTTATCACATCTTTGGCATATAAATACATTAAATACCAAGTTTGATCAAAATCGTTAAAACCGTTTTTGAGTAAATAAAAAAAACACGTGAAAATGATACAAAATTTATTAAGTAAAGTCCCCCCTCCGGTTGATCAATTGTGATGAAATGTTGGTTATCACATCTTTGGCATATAAATACATCAAATACCAAGTTTGATCAAAATCGTTAAAACCGTTTTTGAGTAAATAAAAAAAACACGTGAAAATGATACAAAATTTATTAAGTAAAGTCCCCCCTCCGGTTGATCAATTGTGATGAAATGTTGGTTATCACATCTTTGGCATATAAATACATCAAATACCAAGTTTGATCAAAATCGATAAAACCGTTTTTGAGTAAATAAAAAAAAATCTGGTGCTTGCGCGCAACACACAACTTTCACTTACCAACTTACTTAGATTAGAAATTGACGTGTTTTGCTAAATATCATTTCCCAAATTCACACATTTTTCTACATTCATATCTTATTTTTGTTAATCGTTAAAGCCGTTTTTGAGTAAATAAAAAAAACACGTGAAAATGATACAAAATTTATTAAGTAAAGTGCCCCCTCCGGTTAATCAATTTTGATGAAATTTTAACAATCATATCTCGGGCATATAAATACATCAAATACCCAGTTTGATCAAAATCTTTAAAGCCGTTTTTGAGTAAATAAAAAAAACACGTGAAAATGATACAAAATTGAAATACAAAAAAAGTAAAGTGCCCCCTCCGGTTAATCAATTTTGATGAAATTTTAACAATCATATCTCGGGCATATAAATACATTAAATACCCAGTTTGATCAAAATCTTTAAAGCCGTTTTTGAGTAAATAAAACAAACACGTGAAAATGATACAAAATTTATTAAGTAAAGTCCCCCCTCCGGTTAATCAATTTTGAAGAAATTTTAACAGTCATGTCTCGGGCATATACTTACATCAAATACCCAGTTTGATCAAAATCTTTAAAGCCGTTTTTGAGTAAATAAAACAAACACGTGAACATAATACAAAATTTATTAAGTAAAGTCCCCCCTCCGGTTAATCAATTTTGATGAAATTTTAACAGTCATATCTCGGGCATGTACATACATCAAATACCCAGTTTGATCAAAATCGTTAAAGCCGATTTAGAGTAAATAAAAAAAAACACGTGAAAATGTTACAAAATTTATTAAGTAAAGTGCCCCCTCCGGTTAATCAATTTTGATGAAATTTTAACAATCATATCTCGGGCATATAAATACATTAAATACCCAGTTTGATCAAAATCTTTAAAGCCGTTTTTGAGTAAATAAAACAAACACGTGAACATGATACAAAATTTATTAAGTAAAGTCCCCCCTCCGGTTAATCAATTTTGATGAAATTTTTACAGTCATACCACGGGCATATTAGTACATTAAATACTCAGTTTAATCAAAATCGTTAGAGCCGTTTTTGAGAAAATCGAAAAAAACGTAAAAAGTTATTAAGTAAAGTACTCCCTCCCTTTAAGTAATTTTGATGAACTTTATGCTGTCACATCGCGGGCATATACCTACACTAAATACCCAATTTCATGATCGCACGGTTTATAGTTTTTGAGCTAGTCTGTTCACACACACACACACAGACACACACACACACACACACGCACACAGACCATTTCGCGGGACTTGGTCATTTCGACTCAGGGGACCCCAAAACGTGTATTTCCGTTGAATACCGGAAGTCGAAATTTTTCACGATCGCAATACTTCCACTTACTATATATTTCATATATAGGTAAGTGAAAGTAAAAACATGTGAAAATGATATTAAATTTATTAAGTAAAGTCCCCCCTCCGGTTGATCAATTTTGATGAAATTTTTATAGTCATATTTCAGGCATATAAATAGATCAAATACTCAGTTTAATCAAAATCGTTAGAGCCGTTTTTGAGAAAATCGAAAAAAACTTAAAAAGTTATTAAATAAAGTACCCCCTCCCTTTGAGCAAATTTGATGAAATTTTTGCTGTCACATCGCGGGCATATACGTACTCTAAATACCCAATTTCAGGTTCGCACGGTTTATAGTTTTTGAGCTAGTCTGTTCACACACACACAGACACACAGACACACACACACACACACACACACAGACCATTTCGCGGGACTTGGTTATTTTGACTCAGGGGACCCCAAAACGTGTATTTCCGTTGAAAACCGGAAGTCGAAAATTTTCACGATCGCAATACTTCCACTTACTATATATTTCATATATAGGTAAGTGTAAGTAAAAATAAAGTAACATGAGAGATGTAAACAAACACAAACCTCCAATTTCCAAGAACTAAGGGCTCAGTAGTTCCTAGATGTTTACATTTTGTTTCTTAATCTTCATCGTTCTGTCACTATCAATCTTGCTTCTGTCGAGTATATTGTTACTTAAAATGCCAAAAATTGGATGGATTGAAAAATATCCTGACTCAAAAGGAATGGTAGTGTAGTGTTTTGCAAAACTTGTGATAATAATATTGGATGTGAGAGGAAATCACAAATTGATACCCACTGCAGCACAAGTAAGTACCTAATTATTTTTTAACCATAGAACGGTAAGAGGGGTAGTGCGTGTCATCAGAGTGATTTAAAAATAAGCCTACGCACCGGATATTGCATCTAGTAATTCCATAATATGAGAAGTATCTTTCCTTTATAAGATATCCTATTTTCCAATATAATTACAGCTCACATGCGAGTGTTTTACTCTTTAATCCATATCTTGTTACTATTTGAAGTAAATATTTTATATTCTTTTTTTTTTTTTACCGGAAATATTTTCAAAAATAGAATTGGAAGAAAATGTGCAATCAATTATCAAATTAAAAACCATTTTTATGAATCCAACCATTCAATCTGATTTGGCATTTATTAGATCGAATTTAGCAGCTTTGCCGGTTGCTCTTACAGAACCAGAGGAGAAAAAATCATTCTCTATATGACCAAATAAAAATAGTTGAGGACGTTGGAAAACCATCGGAACATTCAAGAGCGAAAAAGGAATTATCATTTACGAAAAAATTCGAAAATTTTTATAAAAAAAATCGTGAATACAAGCTATTAAAAAATTGTAATGATTGCCTGAACGGAAATTCAGTCACTGTTGAATTGAAGGAGATCTCTATTGCTGAGTCGCTATAAATATTGTCCTTTAACGATTGTAGCAGTTGAGATATATTTTTCTAAATTGAAAGAAAGTTTAAGTGACAGGAGGCACTGTTTTACGGGGGAAAAATTTAGAAATGTATTTATTTATAAACTTTGATTAAAAAAATAATCAATTATAGTTACATTTCTAATGTATTCCATTAATTTTTCTTTACTAATGAAAAAAATCACTATTTTACCAAAATCTATTTTAAAACCAATATTTTAAAAATAAAAGATTTTACTTCAATTTACTCTCTGCTACTTGTTTGTTTAAAAGTAGCTATATATTGTTCACATCAATAATTTAATTCATGATTTTCAAGCAATAATTTTTGTTTGCATTTTTTTGCACGTTTGAAAGTTTTTATTGCACGGTTTTGCACGTTTTTAAGTTTTTATTGCACGTTTTCAAATTTTTACTGCACGGAATTCCGAGCTTTAATTATAATAAATGGTTGTAGTATAGTAATGAAGTTGCTTCAACCATCTATAAGGCGATTTAAGAAAGTATTATAAAATTTAAAGGTGTAATAGTCAACTGTTTTTTTTTACGATAGGCTGATTAATAGTCGGGATTTTCAGTTTAACATTTTTTATTTTGAAAAGCCAAACATGTGGATCTTCGTCTGCGCTAAATAAAGACAAACATGTGAACGAAATGTATCTACGCTAGATGACGATAATTAATGCTGTTACCTGATCCGAGCGGTTCAGTAAAACCTTTACTCTGATCAAGGTGTAAATGTGTCTTATTTTTTTTATTGCCATTAGTTACTTGGTAAATTATAAAATAAAAACAAAAACCTCTAGTAAAAAATGCTCATAAAATCCTCAATGATAAATGAGTAAAAAATCCTATGCTATGCGGTCCCTCGGACAGGACGTAAACGGGAGGTCCCGAGCCTGCACGATGTATGTCAGGTACTCGTTAAAGATCCCTATTATACCTACCCCAATTATACCTGGATAGGCAAAATTTAGGACTCCCTCTGTAGCATCGTCCGATTAGCTTTAGTAGCATTAAGGGACGTTAAACAAACAAAAATCTAGTTCATAAAAAAAAAAAAAAAAAAAAAAAACCTGTACCACTACAAGGGTCTTGGGTTACTATGTAAGGAAGAGCACTGTTTCTTGGTCAGCGGTCGTGCAAGGAGGTGATTTGACCGTGATCTCGCTCAACCGCCAGGTTCTTTCCCCTTAATTTTTCACTTAAGGGTACCCACTTTATAGAGGCTTGGTTTGCCCCAGGAGGGTCTCTTGGCCCACGAGACGAACTGTGGCGAATAATAAAGATATCATGAGCCATGTCAGATTCGAACTCGGGACCTTAAAAGCACAGCAATCCGCTGCCTTACCATTGGGCTACCCCGCTCCCCTTATTCTTGAATTAAGCAAAAGAAAATACAAGCAAAGTAAAAATGATATGATACAATAAATAAATTATAAATAATTTATTTTTTGAAGAGAAAAGATTGGGCTCCGGCGGGAGTCGAACCCGGGTCTCCTGAAGTGACATACGTGGTATGCCAACCACTGCACGAAAGAGCTCGCTTCCAAGCGGAGACAATCCTTCCTCTTCACTGATACCTCTCCCTCGAACTGGTTGATCTTCATCACGGCTTCTGAGTCCAGGTAGATACAAAGACTGCTCAGATACAGTAGGTACAGCAGTCTTTGTATCTACCTTGACTCAGAAGCCCTGATGAAGATCCAAAAGTTGGATCGAAACGTTGGCTTTCGAAAATAAAAAAAAATTTCAAACTGAAAATTCTGATCATCATTTAACTTATCGTAAAGATTAACAGTTGACTGTCTCTCACCTCTATTAATTAAAACAAAATAAAAATAACCACCTGTAATGAAGTAAAGAATAATAATAAAATAAAGAAAATGTTTAAATTCAAAAGAAACTCTTCGTAATGAAGGGAACAAAATTAACTTTTTAATAAATTTTTTAAATGTTTCAGCTATGCATATCCTAACTAACTTGGTGTGGCTTCTTGAATGTTGGGCGATATTCTATTTATATTAACCCTCCAAGGACTAGCATGTCGATAAGATCACACCGAACCTACCCCCACTCATCAGGAGACCCTGCCTTCCCACCCATATTTTCTTGACTTCTACCTCTGCATCCCTTTTCTATAAGATTCAAGTCTTGATTTGTGACCAAAACTGTGACGATTGGCGTACCTTTTACTTCAGAAGAAAATTTTGAAATCTGACGACTTTTGTAAATGGATTCTCACCGACGGAAAGTCTCATAATTTTTGTAATAATTGTTTTTAGCGGGCAAGATTGTAGAGTTATAATCTTCATAGTCTTATCATGCTATACTATGAGTTTCATTAGAAAATATTAATCCCAATGGTTTTTATATGGCCGTAAATATGAGTGTGATCATATGATCATGCTAGGCTTTACCCATGACATAATTTTTACTTTCACTTACCTATATATGAAATATATAGTAAGTGGAAGTATTGCGATCGTGAAAAATTTCGACTTCCGGTTTTCAACGGAAATACACGTTTTGGGACCCCCTGAGTCGAAATAACCAAATCCCGCGAAATGGTCTGTGTGTGTGTGTGTGTGTGTGTGTGTGTGTGTGTGTATGTGAACAGACTAGCTCAAAAACTATAAACCGTGGGAACCTGAAATTGGGTATTTAGTATAGGTATATGCCCGCGATGTGACAGCCAAAATTTCATTAAAATTGCTCAAAGGGAGGGGGTACTTTATTTAATAACTTTTTACGTTTTTTTCGATTTTCTCAAAAACGGCTCTAACGATTTTGATTAAACTGAGTATTTGATCGATTTATATGCCCGAAATAAGACTGTAAAAATTTCATCAAAATTGATTAACCGGAGGGGGGACTTTACTTAATAAATTTTGTATCATTTTCACGTGTTTTTTTTATTTACTCAAAAACGGCTTTAACGATTTTGATCAAACTTGGTATTTGATGTATTTATATGCCCGAGATATGACTGTAAAAATTTCATCAAAATTGATCAACCGCAGGGAGCACTTTACTTAATAAATTTTGTATAATTTTTACGTGCTTTTTTTATTTACTCAAAAACGGCTTTCACGATTGTGTCCAAACTGGGTATTTGATGTATGTATACGCCAAATATGTGATAGCCAACATTTCATCAAAATTGATCTACGGGAGGTGGGACTTTACTTAATAAATTTTGTATCATTTTCACGGGTTTTTTTATTTACTCAAAAACGGCTTTAACGATTAACAAAAATAAGATATGAATGTAGAAAAATGTGTGACTTTGGGAAATGATAATTAGCAAAACACGTCAATTTCTAATCTAAGTAAGTTGGTAAGTGAAAGTTGTGTGTTGCGCGCACGCACCAGATTTTTTAAATTGGTAATCCTACAAAATTTTGATTTTTTTTAAAACAAACTACTTAATATATATTAATTAATAACTATTTTTTGAAGATAAGCTATTAATTTCATTAACACGTTAGATGCGGCGGCGTATTTTAGGGGTATATCCTGAATTGGACGGTATCGGTCCCAGGGGTCCGACAGCTGGGATGAACCACAGACGGTATCGGGCGTCGGGGTCCGATGGGAATGTTTTGACGAAAGTGTTATTTTTTTACTGAAAAGTGAATTAAATGAGCTTCTCAAGGGCTTTATCTCTTGGTAAGGATTAGACCTAGACATAACAGGCGCAGGTCATGCCCCCTGGGTCCGATGCAGGATTTTCGCCATACTTTATCGAAAACAGCATTAAACTGCTGGAATTTTGAATTACCATCCATATTGATAATTTATGCAATGTTAAAACAATTTTTAGGAGTCTTTTACTGGTTTACAACCACTTACTCTATGATAAAAAAAAATTCTTTTTAAATAAATGAATTTATATAATATGAATAAAGCAAATATCAGCACGTTTTATTTATAATTACAGACAGTAAGAATTATTAAAAAAAAAAAATATTGTTTTCTTTCTCATATTTATGCAATTATTAAAGAATGTCAAAGACATTAAACAGAACTACATTGTATAAATTCAAATACATAAAATTAAAGATAACCATGAAGGTAGTCGTTGCAATATTATCGGACGAGGAATGGTGATGCCGTCCAGTAGTCTTGTTTTATTACTGATGGCCTGTATCTCCGGGTCCGATTCTAAATAACAACAGAATTTCATCTGTTAGCAACTTTTGCTGCACTAAAATTCAATAATTTCGTTAAAAATCGACTAAATTGAGTCTTTGAGGTGTTCGGCTTTTCATGTGATAATCGGCTGTTAAGATGGGAATGTAATACATCGGACCCCGGGGACCGATGCCGTACCTAACGTGTTAATTAAATTAATTATTGTTTGCAAAATATATATAGATATTAAATCTAACAAGGGGAGGCTACGGACGTGGGGTCACCGATTACAATGAAACTTTTTTTCGAGTTTCTATATCCAAAAATATTAGATACGTGTCCGAGGGTTCTTGCCTTCTTCTGAGCCGAGAAAAAAAATTTCTTAGGAACGAAAATAGCCAAAAATTGCATCAACAAAGTTGCCGCTGCTCAAAGCTCCTTCAACCAATTTCAATGAAATTTTCAGGCATGTCAGAGTATTGAAAAATATTAGACACGTGTATAGGGGATTGGCGAAATTAGCCTCTGGAAGCCCAGAATAAATCATTCAATATTGTGGTATATTCGTGCTCTGGGTAACGTTAAAAATCAATTCCATTACTTTGTAAATTGAATAAATTACGTTTTTCAGCTTTTTACGTCAAAAACTAAATATTTGTATTGAAATATTATTAAATATTTTTCTTGAAAAAGCATTTTTTGCTTACCTAGATTGAAGAAAATTTTTCAACCAAAAAAAAAAAATTACTATTTGAAATATGTTCCAGTTTTTATGTCAAAAGCACAATTTCATAGTTAATTAAAAAAATATTTAAGATAATTTTGCGAAAAATTGAATTCGAAAGTTTGAATTTTGAATCTGAAAGTATTTCCATTGTTGTTTTCCCTTGCCCAAAGAATTAAGGAATTATTTTATGATTGAAAACGTTTGTTAAAAATTAAGAATAATAAATCTTTGGAAGACGACAACTGTTTTTATTTAATTAAGGGATTGCAGTTATAAACACAGTATGAACTTCTAAATACAAAAAACAGGGTCAACGACATGTAATATAAATAACCATGACAAACTGATTAGGTAGGTAATTCCTTCTCTCAGGTTTGTGGAAAATAACTTCACTCTCCCATTGGCATTCGTCCCGTACGTATCTACTGCGAAAAGTTTGTTCTTAAACATATTAATTGGATTATCTAGCTTTTGATTTATTTGGCATCTCTTGGGCATCTTTTTTGGATTTTGATTAATCGACATTTCTCTGTCACTAATTAAATCTTCTTTTTTTTCATTGTTAAAAAATATGAACGGTCAAAATTTGGACGACTGTTTTATTCATCTTTGTTATGATAAGAACATCGTGAAACAAGGTCATAAATATTTTTGGGGAATCAACAAAAAATTTTTTGGTGACTGTCTCCTCCAAGCAAGGAAATTTTGTTATTAAAAAATATTTCCTGTTAAATATTTATAATATTTAAATAAAAATTTAGAAGATAAAAAAAAGAGAGAAAAAAAAACTTCGTCTCAAAATAATTTGTTTTTAAATATAAATATTTAGTTTTTGAAGTAAGAAGCTGAAAAAACGTAGTTTATTCAATTTACAAAGTAATGGAATTGATTTTTAACGTTATCGAGAGCGCTAATATAACACAAAATTGAATGATTTATTCTGGGCTTCCAGAGGCTAATTTCGCCAATCCCCTATACACGTGTCTAATATTTTTCAATACTCTGACATGCATGAAAATTTCATTGAAATTGGTTGAAGGAGCGTTGAGCAGCGGCAACTTTGTTGATGCAATTTTTGGCTACTTTCGTTCCTAAGAAATTTTTTTTCTCGGCTCAGAAGGCCCATTGGCAAGAACCCTCGGACACGTATCTAATATTTTTGGATATAGAAACTCGAAAAAAAGTTTCATAGTAATCGGTGACCCCACGTCCGTAGCCTCCCCTTGTAAGTATTTTTCTTAATGTCTAGGTTTCTGAAATAAAATAACCTTGACAAAAGATATCATACTAGATCTAATTTTTTAAGAAAAAAAATTTGCTCGTCCTTGAAGGGTTAATATTTGCCTCTGCGTTATACCCTGCAATCCTTAAGAGCCTTGATTTGAGGGATACCGATCGATAGAATTTATTTACAGATACCGACTAAAATAATAACAAAATACAAACTTCCTGTTGGGATATAGCTCCGTCGGTTCCTATTGGTGTAATTTTGGAATAGCTGCAATCAGGAAGGCGGTTGCTCACACTATCAGCTTTCAATCTGCCGCCGCGATGAAATTAGCGAGAGCAATAAAGTTAGGGCGAGGTTGGCGCTTTCTAAAGGAACACACACACCTCACCAGGTAATCCTATTAGTTATAGTTTACCTGTGTGGGCTAAGCCGGCTTTTGCAAGTTCCGCTCTCAGTTACCTATGCAAGATATCGGTTCGAGAATAAATACTTCTCCGCCTATATTCGCTACTAAGCCTCGCAACTTGGAGAACTTAAGAAGCCCCACGAAACGGGTACTTGTCCTTTAATTTAGGAACTTATATAAGAAAAGTTTGATATACTTAGTGACAGTTTCTATCAAGATCCTTCAAATTAGGGACGTTTATAGTTTAAATTATCGTACGCCAACACTAAGGTTGGTTTAAAATAATTTTTAATTATAATTCATAACTCAAAACTTCAAACTCGAAACCGTACTACCCCACACATACTATCTTCTACTCCAATCCTACCTCTCTGACAGATTCTTCTCTATCCGGCAGGGCTCAGAGATTTCTTCAATCCGACCAATCTTAGCAGGAGTTCCGCAGGGTTCAATACTGGCTCCGTTACTTTACATCATATACACTCATGACATACCTACCAACTCTAAAATTCTCACTGCAACTTACGCTGACGATACCGCAATTTTAACAATACACCATGACCCCAGTCTTGCCTCATTGAATTTACAGAATCACTTACTTCAATTAAAAAAAATCTGGTGCGTGCGCGCAACACACAACTTTCACTTACCAACTTACTTAGATTAGAAATTGACGTGTTTTGCTAAATATCATTTCAGAAAGTCACACATTTTTCTACATTCATATCTTATTTTTGTTAATCGTTAAAGCCGTTTTTGAGTAAATAAAAAAACCCGTGAAAATGATACAAAATTTATTGTAATAAACAACACAAAATTTGTTGAGTAAAGTTCCCCCCTCCGGTTAATCAATTTTGATGAAATTTTTAGTCATATCTCGGTAATATTCATACATCAAATACCCAGTTTGATCAAAATCTTTAAAGCCGTTTTTGAGTAAATAAAAAAAACACGTGAAAATGATACAAAATTTATTAAGTAAAGTCCCCCCTCCGGTTAATCAATTTTGATGAAATTTTTACAGTCATATCTCGGTAATATACATACATCAAATACACAATTTGATCAAAATCGTAAAAGCCGATTTAGAGTAAATAAAAAAAACCCGTGAAAATGATACAAAATTTATTAAGTAAAGTCCCCCCTCCGGTTGATCAATTTTGATGAAATGTTGGCTATCACATATTTGGCATATACATACATCAAATACCCAGTTTGATCAAAATCGTTAAAGCCGTTTTAGAGTAAATAAAAAAAAACACGTAAAAATGTTACAAAATTATAAAGTAAAGTCCCCCCTCAAGTTAATCAATTTTGATGAAATTTTTACAGTCATATCTCGGGCATATTAATACATCAAATACTCAGTTTAATCGAAATCGTTAGAGCCGTTTTTGAGAAAATCGAAAAAAACCTAAAAAGTTATTAAGTAGGGGGTACTTTACTTACCCTTTAAGTAATTTCGATGAAATTTATGCTGTCACATCGCGGGCATATACCTACACTAAATACCCAATTTCAGGATCGCACGGTTTATAGTTTTTGAGCTAGTCTGTTCACACACACACACACACACAGACACACACACAGACCATTTCGCGGGACTTGGTCATTTCGACTCAGGGGACCCCAAAACGTGTATTTCCGTTGAAAACCGGAAGTCGAAATTTTTCACGATCGCAATACTTCCACTTACTATATATTTCATATATAGGTAAGTGAAAGTAAAAATGGTACACACTATGGAAAATGAAATTAAATCATGACAATTCACAACACATAACTTTCACACTCAGACGAGATACATGCCCACCAGTTTATATCGGCGACAACCAAATTCCACAGACAGAAACTGTACGCTACCTTGGACTTCTGTTCGACCGAAGGATGACTTGGGGCCCACGTGTCAAAATGAAAAAGAAGACCTTAAACATACGCTTAAAAATTCTTTACTCCCTTTTTGCCAAATCTTCTAAATTAATATTAGACAAAAACTGAATACATACACCTACTTACTTAAACCCATTTGGACATACGCCTCACAAATTTTTGGCTCAGCTAAAAAGATACACTTACAAAAATTACAAACTTTTCAATCCAAAATTTTAAGACTGATTACGGACGCTCCGAGGTACGTAAGTAACCAAACTCTACATACAGACTTACAACAACCGACTATCCAACAACATATACGAACGCTTTACTCACGCTTCTTTGTTAAATTGGATGGACATAACAATAGATTAATTCACGACATGGCCACGGTTGACTTGCCCGTTCGAAGGCGGCTAAAAAGAAGCTGGATGAGAGACCTCCTCTCCTGAATTTATTGTCAAGCCCGGAAAGAGGTGCTGCTGGGCACTTTCCTTCCTTCAAGCCAATATCAAGCCAATCAAATAATTCATAACTACTACAGTCAAAATCGTTTATAAGGACACCGGCTATAACAAACAAAATAGTCGGCCCCATGAAATAACAGACAGAAAAAAGCATTAATATCGCTTACAACGGACATCGGTTATAGTGAACAAGTCGGTTAAAGCGAACAATTTCTTGGAACAGTGGCAGTTGAAATGTCGCTTACAACGTACATTTAAAGACTAAGTTCTACGAAATGAAGAAAAAAAGTTTTGTTTACTTTACATCAATGCACTCGGTCGTGTCTCAATTCAGTTCACTCTTGTATTTATACACGGAAACATGCCATGACAACAGTATATGTACGGTTGAGAAACAGTTTGGGATAGTTTGCCGAGTCGATTCCGCGAGTACGATTGCCCGTGAATTAAAAACACCTCGTTCAACTGGATATGAAACTCCAGTAATTGTCAAAGAATCTTTCTCGGTCTCCACTTCAATCGAAAATTTTTTTTTTGCCGAACTACAAGGAAGGCGACAGGCAAGAATGACAGATTTTTTTATTTAACTTACTTATTTACATGTAAGTTTGGATTTGATAATATGTATTTTCACCCATTCTCCATTATATATTTTTTAATTTAATTTTTTATAAAATTTTAAATGTATATTTTTAGAATACCAAGATTTTGCATTATGAGTATTGTTTATTTAGTACCTTATTATGTACTTTAATTGTTATTAGTTATTATGCACTTAAATTGATGTAAGATTAATTATGTACTTAAATTACGTAAGATGAAAATATGTATCGATAATGCTCAATATTAAACAGACCCAAAATTAAGACGAAGTGACTATAGGGACCAGCTTAACTCCGTTTACCGATAATACCGCTTATTGAGAACATCGGCTATAACGTACAAAATCCTCCAGTCCGTTAGTCAGTCAGTTCGTTATAAACGATTTTGACTGTAATTATAATTGAAGGGGTCGCACAGTGCTTCGATCAATGGACAAAAATCGAAAAATCAAGTTTTTATTTTTTTCTTGAATATGCATTTAAAATATTCCTATTGATGTAAATGATCATGAAATGTAATATTAACATATATTTGTTTACTCAATTGCTATTAAAATTAAGAAATGTTTCGAAAAAAAAACACTATTAGTGACCACTTACTCGTATTAGTCGAGAAGGGATTTTAGATCGAAGGTAAAGACTAGATATAAACATTGGCTTTGTCGTAATCTTTTCATTTAGTCTTCTTTCTGTTTAGAAGAGGTATACTGTGAACTTTATTTTAAGTGAAAGTCGAAATTATTTTGGAAAATATGGCCAAGGGAAAGAAATTTTTTTGACTCTTTCGATGTTCTACTAACTTTAAAGTGAAATATTTCAAAATGTTCGCAAAACACCTCTTTCATTTTTTAAATATTTGTAGTCTAACTAATTTAGAATAAAAATGTGTAAAGATAATCTGCGATAACCTGCGACTCTGACTTTGACAATTTTTTTTCAAATGAAATCAGGTACTCAGCGCTTGCTTGAAAACCTATTCGCATCTACAACAATTAGATTAGCCGTTCTAATTAGATACATTTTTACAATCAATTCCATAAAAAATATTAGTTTTTACTATAGTAAATTGACCAATATCAATAATTTTAAGCAGTGTCAGAAAGTATGCCCTAATTAAAAAGATATATTTATAAAATCAATGTAGCTACTATTTTGTCTTTACATATAATTTATTTGTAATTGGAAATTGCGTTCACTGCATTATCCTATAAAAGTAATATTTGACATTTCAATTAAAAATAAAGCTCTCATTTAATTTTGGACCTGAATTTGCCCACTAGTCATGAGTATCTTTTTACTTTCACTTATCTGTATATGAAATATATTGTAAGTGGAAGTATTGCAATCGTGAAAATTTTCGACTTCCGGTTTTCAACGGAAATACACGTTTTGGGGTCCCCTGAGTCAAAATAACCAAGTCCCGCGAAATGGTCTGTGTGTGTGTGTCTGTGTGTCTGTGTGTGTGTGTGTGTGTGTGTGTGTGTGTGTGTGTGTGTGTGTGTGTGTGTGTGTGTGTGTGTGTGTGTGTGTGTGTGAACAGACTAGCTCAAAAACTATAAACCGTGCGAACCTGAAATTGGGTATTTAGAGTATGTATAAGCCCGCGATGTGACAGCAAAAATTTCATCAAATTTGCTCAAAGGGAGGAGGTACTTTATTTAATAACTTTGTAAGTTTTTTTTCGATTTTCTCAAAAACGGCTCTAACGATTTTGATTAAACTGAGTATTTGATCTATTTATATGCCTGAAATATGACTGTAAAAATTTCATCACAATTGATCAACCGGAGGGGGGACTTTACTTACTAAATTTTGTATCATTTTTACGTGTTTTTTTTATTTACTCAAAAACGGTTTTAACGATTTTGATCAAACTTGGTATTTGATGTATTTATATGCCCGCGATGTGACTGTGAAAATTTCATCAAAATTGATCTACGGGAGGGGGGACTTTACTTAATAAATCTAAGTAAGTTGGTAAGTGAAAGTTGTGTGTTGCGCGCAAGCACCAGATTTTTTATGTTTTAAAAATCGAAAACTCTTTGAAAAGTTGATTTCTGCGGCTGTAAGAAAGATGCCGTCTTGTCTTATTTAGTAGGGGAAAATTGGAGCCTGATTTATTTACCTATTTGGAAGATAAAGTTAGATGGTTTTGTTTGAAATTGAGCCAAAAATGGAGTGAGTGCAGTCGTAGAAAAATTCTTTTTAAAAAACGTTACGAAGAATGGTTGAACATGGACTGCACATTTACAGTAGACAACAAAAATTTTTTTAACATTGATGATAACGCAGGAACAAGTCGCGGTAGACCTTTAATAACCTTTTCAGAGTGTTCAGTCAAAACAAAATAAAATACGAGTGGAGGAGCTAATTTCCACGAGAACGTCAGATGAACTGATGTTTATATTTCTCTTATGTATATAGTTTCAAAAATTATTTTAATAAATAAGTAAAATATTATTTATATAAGTAGTATTATTTGTACAATCACTAAAGTATCTTTTGTGTTTGGTTAATTATCTTATTAAAGATAAATTTTGATAAACTAACCAGTAATGATTCTCTAATTTCCCTTAAATGTAAGATAATTTGCCAAATCCATAATGTGCTTTTTTTTTTTTATATAACTTGGTCGAATATTATTTCCGAGCCCGCATATGAGGTATATTCGTAATCAGCTCAGCATTCTCTATAATATTCCATGGACAAAAGATTTTTGTCCAAAAACTCCATATACTCGAAGCATTGTGGGTCGGGGCAAAATAGTGCCAAGCAACATTTTTAACAAAAAATAAACTGTACCTGCAGTCTGCTCTATATTACGTAGGACTATATGACTATAGAGTGCTCTTTATAGTCATATTTAGGAGGCATTTCCATCATAGACATATAGTTCTACGTAATATTCAGCAGACTGCAGCTACAGTTTATTTTTGTTAAAAATGTTGCTTGGCACTATTTTGCCCCGAACCCTTCAATTCACTGGTGTTTGGTCAAAAGGGGTTGTCATGGAATGTGAAGCTTAAACAACGATTTACCAAGCTATTGAAAATCAGTATAAATTCTTTCTATATGGATAATATATGGACCTGTCTGTGAAGTTGGGAGATGAAGGTTGCGGAAAAACGAAGAACTTCGACGCATGTATCAAGACGAAGAATTGGTGACATACCTCAAGAAGTGTCAATTAAGATGGGCAGGACATGTCGAAAGGATGCCTGAAGTTTGACTGCCTAAAACGCTGTTGAATGGCAAGCCAGGAGGACGAAGGCAAAGAGGGCGACCACGAAGCCGATGGAAAGAAGGCGTTGAAAAAACTCTGGAAAAGCTGGGAGTTAGAAGATGGAGGAGACAAGCCATAGACAGAGCGGAGTGGCAAAACGTCCTAAAACTATTGTAAAGGAGGCCCAGGTTCTCAAAAGGACCGTAGGGCCATGGAGTGAGTGAGAATAGTATTCACAAAAAGATATTAAACAAACAAACAAACGTGACTAATCAAACCTTACATACTGATTTCCACATGCCAACAGTCGGCAAACACATCAAAACTCTTTACAAAAGTTTTCACACAAACCTACACGGTCCTAATTAATAAGATATATGGCCACAGATGGAATGCATATAAATGTGAAGAGGTGATTAAAAAGGCGCTGGATGAGAGATCTTCCTTATGGACGAGGGACCCTTAACATACCAAAAAAACTAAAAAAAGCCAGACAAGAGGTACTGTGTGGTGTCATCCTTCTCCATGCCTCACATGTCATTATATAACTGCCATTACATCTGCGGATTGTCGATATATTGTTGACAGGAGTGGACATACAAATAAAGTAAAAAAAAAAAAAAAAAATGTTAGAGTGCTTGTAAACTGGTAAAAATAAAAAATGATGAATATTGAAAAAATAAATGAAGTGTATTGTTACAGTTAAATTTTCGTTAAGGCATTTAAATTTAATTTAAAATTTCGTCATGGCAACAAAACCAAAACAAAAATTATTTCTTTATTTTTATAAGCCAGAGCAGCTGGTGTCTAAATAAAATAATGATGTAGATTTAATATAAATTATAGAAATACTTATTTTCCTGTATTAGAGATAAATAATTAATAACTGATAATATTTATTATTTATTTTTTTTTTTTTTTTTTTTTTTTTTTAATAACTTTATTTATATATCCACACCTGTCACAAACAAAAACGCGACAATAAGCGGATGTGATCGATATATAGCACACAAAAAAAAAAAACAGGCATGTCAGGCATGAGGGAGTTCGGCACCCATCGGCACCTCCTCCTGACATGAAATTCAATAAGATTTTATACTAGAAGATCTCTTAGCCAGCTCCTTTTTAGCCTTCTTCTGGTGTTCTCGGGCATGTCCGATGTCGCCATATTCTGTATTAGTTTGTTGTAATGTCCTTGGAGTTTGTCGTGAAATCTTTTGTATGATGTATGAATATATTCTTGGACAGTAGGTATTTGTAGGTCTGTGTGAATGGTTTTGTTGCTGACGTACCAGGGTAAACGTGTAATTAGTCTTAGTGTTTTTGATTGAAATGTTTGTATTTTCTGTATGTGAGTCTTTTTCGCTGTCCCGAAAATTTGCGATGCGTATGCCCATAAGGGTTTTAAAAGGTATGTATAAGTGTTCAGTCTTTGTCTGATCATCATTTTCGATCGCTTGTGAAGAATGGGGTACAGTAATTTTAGTCTTCTGTTTAAGCTCAGGCGTTTCTGTTTTACATGTGGGCCCCATGTCATTCTTTCGTCGAAAGTAAGTCCTAAGTAATGAACGGTATTAGTCTGTTGGATTGGTTCATTGTTTATATAAACTGGAGGGCAGGCGTTGTGTCTCAGAGTAAATGTGATGTGCTGAGATTTTTCGTGGTTGAGTTTTATTTTCCATTGTTTAAAATATTTCTCTAGCTTTCCTAGGTAATGTTGAAGTGTCTGCGAAGCTCGAGTGATATCAATGTGTCTAGTGAGAATGGCTGTATCGTCTGCGTACGTTGCTATTATAGTGTTTGGGCATGTTGGTATATCATGGGTGTATATTATGTACAGTAGGGGTGCGAGTATTGACCCTTGTGGCACTCCGGCTTTAATTGGATGCATAGTAGATACCTCTGTTCCTTGTCGGACAGAAAAGAACCTGTCAGATAGAAAGGAGAGAAGTATGAGATAGTAGGTCGAAGGAAGAAAAGATTTAAGTTTGAAAAGTAGTCCTTTGTGCCAGACTCTGTCAAAAGCTTGGGCTACATCCAAGAATACGCCAGTAGCATATAATCTCCTCTCTAGTGCGACTGAGATGTAGTCTGTGACTCGGTGTAGTTGGTGTATGGTTGAGTGAAATGAACGGAATCCAAATTGATGTTCGGGTAGTATTTGTTTGTCAGTTAGTATGTCGAGTAGTCGTTTGTAAAATAGTTTTTCAAAAATTTTAGAGCAAACCGGTAGTAAACTGATAGGTCGGTATGAAGAGGGGTTTTTGCTATCTTTGTTGGGCTTGGGAATCATCAGTATGTGTGAGTATTTCCATTGTAATGGGAATTTTGTCGTCCTTAGTATAGAGTTGAAGATAGTTGTTAGGAAGACTATAGCTTTTCTGGGCATATGCTGGAGTAGATCGGCAGTGATCAGGTCGTGTCCTGGTGCTTTCTTTTTCGGAAGTTTGTTTATTTCAAAAAGGACTTCAGACGGTCTAAAAGCAATTGGTGGTAGGGTTAAAGGTAAAGGTTTATCTAAGGTGTCCTGTACCAAGGTTTCGTGTTCATCGTCTGTGTAGTCAGTATGTGGTGTAAAGACAGTGGACAGATGATTAGCAAATATTTCAGATTTTTCACTGTCCGACGCGGCCCAAGAGCCATCTTCTTTTCGAAGTGGCGCTGACACCTCGCGATGCCTAAGCAATCTCTTTGTATGTCTCCATAAACTTCCGTCATCTGTATTAAGATTTTCTAAAAATGAATCGTAATTTGTCTGTTTAAATTTTTGTATTTGCCGTTTTAGTTCGTTATTTATTCGGTTGTAAGTCTGTTTATCTGATGGTAGTCTTTTAGTCTGCCATACCTTACGAGCTCTTCTCTTTGCTCTGATCAAATCTCTTATATATTGTGGGTAACATTGCTGATTACTTTTTGTTCTTCTTGGTACTGACGATGTGAGTGCTGATTCCTGTATGGTCTTCGTCAGAAATTCGACAGCATCTTCAACTTCTTTTTCATCTTTTATCGAGATAGGAACTGAGAGCTTTTGATTTAGAATTTCTTGATAACAATCCCAGTCTATCTTCCCTCGATTTAGCGTCGGCCGTTTTTCTTTTTGGCAAGGTTCGTCAAAAAGGGTTAGCTGTATAAGGGAATGATCAGAGCATAGATCAGAGCTGGTTCTAATTGTATAAGGTATGGTCTGCAGTCCTTTTGTGATAAAGAAATCGAGTAAGTCAGGTGTCTTGAGTCTAGACGTGGGCCAGTAAGTCGGTGAATTTGGAGAAATAGTGTTTAATGAGAGTTGTTGGAGTGCAGTCTGCAAGTTTCTCCCTCTTGGTGTACATAGTCGGGACCCCCATGCCTGATGCTTAGCATTGTAATCACCCCCGGCAATGAAACATCTTCCCAGTTTATCAAAGAAATTGTTAAACATGCCAGGTGTCAGCGCATAACGAGGAGGGCAATACACCGCAGCTAGTGTTATTGTATTCTGTGCAGTGTATAAAGTTACGGCAGTGGCTTGAATGTGAGGTGTAATTGGTAATTGTATTGAGTGGTGTTTTAATGATGATTTTATGATGATAGCTGTTCCTCCATGTGAAGTGTTATCTGGGTGATCTGTTCTGTAAATAGTATAGTCTGGTATATGTATCTTATTTCGAGAGGTCAAATGTGTTTCAGTTATTAAAGCAACGTCAGTTCGTTTTTCATGTAAGTATATGTCGATTTCGGTTTTATGTTGGAGTAGTCCGTTAGTATTCCACAGAATGATTGACAAAGAACCCACAGTAAGGCATTTATGGACCATAAACAGGGCAGTAGGCTTGTGTTAATTGTGAAAGTTGTTGTACAAGGTTGAAAAGGGGCTGGATAAGATTATTTAGACCGTTTAACAGATTAAAAATTTGGGAAGTGACATTCTCGACAGGTTGCGCCGACTGAGCAGCGCCCTGCCTCATACCTGACATGCTAATATTCTGCTTCGGTCTTCCTTCTGATGCTGGCAGAGTGTGAGGTGGTGACTGCTGCTGCGGTCCGTTCACTGGTCCCATGTAAGGCTGAGAAGGCTGAGGGAGTGGAGGGAAATCTTGGGGTGCTGATGGTACGGTTGGTTGGCTTGGTTCTGATCTGACAAGAGACTGATATCGGGATTTTCGTGCCATTCTGAGTAACTTTAGAGTCTCACATCCTCTATAATTTGCTGGATGTGCTCCTCTGCAGTTGGCACAGACAGCTGGTGTATCCCGGGTCTTCTGACATGTAGCACTTAGGTGATTTTGGCCACATCTCACACATTTAGGATGGTGGTTGCAGTAGGTTTTTGTGTGACCGTACTGCTGGCAACGGATGCACTGCGGAATTACTCTTTTTTTTCTGGGTTCTTCTATGGTTACTCGGGTGTAGTACAGAAAGTTGATTTCGAAGATTTTATCGTTGAAGGATTGTTTGGTGATGTCTACGAAGAACATCGGTAATGGCTGTTTAAATCTGGAGATAGCATTTGTGACGTTTGTCGCTTCATAGCCTCTTAATTTTAGTTCGTTTATAATTACTGATTTGGGGGTCGAGTAGTGCAAATTTTTTATTACAATGCGCGGGCATCTGTCATCAGGAAGCTGGAACGTGTGGAATGAAGCATCTTCTTTTCTTAAAAAATTCACTATTGCACGGTAAGCGTCTGATGTTTCAGGATAAATACACACTTTGTTGCCTGTTGCCTTTAGGTTAAATGAAGTTGGGCCACTAACCTTTTCCAGGAACTGTATGAGAACTGGATAATTTTTGACTTCGTTAACAAAAATAGGAGGTGGTTTGGATGGATTTTTTGGTTTTGTTGTCTGAGACGAATTTTCTTCATTATCAATAGATTGTTGGGCTAACGGGGCAAATCTGTTGTGTGTGGCAGTGACCGCCTCGTTGATATTAGGTCGTTTGGGTTTGTTGGCATCTTCTCTGACGACTTCTGAGAGACGTTTGCGACCTGTGACTAATTCCCAAGCCCCCTCTTGGAGCTGCGAATTAGTATTGGAGGCAATTTCTAGCTCATCTAAGACTTCCACATCCACCGGCGTTGGCGGACGGTCCGTCATACTTAAAGTCCTAAAACTCACCTCACTAATGTTCACACAAGTTCAGTGGGCTACTAAGTCACTATAAAATTACTTTTCACAAATAAAAAATTCTATTTAACACAATAAAACACTAATTTAAAATAACCTAACCTCTTTTACATGCTACTTCACCTTATCATTATTTATTTTAAATAAAAATAATTGATTTGGAAAATCGACAATCAAAACGAGAGTTATAGTATGCGACCGAGTGGTGGCCGGCAGAGAGAAAAGACAAGTGAGCTTAGCCAGTGTCGTGAGCACATGGTGTGTTTTGATTAAAAGAAATTTCCACGGTTTTACCGGATAATTTGAATGGACCTTCGCTTCTGATTCACCCAAAACGCGAGTGCAGACGGTGGATTACCGGAAGGAGCTAGGAATGCGAGTCCATCGGGAGATTTGAGGAAAATAAGGCAACGGCGGCGGAGGAGAGGAGAGGCTTGGAAGTCCTGCTGCTAGAATTGGGAAGTACAGACTCCTGTTTTTATTTGTTTCTAATTGAATTAATTAGTAAGAGGAGGAGATGACATTTCTTTTGGTTTCTGTTTTTTTGTATGCATGTATTAAATACTTTAATTTCTTTATGTATGTTAATTTTAGAAAGTTAAGGGGTTAATTTTATTTGATTTAGTTTGTAGTTTGATTTCGTTTGTATCTCTTTATTTTTTTTTAATTATTAATGAATAAAAACATTTTAAAAGGATTTAAATAAATAATGTAAAAGAATTTCAGCTGTAAACCTAGTTACTCTGATAATAGAATTAGTCTGACAATAGATGTTACCATGGTTTCAAGTAATGAATCATGTTAGCCTAGCGCATAGCGCTCTAGACTTAGGTAGTTAAGGTTAATGGTTCAGATCCAGTATTTGATTAAAACTTTTTTTTTCTCTTTTCCAGAAATTATTATTTTTTTTTATTTTGTGTTGTTGCCTAAGGTTTATATTAATTAAATTAATTTTAATATTCATATTAATAATAATTATTACTTAATAATAAATATATCAATAAACCTTAACAAGATTAATTTAATTTTCTCATTAATTTCCTTTTTAATTATGTATTAATTTTCCTTTTAATTAGGAATTAATTTTCTTTTCACTCAATAGTACACTTGGATTTCTTTGATTCTTTGGTTTAATTGCACTAAATTATTTTTTTTTTAATTTAATTTTATCCACATTTTCATTCTTTTCCTCCTCGGTATATGTTTAATTGTTTATATAGTTTTATTCCATTTTATTTTTTTTTTTTTCATGGATTTCACTATTTTCCATAAACAAATAGTGTGGCGCCCGTTTTGTTTTTATTTTGGATTCATTTTCATATTTAAATATTTTTTTATTTATTCAGTAGAACCCTGGCGTCGCGATTGGGCTATTATCTGGGTAATAGATTGCTCACCCCGTTTGGCGGAAAAACGTGGTAGCAGTATAACTGAATAAGCCTTTTCAAAAAGTCGGCTTTGATTTTATTTTATTTAAGAAATTAATGATCCCTATTCTAATTATACTTCTTTAGGCAAAATTTAGGACTCTCACTCTATTGTAATATTGAGGTGCCAAAAATGTTGCATATATCTCCAACTGATCATAACACAAAAATAGATAAAAATAAAAACACCAATATTCGTAAAATATTCCTTAGTAAGTGATCACGAAAAATTTACAAAGCGGTGAACCCTTATCTGCCGTTCATTCCATTTAATAAACCACTAGTATTGTAAAGTATTTGAAATTGAAAATTCCAAAGCTAAAAGAGGAAATGAAAACAAAGCATAATGAAAAATTAATTTTCAGAATTATAATGAAATGAAATGAAAGACAAATATTTCCCTGAACAGAACCCACGCGAATCCTCAACTGCACATGTCACTCATTGATCATAAAATTACAAAAACATTTTAAACCTTATTTTTATTACCAAATACATATGAATATATACATATATATATATATATATGTATACGAGGAGACCCGGTCACGCGTTGCTATGGCTTACTAGCGTTATTACGTTGAATTAATTATATGCTAATATTTTTAATACCTTCAAATCGTAATTCACTTTTCCTACCAGAGAAAAGTTTCAGCTAATCTTAAAACCTACGCGATTTAAACTTTACGCCAAATTTAAAAGAGTTTTGTAAAAAATTTAGAGGAGTTAAAATTTTTATTATTTACACCTCTTAGGCCCGCTTTCTCCAATATAGTTTAAACTTAGATTAACTTAAACCGGATTATCTTTAATCCGAGGTTTAAACTCCGATTCACTTTCTACAGCCTTAGTTTAGTTTAAGCTCGGTTTAAACCTAATCATGTGAAGGTTATTATGTTTTTTAAAAGGTTGGTACATATTTGTTTACATTTCCTTGTTGAAACTTCTATGGAAAGAGAAGGTAATGTAAGGGTTATGGAAAGATTATTTATACATATTATTTTGTTTTTACCAAAAAAGTAAATAAGGTAAAGGTGTTCTATAAAAATGGAGCAAAAAGAAGTAAAAACTTTCTTCAGTGTGAAATTAATGTTCTTCTGGCTCTTGTGGAAGAGAAGAGAGACATTTTTGAAACCAAAAAAAAAGATTTCGTCCCTGTCAAAGAGAAGGAGGATGAATGGAAGAAATCGGCGAATAAATTCTATGAAACGTGCGGTGCTGTTTTCAGAGATTTAATTTGTATGTTAATAAAATGTTCTTTATAATGTGATATTATTATGCCAAGAATAATAATAACCTCTATTACATTTCATAATTTTTTTTCAAATAATGTTGAACCTTTTTATTGTTATTATCATTTTGTTTAAATAATAAATGATCTAAGTTGAGCGATATATAATTATTATAGCTTAATAATAATAAAATTACATCATTTTGGGATATTCAAATGAAACATAATTTACAACATAACCTCGATATTAATTATGAACCAATTACAATAAAAATAATACACGTTAAGAAACATTGTTTTCTTCATCTCAATTCTACTTCACGGATTTAACATATTCTGAAAATATTCTTGGATTAACTGATTGCGTCTATTGATGCGTCTCTTTGGCAACAAAAACACATCATAATCTTTTTCTTCCATGTCATTTAAAATTTCAATTATGTACATATATTTTCCATTTTTGTATTCAGTCAAGTGCAAAATAATAATTCTTGAGTAACAAGAGCGAGTATGTTATCACACAAAATGTTAGTTTATATTTTGCAGTTTAAACCTAATTCAGAGTTTAAACCGGGAAAAATGAAGGATTAACTTAATCTATGTTTAAACCAAGTTTAGAGGTTAAACCGACTTGAAGAAACTCACATCTGGTTTAAACTAAGAAATAATCCGGATTAAATTTAAACTCGGTTTAAACTAACTTGGATAAAGCGGCCCTTATTTGACTATAGCATGTATTAATTATTCATTTGCTAATTAATACTTTTCAAAGCGTGTAAAATAACTTATAAAGGTTGAATTTAATGAATTAGGTAGATTTAGTTACTTTATAACTATTAATACTTTATAACTTAGTTACTTTATAACTATTAATACTTTATAACTTAGTTACTTTATAACTATTAATAGAAGCATTCGCACCCTAACCTACTTAAATCCAACTTAATTAAAGTAAACACCGTATACTTAGGGCCGCTTTCTCCAAGTTAGTTTAAACCGAGTTTAAATTTAATCCGGATTATCTGTTAGTTTAAACCAGATGTGAGTTTCTTCGAGTCGGTTTAACCTCTAAAATTGGTTTAAACTTAGATTAAATTAATCCTTCATTTTTCCCGGTTTAAACTCTGATTTAGGTTTAAACTGCAAAATATAAACAAACATTTTGTGTGATAACATACTCGCTCTTGTTACTCAGGAATTATTGTTTTGCACTTGACTGAATACAAAAATGGAAAAATAAATAATTGAATTTTAAATGACATGGAAGAAGAAGATTATGTGTTTTTGTTAATGATAATTTTGTTTTAACGCAATCAGTTAATCCAAGAATATTCTCAGAATATGTTAAATCAGTGAAGTAGAATTGAGATGAGAAAAAAATGTTTCTTAACGTGCATTATTTTTATAGTGATTGTTTCATAATTAATATCAAGGTTATGTTGTAAATTATGTTTCACTTGGATATCTCATAATGATGTAATTTTATTATTATTAAACTGTAATAATTAAATATAGCTCAACTTAGATCATTAATTATTTAAACAAAATGATAATAATAATAAAAAGGTTCAACATTATTTAAAAAAAAATTATGAAATTTAATAGAGGTTATTATTATTCTTGGCATATTAATATCATATCATAAAGAACATTTTATTAACATACAAATTAAATCTCTGAAAACAGCACCGCACGTTTCATAGAATTTATTCGCCAATTTCTTCCATTCACCCTCCTTCTCTTTGACAGAGACGAAATCTGTTTTTTTGGTTTCAAAAATGTCTCCCTTCTCTTCCACAAGAGCCAGAAGAACATTAATTTAACACTGAGAAAAGTTTTTACTTTTTTTTTATTCTTTTTGCTACATTTTTATAGAACACTTTCCCCTTATTTACTTTTTTGGTAAAAACAAAATAATATGTATAAATAACCTTTCCATAACCCTTACATTACCTTCTCTTTCCATAGAAGTTTCAACAATGAAATGTAAACAAATATGTACCAACCTTTTAAAAAACATAATAACCTTCACATGATTAGGTTTAAACCGAGCTTAAACTAAACTAAGGCTGCAGAAAGTGAATCAGAGTTTAAACCTCGGATTAAAGATAATCCGGTTTAAGTTAATCTAAGTTTAAACTATATTGGAGAAAGCGGGCCTAAGTATCGTATAGAGCGTATTTAGTGCGTCATGAGCACAGCTGAGGGTTGAAGTAAAGAATAGATGTGTTCAAATTGTAGATTATTTATTTTTTGATACGTAAGTTTAAGGTATTTACATATTTACACAATATTTATAGGACCTCTTTGGACACTGTTTGAAAATACGATATGGTCATCTGTGATTGTTTGTTGATGGGTTTATTTTGACAGAGACACAGATGTCGCTGAAAGATCGCACCCTGGAAACGCCACATACAATTGATCGTGTGAAAAAACAGGGTCATGCAAGAACATTCCTGGATTTCAATGGATGTCTACGTGACATGGATACTTTTATCTCTTAATATATAAGACACTTTGTCCTGACTGACAGAATCAACGCAAAGCAAACACTTCTAATGATAAAAACATGAAGTTCGGAATTTTTAAACGCGATTTAGGTAACCACTAAGAAAGGAAACCGCTAAGGGGTTTAAATGGCGAAATTGTCGTTACTAACGGACATCTATTTTTGCACTTAGAAAAAATATCTTATTCGGACTCAATTTAAAGATCTTGATATGGGACGTCGAAAACCATGTTTTAAAGACGAAAAATAAAGCGTTCACGACGAATAAGCAATTTTTTGTTTCAGCGGTTTTAGTGAACTCTTCCCATTGCGCGTCTCCCGCTCTTCTACCGAGCCGGCAGCTTCCCCCTCCAACGTTCCACTTACCGGAAGCTCCGATTCTACTAAATCTCCTTAAAATCAGTTAACATATCGTATTAAATCAATACCAAGATAATGATCACAGAATTGATTTTAAAGGCTCACGGGCAAAGCCGCGACGGGGAATGCTAGTAATCATATAAATTATAGTGAAATTATATATTAATATTCGATAAGTAGCTGGTTACTAGAAAAAATTGAATCTAATATTTACATACTGAGTTTAGGATAATACGAGACTGAAGTTAAGAATAAGGTGAGAGGTGGTAGGGGTTAGTATTCCGACCTCAAAGGTTTATTACGAGAAAATCCAACGATTTTGAAGTGAAAGGCTAAATGAAGACTTAGTAATAATAACATTAAAAAGGAACTTTAAAGAACTAACATATGGATGGTACATTTAAATTCAAAAGCGTTGGGTTTCTCCGTAAAAAACATTTGAAGTCGGCAAACTAACCCCTACCCCCTCTCACCTCATTTTCCTCCCCTCAGTCTCTGTATTACTCTGGACTCAGAAGGTAAATATTACATTTTATTTTATCTTTCTAGCCAGCTACTTATTTAAATATTCATGTATAATTTTACTCTCTTTTATTATGTCGTATAAACCTACTATTAGTTGGATTTGTTTTCCATTATTCTGTTACTCCTTGTGTTACGTTAAGAAAAAATTAATTGGTTATAAATAAATAAAACAATCGTAACAAAAAAGGCGGTAGCTCAGTGGAGACGGGCGGGTTCTTAAATGACTAGTGATTAAAAAAAAAATGAAATAAATTAAGGGGCGCCACGCTATTTATTTTAAGGAAATAGCGAAAACCTAAAGCAATCTGAATAAAAAAAAATAATTTAAATTTAATAAGTGAAGATTACCTTAAAATCTCGGAGAGGGCTTTACATAAAATACAATTTGCAATTTACACTTATGAACTACTTAATGGTAAGTTAAAAAGAAATTGAACAAAACAAATTAAACTCAAATAAAAAAAACTTTTAATTAACACTATATTTACGCTACGATATTAAAAATAAAATTTACTCACAATTTCTGTAGTCAGGCCTGATCAAAATCTAACTCTATTCACACAACTAGAAAAAATTTAAACTTATAACAACTATACAATAAAAAAAAAGCAAGGCTTAACAAAGAAATTAAAAGAAAAATATCTCCAGTCTGTTCTCTTAACTCGCCTGTCTTCTCGTAGCTAGATTCTGATCACGTACTTAGTTCCAGCAACGTCTGACTCCGACTCAACGGTCGTTACAGGCTTCTTTGTATCTTCAGTTGATTCGGTAATCACTGATTGTACATTACCCTCCTGAGACTTTCCGGGATTCTGGTTTTCAAAGTGGGATTCTGAAACAGGAGGTTGCCCACTCAATTTTTCTTCTAGTTCCTCAAATAATAGAAGGCATTTTGAAATTGCTTCTGACTTCCTCTCCATTTCGATGGTGTCTTTCGTTGTTATCCGGTTTAGTCTATTAATCAAATGTTGAAGAAAGCCCTATAAACTGTCTCACTTGCTTTACGTTCTTAGGTGCTGGGTAGTTTAATATCGCCTCAATCTTTCCCGGATCAACTTGTAGGCCGTTCTCATTTACCACATATCCCAGAAACTTTAGTTCCTCTCTGCAAAACTGACTTTTCTCCCAATTCACCGTTAAGTTGGCTGAGCTCAATCTTTCTAAGACCTTCTCCAATGTTTCTATGTGGGAATCGAAGTCTGATGAGACCACAATGATGTCATCCAAGTAAACAAAGATATTTGGTTCTAAATTTGCTCTCAAGACATCGTCAATCAGTCTTTGCCATGTCGCTGGTGCATTATGCAGTCCAAAAGGCATCCTACAAAAATGGAAGAGGCCGCGGTTGGGAACAGTAAAAGCTGTCTTTTCCTTGCTTTCTGCGGCCATTGGTATCTGCCAGTATGCGCTCTTTATGTCGATGGAAGAAAGTATCTTGGCATCACGTAACCTATCCAATATATTCGAAATGTAGGGCAGCGGGTAGGCGTCTCTTTTAGTCACGGCATTTAACTGACGATAATCCACGCAAAAACGGTAGGATCCATCGGGTTTCTTCACTAAAACAACAGGTGACGACCAAGCACACTGTGACGGCTCTACTATTCCTTCTACTAGCATTTCATCGAGCTCCCTATTTAAGATATCTTGGATCTTTGGTGAAACAGGGTAGTAACGCTGTTTGACTGGCTTACTATCACCCGTATCTATTTCGTGCTCTACCCTGCTTGTACATCCTAACTTTGGTGGTCGGATATTTCGCCAATGTTCGATAAGCCGGTTTAAGGTTTCTTCCTGTTCCAGCGTAAGATTCGGTCTAGTTAGGACAGCAGGGCCATTCTGTGACACAGCTAAACATTCTTCTGTTGGAGCAAAGTGCCACATATTTTTCGATACATCTGGAACCAATCTAAATTTATTCCAGAAGTCGATGCCCAATATAAGTTCATCCACCAAGTTGGAAACTACCAAAAATTGGATAATTCTCATTTTACCTTCCAACTCCACTGGCACGTTTACGCTTCCAAAAACGTTGAGCGCGGTGCCTCCAGCAGCATTTATTTGAATTTTGGGTTTTTTGTGTAGCTTTACACCCAGCCGTGAAAATCGTTTCCAGCATTCCTCACTCATCAATGACCTTGAAGCCCCAGAATCCAGCAGTCCCGTTTCTTGTCTTCCCAGAATGTTGACCGTTAAATACGGCCTTCGATCCTGTTCATTTGCTGGATGTCTAAGAATTTTCCATTTCTTTCCAGCGAAAACTTCTTCGACAATCGACAACCACTCTACCCACTCAGCTTTCGTCGTGGAATTCGGGTTTTGTCCAGGCTCCCTTCCACTTAGGCCTGACCCCCTTGATCGTTTCCCTGGTTGGTGGTATTACAACGTTTACATGTCTTTCTATCCGCATCCCTTAGGCCACAACCTATACAGAATTTGGTTTTTACTGAGCGACACTTTTTGAACGAATGATTGGTCCCTCCACAGTTCCAACAGCGAAATTTGTAATTTGGTTTAGCCAAGGCTTCTACAACCATCTTCGATGCTGCTACTGTGTCGTCTTGATTAAGTTGTTTCCTCGTTGGCGGGCGATAGGCCAAGTCGGGTTCGAGTAATCCTTTACTATCTGGTGGCGGTCGATATTCGTTCATTCTCCACCTTACTTCTTCAATCTGCCGACCGATTATTACTAACTCCTTCAATGTTGTTACTTGGTGCAAAGCCATCCTTTCCAAGTAGAGGGGGTTCAAATTCTTCTTAATGATATTCAACATTTGGTCTTCCGTAGGCATAGTTGGTAAACGGTTAAAATAATTCTTCATAACTGCCACGAATGTACCCATCGACTCTGCATGTCCTTGAGTTCTTCTCTTTATTTCTTCCCAAAGGCGATCCTCATAGTCTAAAGGTGTATATTCGGCTTTCAATTCTGAGATAAGTTCAGCCCACGTTGTTACTTCATTCCGTACAGCTCGAAACCAAATCAGTGCTGGTCCTCTAAACAAGTCGTACGCAGCCCTAAAAAGCTCTTCATGAGTAGTATTCCTTGCCAAGCTTAACTCCTCTACAGTCTCTAAAAACGCATGAACACTGAGACCTTCCCCATCGCCTGTGAAGTGAATTCCCCAATCTCTTATGGGAGTTTCAGTTCTTCTGATCACGTACTTAGTTCCAGCAACGTCTGACTCCGACTCAACGGTCGTTACAGGCTTCTTTGTATCTTCAGTTGATTCGGTAATCACTGATTGTACATTACCCTCCTGAGACTTTCCGGGATTCTGGTTTTCAAAGTGGGATTCTGAAACAGGAGGTTGCCCACTCAATTTTTCTTCTAGTTCCTCAAATAATAGAAGGCATTTTGAAATTGCTTCTGACTTCCTCTCCATTTCGATGGTGTCTTTCGTTGTTATCCGGTTTAGTCTATTAATCAAATGTTGAAGACCTGTATCGATTTTATCTATATCCCCGGTAGAACCAGAGGGTGGGAGAACAGAAATCTTGTTCTCAACAGTGGCAATTTTCTCTTCACACACGCTTAATTCTTCCGTAGGAGAAAGGTCAACTACCGGAGCAACATATTTTCCTGCACTCTCTAGTTTAAAGACGGTCCGAAGTCTTTTCCTCATATCTTCTACAGTAGATATTCCAACTATCCCCCGAATCCTTAATTCGTATTCAAGCTCGTCCTTTAACAACCTATCGACCTTCATCTTTATGATTTCAAAAGAACCAAATAAAAATTATACTACTTTTTCTTAGCAGATAAAATAAAAAAAATCAATATTAGGACAAAAAAATAATTTTATTTAAAAATCACTAAATCAATATTAAATTAAGCATTTATCTAATCACTTATAGTCCCTATTCGGGCGCCATTTTGTTACGTTAAAAAAAAATTAATTGGTTATAAATAAATAAAACAATCGTAACAAAAAAGGCGGTAGCTCAGTGGAGACGGGCGGGTTCTTAAATGACTAGTGATTAAAAAAAAATTGAAATAAATTAAGGGGCGCCACGCTATTTATTTTAAGGAAATAGCGAAAACCTAAAGCAATCTGAATAAAAAAAAATAATTTAAATTTAATAAGTGAAGATTACCTTAAAATCTCGGAGAGGGCTTTACATAAAATACAATTTGCAATTTACACTTATGAACTACTTAATGGTAAGTTAAAAAGAAATTGAACAAAACAAATTAAACTCAAATAAAAAAAACTTTTAATTAACACTATATTTACGCTACGATATTAAAAATAAAATTTACTCACAATTTCTGTAGTCAGGCCTGATCAAAATCTAACTCTATTCACACAACTAGAAAAAATTTAAACTTATAACAACTATACAATAAAAAAAAAGCAAGGCTTAACAAAGAAATTAAAAGAAAAATATCTCCAGTCTGTTCTCTTAACTCGCCTGTCTTCTCGTAGCTTTGTTGCCAGTAGCCACTCGGCTTGGCGATCCTCGTCACCGGAATCTCTTCCGTGAACGCCACTATTCTTCAATTCTCTGATATTTAGCGATATAGACCACAACTACGTTAATCACGAAAACAGTCTCATTTTATCATCACTCGTGGAACGCTAGCGAACATCTCTCCTGTCTTTTCCTTCGTTGTTTCTCAAAAAAACAAATGCCTTAATAACAGCTGTTTTTCAATTAATTACTTCGGTCCCGTCTCTTCTTTTAAAATAAAACATAATTATTTTTATAGCTAAATAAAAAAATATTATATCAATAAAAAACTAATACAAAGCTTTTAAAACAACACATATTTTAATTATATACAAAAATATATTAAGCCCTCTTCGATTATTACTTAATGAGTTTTATTAAAAAAAAAAATTTTTTTTTTTTTGTTTATTCATTTTTCGTTACACTTGTTGTTAATATCTATAATTACTAATTACATGATGAACATTTAATTGCCATCTTCTAACATAGATATTCATATGTTTGTATTCTTTTTCGCCCCGATGAAGATCCACATGTAGGAATCGAAACTTTGGCTTACCAAATAAAAATGATCAAACTGAAAATCCTGACTATCTATCAACCTATTTTATTTATCTGGCAGAACACAAAGAAAAATCAAGAAGGAAATATCAAAACAAATGTTGATATCTATTCATTGTTGTAGAGATGAAAGGTTATATTCTGTGACTAGCAACTATATTCGTATATACGGTAAGTTTTGTTTTTTTAATTGTCCCTTTAAGCTACTAAGGCTAATCGGACAAAGCTACTACAGTGGGAGTCCTAACTTTAGCCTATTCAGGTATAAATACGATATGGATCTTTAAAGAGTATCTGACGTACATGCTCGGTACCTCCATTCTATGTCCTATCCGAGGGACGGCATAGCCAAAGACATTTTACTCCCTTTAAAAAATCCTAATGCCACCACGGGACGTGAATCCGTGACCCTTAGTATTGTAGGTTACTAAGCTAACTACTATTGTTTGTGTAACATTGTAAATTTTTATTTCCTTCAAAAAAACAGTATTTCAACCGAAATTAGTGTTACAAGTGAGATTTAAATAAAAAAAAATGCCAATGGATTACACTAATTGGGAAACCTTGTATTGTTTTGTGTGAGGACGTCTCGGAACGTTTTAGTTCTTGGTACATGTTTAGTACCTCCATTTTAGGTCATCTACAAGGGACGGGATGCCAAGGATTTTTTTACTCTTTTATGAATGAGGATTTTATGAACTAGAGCCTTTTGTTTTTATTTTTTAATTTACCTAATAACTAATGGCAACAAACAAATAAGACACATTTATACCTTGACCAGAGTAAAGGTTTTACTGAACAACTAGGATCAGGTAATACAATTAATTATCATCGTTAATTATCATCTATGCTTGATAATTTACATTTCGCTACTCTACGTCCTATTCGAGGGATGGCATAACCAAAGATTTGTTACTCCCTTTAAATAATCCTGACGCCACCGCACGCAAGACGCGAACCCGTGGCCTTCTGTATTGTAGGTTGCTATGCTAACAACTAAACCACAGGTGACACCTATACAGTAAGGTAGCATTACTTTACATTTCTCCAAATTTCAGACAAACTTTGTTTGTAATAAACGGCAAATAATTTAACATGATAAGAGAGATTGTGAACAGTTTGGGATGTTAGCCGGAATCAGCCTGGCCCCTCTCAATTATGGAGAACCCCAGAAGACGTGACCCGGGTCTTGGATAAAGTTGGGGGGGAGGTTTGCCGAGAGATGGCGAGGGGGGTAGGAGGCGGGAGAAAAAAATCCACCCCCGAAACTTTCATTACGACCTTCTTCCACCTTTTCCAATTCCAACTGCACCGTCAATTTTCAAAACTTAATAAATATTGAGTGAGGGAATGTAATGTGGATACTAACATGTGTGAGCAAAATGTAACTTTACTCATTTATTCCAGCTGTTATTTATTTTTTAAGTTATTTTCGGGATCCCCGGTGGTGTAGTGGTTAGCTTAGCAGCCTACAATACAAAAGGTCGCGGGTTCGAGTCCCGTGATTGCCCTTGGATGTTTTATTGGGAGTTAAAATTCTTAGCTATGCCGTCTCTCGGATAGGACGTAAAACGAAAGTCCCGAGCCTGTACGATGTCAGGTACTGGTTAAAGATCCCTATTCTTATTAAACATGGATAGGCAAAATTTATGACTCGTCCGATTAGCCTTAGTGGCATAATGGAACGTTAAACAATAATTATTTTCTTCAATATGATAGGAAGAGAAATAGTCTGGATTTCAGTTAAACATTTTTTAACGTTTCGATCCCTACATCTGGATCTTCATCATGGGTAAAAAGAAGATAAATATATGATCAGAATGTAAAGTGTATCTATGCTAGAAGATGACAATTAAATTTTTATCATGTAATTATTAATTATAAATAGTAACAAAATAGTAGAAAACTAATCCAACTGATAGTATGTTTACTGGATGTGGATACTTTACAGAACTTACATAATGTTATAAAAGATATTAAAAATTATACATGAATTTTTAAATAAATAGCTTAGCAAGGTAAAACAAAATCTGATATTTACCTTCTGAATCCAGAGTAATACAAAGAATGAGGGTAAAAATATAAGATGAGGTAGGGGTTAGTTTGCCGACTTCAAAGGTTTTTTACGGAAAACCCAACGCTTTTGAAGGGAAATGTACCATCTATATTGTTAGTTCTTTAAAGTTCCTTTTTAATTTAATTTTCAAAAAGTCTTCATATCAATTCAAAATCGTTGGGTTTCCCCGTAATAAACCTTTGAAGTTGACATATATTGGAATTCTAAGTTTTAGATGTTCATCTTGAAAATGGCGTGGTGCCGAAACGGTGAATCCTTTTATTAACCTCAATTTTCGTGAAAGTTGAGGTTAATAAAAGAATCATAAAAACTTGACTTATAAAATCTGATATTTACCTTTTGAGTCCGGAGTAATACAGACACTGAGGGAAAAATTAATTCATAATTACATGATAAACAATTAATTATTATCTTCTACCATAGATACTATTCATGTCGCTTATAACGTTATTTTTCCAAATATAATCTTTTTTGACTAAAATCCTGAAATTAATCGTCCTTTCGTAAAGAAAGTTGACAATTAAACAGCTATGAAACATATTTTGAAATACCCAATCTAATAGAGAGAGAAAAATAAAGCTTTATTGAGGAGATGGAATATTAGCAGGATTTATGTTTTCAGTAGAGTTGGCAGCCGCCATTGAATGTGATAACATCTTGAAAGTGCGCTCTGTGAAATTTTAACATTTGATCACTATAAACTAAATTTATCAGGGACAAAATATCGCAATCTTTTAGAGTGGGAACAGAGGAATGCAATACTAAATGGTTGAAGAGTGATAACTTGAGTAATAACTAGAAGTTATTAAACTATAGAACGTGGGACTGGTTAGCTAAGGGGAATGCGAGACTTACACGTTGAAGCTGGTATTGGTGAGTCATAGATTAACTGGTGACATATTGTTGAGTTACAGATTAATAAAATATGCAACTACCCCCCTATTTTTGGTCTCATCCAATTTCCATCACCGATATTTAGCCTCTACCCTTGGAGCCGTGGCTACGCTCCATTTTTTTTTTATTTTATTAATATTTTGATCTAATTAGTCCTTTCTACTCTTTCGATTTAATTAGCAATTTTTAGGCTGCCTAACACTCCGCTCTCGTTCAATTTGTATGCTTTCAAGGTATGATATCTGTAGCCCGAAAATAGGGTTAAGGGGGTGGGTAAGAGCGGTTACACCGATTTTTAATATTATTCCCGCACCTACCACCTATTTTTTGTCTCATGAAATTTCCATTCCGATTGTTAGCTTCTACCCTTGGAGCCGAGGACTACGCTCTATTTTAATTTACTTTTTTTTTTTTTTAATTTTATTAATATTTCGATATTAATAATAATATATGTATATATATAAATAATAATTATAATATACATATATAATATGTATATATTATATTTATATATAACATATGTATATATGTAAATATACTATATGTAATATACATATACTCTTGTTGTTCAATATTGATGCATTTATATAGTTACAGATTTTGCTAATTAAGGGCAGGGATAGTTTAGCAATCATGTCATTCAACGCCTCAGAAACCTTACAACCCCATTAGAACAATCAAGTAGTGATAAGATAGATTTCATTGTTTCGAATATGCAAGGCCTTGTTACCAATATTTCACAAATGCGAGAAGAAATAACTGCAATGAAAAGTGATAGACAAACTATTACAGACTTAATTGATGACTTCAAAACTTTTTTATCTGACCATAATTTAACCAAAAATGTTGCCGAATTACAAACTCAAATTAATATTATTCAACAAGATTCACAGCAGAGCAAACTATGACAACTCAACTCAATTATGAGTTTTGTGAACTTATTTTATTTTTATTTAAATTTTAATCTCATGCATTGTATGTTGCTGCCAACTCCTTGTTGTAAGGCATGTGCCTTAAAAACAATAAATAAAAATCTATCTGGTCTATCAGTAGAAATAGGAATAGAAGGTTCTTTAAAGTGGATAGGGAGGTATCATATCTTTGATATTTACTTACTCTTCTAAATTTATTGTTACTAAAGTAGTAATGATAATAAATAATATAGTAATAAAAGTAATAAAGGGTAGGGGCGGTGGGAGATGTAATGCTCACCTGTTGCTCTCCCAATAAATGGGGCGAGATATTAGCCATAACCTAACCCCTGTCGGCCTCATCTCTCTCAATAATAATAATATCCCTTGCTCAAATATTTTGTCTAGAATCGTTTCTTCCACGACAAGATGTCAGTTCAGTATGTAATATTATGCACATGCAATCTTATATATATAAATGGAAGGACTGAATCTTACAAGGGGAGGCTACGGACGTGGGGTCACCGATTACAATGAAACTTTTTTTCGAGTTTCTATATCCAAAAATATTAGATACGTGTCCGAGGGTTCTTGCCAATGAGCCTTCTAAGCCTAGAAAAAAAAATTCTTAGGTACAAAAATAGCCAAAAATTGCATCAACAAAGTTGCCGCTGCTCAAAGCTCCTTCAACCAATTTCAATGAAATTTTCAGGCATGTCAGAGTATTGAAAAATATTAGACACGTGTATAGGGGATTGGCGAAATTAGCCTCTGGAAGCCCAAAATAAATCATTCAATATTGTGGTATATTCGTGCTCTGGGTAACGTTAAAAATCAATTCCATTACTTTGTAAATTGAATAAATTACGTTTTTCAGCTTTTTACGTCAAAAAATAAATATTTGTATTTAAATATAAAATATTTAACCGGAAATATTTTTCATGAAAAGGCATTTTTTGCTTAGACTGAAGAAAAATTTTCAACCAAAAAAAAAAGAAAATTACTATTTGAAATATGTTCCAATTTTTATGTAAAAAGCACAATTTCATAGTTACTTAAAAAAATATTTAAGATAATTTTGCGAAAAATTGAATTCGATAGTTTGAATTTTGAAAACGTAGTTTATTCAATTTACAAAGTAATGGAATTGATTTTTAACGTTACCGAGAGCGCGAATATAACACAAAATTGAATGACTTATTCTGGACTTCCAGAGAATAATTTCGCCAATCCCCTATACACGCGTCTAATATTTTTCAGTACTCTGACATCCCTGAAAGTTTTATTGAAATCGGTTGAAGGAGCTTTGAGCAGCGGCAACTTTGTTGATGCAATTTTTGGCTATTTTCGTTCCTAAGAAATTTTTTTTCTCGGCTCAGAAGGCCCCTCGGACACGTATCTAATATTTTTGAATTTAGAAACTCGAAAAAAAGTTTCATTGTAATCGGTGACCCCACGTCCGTAGCCTCCCCTTGTTAGTTATCTCAGAACTCGAAAGCAGCGGGTGGATAAATCTGAAACTTTTACAGAACGTTGCTTTCTAGCCAAATAGCGGTCGTATTTACATTTTGATTTCACTTACTATTGATTTGTGTATTACTATTAATACATTGTAACACTTCAGTTGGTCAACTAATATTTATTCAACAAAAGTATACAATTATAAATGCCACACGAATTATAACAACATAAATATTCGAGCAGGTTACAAAAATTATAACTTTAATGCTCACAGATAATATTAAGCTTCACAGACAAAGATTATCTCGTCTAATCACTCGCTCCTTACAATTAGCAAAAAAAGTCTATGTACATCATGCCAAAAATCAAATTTTAGCCAAGGAAAAAAAGGAAAAACAACAGACTAGTCTTTTAATTTTTTCTTTATAAATTAACACTTAATTTATAAAGAAAAAATTGATCATTCAATCCTTAATACATGATCATTTTTAAACATTTTCAATTTCATAAACAACATTTTAAGACATTTATAAAAATTATTTATACAAAATAAAAAAAGGTCTGTGTACATTAATTATTAAAAAAAATATTTTTTTTTTTTTTTGGTTAACACATTGTTATTGTGGTGTTACTATTAGCTGGTAATCTTGTTGCAGCGCAGTGGTGCACTCATTGTAGAATTATCATCCAGACATCGCGATATTGCAGGCCTGTGATTTCTCAAAATTTAATTGGGCCTCCCAGATCTAGGTTTACTTTGAAGATAACTGGTTTCTTGGTTGTGCTTAATTATTCTTTTAACTGTAAAGTGACGTTTCTTAATTATTTTTGCGATTTATCTTAAAGATTTTCCTTTATTTCTCAAATTAATAATCAATGTCTAATTTCTACACAAATTTCCATTTTTAGCAAAGTAACAGAAAAACTCGTAAATCACGGCCACTATAAAGACTTAACTGACTAAAATAAAGCTTTTTATTTATTATTGTACAGTATTTGAAGGAGTTTATAACAAATGTACAAAAACTTATTTTGCAATGGTTCAGGAGTTCTATTAGCAATTATCTTTACCTTATTTTTATGGTATATTCATTTTTCTTTTGGTAGTGAATTTTAATTCTTTCAAAGTTACAGTTTAAAAGAAAATAATATAAACAATGTTTTCTTCATTTCCTTTGGTGTCCTGGACAAACTTAGAAAATTTTAATGTGGTGTACACAGACTTTTTTTACTAACTTTATACAGGGTGTTTCGGAATTGCACGGCACTATTTTAGGTACGTGTTCTCTAACACAAAATAAACAAAAAAGTTCATATTAACATGTATCTCAAACTCATTTATTAAACAGATATCAAAGGTTAAAGATTTATTATTACTATTTATTTATTATTATTACAACATTTAGAGTAAATGTTCAAAGGCGCCTCCGTTTTGTTGAATGCAACATTCAGCACGACGAATCCATGCTTCTCTGGCTCTTCGTATAGCATCAGGATGGTGGTTGATAGTTACTGCGGCTTCCACGATCCGATTTCTTAGCTCTTCTTGCGTGTCAACTGCCGCAGAATAAACCATAGACTTCATCCAGCCCCACACAAAATAATCTAATGGCGTTAAATCCGGAGATCGTGGTGGCCATTTAACAGGTCCGTTTCGACCAACCCATCGGTCTCCATAAGTTGCATTTAAATAATCAGTGACACTATGAGAAAAGTGAGCTGGAGCACCGTCATGCATAAACCACAGCCTTTGCCAAATGCCTAGCGGAATATCTTCTAGAATATCATGCAGATTATTTTGCAAAAAACGCAAGTAAGATATACCTGACAGCCTAAGTGGCAAAAAGAAGGGGCCTATGATTTTGTCGCTTAGGAGACCACACCAGACATTTAAAGAGAATGTATGTTGGTAATGTCCAACAGCAGTCGTATGAGGGTTTTCTTCGGCCCAAGTATGGGTATTTCGAAAATTAAGAATCCCGTTTCTTGTAAATCAAGATTCATCAGTAACCAAAATGCAGTTCAGGAAGTTAGGATGTCGTGTGCATTGTCGAATTAACCACTGGGAGAAATTTCTGCGCTTGTTATAATCTTGTGGCAACAAATCTTGCCTACTTGATACGTGAAATGGATATAATTGTTGTTCGCGTAAAGTTCGCCATATGCTGGTAGAGGAAACATCGAAACGACGTGACAATCTTCTGGTACTAGTAGTAGGAGATAACTGAACAGCATCGAGTATTTCTTCTTCTACGTTTGCAGTTCGTCGAAATCGTTGTCGACCGGCGTTCACTCGTATAGGTTTTAGCGTACCATTATCCCTAAGACGTCTTTCAATGGCCTCAAACGTTTTACGATTTGGTATTCTTCGGTTAGGAAATTTTTCACGATATCTTCGAACAGCAGCAGCACCGTTTGTATGTACCTCGCCATAAGTTAAAAGCATGTCTGTTTGTTCATCAAAAGTGAATAAATTTGTGGTATCTCCCATGATAATCATAAATTGAACTGTGTCACAAGATTCACTCACACTAAAACACACAGAACTAGACAAACAGATGAGCAACTACTGTCATTGCTTATCGTTCATTTGTTTATCAGGTGATTAAAACCTTTTATTTAGTATTAAACACGTTAAACGTTGTACAGTCAGTCTTAGTGCAGTAAATAAATAATAAATCTTTAACCTTTGATATCTGTTTAATAAATGAGTTTGAGGTATAAGTTAATATGAACTTTTTTGTTTATTTTGTGTTAGAGAACACGTACCTAAAATAGTGCCGTGCAATTCCGAAACACCCTGTATATAGTTATAAAAGGACTGGCCTGGAAAGTTCTGGATTGAGCTGCAGGAAAATCCAATCGCTAGTTTGTTTCAACAAACGGTTTGGGGTTCTAAACCATATTTTTTTTTTTTTTATTAAACGATTTAACGTTAAAATATGAAATATACTCATATAGTAAGGGAAAGTATTGCGATCGTGAAAAATGTATTCAAGTATGAGCAGTGTAACAGTGGCAGTTCATAACACGTACCAAAAGTGGTTTTTCGTTGTTTGGTCTAATTTCCGCACTTGGATACGCCTCGCATGTTAAACAAGACAGCGCATCGAAAACAATCACATTTAGTAATAGTGAAGAAAATAACTATTACATTGGATAATTGTTAGGATATTTGATTTCTTTTATGTCGAATAGGAGATATCGAAACTGTAGAGGAGAAAAAAAAGAGATAAATTGGGAGCTTACGCAAGCTCGTGGAGTTGCACAGAAAGCTATAAGGTTAATTAGGAAAGGGAGAGAGGTATAAATAGAGAATTGAGGTTGAGTGCAGCGAGGAGTGGTTAAAATAAAAGCGACTACGTGATGCGCGCACCGCACCAGAATTTTAACACTTTAACGCCTGTAGACTGATACATCAGTTTGAGCTCTGCAGTCCCTGTGGCCTGTAGACTGATATATCAGTTCCACCCGCTTCAGCGTTAGAAGACAATAACTGCGGACCTTATTTTAATTGATTTCTTAACTCTTTCCATTTTAGTATTGCACTAGGATAAAACCCTCACTAGTCAGCACCTGTGGCGTCTTTAAAAAAAAAAAAAAAATTGAATTTTTACTCTTTACTTTTGAATTTATCGTATCGTAGGAGTGCAACAATCATTAATCGTAGGTAACAACTCGTAAAAAAATATATTATATAATTTAAAAATGTTATATAAAATAAAATAAACAGACGTATAAAACATTTCTAAAAATTATATGTAAGTATGTCTACTTGGGTACGTTCCTAAACTTATTTTTTTAATTTCATGAATATTAGAGGAGCATGGCGAGCAGATAAAATAGTCATCATTTTCTGATTCATATTTAGGACGAGTCCATGACGTATGAAAATTATGTTTACATTATTGGCATTCGCGTTTCTCCAGCATGACCGGTATTTCCCAGTGACGAGGGTTATGGTTTCCTCAAAAATTTCCAAGGGTAGTAAACTAATTGGCATGGAGTTCTTTTCGGGTTTTTCCAAATTAATTTTACCTGCACCTTTAGAAGGAAAATATGAATAAGGAGATAATTAAGAGTGAATGTGGGAAAAAGTATTGAGGTCAGCGGGCACGGCAACCAGTCTAAGGTTTCAGTCCAGAGGGCCCGCAATACACTCGCACTGCTCAGACGCTAAAGGGTATGAAAAAAAATCTGGTGCGTGCGCGCAACACACAACTTTCACTTACCAACTTACTTAGATTAGAAATTTACGTGTTTTGCTAAATATCATTTCCCTAAGTCACACATTTTTCTACATTCATATCTTATTTTTGTTAATCGTTAAAGCCGTTTTTGAGTAAATAAAAAAAACATGTGAAAATGATACAAAATTTATTAAGTAAAGTCCCCCCTCCGGTTGATCAATTTTGATGAAATTTTTACAGTCATATTTCAGGCATATAAATAGATCAAATACTCAGTTTAATCAAAATCGTTAGAGCCGTTTTTGAGAAAATCCAAAGTACCCCCCTCCCTTTGAGCAAATTTGATGAAATTTTTGCTGTTACATCGCGGGCTTATACATACTCTAAATACCCAATTTCAGGTTCGCACGGTTTATAGTTTTTGAGCTAGTCTGTTCACACACACACAGACACACACACACAGACCATTTCGCGGGACTTGGTTATTTTGACTCAGGGGACCCCAAAACGTGTATTTCCGTTGAAAACCGGCAGTCGAAAATTTTCACGATCGCAATACTTCCACTTACTATATATTTCATATATAATAGGTAAGTGAAAGTAAAAATCTGGTGCGTGCTCGCAACACACAACTTTCACTTACCAACTTGCTTAGATTAAAAATTAATGCCTTTTGTTAATTGCCACTTCTCAAAAGAACAGAACGGCTTTAATTATGAACAATGGTCTGTCATTAAGGGCGTACTCCGTATGCGTGGGCTTAACGAGTTTTGTGAATATTTTTCTTTTTTTCTCCTCTTTATGTTTTATTTATTTTTATCATATCTCATATTTAGCCATTTCTTATTTTTAGGCGTAACGAGAGACAGTTAATTTTTCCATCCAAACAAAAACAAAGGTACTTTATAAGTAACAAACAAACAAAAAAGCCCCCCCCCCCAAAAAAAAAAACCCTCAGAACAGTTTAATAATGATAAAGCTTACCTGATATTAAAGAAAACTTAATTTTCATTAAACATGAGGAATTTGATAAAAATCATTAAAGCCGTTTTTGAGATAATCGAAAAAAAGTTAAAAATTGGAAAAAAAGTCATGAAATAAAGTGTATAAATTAAGTAAAGTGCCACCTGCGTTTGATCAATTTTGACGAAATTTTTACAGTCATATCTCGGGCATATACATACAGCATATTCCCAGTTTGATCAAAATCGTTAATGCCGTTTTTGAGTAAATAAAAAAAACACGTGAAAATGATACAAAATTTATTAAGTAAAGTCCCCCCTCCGGTTAATCAATATTGATGAAATTTTTACAGTCATATCTCGGGCATATAAATAGATTAAATACTCAGTTTAATCAAAATGGTTAGAGCCGTTTTTGAGAAAATCGAAAAAAACGTAAAAAGTTATTAAATAAAGTACCCCCTCCCTTTCAGCAATTTTGATGAAATTTTTGCTGTCACATCGCGGGCATATACCTACACTAAATACCCAATTTCAGGTTCCCACGGTTTATATTTTTTGAGCTAGTCTGTTCACACACACACAGACCATTTTGCGGGACTTGGTCATTTCGACTCAGGGGGTCCCAAAACATGTATTTTCGGTGAAAACCGGAAGTCGAAATTTTTCACGATCGCAATACTTCCACTTACTATATATTTCATATATAGGTAAGTGAAAGTAAAAAAAAGCTAAAGCCTTAAAGTTAGATTAGGTAACACTGTACCTATAAAAATCACGGGTTAGTAACATGCCCTAAGACCCGTTTACCTGTTTTATGCCAGTTGGTTGCGCCACCCCAAGATGGCTGGTAGGACGAGGCCCTCCAAGAGGACGGATGGAGGGGAGCAGTATCGACTCGGTCCGGGGAAGGATAATGCATTTAGAAACTAATCAGCCGAGGAAGAGCCTGTTTTCAATCTCGTGGCATCGGATATATCTCGTCCTTACCCCCTCCCTCTGGCTACCAGATCCTTCTTAGTCCTTTTGCTTCCTCACATCCAATTTCTCTTCTATTCTCATTATCTCTCGTACATCATATATGTATATTCCTTTCGCATATTTCTGTTATGAGGTAGAGATTTGTCCTGGATTATTAGATATACCCCATTTTCCGCTCCTGATTTCGACATCGTATATTTTTCAGAGAGAATAAGAAAGAAATACATCAAATTTTATTAATATCGTGCTTTTTTCTTACATTTAGGGATCCGTAACATTGCGCCTCTATTTCTTCCCGAATCCTTACTCATTTTATAATCTTTGACGTGTAAAAATGTTTTTCGATTATAGATAGACTAGCTGACCCATGCGAAGCATACCCACTTAAATGAATTACAAGCACACCGTATATTGAGTATCGTATAGTGGGTATTGTAACATTTATGTGGGTAAAAAATATTTATTGGACAGAAATATAGAATAATCAATGCCAAACGAACTACTACAACTCAAATATTCGAGCAGGTTACAAAATTGATGACGTTACAGCACACTAATCATATGGCTTGAGCTTCACAGTCAAGACACAGACTAAGACTAACTGGCCCAGTCACTCGCTCCTTATATATAGTCGTAAAATGAACGTTCTGGAAAGTTACAGGTCTTCATGGAAGCTGGTAGAACATCATGGAAAAAGCCGTATATGGAGGTCGAACAATCTAGAACTAAACAGTTCGTTCGAGCCTCTTAGTTGTTCCAACAAACGGCCTGGGATATTAAACAATACGTTTTTATATTCGACGATTTAACGTTACAGTATTTAGTGCGTCATGGGCATAGGTGAGGGTTGAAGTAAAGATAAGATGTGTTTAAATTGTAGATTATTTATTTTTTGAAAACTTCTAAATTCCTTTCCTCTGTTATCAGGTTAGAAGACGGAGTACTTAAATACACATATTGGTTTCGTGGAAAGCGAGTGCGCCCATTAATTAAAATAAAATTCTTTTATTTAAATTCAATTGTCGATTTTGTTAAATTGTTTATTTAACTTAACTCTCGCTTTGTTTTCATTTTATACTTATACTAGCATTCCCCGTCGCGGCTTCGCCCGCGAGCCTTTAAAATCAATTCTGGGACCAGTATCTTGGTATTGATCTAATATAATATGTCAACTGATGTTAAGGAGATTTATTAGAATTTGCTTACTCATCGTGAACGCTTCATTTTTCGGCTGTAAAACATGGTTTTCGACGCCCAATAGGGCCTTTCGAGTTAAACTCGTCGTATCAAATTCTTTAAAATGAGTCCTAATTAGATATATTTCGAAGTTCGAAAATAGATGTCCGTTAGAGTTAAACGACAATTTCGCCATTTACATTTTAAATATTCTTAGGGGTTACATTTTAGATATTCCTTTCTTAGTGATTACCTACATCGCTATTAAAATCTAAATTCCGAAGTTTCTTATCATAAGTAGTTTTTGGTCTGCGTTGATTCTGTCAGTCAGGACAAAGCCTATTATACATATGGAGAAATATATATATATATGGAGTAGTATATATAAAAGGAGAAGTATATATAAATGGAGAAATATATGGAGAAGAGATCGAAATAAACACGCACCATCCCCAATCATGGGAATCACTGTGTGCATAATTTGATTACCACTAATATTTAAATAATCAGTAGCCATATTTTATGTGAAAGTCTATTTTAATACTATTGTAACGTTAAATCGATATTCAAATAAAAAACATATGGTTTAAAATCTCAACAATAGGTTTCCGTTAGAGTTAAACGACAATTTCGCCATTTAAGCCCCTTAGGGGTTACATTTTTGAAATTCCTTTCTTAGTGGTTACCTACATCGCGTTTAAAGTCTAAATTCCGAACTTCAAGTTTCTATCATTAGTAGGTTTTGCTCTGCGTTGATTCTGTCAGTCAGGACAAAGCCTCTTATATATATATATAGATTATTTATGAGTATTTTTTTTACTATTATAACAACTCATAAGTATCCTTATATATGCATCATTATAGTATCAATCGGTATTATCTAAAGTTGTAAATGTAGATTCTAAATAAGACTTTTAAAATCATATTGTAATTTGAAACACAAAACATATGTCAACATTAGTCATATAAAAAAATGGACAAGTATGAGCTAATGTATTTAAAATGTAAAACAGTGTTTTTAAGCATATGACAGTGATGTAATTGTTGTAATATTTATTTAAAGACATTCAATCATACGATTGAAAAATTAATTTACGTAAGTTGTAATTAAATTATTTTATCTGAATTGTTAAACTATTATGATTATTAAATGTTAATATATATAAAAATTGTACAGGTTTTGAGAATAGGGAAAAAGCCCCGGAACGTTAAAACCATATGCTATAAATAAATGTTTATGGTGAAGGAAGGAAGATTTTTTTGCTACTTTTAACAAAACACATGGTTTAAAAGAGTTCTAGACTGTTCTAGAACCTTCAACGCTTTTGGGGAACCATTAGGAATGTTCTAATTCAGAATAAATATAAGGAGCGATGGAATGATATGGTTACAACCGAATCATATGTTACGTTTGTGTTACTAAGTCGTTAAAAGTTGATACTTTTTCTAATCTTCTTAATTATATGAGTTTGTTAATGTTTGCATGCCATTGTGAGTTATCATTTTTCGTACATAAAAATTATGTAACCCACATAAGTGTAACAATATATTAAACCTTCCTTTAATATTGTATCGTGTTACTTTTTACTTTCACTTACCTATATATGAAATATATAGTAAGTGGAAGCATTGCGATCGTGAAAAATTTCGACTTCCAGTTTTCAACGGAAATACACGTTTTGGGGTCCCCTGAGTCCAAATGACCAAGTCCCGCGAAATGGTCTGTGTGTGTGTGTGTGTGTGTGTGTGTGTGTGTGTGTGTGTGTGTGTGTGTGTGTGTGTGTGTGTGTGTGTGTGTGTGTGTTTGAACAGACTAGCTCAAAAACTATAAGCCGTGCGAATCTGAAATTGGGTATTTAGTGTATGTATATGCCCGTGATGTGACAGCAAAAATTTCATCAAAATTGCTCAAAAGGAGGGGGTACTTTATTTAATAACTTTTTATGTTTTTTTCGATTTACTCAAAAACGGCTTTAACGATTTTGATTAAACTTAGTATTTGATTTACTTATATGCCCCAGATATGACTGTATAAATTTCATCAAAATTGATCAACCGGAGGGGGGACTTTACTTGATAAATTTTGTATAATTTACACGTGTTTTTTTTTAGTTACTCAAAAACGGTTTTAACGATTTTGATCAAACTGGGTATTTGATGTATGTATTTGCCAAAGATGTGATAGCCAACATTTCATCAAAATTGGTTCAACGGAGGGGGCACTTTATTTCATAACTTTTTAACCAATTTTTAACTTTTTTTCGATTATCTCAAAAACGGCTTTAACGATTTTCATCAAATTCCGTGGTGTTTAATGAAAATTAGGTGTTCTTTAATATCAGGTTAGCTTTATCATTATTAAAATGTTCTGAGGGGGCTTAAATGGGGAAGGGGCCTTTTTTGTTTTCCTATAAAGTACCTTTGTATTTGTTTATATGGAGAAATTATCTGTCTCTCGTTTTGCCTAAAAATAAGAAATGGCTAAATATGAGATATGATAAAAATCAAGGAAACAAATGTAGGAGAAAAAAAGAAAAATATTCAGTCAACTCATATAACTCGTTGAGCGCAAGCGGAGTACACCTTTAATGACAGACCATTGTTCATAATTAAAGCCGTTCTGTTCATTTGAGAAGTGGCAATTAACAAAACGCATTAATTTCTAATCAAAGTAAGTTGGTAAGTGAAAGTTGTGTGTTGCGCGCACGCACCAGATTTTTTTCTATTCTTCTGATTATGTATCATACATCAAAACAGTACTAATGAATTCATTTAGTTAATCTATCATCCATGTTTTTGAGTTATTAGTTAATGTTGTATTGTTTAATGTAATATTGTAATTTACAGTTCCATGATCAAATCGGGAGAAGCCTTGACTGATATTCGAGGGGTCAGAGGGGATTGGTAATGATAAGCTAATTGAAAATTATCTCCTGAGAGGAAAATTCGAGGAGGATCCCCGTGACAGAGACTAAGACGCGGTGCGGAGCTAAGTTATGACGAAGAGGTTCAGAGTATCATTAGCAACCACCATCACCATCCACAACACCCTCAGCTGAGCTAACACCAGGGCCATACTGTTTATGGAAATATACATCACAACCTACAACACCGGGGGCTGTGTGTATAAAATAATTAATAATTAAATAATAATATATAACTCATTTGGGTTTAAATAATATAAAAAAAAAAAACATAGTTAAAAGTCTCAAACCTTTTGTTGGAACAAACTAACAGTTGGAACGAACTGTCATAACGCGACCAACAAAATTAAAGTTCTTAAAAAAAAGAAAAAAAAAAAAAAAAGGGGGAAAGGTCAATAGCTAAATATGTCCCATAGCTTGAGCTGAGGAACGTGAATTCTCCAGAGTTGAGTAAAAGTAAACCCGAGTTTTCTATAAAATCTTAAATTATTCTACCCCGTATATTGGTATGTAACGAGCCTCATAGAGAGTTATGGCCATTAATGTCTCCAACAAACAAGACTGGATGAGGTAATTGGTTATATACATCTGATAATTCTTGGGATACTATCAACAATATAAAGACTAATAATTCTTGGGATACTAGCAAATAAAATAAATTTAAAAAAACGCTCAAATTAGGGGTAAACTGTCTCTTAAGAAGAGAATTCCGAATCGAAATCTTTGAATTTTTTTTGCTAAAAAAATAATAAAGAAAAAATCATGATGGTAATAGATATAAAGGGGAAAAAAATCCTTATATAGGGGAAAAAATGATTTAGATATAACAGATAATGATAAAATGTAGCAATCTATTTTGGTTGGGAATATAAATGTAATTAATTATTTATTGGTATGGTGTGCTGTATAGCAACCCAATATATTTGGGCAGCACGTCTTATTGCTAAAATAAAGCACTTCTCTCAACAATAAAAAGCAAATAAAAGCTTCCTTAAAATTATTTCAATAATATTGTTAAAACTTTTTAATGTTTTCGCACGGCAACAAGGAAATTGTTATGTAAATGTTCCATTACTATAACCAGTTTTGAAAATGGTAATTATATTTTTTTTCTGTAGACACACATGATTCATTCTTTGTATATTTATTTATCAATTTTATTTTAATAATAAATATTGTGGGTTTATATAATTTTTATTAATATAATAGTTATTCCATCAGTTTATTTAGTCTGAATCAGAACGTTTGCAACAAGTGTAGAAGATTCTCGAACAGTCAGGAACGACTAGTACCAAAAGTCGTTGTTTTCGGTGCGCGATTTCTTACGCGATGAGTGTTCCCACTTCTTATTTCTAAAGTGCGGGGCCAAGCCGATCGCGGAAATTAGACCAAGCACCCTAAACCCACTTTTGGTACCTGTTATAAAAAATATACTTGATAACATAAAACACATGTTTACATTTCATTAATAACTTACAGATATTAATAAGAAATTAAGTTGGCAGTTAAAAAAAAATAATCAGTTTATTAACATTTCATAAAAAGCATAGGATTTAGTTGGAAATAGTTCATTTGAAGCTTCCTTTTCTTCTTCTAAAACATCCTCTGTTATCTGCATGGTATTGACACTTCAAGCATTTTACTTAGAAAGAAGCACAGTATTACTAGAAGTTGGCCCTATTAAACAGGTGTTTATTAATATGTACTAGTAGTAGGTAGGGTTAGCACCGAAAAGATTTTTCAAGTCTGAACTGAAAGTACCACTTTACGGACACAAACGCAATATGATTTGTATGTTTTGAAGGTCATGGTTTTGATGTAGTATGATGAAAAATTATATACACAATGTCAGAAAAATTATTAAAACGCAAATTATTACCAACGATACAGAATGCACTACTTTTAAAGATACAAGAAATCAAATGTAACCTTATATTTCTTCCGAATTCAAACATTATAGAACGTTCTCGAAGAGCGTTGAAGATTCACGAAAATGTATTAGAAACATAAGGTGGTAACCGTTAAAAAAAAAGGCTAGAAATGTTTTCATTCATATATTTCTTTTGTTTTACATTAAATCATTGATAAAGGATGTGAATTAGCCAACATCGTTAAAATCGGACAAGGAAAAAACGGTAATTGATAATGATGTATTTATTTATGGTCTTTTGGTTAAATATTTAATTTATAATTATTAAATTATTTTATTAGAAGATAAAAATTCCACGCCGTCGTCGAATCTTTTATTTTCTAATAAAATAATTTGATAATTGATAATATTTACGAAATACCAGACTTGAAGCCTTTTGTATTTGGACGCTTCAATTGTCATTTACATCTGAAAGACGCTAACATTGAGGGATGTGCAAAGAATGATAGTTTTTAAAAATAAGTTTTTGCAAAGTATTTAGGACCTAAGAGTAATCAATCTCATTATTTAGACGATCACGCAACGCCGAAATGGGTGAACCGTATCCGGTAAATATTAAAATTCAAACTTTGCAGAAGGTTCTCGAAAAGCGTAGAAGATTCTCGAACAGTTGGAACTGTTCCCAAAAAAAAACCTAGAACTCTTTTCAATCATAAGATTTTTGTTTTAAGTCACAATAACTTTATATAAATCAGACGTTGTCATGAATAAGGTAATAAGCCATGAAAACCCATTTTTATTTTTATTTTTTGATTTTGAGCTGGTGAAATTAAGTTTATTCATGAAAAGCATATACCGGTATTGATATCAACTAAACCACATTAAACACTGACTTACTACTCTTCCAATACTATTGGTATGACTTCTTACTAGTTCTTCCTATGGAAATCTCAAAATCGGTATTTTTTTAAAACTTAATAACTTTTCCATTTCAGTACCTGAAATCTTTTTCTCTTAATTTTTGGTTGAAACATTTAACAAGGTAAAAAAAAAGAACAAAAGAGAAATATAAATAAAAGATTCGCTTTTTAAAGAATTAAAAAGAAAAGCCGTATATAAATTACAAATGAAAGATTAAACGCATTAATGTCAGGCCATGGATAATTTAATATTGTTTATGCAAATTTTAGCTCCCCCATTTTTTTTTAAATGACCCCTTTTTTTTTGTTTGGTGCGGCGGCTCGGGCATAGAATTAAGTCCCCGGTGGAGATGAAGTAAGAGAACTTATAAATCTAAGTTTATTGTGCGAAGACAAAAGGGTCCGGCGAGGAGTTATCTTGGGGCCACTGATTTAGTGCCCCCGCTGTCCTCGGGCACAAAGCCGTCTTCACCTGTTCTCGGCCCCTTAGCCCCCCCTATCCTGCCCCCCCCCCCCATCCAGACCCCCGTAATGCTCTTCCGGAAGGAAAACTGAGTCGGGCGGATTGTGTTCGGCTTTGCATAATACCGCATAAGTGTCTCTATTAGCCCGGGTGTTGTGTCTAGGAGCCAATAATTGTCCTATTCCCTATTTACTAAACTCCGCATTGATAAAATTCTTTTAACGATAACCAACATTTAAACAGAATAAGAAGTGTTATATTTGTTTATATAACGTCACTTTATGCCACTATTGCTAATCGGATGATGCTGCAGAGGATCTTTAACCATTGGTCGCTAGACCAACTTTAACATGGATAGTCACACGTGAGAATTTCTCTCACAACAATCAATACTTTTTTTTTTTCATTTTAATCATACGTTATTTTAAATTTTAACAATAAAGCTGTACTTCCAAAAGGGTCAATTATTAGTACAAAGTATGAAATCTTGAAAAAACTTTTTTATTAAGAGGATAAAACAACTACAATCATTCAAAACTACTGTTTAACATTTTTTAAGAAGAGTAAAAAAATTAAATACATAAAGAAAAAGTATAATCTTAAAGCCAAATTAATACTACAAGCATTTAGTTTAATTAACAATAGTGATTATAATGTTCAATTAGAAATACAATTTATATTGTAGAAAACTATTCTTTAGTCTAGTCATTGAGTCATTTTTCCCTCTTAAAAAAAACATTTTGGAAGTTGACGCACACTCAGTTATACGTAACACTGACAGTCGCGCGTGAGAAAAACTCTCAATTACCTATATCATTGACAGTCGCGCGTGAGAGAATCTCTCATGAGATCGGATTGAGCGGAGTAGAAGGAAGCTGGAGCAGGTACAAGGCTTGGTATTGGAGCGGGGAGAGTTCAGGGAGGTGTGTGAGTCTATGAACTACAGACAGTAAAAAAAAAAAAAAAATATGTGAGAGAAATTCTCAGGCAGCGACTAATGAAGGGTTAACGAGCACCTGACATCGTACAGGCTCGGGATCTCTATTTTACGTCCTATCCGAAAGACGGCAATGCCATGGTTTTTTTCCTCCTTTTAAAAAAATCGTAGGGCGAAATCGCGAAAGTTGCTATGCTAACCAGTATACCGCAGGTGATCCCTAAAAAGTAGTATTACATGTATCAATAAAAAAAAAAAAGATATGTCATATCTAAAAACACTCCCCTTCACAAAACTTTTATTTGATTATTATACACGTATTGATTTACTTTTTTTATTTTACCCTATATTATTATTTTTCTTTTGTTTTCTTTTTCGGGCTCCCTAAGCGACTTTGCGGGGACCGACTATGAAGGTCCCAGTGGCTTTCACTTATTGGAGAAATGACGGTGGGAACTGGAATTGATAACAAAAAGGTAATATTAATCTAGGTATTATCCCACAGAGGAATAAAAGGGAAACGAAATATCCGATGTGGCTGCAAATATAGCTAGGCTGGGAGAAGTAGTAAATGTGAAAATACTAAAAAAAGTGACAACAGAGGACTTGCCTGCACCAATTGAGGAAAATTCTTTACAAAAGTTGGGAACAAAAACAGAAAAACTGAACAGTCCAAACCTACTAAACTGGAATATTAATTTTTTTTTTTTTTTGGTCTTCAAATCTTGATTTGCGCCTTTCAACAACTTCCAAAATCAGCAAATTTGAGAGCTACACTAATTTATATAAGGGTATGTTAGGCATGGGGAAGGATGGCACCCAGCGGTACCTCTTTCCTGGCTTGAGTCAGTTAATCTGGTTTGTTAACGAAGGAGATCTCTCATCCAACGCCTTTTTAATCTCCTATTTATTGGTATATCACCTGTTGCCATGCCTCTAATCAGTCGGTTGAAGTGGCCTTTTAAATGAGTGTGAAAACGTTTATGAAGTGTCTTTATGTGTTGGTCTACTGTTTCTATTTGTAAGTCAGTATGTAGTGTTTTTTTAGTGACGTAACATGGTGCTTTAACTATGAGTCTTAACATTTTTGATTGAAAGGTTTGAAGTCGGTGTAAGTGGGACTTTTTAGCTGTTCCGTATATCTGTTAAGAGTATGTCCATATTGGTTTTTTAACTTGTGATATTTTTATTAAATTTGCTATCTACTAGCGTACTATGCAAATATGCTGACATGACGTGATATGAAAGAATGAAAAACACACACAAAGGAATGTAAAAATGAACCAAAAATTTAAAAATCTCGAGAGGAGAAGAAGTTATTTGATTAAACGCCTTGGTTTAATTTGATTTAATGTGGACATTGTGACTTCACACACGGATATCTCCTCCGATGTCTCGGAGTACTTACATGCCAGTAAATGTAATAATGAACCCCAAATGGTGAAACATCTTGCAATGTGAAACAAAACACATATGATGTAAAATATTTATAGACTTGTTGGAACAAACTGTTCTATTTCATGTTTGTGGTTGTTCGAGTAACTTCTACGCTTATCCAGAACATTCTAGACAGTTCTATTTAAGCCTAAATGTAAGTAGCGGGTCTCGCTCTGAGGATCGATCATAAGGTTAACGTTTCCATTAATACTGTCATTACAAGTTGATATTTTTACGTGTTGGTGGATTCTTTTTATTTGTATAAATATATGAATTTTTTATAATACCTAAATTCATTCCCTACTTTATTATTAGGCCTTTGTTTTTAGTATTAATATTTAATGTCAGACACAAAACATACGATTAAATAATGACTGTTCCAGTACAATCTGCGCTTGTCGAGAACATCCAGGCAGTTCTATTGCAGACTAAATATAAGGAACGGTGGAATTAGAATTATTCTTGCTCTAAATATCGATCATATGGTTAGGTTTGCGTTAAAAGTGTCGATACTTTTTGTAAACTTCTTAATTAATTGAGTTTATATTGGTTTTTGTGACCATTTAAATTATTATTTTTCGTTATTAAAAATTATTATAGCCTACACAATTGTTACAATATTTTACTCATCAATTCAGACCTTTAGTATTTTAGGTAGCTACGCTAACCAGTATACCGCAGAATAATCCTATAAATGAAGTATTAATTGTACCTGTAACTAAAAAAAAAAAAAAAAGATACGTGATATGGGTGATTCACATATGAATTGACCATTAGTGTTCCTGAACTTAACATTCGTTTTCCAGATATTTTTTATATCCAAAAATATTTGTTGGATATATGTTTTATAGTCTTCTGTTATAACAAAACAATGGTAACATTTAAATGAACCTAGGCATCATAAAAAACAAAATATCTCAATGTGAAGTTTGAAAATATCACGAGTGTTACAGTCCCCAAGCTGGTTATGCTTAGTTTACCACACCCTGAAATGAACTCCTGATAATTGATTAAATTTGAACAGTTAGGTATTTAATTGTAAAACGGTGGTGTTTCAAATTATGAATGATATTTATAGTAAATCAGGAAAATGAATCTGTAGAAAAATTCATAGCGAGTGTTGTCGGCTGTTCTGGGCCACACTGTTATTTGAAAATGTTGGGAATGGCCATGGTAAACTTTGTTTATAATACCGGCTATCAGTCGATGTGCAAACTTCGTGAAGAAAGTTTCTAATAGGCAGTTTGATATCCAATTTGATATCCAATGCAAAATAATGTATATCGCAAAAATTAGTTGTCACGAGTGTTACGTTAATCGTATGTGTCAGCGTTCATTGAAAAATCCGAATGATACCGGCAAAAGATGTTGGTTAGGTCCGACACTTGGTTTAGCTAAGGATAGAGATTTTTTGGAAAATCTTACGTAACACTCGTGACGGAAAAAACAATTCTGGGAAAGTGTTGTTATTGTTAGGTTTAAATGCCTACATGATTCATTTCTTTTGTATAACCATTTTAAAAAGCTGTAGAAAGAAGCAATAGTGAAAAGAAAAAATAGACTTGGGACATAATGTAAAATATATTCTTAACAAGAAAGAGATATTGGCCAAGATAAAGAAACTATGCAAATCGGCAGCTTGTAAAAATATTCAGTCAACTCAGATTGTGAATATACCTCTCAGTCTTTGAATTTGACCAACATGTAAAGCAGTGAACGAATTAATTATGGGTGAATCGTTGACACTGAACTGAGTAAAAACTGTGCAGCATATATATTTCACAACGAGATGATCAATGAGCTGCAAATATCCGACGAAAAACCTAAGCCTTGACAGAATGACTTATTCATAGGTCAATTAGCGAGAAAGTATAGGCTACTAAGCTTGGCAAATAAAGGAGTAGGAATAGACGCCAGCCTAGTAATTATTGGACAACAAAAGGAAAACAAGATTCGATGCCTTACAAATGAGTTTTTACGCTGTGATATGGACTGACGAGAGTAAGCAAGAAAAAAAAAAGAAAAAAAAAACATTACAAAAAATAAATAAACAAAAATACAGAAATAAATAACCTCACAAAACTCATTTTTGAGTAGAAAAAATAATAAAAAATACTAATACTGAACGAACTGACAAACTGTGTTCACCTTTGTTTTCTTGAACATCTTATTGATGATATTCAGATCAAATTTTATTCATAAGTGGCCTTTTTTAAACCCAAAATTCAATTTCTAAAAAAGTTAAATGGTCAAATTAGATGAGAATCACCCATATATGAAAAGATCTAAACACACTCCCCTTTATAAAACTTTTATTTCATCGACGATCTTGCTTACGAAGTCAATAATTAAAAGTAGCCGATTTTTGAAATATGACATTGTTGCAAGGAATGAGCGACGAGTCACCTAACCTCTTCAAGGTAAAATAAACTTTTTATTCATCGTGAAAAGAGAAAAGGTTTAGCGGGTACATCCTGAAATATTGCCGGGTTTAAGGCGACAGAGCCCAGACATTAAGCACAACTTGAGGGGATTAAGGTGGTGGTGGGGGAGGGGGTGAAAGAGGTGGGGGAGGGGGTGAAAGAGGAAAAATTAGGGAAGGATCTGTTGAGGAGTGGAGGGGATGGGCGAGGGGTGGCGAGGGGGGGGGGTACCTTAATCCAGCCGCAGCCGTCACGACAAATGTCCGTAATTAGCCTCGCGTTGTTTTCTTGTTTTTTTTTTCTCTCGCTAGATGGCGACGGGTCGGTGTAATTATTTCTGGCGAGGAGTGACAGGACACCAACTGTGACATTTTTCCAGGCCACTATCTCACGGGGAGATTAATCGCCGCGATAATTATAACCTTAATGGCCTCAGTCTCGCGCTACCAGCTCCTTGTCAAATCTCTCCGCGCTAATTAGTCTCAACATTTTACCCTCTGTCTTCCAGCTTCTCTTTGTCAGAGGGAAAAGTTTGTCTTGTTGGGGGGTAGTCGGTATGTTTCTTCTTTGTTTCAGGAAATGCCAAGATAAAACCCTCGTAGAACATTAAAATAATATTTTGACTGTTTTTTTTTCTATTCTATTCTAAGTAAAGAATTAATAAATAAATTTACCACAAGACGATCTCCCTATTTATTTAATATTTTATAATGTGAAACTTTCGGCATCTAAAAATACACCAATAACATAAAAAATACAAAAATATATATCACACGAAAATTTAAAAAGCTAACATTTACATGATTTTTTAGGCCGTTTTTTCGACTCAAACGGTCGATTTCGTAAAAAAAAACCATTGTAAATCGAGATCATGACGAATTTTATAACAATAATGAATATACCCAGAGATTGGCTGAAGTTATGCAATTTTAATATGGACAGGTGTTTGCACCTGGTATCAAAGAACCACTGAGCGAAATTTGGTGAATTTAGGACAAACGGTATGGATTTCTATAAAGAACAAATAAACAAACAAACAGAATTTCAACTTTATTTATATAGATGAATATAAATATAAATAAATACATAAATACAGGGGGGGGGGAGTGATGTAGCGGCATGACAGTTCATCGACCTTAGTTAATATTTGATGAAAAAATTCTTAGCAGTAATAAGAATGCAGATTTATAAGAATTTCAAAATAAAATATTTCATTTTTCGCATATACATGTCGTTTTACTTGCCTGCGATTTTTTTTTTTTCTCGAAACGCATTAAACTACCTTTTATGCATTATCCGAGGAATTAGGTTGAATCGATTAGTGCCAAAATTAGGTTTTTATTGGAGTGAATAAATAATGAGCTGTGAGTGAATTGATGAGAGGTTTTAGGATAAAGTATGAATTAATCATTACTAACGGGACAATCATCAGTTAAAATCCCTCTTGTGAGGGAATCAAATATTAAACTTGTGTCGAAACGAGAGCACGACTCTCAGATATTCTTTTTCGGCATTCAAAGTGTTAAAGATCTAATTATTTGACCGGGGAGGCATTTTAGTGTGAGCCTCCGGTGGTACACGCCGCCCGATGAGACAGTCCGGCGTGAACGTGTTTAAAGGTCACCTGCAAGCGCGATCTATTACTATTTATTATTAGTGAATAGTGTTTTGGTATATGGCGCTGGACGCCGAAAATTTTACAATATAAAATAAATAGTTACTATATAATAAAAAATAAATAGTTAGATCGTCCTGTGGTAAATTTATTTATTAAATATTGTTTATAATCGGGATTCCCTGCTTAGTAAAATTGGGTTATTCCCTGATTATAATTTTTAAGTGAAATGAAATGAGTGGACTGTATTTATTGGTTGAAAAATAATATATGTTTACTGCATAACAATATATTTATTTGAACGTACCTTTTTGTTAATAAATTATTGACAAAGAAGAGGGTAAGGCTGGTGTGCCGGCTACATGATTTAGGTGCATGCGTTATTGTATAACTTATTTCTTGCTGTGTTTCTTGATTTCGACGGTGGTGGCCAACCCATCTTCTCTCCTCGTCTTCGCCGGCTCTCCGCTAACTAATTTAGCTCATGCTTAAGTATTAATGAATAGCACATAAACAAAACCAAAAAGCTCCTTCTCTAACTGCCGGAGCTTCCTCCATTAATCTCCTGGGCTTTCTTACTCTCCACATCACCAGTATGCCTCCTGGCTCTGGCGGGCAAATTAAATAGGCCGTGCATAGGCGCCGGCGGGTGATCATTTGAATTGGTGAAAATTGAACAAATATATTAAACGATCTACTAACTACCAAGATATAAGTAAAGAGTTTTTAAGAATAGTAAAGGAATTCGTTCCAATGATGAAAATTAGCGTAAGAGTGCTACTAGCAACATTAAACGTGAATGTATAACTCAACAGTAGTTTAATAATTTGACTGTTCTATAATAATTAGAAGTTCGGAGTATCTCTTTATACAAAAGCAGAAACTAATTTTCGGTTTTCAATCAATTTAAATATTTGGACATGTAAGGTTTCTTAAACGACTAATTCAAATTTAAGTAGTTTAAAGTTTTATTTTCATTGAGTATTTATCTTTCTTTTGTAGAAACTGCACTGGTTTGTACCCCCAACATAAAGAATTTCATATGTAAAATTACATTTAGCTACAATCAGCTTCTTTTTAGTTACCTTCTAATGGGAAGGTCAGCCGTTATCGTTTTAATAACTCGTTTGTTATGTCCGTGTAATTTAACATAAAAGCATGACTAAAGAGTTCTTATTTGTTGATGGTTGTTGGTTGTGAGAAGTAGAATTTGGTTATTAACGTATCTAGGAGCGGCTGTTATTATTTTTCCTAAACTTGGTACAAAAGTTTGCGATACAAGCATATTTTAATTTTTGGTCGTGCTGTGTAAATTTAAAATTCTGCATTTATATTTCTAGGCAATATTTATATATTATTATGTTGAATAATCTCTCTGAAACACCGTACCGTACTGTATTCCACGGTGATTCATGGAAGGGACTGGTGTATGCTATTACCGCACGACATGTCTGTGTTGCGGGCTTATCAAGCGCTCTGTGCCGTATGCATTGTTTGTCCGGCAATTATTGTTGAATTTGATTTTTCACAAATGTAATTTTTCATCGGAATACTATAATGATTTTGTGAATTAAAGAGACTGCAGTAATCGCTATTAACAATCCACATTGTTTAGCTAAAGGCAAATGAAAAAATATTTAAAAATCATTGCATATCGTTTTATTTGTAGGTTTATTTCATATATTTCTTGTTTTGTTTAGTTTTAAAGTATTAAAAGGGGAATCCAAAATCAAATTTTTCATTTATCAGTTAATTATTAAATGGGATCGACAATACCTATCCAGTGTATATCCATAAGGATTGTGTACAGCTTTCTGTAGAGAGATTGAGAAATTTATAAACATGTTTTTTTTTTCATTACAAACATATTATTATGTTGTTTTTTTTATAAACATATTTTTTATTAGTTTTTGGTAAGAACTGTACTAATAATTAAATAATTAATAAAATACAGCAGTATCAAAAACTATATAGTAAGCTATGAGTAAAGTAATTTCTTTTTACAAAACTCATGATTTGAACCTGTATAAGTATGTTATCCAGAACTATCCAAAGTTTTTGTTTTTAAAGTTTGATTCTCTCCTGTCAGTAATCAGCGAATGTGATGGCTGCAACGCGTTAGAATTAAGGCATTATACCTACAAGGGATGGAAAGTGCCCAGGAGGAGAGGAGGTCTCTCATCCAGCTTCTTTTTAGCCGCCTTCTAAAAGCTATATAAGCTGTGGACTTGTCGTTAATTAGTCTGTTATTATTGCCGGGCAATTTAAAAAAAAAGCGTGAATAATGAGTTCGTGAATGTTGCTCTACAGTTGGTTGTTGTAAGTCTGTGTGCAGAGTTTGGTTTCTTACGTACTTAGGAGCGTCCGTAATTATACACAAAATTTTGGATTGAAAAGATTGTAATTTTGTCTTGTGTCTTTCTGTAAGTGCGTCTTTTTTAGCCGAAAATCTGTGAGGCGTGTTTTTAAATGGGTTTAAGTAAAAAGGTGTATGTATGTAGTTTCTATCTAATTTTCAATTTAGAAAAAAGACAAATGATTAAAGGATTACTTATCCTGTTTCAATGAACCATTTAAGGTGATTAAAATTGATGTGACAAACAGAGACAGTTGATTAGGACGACACAAAGGTACCAGGTTGTCTTCTCAACCGCTTGTCAGGGGACATCGCTTCCCGACGATGATTTTAGGATCCGATCGGAAATTGACGTGACTACAATAAGAGGGTCGAGAACAAAGAGAACAATATCTACAATAGCAATAACCGGCGGCTTCGGTCCGGTCCCGGCGCTCTAATACCTTTCTCATCCAATTCTTCCTTCCGTCGCCTTCTATTAGCACTACAATGCCCGTCCGGAGAGGGGATATCTTAGTCCTCCTACAGAGCATTCTTCCTTCCGATACAGTGGGAAAACAACATTATTTCATAGAGAAAATCCCAGAAAGGAAGAAAAGTTGTTCTCAGACGTTCTATTAAGCAAAGAAGAAATATAATATTTTTTCCCGCCTCATCTTAATATAGGGTCATTCCACGTCAATCCAACACAGGCATTTCAAATTTTCTTGTATATTAGGTATATTAGTATTATTTGTATGCTTACTCCTCCTTATTACAATCCATACTCCTACATTACATCACATACAATACATACAATTGTGAAATATTACTGAGATATGTCTACCCGTTTTTGAATTACTGGTCTCTAAAGCCATCAAAAATAGGTCCAGAAACCGAAAAAATCATGACCAAAAATAGCTATAGATGTTTACCAAATTTGACTAGGACTATGAGATTGGTGTCGGTTAACACGCATTCCATGCCGTTTCATATGATCCACAACAATGTATAGGTTGGTACTAAAGAAATTTTCTTAAAACTAAATGTAAAATTTTATTTTCAATTTTCTCAAAAAGGGCATTTTTTTAAAACTTTTATATTTTTTTGAAAAATAGTTTGTACTATATCTATTTATACAACAAAATATAAAAGTGGGATGAAAATTTCTTCATTAAAAAAAAAATTGAAAACTAGTAATAAAATTAATAATTAATAATAAAATATAGTAATCTATATAAATAAAGATGAAATTCTGTTCGTTTGTTTGTTTGTTTATTTGTTCTTTATAGAAATCCATATCGTTTGTCCTAAATTCTCCAAATTTCGCTCAGTGGTTCTTTGATACCAGGTGCAAACACATGTCCATATTAAAATTGCCTAACTTCAGCCGATCTTAAGCTGATATTCTTTATTCTCTAAATTTAGCTCTGTGGTTCTTTCAGACCAGGTGCGAACACCTGTCCATATTAAAATTGCATAACTTCTGCCGATCTTCAGCTGATATTCTTAATTGTTACAAAAATCATAATGATCTCACTTTACAATGCTTTTTTTTTTACGAAATCGACCGTTTCTTTAGAAAAATTAAATTCCACGTCTGAAACCGGGATATACAGCTATAATCTATGTATATAAAGATGAAATTCTGTTTTTCTTTATAGAAATCCATACCGTTTGTCCTAAATTCTCCAAATCTCGCTCAGTGGTTCTTTCAGACCAGGTGCGAATACCTGTCCTTTTTAAAATCGCCTAACTTCAGCCGATCTCTGGGTATATTCTTTATTGTTATAATAATCGTTTTGATCTGGCTTTACATTGGTTTTTACAAAATCCACCGTTTGAGTCGATAAAAGTCTTACTTTATAGATTTTATAGATTTAAAAAATGAAATTCTACGGGTGAAACCGGATTATACAGCTAGTTAGTAATAAAATCATGTGGATTTCACGTTTATATTTACAAATATTATTAATTTTTTCTCAGAATTGGCATTAGGAATTATACAGTTCACTGGTTTGTACTGTTTGAAAATAGTTTTTCAAATAAAAAAAACAGAACCAACACAAAAAAGGGTGGGTCGTGGGTTCACTGTGTCGTAAGGATAAAACGTCAATGGTTAATATTAGGAAAGGTCTTTCGACTACAGTTATCTCAATGAATGTGAAATATGCTAACAGAATAAGGTAGGGGAGAGCGGGGTTGGTTGGTATAGGGGGTATGTTGGCCATCGCATTATAGTTTCCGTCACACCTGTTGTGAAGACCCCACCATTGTACCATGTCACCCGCTCGACCTCGGGTGTCTTATCCTGAGTTTTCAATCCGATGCTAACAGTATACCGAAGAGTGTGCTTCATTGATTGATTTTACGACATTTAAGTAAATTTTTATATTTTCAGTAAATTTGGTTTAAAGGCATGGTAAAACATTTGACTCCGATTCTGTTCACATAGCCACAAACTCCTTTGAAAAAGGTAACCTTTCGATTAACCAGTTTCTTGTTTGATTGTTCTCCCCTGTCCTGGCAGCCATCTTTCATATGATCTCTCCTGTGGGGTTAGTTGGCTCTCTTCAACTTTTTTTTTGGCGCAGTAGCAATTCACAAAAGCAAGGTAAACATAATCAAAGATGAAACTACCAATTGTCTTTAGTTCCAGCGAGGAAGATGAGAGCAATTTTTCTTATGCAAAAAATGACGACAGTCTAAACTTCTATCTTCTTCTATAGTCATTCTATTTTCCATTAAAAAGCTGTTAAAAACCGATTCAAAATTATTATACCATTATAGTGCAGCTTTTAATAACAATAATATGTGTCAGAAAGTACTTGAATGAGATGGCTAAACAACCCCACCTTCTAGGCCAACTTGCCGCACCTTGGGGGTTAATTGGCATACTCAAGATTGACGAATTCTTCAATTTTCTATGATCTTAGTATTAAATATTATGTGGTGAAAAAAATGCTTGTAGTACTCTAATACTTCGAGTTTACAGAGGTATCATCCATATTGGGATTATATTAACAGGAATGACTCAACAATCAAAAAAGTGAAAACTGATGCCAACCAACCCCGCTCTCCCCTACACTATTTTTTTTTTCTTTCTCTATTTTAAAGGTTCAATTTCGGTAACAATACGATTTTATTTCATTTACATTTATAATTATTTAAACTTTAAGATATTCTTGCAATTCATTGCTTTTCTCCAGCAGTTCATATCGGCGAAAACCAAATTCGTCGGAAAGAAACTGTACGTTACCTTGGACTTCTGTTGATAGAAGATGACTTAAGGCCAAGATGTCGAAATGAAAATAACGACACTGAATATACTATTATAAATTCCTTACTCTCTTTTTTTTCCAAATCTTCTAAATTCAAAATTAGACAGAAACTGAATACATAAACCTACTTACGTAAGCCCATTTGGACATACGCCTCACAGATTTTCGGCTAAACTAAAAAGACACACTTACGAAAATTGCAACTTTTCAATCCAAAATTTTAAGATTAATAATGGACGCTCATAGGTACGTAAGTAACATAACCCTGTATATACAGACTTATAACAACCAACAATCGAACAACACATACGAACTCTTTGTTCACGCCTTTTTTGTTAAATTACATTTTACATAAGTTACATGCCTACATTGGCTATGTACTTATTTATTTTATTTAATCACATTCGCTGATTGTCGCTAAAGGCTGATAGGTGTGAATAAAGATTAATAAGGCACGCTCCTAGGTCCGTAAGCAACATATCTCTGCATATTTAAATAGAATGTAATAGAATCTAAAATTTTAAAATAATACAAAAAACAATTATTGCAACATCTGTAGCCCGGACGATGGATGTTGCGACACGGGTGGTGGGGGTTAAAATATTGTTATTGATCTACTTCTAAAAGCGAGAACAACAAAAACAACTATAACTAAAGATAATTGATATACAAAATATAATTTACAATAGTTGTAATTTGCAACAGTTGGTTAATGTATAGAGAATAACTATTTTTACTCCAAGTATTCTTAGCCTCAGATCTTATAATTGGCTGAAACTGATTTTTCATACGTCTCATAATTACTTCTATATTTACTTCAGCAAAAAAGACACAAAAATACTGCAACCCTTTCAATTCAAAATTTTACAACTAATAACGAATCTTTTTATGTTAGTAACCAAACACAACATGCAGACCCGCGGTGGACCTAAGGTTTTTTAATGGGAGTAAAAAATCCTTGGCTATGCCGTCCCTCTGAGGACGTAAAATGGAGGTCCCGAGCCTGTACGATGTCAGTTGCTCGTTAGAGATCCCTATCCTAATTATACCTGGATAGGCAAAATTTAGGACTCCCACTGTAGCATCCTCCGATTAGCCTTAGTAGCATAAAGTGAAGTTAAACAAGCAAACTTCATTCCATCTCACATCAATGCACTTTTTTCCTTAATGATTCTTTCATTATTTTAATGAAATTCGGTACATGGATAAGCTCTTATAAACTACAAACAATAACAACATTCAGCTATATATCTGAAACAGTTTTATAAATATATCTATGTAAAGTCCTTGAAAAATGCAAAATTTTGACCTGTCTTTTATTATTATTTGTACAGCATTAACAAGGTAAGAATCACATCGCTGATTATCGTGTTACTCTGACCTCTAAGGGCGAACAATACATAATCCACTATCTCGTGAGAAGACATGGCCTTGTAACAGTTGAAGAAAAGGATAAACAATTATCCCAAGAGAGTGAGGACTTAAACGAGGCCTTTAGGGTAGAGGAAGTGGTGTGCGAGTCCGCAGTATTTCAACCAGTGAGGGGGGGGGGCTGAGGGGGCTATGAGATAACTCGGGACAGGGTTGGTAACATGCTAATTGAACATGTTAATCAGCTCGAGTAATAAGAGCCCTGATCTAGGGGCTCTCGGCACGACAGGGGGTGAGCTACTCAGGGGAGGGAGTACGTCTGCAGTAGGGGCTCGCAGATGTTTCCAGAAATAATACAGGGGTGGCTGGATAACGGGACAAATGCTTCATGAAATACACCCCATATAGCCTAAAAGGCGTGGGGTGGAACAAAAAAAAAAAAAAAAAAAAAAAAACTTCAGGAAATACGCTTTGCCCCTGACTAAATATGATTGGGAACCCGAAGATAGATAGTTCGAAACCCGGAGCCAGGAGACATTTAATAATACTTGGTATCAATCCCCCACCCTCGAGTTGTTTCCTCAAATCGTTTTGAGCTATACAAAGTCTTATTGAATGACTACAAAAAATCAGGTTCACCTGTGGTGTAGTGTAATTATGGTAGTAACTCCGGCAGACGGCTTTTGCCATTAACATAAATATTTTTTAATTTTTGATTGTATTTTATAATAATGTAAAAATAAATATTATTCATTAATTCGTTCAATTCATCAAACGACTCAACCTACTTTACTCACTTTTTCTAAAACTTCAAAATTCGGACTGAGACAAACATTAAATACATCTTCATACTTACTGAAACCAATATGGACATACTCTTCACAGCCAAAAAGACCCACTTACAAAGAATTCAGACCTTTCGATCAAAAATTTTAAGATACATGAAAGTAAAAGCAACATGTATGTATTTTATTGACCGCCTCCCCGGACTATTCTCTACCTAATTCTATATCCGGTCAACTATCATCTAACCAATATAAAAGCAACATGGTATGTGACCAACAATTCCCTAAATATTGACTTACAAATGAAAACTGTAGACCAACATATAAAGACTCTTTACAAACGTTTCCATACACACTTACACGGTCATTTCAACCAACTGATTAGAGGCATGACAACAACTGTTATGCCCATAAGTATGAGATTAAAAAGGCGCTGGATGAGAGATCTCCTTCTTCAAGATACCAGAATAACTAAAACAAGCCAGACACGAGGTAATGTTGGGTGCCATCCTTCCCCATTCCTAACTTATTTCAATAGCACAGCGCACATTTGCTAATTGTCGATGTTTGTTGACAGGCACAAATTAAAACATGAAGCCAAAAAAAAAATTCATTCGTTAATCCCCCACCTTCTGCACTGGCTTGGGAACCCCGTAGGGCCTAAAAAGCGAGGAAGGGAAGGAAAAATGACATTACATTGGTATGGAACTTATCTCAAGTGGGACGGATGGCGATCTCCGTCAGCTGATGACCGAGGTCAGCTTCCCGTACTTCAAACCTTTTGTTAACACTGTTGTTTCATATATTCTGGAAACTTGACATCGCAAATATCGATGAAATAAAAGCTGATTTACTGGAGTACATATGCAGGTAATAATTTATTACGGTTAATTATAAAATTTTTAAATTTCCAACTCTATTTGGTAAAACACAGTGAAGGAAACATTAGAAGGGAAATCCATTGTAACGGAAGAAAGTACAAGTCGTTCACCGGAAGCGCGGGTACAAAGAGCGGCGCGGGGAGGAATTCCTGGCAGCACAGGCTTCCTTCCCCTCACCTCCTTCCTTTCGTATCCTTTCCTCCGCCATTTTGTCCTCTTTTATGTCCTCCACCGTTTGTCACTGCCACTCTAAATGTATTCCAATATTTTTCTTCTGCAACTCCTTTCATTAAGTTATTTCTTATACTCAGTCATGTATTATACAGATACTATTATACAGATATACGATAAACACCAAAAATGTTTATCAAACTATTTCACTTTCAAAGACATACGGTTCACAATTGTATGGTTCAGCAAAAAAGACACATTTACAAAAACTGCAAAACTTTCAATTAAAAAAAATTATGACTATTAACGAACGCTCCTTTTCTACGTTAATAGCAAAAAATTACAGACCGACTTACAATTACTAACTATTGACGAATAAATAAGAACCCTTTATTCTGGCATTCATATCAACATGCCTTATATGAGACGACTGAAAAGGAGTTAGATGAGAGACCTCCTCTCCTGAAATAGTACCGGGATCCTATTTTCTTTGATGCCTTAAAATGCTAACATACTATAGTTTACATCTCAGTTGCTGTTTGTCTAAAGTGAAAAGTTTAAAGTGAAAAAACCGTTTTTTTTTATAATATTAGTGATTTATCATACCGGTATTTATTAACATACGTTATAACGTTATTTAATAACACATGTCTATTTTAATAGAAAAAAATATATTTATGAAGGATATTACCTAGCTAATACCTCATAGGTATTAAGAAACGTTGAAGTTGGTTTTTTTAATTATGAATCTCATTTTATTTATGAATACAACTGAGTCGGGTTCTTAAATCTGAAGAAGATGCATTTAAGACATTTCAAAGGTTGGGAATATTGCATTAGAAACATAATACGGTACTTTTCTGTTATAGTCACGCCCAGAGAAAATGTTTTTAATTTAGTTAGTAGATTGCTTTAAGGAGGTTGCTAGGGAGGTAACTTAGAGTTAATGTCACAACTGTTCGCTTACTAGCAACACTGTCAGGAGAAAACAATTCCGTGCCGAATCATTTCTTTTGACTAGATAATTAATCACGCTAAATATGGTTGAGTATCAGTATAATTTATAAAATATTTTTAGGAATATTTTGGATGAGGAAACTGCGGTCAAGTTTTTTCAAAAGCATAATATTATTCATGAAATGATAATATGTAAAATAACCATGACATGAAGCTAACATTCAAAGGTAAAATTAAATGGGGGAACAAAAGAAGGAAGGGAAGGAGTACTAGAAGGAATTTTTTAAAATCTTATTTAGCGGAATTTATGTAGCGCCTAAGGTTAGCAGAAAAAGATCCTTTTAATGAAATATTGAAAGATATTAAGGATTTTTACAATGACATTTTTAACATATAATATTTTTTTCAATGTTTATACTAAAATGAAAATAAATAATTTAATTTAATTTCATGTAAAGTGTTTTATTCAGAAAACATGTGTTTTATTTATTTAAAGCAATGTACTAACTAAATTAAAAACATTTTCTCTGGGCGTGACTATTACAGAAGAGTACCCATAATACTTTATGAAGTTTGCATTTCACCAAAGATCCCCAGCATTTAAATGCAGTTTGAGCAGTTGCAGATGCAGGCTATCAACCTATCAGTTTTGTTTAAATTTTAATCTTTTTAAATAAATTACTTTAATCATCTGTTCTAATTTAATATTAAGATAAATCAATCTTTTAGAAATAAGTAACTGGTGTAGGAAAGTAAAAAAACACTTTTTTTTTTTTAAATGTTTTTACAAATACCTTAGCTAATATTCGATGTCAAGATTCTTAACAGGTATAAGAATACGGATTTATAAGAATTTCAAAATGAAATACTTCATTATTCGCATAAATATGTCGTTTTACCTGCCTTCGAATTTTTTCTTTCTCGAAACGCATTAAACTACCTTTAATGCATTATCCGTGGCATTAGGTTGAATCGATTAGTGCCAAAATTAGGTTTTTATTGGAGTGAATAAGTAATGAGCTGTGAGTGAATTGATGAGAGGTTTTAGGATAAAGTATGAATTAATCATTACTCGAGGGTCAATCATCATTTAACAGGCCATTTCAATTTTAATAATTAAACAAATATAAATCATTAATTATTTCGAAATACTTGTTATTTTTCTACTTTTAAGAATAAGTAATTGATTGCTTGTTAAAGTATTTACGGACTCGGATTTATTATCTCAGCAGTTCTCCTTACTTTATAATAGATAAAGTATCAGTATTAAGGTTTTTTTTTTTACTTTCACTTACCCATACATGAAATATTTGTTAAGGGAAAGTATAGTGCGATTGTGAAAATTTTCCACTTCCGGTTTTCAACGGTAATACACGTTTTGGGGTCCCCTGAGTCCAAATAACCGAGTCCCGCGAAACGGAACAGACTAGCTCAAAAAATATAAAACATACGAAACAGAAATTGTGTATTTCGTATACGCATGTGATGTGACAGCCAAAATTTTATCAGTTATTATGTTTATTGGTCAAACGGAGGGATATTTTATTTAATAACTTTTAAGTTTTTATAGTTTTTCTCAAAAACGGCTCTAACGATTTTGATAAAACTGGGTATTTGATTTATTTATATGCCCTAGATACGACTGCAAAAATTTCATAAAAATTGATCAACCGGAGGGGGCCAAAATTTCAAAAACCTTGTTATCACTTATGAAAATAAAAACTTTTAACAATTGAAATATTTATTTTACTTTAGAGAGTAAATACGTGATTCTCAAATGATTTAAAGTATTTGCGGTGTGAAAAAATGGTATAAGATAATCTTTAATTAATTATATTTTAGTTTAGAAACTTTAATTCCATAAAAAATTTCTGAAGGCAATATAAAGTGATTTTAGACGAACTTTAATCGTTCTCGATTTCCAGAAAGGCATAACAGCCGAACTTTAATACGAGTCGCAAATAAACCTATCGATTCACCTTCACGATTTATTTACAAAAAAGCACATGGCTGTAAAAAACAACCAAGGAGTAAAAACCACTTGACTATCGATGAAATTAGTTCCCTTAGTGAACTGAGAACATTCAAGTTTTTCATTACAGATACGTTATAACTATGGAGATATACAAATATAAGCATATATATGTGGAAAGGTGTAAGTAAGTAAGTATGTAAGGGTAAGTTGAAAGTTGGGATTTTTTATTTATACAATACAGCCAAATATATATAGGGTTACTGCCTTTATTTTCATATTGTATTATTGTTAGCACAGCTAAAATATATTTTAATGATAGAACATATTGTGTTTTTGTTAGAAATATTAAATGATTTATTTCTCTTGTCATAATAAGCTGATAATTTTTTATTTTATTGTATTTTGGCCTCGGCTTGGTTTTGAACCCGGATTTCCTTATCCCAATTAAAGCGCTCTTGTCACTTAAGCCACCAGGCACTCATCCACTTCGTAATGTTTTTTTTATATCTAATAATCTTCCTCAAGAGATGAAGCGTTTGGTAACATAATTAATTTTATGCTATATACCATGTATTGTGGCTTCCCTACAGACGCACAGTAGGAAAATTTTGTCATTTAGCTGCCAAAAATCTATAACTCCTCACCGAATGACGATAATCGAATAATTCTTTTTTCATTAAAGAGCTTGGGATTCCCTTTATCGTGAGAATAAAAAAAATAAATAAAAATAACATCGCTCAAAGTATTTCAAATTAATTTTTATATGAATCATTTCTTCACATAAATTTAAATAAATTAGTTTATTAGGTACTGGATTATACATGGAGAATGAAATGAGTCAGTATTATTATCTATTGAGCTTTCTGCTTGTATAAATATCTTTTTCTGGCATTTGCTCCTTTTGAATGATTTTAAAATAATTATTGTCTAAATAAGAAAAAATCCAAACAATTAAATTAAAAATACCCTATTTTTTAGGAATTTTAACGGAATAAAATATTTTCATATAATTCAACGAGAAGTATATTTTATGATTTAGTCCAATTCGAGGCCGATTATATAATAAAGGTTCAAATATAGGGATTTAAATCTTAAAATCGATATATCGCCGATCGATCGCATTTGATCGATCTAATTCTGTTATGGTATTTTAGTACCCTTCACCCTCTACCACTGTGAAAAAAATCAGAACCAACTTTTGCCAATAATAGAAGTTATATCATTTTAAATACTTTCTTTTCATAAATTACATAGTTAACGTGGATGAAATCAAAACGCACTTTTATCCAATAATTTTACCGCCATTCTTCTGATTTATAAAATATATTTGGTGGAATAATATAAAAAGTAAAGCTGAATAGAAAAAAAATAATAATATCAGAGAGATGAGCATAGATTTTGCTTAAAATAAATTCAATTTTTTTCCCTATTTCGAATATCGTCCTTCGGTCAGGAGTTATAGATTTTTGGCCGCTAAATGACAAAATTTTCCCACTGTGAGACGTTGGTGTTGCTTGCGGGAGCACAGACAGCCTGGAGGGGGTAGCCCAAACCTCACATTGCAGCATGCCATGGTCACCATGGTGCAGCGGCAGACTGCCCATACCACCATAACCAAACCCATTGGGGCCAATTTGGCAGTGTCCTTCCCACATATGGCGTCATCTCTCTCGGGTTCAAGGACAGTGACAAACTGGTCTGTGTCCAAGGATTATGGTAGTTCTTGAACCAAACCTCCGGGAGGTTACTGACATCCTGGAAAACCACACCACGATTCTCGATACAATACCCGGGGAAGGTTTATCACTCCTAGGCCCGGACGGTGTAATTCGCTTCCAGTAGGCTGACGGGGCTCACATAGCCGGGGCGGTCATTGGTGAGGGGTCACCCGAACGGAGCGGTCACCCATCCAAGTACTGACCACGATGGACATTGCCTAACTTTGATTACCTATTGCAAGCGCCTTTGTCCACTCGGCCACCATGGCCCCTAGTTATTGCACTTATAGTGTTATTTCATTTGACCGAACCCCCAACCATTTCTATCACACAATCTTCTACGGTCTACCATCTACCTCCATTATTTACTCCTATACGTTAATTAGGTAAAGTTTTTAGGAAGAGACTATTTAATTATATATATAGAATGCAAGGCCTCAAAGTCTCGTATTATTTCAATAATGCACTTAATCATGCAGATTACATGCCAAATTTAAATGGACTAGAAAAGAAGAATGCAGCAACAGAATTCCTCTGAAAGAGGTGAAGGATCGAATTTTTGATATTCTGAATAAAAACCTGTATCCCAAGAAATTAGTTTCGTGCACATGGTACATAATCATGAAAGAAATAAATAAACCAAAGATGCCTACTAACAATTGTAATGATGGTCCCCCCCCTGGCTCGGTACAGAACGCTAACCTATATAAAGCATTTATCTGAATCTATTTTTTTTTTTTTTTTTTTTTTTTTTTTTTTTTTTTTTTTTTTTGTTCGGTACCCCTACCTGGCCATGTGTGGCATACGGGGGGTTACTCTAGAGGTGTAACCAACCTATTCTAACCATGGTGGGAGGGTCAGGATTTATTCCGTGGGGCCTCCACGAAACAAAAGTTAACCCTCCCAGGGCGGATTCGAACCGCCGCCGTTCGGCTCGAGCGTGCAACAGCGGGTCGCGCTCCTACACGCTCGGCTATCCCGGCCCATTTATCTGAATCTCTAAAGCAAAGCTTCATCGAATATGACATTAATGAAATAAAAATCACTTACAAACCATGCAATAAACTTGATCAAATACTTACCCCGCTCAAAGATAAAATCGCAACTGGTCTTAATTCTAACCTAATTTACAAAATTAAATGCCTGGATTGCCAAAATGCATATATTGGCATGACTCAGCATAAAAATTCATGCACAGAATACAAAAATAAAAATAAAGGAATATAAGAACCTAAAACTGCCATAGCTAAACACACTTCCGAGCATAAGCATAGCTTCGATTATGACAAAACTATAATTTTGCATAAAGAAAATTCTGAGCAAAAATTAAAACGTCTTGAAGCACTATATATAGCTGCAAACATTAATAAGGTTGTCAATTTTAAAACTGATGCAAGAAATCTTAACAACTTTTTTGCTGAAACTATTAACATTTTAAACCAACAGTGAATTATTTATTCTAAATTTGCCTTTGCTTTTTATATGTCTTTTATTATATATATTTATAATTCTAGTGCATGATGTTATGTGTGTAATGGGTGTGAGTGTGTATGTATATATGTGTAGATGTAAAATTAAAATTACTTTATATGAACCTTCTTCAACTTCAATATTGTGTTTATTTTCTATAGACCTTATTCAGTTATAGGCGGGCGCAATCGACTATAGGGTGCGCTAGTATTTTTGCAAAATGTCGGAAAGAACGGTGTTAGACTTAGTTGATGTGATAGAGATAATTGGTAATTTTAAAAGACCATTAATTGAAGGGCAGGCTATTAATGATGCAAACCATATATTTACATGTGGAATAACATCTAAAAATAAAAAAAACAGTTATTTTACAAGCCTCGTGCCTTTAAACTAGCAATCTTAAAGGACTGCCCCATCAAATAAAAGTGGAAATCAAATTTATTAATAATAATAAGCAATTTTCTTGTCATTGTACGTGTAAAGCTGGTAGTTCTGGTAAATGCAAACACATCATTGTAACTTTACTCGACGTTTTTCGGTTAGTAATAACATTAATTACCTGTTCACACAATCATTGGTATGACAGCTTAGATTCTTTGTCATATTATTTATTTATTTGTCAAAACTTTCAGGCTTCGCATTGAAAACATGGAACAATTAAGCACAACGGATGTAATAGAAAAATGGTGAAAATTAAAAAAGGAAAAAAAAATCTATGACACTGTGGTTTCAATGTTATTTGCATAAAACTAGCATTTTGGAATAATAAAATGTCAAATACTAATATTTACCTGGATAAATATAGTCTCTTTCTTTAAAATAAAGACTACATATCGTCATATGTTTCGAAACAGGCTTATCTATTTTTAATTTTACAATCCACTCTTTAAGAAGTTTTTTATTTTTTGGAAATAAAAGGGAATGATACGTCTTTTGACTTTCTAATTGAACACTGAGGGACCGAGCAATACCTATTAGATATTTTTCAAATGATTTTTTGCTCAATCGGGTTTTAATTATGGAAAAATAAATTAAAAACGCCAAAAACCCTATGAATCCCAGGTAATGGCCCCGCTTTTATCCCCGTTTCTCTAGTTCCTGCAGCGGCGTCGCAGAAGCAGCACCGTCGCTTGCGCCCGCCTATTATCTCTGTTATCTAAATTTGTTTGAATGTTGGCAACACTGTGTATTTCCCTGTTAGCCCTCCTTCCATATGGGAAAATTTCAGTCTGTTTCTAGCTTGCTTGCGGAACTGTAGTAGCCCTGAAGATGCCTGAATAGGCGAAAATTTGGCATGTAATCTGCATGATTAAGTGCATTATTGAAATAATACGAGACTTTGAGGCCTTGCATTCTATATCATAATTTAGGTAGTCTAATAATATAATATAATAATATCGTTAATATTATACCTGCTGCTTGGTGATGTAGATAGGCCTGTTGAGGATGAGCCAGACCAATGTCTCGTGGCAGGGCGGGGCTGTCGTGCTACCGTCATAGGTCATGTAGTAGTCGGTGTCGGGGATCAGGCCCTGCACCAGCAGCTGCTTCACGTCGATCTCCTCACCTGAAAAAATATTATATATATTGTGGGTCTTTTTCATTTTAGGCAGCCTGTTACTAAGGTATGATAACGGTTATTTAAATAATAACGAAGGTTACATCATTATTGAAAAACACATTTATAGATTTATTTACTATCTAATTTATTAAAAAGAAATATTGCGACAACAAAATAAATCTGGTGCGTGCTCGCAACACACAACTTTCACTTACCAACTTACTTAGATTAGAAATTAATGCGTTTTGTTAATTGCCACTTCTCAAATGAACAGAACGGCTTTAATTATGAACAATGGTCTGTCATTAAAGGCGTACTCCGCATGCGTGGGCTCAACGAGTTTTATGAGTTGACTAAATATTTTTCTTTTTTCCTCCTCTTTATGTTTTCTTTGCATTTATCATATCTCATATTTAGCCATTTCTTATTTTTAGGCGTAACGAGAGACAGTTAATTTCTCCATGTAAACAAAAACAAAGGTACTTTATAAGAAAGAAACAAAAAAGGCCCCCCCCCCCCAAAAAAAAAACCTCCTCAGAACATTTTAATAATGATAAAGCTTACCTGATGTTAAAGAAAACCTAATTTTCATTAAACATGACGAATTTGATAAAAATAATTAAAGCCGTTTTTAAGATAATCGAAAAAAAGGTAAAAATGGGAAAAAAAGTCATGAAATAAAGTGCCCCCTCAGTTGGACCAATTTTGATGAAATGTTGGCTTTTACATATTTGGTATATACATACATCAAATACCCAGTTTGATCAAAATCGTTAAAGCAGTTTTTGAGTAAATAAAAAAAAACACGTGAAAATGATACACAATTTATTAAGTAAAGTCCCCCCTACGGTTAATCAATTTTGATGACATTTTTACAGTAACATCTCGGGCATATAAATAGATCAAATACTCAGTTTAATCAAAATCGTTAGAGCCGTTTTTGAGAAAATCGAAAAAAAAACGTAAAAAGTTATTAAATAAAGTACCCCCTCCCTTTGAGCAATTTTGATGAAATTTTTGCTGTCACATCGCGGGCATATACCTACAATAAATACGCAATTTCAGGTTCCCACGGTTTATAGTTTTTCAGCTAGTCTGTTCACACACACACACACACACACACACACACACACACACACACACATACACACACAGACCATTTCGCGGGACTTGGCTATTTCGACTCAGGGGGTCACAAAACGTGTATTTCTGTTGAAAACCAGAAGTCGAAATTTTTCACGATCGCAATACTTCCACTTACTATATATTTCATATATAGGCAAGTGAAAGTAAAAAGTTTATTGTTCTGGAGGCCAATAGGCTTTCATTGCCTCGAAAATTTCTATGAACAAATCCTTTCCTTCGTTACGACGCCTCCATACATACTCACACAAGTAGGAGTCAAGCATGCTTCTTCGAGTTCCATTTTCTGTTTTGTTGCGGCGTTTAACTGATGACCACAATGACTCAACTTGTTGAGTATGTACACCAGTTATCGGGTCTATCGAATTTCTGGAATAATTAACTGTATAATGACTGTACTGCATTCCAGGTAATTTTTTAAGATCCTTGTACGACTTCCAGCACAAGGAAATATTATACTGCTTGGCCTTACTGAGGCCTTGTTATTTTTTAAGGTCATGTTTTTAAGTCATTCTAACAGATTCATTCATAAAATACAGAGCGCAGATTAACTTTATACACCAACTCATACTGCGATAATAACCTTTAGAGAATTTCATAAATCACTGTTTAAATTTATAAAATAACTGTTATCATAACTTAGTAACAGGTTGCCTAAAATGAAAAAGATCCTACATTGTAACGTGGAACTAAACACAAAACATATGATTTAAAATAGTTCTGGACTTGTTGGAACAGACTGGTCTAGTTTGTGACAGTTCGAGTACCTTCCACGCTTTTCCAGAACATTCTGGACTGTTCTAATTCAGACTAAATATAAGGAAAGAAGTAATGGAGAGTTTAGGCTTGTTGTGAAGCTCGAATGATATGGTTATTTCGTGTGTTAATGTAACGTTACAAGTTGATAATTTTTGTAATCTTGTTGATTATTTCAGTTTATATTGCTTGTGTGGCATTGTAAATGATTATTTTCATTGAATAAAAAAATTTCAAACCCACTTTTCAAGAAAATGGTCACAGAAAATTCACTCGTTTTCGGAACAAAATTTTTGTAAAGACAACAAAAGGTTTGTAAAGACATTTTAACTTTAGGCTTATCTCTCAAGAGAAGATCATTCTCTATAAAACAATTATTGGTTAGATGTAAACTACGGATGGAAAGTTGAACCCTCAAGAAGAAAGTTAAAACAAATATTAACACGTTGGGTGAGGCGGCGTAATTTAGGGATATCCTGAATTGACCGGTATCGGTCCCCGGGGTCCAACTGCTGGGATGTGCCACAAACGATATAGGGCGTCGGGGACCGATGGGAATGTCAGAGAATGTCTCAAAGCGTTATCTTTTGACAAAAAAATGAATTAAATGAGCGTCTCAAAGGCATTATCTCTTGGTAAGGATTGGAACTAGACATATCAGGCGCAGGACAGGCCGATACAGGATTTACGACATTCTTTATCGAAAATCGGACCTTGGAGTCCGATTCTAAAAAACAAAAGATTTTCAGTTGTTAGCAACATTTTCTGCATTATAAATGCAATAATCTCATTAAAAATCAACTAGATTGAGTGTTTGAAGTGTTCGGACTTTCGGACATTTTCATGTGAAAATAGGCTGTTAAAAGGAGGAATGTAAGACATCGGACCCCGGGGACCGATGCCGCACCTAACGTGTTAAAATATTTCAGACAAAATTTCTTAGGCTTATACACGGAAAAACACGAGATAATGATTTCTGGAGGGAAAGATTAATTTAAGAGCTATACGAACTGTATACGTTTTGCTGGTATTAATGGACAAGGGAAGACGTTTGTACATATAGAAAAATTTATATATTTTGGGGTGATGGTAACTAGGAAAAACGAATTGGATGAGTAAATTATGGCTAGATTAAATGCTTGAGTTCCGAAACTTAAAAATCAGGATTTATAGAACTACCAGCGCGGGTGCCCGGCTTCGCTCCGGTAGTTGTGTGGTAGTTTTAATAACAGAAAAACTTTAAAATTAAAGGAAATATAGAACAAAATTAGCACCTTCTTGAAAATTCGGTTTTAACTTGGTATCAATATTCAGCATACTTGAGATGTGCAGAGTCCGCCCAAATAAGGAACCCTGTATAATTTACAGGGGGTTGAAAATGGTAAATGAACAATTAATTTTGCTGCAACTTTGTCGAGTTATGCATCGTTTTTGATGGTTTCTGTGATTCTCAATCCTATAAGCCCATTCCAAGCAGTCAGCAGATAATAAGTTATTAGATTATAGTTGAAAAATCTTGTATCTCAGTTAAAAAAATTATATTTCGAGCAAAACTTAAGTGCCGACTACTATGATGGTCCTAATAGATCCAAAAGTATAGAAACTACCGAATATTCATTATTGGAGTTAGTCGTATTGTCAACTGGAATGCTCATCATATATATTAATCAAACTAACTTCTTTTTCATAACTACAATAAGAACACTTCAAACTTTTTATTTTCGATTTATATTTAGTCAATTCATCTCTATTTTTATGTCTGATTTTACTCGCTCACTAAGAAATGTTCACTCATATTGCATTAAATTTACTTAAGTTTATATTATATATAGATTAAACGTAATGTGCTGATCATATGTTAGCTTTCTTATGAGAAAACCAGTTGGTTTTCTAATAGATTGCAGAGATGTAAAATCATTATTTTATTTTGAACAATAAGAACACTTCAAACTTTTTATTTTCGATTTATATTTAGTCAATTCATCTCTATTTTTATGTCTGATTTTACTCGCTCACTAAGAAATGTTCACTCATATTGCATTAAATTTACTTAAGTTTATATTATACATAGATTAAACGTAATGTGCTGATCATACGAGGGGTGATCAAAAAGTTCCAGGACTGTTGAGATTGCGCGGCAATGGAGTGTCATAGAGCAGTGCGGTTGGCAGCATTGTTTAGCGTGACTCTTCCTGAGCTCAGCTGTTTATTCAGTTTGTTGATAACCTTCTTCATTGCAAAGTTACTGCTGTTTTCGTAAAAAAAAGTTTTTTGTGTTCGGCGATTTTGTGAAGAGCAACGCGTTTGCGTAAAGTTTTGTGTGAAGTTGGGTAAAATGTTTACTGAAACTTTTCAAATGTTGCAAGTGGCTTTCGGTGTTGAATGTCTGAGTCGGTCAAGGTGTCATGAGTGGTACAAAAGGTTCAAGGAAGGCCGGACATCGTGTGAAGATGATTCTCGTTCAGGGCGCCCATCAACTTCGACTGACGACGATCATGTTGCAAGATTGAACAGTCTCGTGCGTTCTAATCTTCGATTAACCATTCGTGAGATGGCTGAAGAATTGAACATTTCATTTGGTTCGTGTCAACAGATTTTAACAGAAAATTTGCAGATGAGAAGGGTGGCTGCAAAGTTTGTTCCGAGACTGTTGACTGAGCAGTAGAAAGAACACAGAGTTCAAGTTTGTCAGGAACTTCTTGAAATGGCCAGTAAACATTTTACCCAACTTCACACAAACTTTACGCAAACGCGTTGCTCTTCCTTTACATTCATTTCACAAAATCGCCGAACACAAAAAACTTTTTTTTACGAAAACAGCAGTAACTTTGCAATGAAGAAGGTTATCAACAAACTGAATAAACAGCTGAGCTCAGGAAGAGTCACGCTAAACAATGCTGCCAACCGCACTGCTCTATGACACTCCATTGCCGCGCAATCTCAACAGTCCTGGAACTTTTTGATCACCCCTCGTATGTTAGTAAGGAGAAACTAATTATTTTCGCTTAATTTTTTAGTAATTTAAAAAGAATAGCTGAACAAATACATAACCTTTACAATCGAACTGGATGAATGAACAATAAACATTGAGTGAAACGCACCCTAGCGCTTCCTGGTAGTCTGGAGCTCAAACTAAATTTTTCATTCATAAACTCCTATGTCATTCTTAGCTAGGCTAATTACATGGTGGGAGAGGCTTAAAATTACAGTCCTTTTCTCTTCAATTATACTACCTTCAGAGAAAAACGGAAACCTTCTTCTCCATTAGGAGTTATATGGCCACACGACGACATGACTTACTTAATCGTACATGGAGTCGTTTTTGAGCCTTATCGGCACGCACATTGTACACTTTGCTTTGTAATATATATTGATAATTCTTCTTACGGTCTTTTATGGAGGCGAAATGTGGCCGCTAACATTCAGGGAAGAGCAAAGGTTGAGGATTCTTGAAAATAAGGTATTGGATAAAATATTTGGACAGAAGGAGAATCAGACGGAGAATTCAGACGTTTACACAACGCCAAATGTATTAATGGTGAATGCAGCGCGGCAAATAAGATGTGCATGTAAAATTGCGGAACTATGTGGTGAACGAATCCCTAAAAGATTAATAAGTACGAGGGCAAGCCGAGACGGATGTGGGAGGATACTGTGAGTTTGGGTCCGGATGGCGGTTGGTGGATGGAGGTATGCAGGGAGCGATTTGTTCTGCTGTTGGCATCGAACCTTTGGGTTCGTTAAGCATTCGTTATTATTATTATACGAACTGTATGCTCTGAACTTAATAGATCAGAATACAACTGGGTAACCCAGGTGAAGGATATTTTGAAGGAAATCGAGAAAAAGAAATATGGAACAGCCAGGATCGGGGAACCATAAAGAAAAACTCATCTAAAATAATAGCAAAGTACGCTGAGCTACAGAAAGAAAAGGACATATCCAAGATGCAGCTCTCTCCACACTCCCCAGGCAACCAGAAAATAAAATAATTCTTTGCTCCAGAAGAGTACTCCACCTTCGGTGCAAATTTAAACATGGTCAGGATAATTTCTCAAGTAAGATTATCGGGAGGAGGAAAATAAAATTATTCTGGAAAGGCAACAGTTACAATATCATGACAGAAGACAACTGTACAATCTGCAACCACCAGAAGCCAGAAGATATAAGACAATTTTTTGCTGGAATGCCCTCTATATAATGAAGGCATGTTTTTATCAGCAAATATTTCAAAAACTTCAGAACAAAAGGTTCACCAGCTCCTAAAAATTGAGGATAAGCACCAATTAAAGGACTTATACCTTTATATAGTGAATGCACTGAAAGTGAGGGCCTTTGTTACATATGAATAAAGATTCATTAAATCTCATAATATTAAATTTTGTTAATAATCTTATTTTGATAATATATCCTTTTGTTATTAATGTATATGTAAAATAATGCATGTTGTATCTTCACTATTTTTATTAAAACAAGAATTTTGCCATAGTCCTTTATATGAAAAAAAATATAAATTAATATATTTGGAAAATATGTAGAGGCAGGAAACTATTATTTATGATTTATGATTATGATTGTATTATTACTTATTTGGTCTCTATTGCAATGTTTATATAAATAAATACAATAATTAAAAAAAAAAAGTTATACGAACTGTACGAAGATTAAAAAAATATTCTCAGATGGTATGATAACAGCTATCAGGGAAACAGAGGTTTGGGTGACCGAAAGCAAGATGAAAGAACGCGCTTGGATGGTGGCTTAAAGTCTAGAACAAGGATGAGTTGAGGAAGTTTTTTGTGGAGGCCAAGGTCCAACCAGGGTTGGTAGCACCGATGAATTAAGTAAGTACTAAAAAAAAATTCATGGCATTTTAAGAGGTGCCCTCCTCGGAAAGGAACCAATGACAATCAATGGCAGAAAAGAAATGCAGAGCTAGGTTCGAATCCGACAAATTGATCACAATAGTGTGGACTCTGCGATGTCATATTAACCCTTTGCAATCGGCACTCGTTTCGGAAGTTACCTACCGGCAACTCGACGCAACTTATTCGCGAAAACGTACACCCTGAAAACGTAATTTTATACAGTAAAATGCTAGAACCAAGTAAGGAATCGTAATGAAATTTAGGTTATATGTATTTGTGAAGCTTCAAGAACACATAGTTACAAATATAAATCCATTTTTTAAATTTTACATATTTTTTTTATAATTTTGTTTATAATCCATTACATACAGCGATGACTTTTCTTTTAATGCGTAATTCATTACCTTACATGTAAAAATGATCTTTTCCCTAAAATTGCGTCGAGTTGCTGATAATATGAATGAAAACAACTTCGAGTTCAAAGGGTTAAAACATTAACATACTATAAAAATAATGAAAAACACCGCGAGCGGCGACCGTCATTTATCACCAAAAGCGAAATATCCTACAAATAGTTGTTACGATTTGTTTATGTCCTTATATGTTTAAAAGTGAAAATTATTTGCTTTGTCTCCGTAGCGGAGCTCTCGAGTTTGAAGACAAATTTTAAATGGCTCCCCTATTTTTGGCCTCATCCAATTTCCATCACCGATTGTTAGCTTCTACCCTTAGAGCCGTGATTCCTCTCGATTTTAATTTTTTTTTTTTTTTAAATATTAAGATTCAATTAGTCCTCAATGTAGTTCCTGCGGGGTTCCACTCACAGTTAGCCATATCCTCACTGAATGCTACGCGTACGAGACTTCCCGAGAGCAACTTTTAAAAGAAAACCTTGACGAAACTCTTCAAATGGAAGAAAAAGCTGTAAGCAACTTAATGCTGTTCCTCCAACAGAATAACATATTTGATAAAATTTAACTTACTTTTTAAACTGTAACTGTAATCGTATATTTGTCGTGTTCGTATTGTATATTTCTTGTATTCATTTATTGTATTGGTATTGTATTGCACTTGTATTTTCTTTTTTATTGTATATGTAAATTGTAATTCAATAGTAACTTTACTCCATTGTATTTAACTGCATTTAATTTTACTTGATATTCAAATTTGTAAATTTGTATTATAGTAATAACCAAGGTGGTCGAAATGCCCGAAATTATATATAAATAAATAAATAAATGGCTCCGCTCCGGAGACCTCGAGTGCAAAGGGTTAAAATATATAAATATTATAGACTTTATATAAAGAGATGGATTTCTCACCTCCGTGTTTGATTCTGTTCATGTTGTCAGTGAGCCTCCTCAGCTCTGGGTTCGACAGGTCCCCTAGCTGCAAAACAAAATTATATTATTAGATAAGAGTGCATTGACTTAAATCAATTTATATTAAGTATATTGATTATTAATTTTACTCATTAATTGATGAACAAGTAGCCTTAAAGCCTACCAGCCCAATCATCAATAAGGAGGCATCTTACGCTGACCGGGCCTAAGGCGAAAAATTCTACTTAAATGGTTCAATCGAATATCGTGATATGGTGGACATAATCAAATTTGTCACTGTTATTGAAGTCGATTGGATTGACACTGTCGCATTGATTGGTTGTAGAGCTATGGATTGCTTTTTTTTTTTTTTTTTTTTTTTTTTTTTTTTTCGGTTGGCGCATTAGGCCTAATGAGACCTTTGGCCGCGCAGTGTGGTCTTCTTACAGACATTTGTTTTGCTTGCGGGAGTACAGACAGCTTGGAGGGGGTACCCAAACCTCACGTTGCTGCAAGCCATGGTCACCATGGTACAGCTGCAGACTGCCCATAGCTCCATAACCGATCCTATTGGGGCCAATTTGGCAGTGTCCTTCCCACCGATGGCGTCAGCTCTCTCGGGTTCAAGGACAGTGACAAACTGGTCTAGGTCCAAGGATTATGGTAGCTCAGAGTCAGCAGGCCCCGAGGACCTATATTTCTTTCCCTGAAGCATACCGTCCCTGAACCAAACCTCCGGGCGGTTACTGACATCCTGGAAAACCACACGATTCTCGATGAGATACACGGGGAAGGTTCATGACTCCTACGCCCGGTCGGTGTGAGTCGCCTCCAGTAGGCTGACGGGCCTCACATACCCGGGGGGTGGGGGTAGACTTGGACTGCGTGGCTTTTATTGGTGGGCGGTCACCTGAATGGAGCGGTCACCCATCCAAGTACTGACCACGATGGACGTTGCTTAACTTTGATTATCTATTGCAAGCGCCCTTGTCCACTCGGCCATCCCGGCCCCTATGGATTGCTATACCATGGAAAAAAATCTAGATGTAACGATAGAACGATAGATAGAACAGACGATAGAAAACTGATTGGCTACAGCAGTTACTGGACTCAAAACTCCCTACCAATTACAAAAGATATTATTTATTTTTTATTTTCTCCTTTTGTATTTACATATTTGGTTATTCTTTAGTTGTTTTGTATGAATGTATTCTTATATCACTAATACTAAATGCCCTAGAGTGTGGCAGATTGTATTATTTCTTTTCAATAAAATAATTTATTTAAAAAAAAATACAAAAGACTCTTTTAAATGACTATAATAAAGACCCAGACTAATGGATACCAGCTTAGGAGCTCATGTATGATAGCTTTTGATTTATTTGAGGCCAAAACTGATTTCAGTCAAGCTGTTATTTGATCCTGTATTAAACCTTACTCATATCATTACACTGTTTCAACATTTCGACATTTACGCCATTATCAAGGTAAAAAAACCTAAAATTACAATACCTCTCAAACAATATTCATCAAATCAACCCTTTAACGCCTGTAGACTGATATATCAGTTCGAGCACTGCAGTCCATTTGGCCTGTAGACTGATATATCAGTTCCTCTCGCTTCAGCGTTAGAAGACTGAAAAGGCGGACCTTAATTTAATTGATTTCTTAACTCTTCCCATGTTACTATTGCACTAGGACATATGAAAATTATTTTTACATAATTGGCGTTCGTGTTTCTCCAACCCCGTTTCCAGCCCGTCCGGTATTTCCCAGTGACGATAAACCTCGTTTGTGACGAGGTTTATGGTTTCCTCAAAATTTTTCGACGGTTGTGAAATAAATGGCATAGGGTTCTTTTTGGTTTTTTTCCAAATTAATTTTACCTGCACCTTATTCCTTAGCCAAATAGGGCGAATTCTTTGGTCTAATTCTTAAATAGGCCCGCTACGCAGCACTGTCCTATATCCCAAGCTAGCTGCTCACAATGTGTTAACAGACAATATCCTTCTAAAACTACTGAGCTTTTACCGTAGGATAGGACAATAAGGTATTGCTAGGGAGGGCTCTTTATCGGGCCATTACACGTTAACCCCTGGAGAGCACTGTAAGGGGGAGCAGCAATGAGGCTATCGGTGGAGCCCCGCGGGGCGCATCCCCCGGAATAAGTTATTCATCGCCTCCCCCTCCTCCCCCCCTTACCACAACATCTTCCTTCCGCATCCATTCACTATTTAGCTTTCCTTTCTTATAGGCCTATCTTCTGTTTGTATACTTTATAGGGAGATGTTATTTGGTTTTTCGAATTATTCAAAATATATCTTATGGCTTTACAATATATATTTATTTACAATATATATTTATTTACATTTACTGTTTACTCTTACTGTTTACGGCACTAACCTCGGCATTTGGTAGTGGGGGTGGGCGGACGGGTAGTGGGAGCAAGCTGTAGATCGCAAACTAGATAAGGCTTCCGATCTCCTTCAATATATTCAATATATATTATAAAGCAAAGAGTACAATGTTCGTGCCGATGGGGCTCAAAAACGACTCAAAGTACGTTTAAGAAAGTTATGTCAGCGTGTTACTATATAACCCCTAACGGAGAAGAAGGTTTCCGTTTTTCTCTTAAGGGTGTAAAATTGAAGAGAAAAAGACTAGAATTTTATGCCTCTCGCACCATGTAATTAGCCTACCTGAGAGTTTGTGAATGAAAAATTTAGTTCGAGTTGCAGGCTACCAGGAAGCGCTAGGGTGTGTTTCACTCGATGTTTATTGTTCCTTCATTCCGTTCAGTTTGTAAAGGCCATATATTTTTTCAGCTGTTCTTTTTAAATTACTAAAAATCAAGCGAAAATAATTAGTTTCACCTTTTCTTTTAAAATAAAATAATGATTTTACATATCTGCAATTAATTAGAAAACCGACTGGATTCCTTACAAAATTCATTTTCTCAAAAAAAGGTCAAGTGATTAACACATTATATTTAATCAATATATAACATATACTTAAGTAAATTTATCTTAAGGGAGGTTGAACTGGAAGAAAGGTCTTAAAAAAAAGTTTCCATGAATCTTTGGTAGTTTCTAAACTTCTGGATCTAATAAGACCATCAGAGTAGTCGGCGCTTAAGTTGTACTCGAAATATAGTTTTAACTAATATATTTTTCAACTATAATCTAATGACTTATTATCTGCTGATTTTTTGGAATGGGCTTATGAGATTCAGAATCACAGAAACCATCAAAAACGATGCAATACTCGACAAAGTTGCAGCAAAATTATTTGTTTATTCACCATTTTCAACCCCCAATAAAGTATATAGGGTTCCTTATTTAGGCGGACTCTGCAGATCTCGAATCTTAATATTGATACCATGTTAAAAGTTTCAAGAATGTGCTAATTTTGTTCTATATTTCCTTTTATTTTAAAGTTTTTCTCTTATTAAAACCACCACACAGCTACCGGAGCGAAGCCGGGCACCCTAGCTAGTGTTCTATGAATTAAAGGTTTATTATTCTCTGAATTTCACAAAACTTAATATAACTATCCACTCCGACCTTAACTTTTACATTCACAACACAAAAAAAAACAAAAAAAAAAACACTTTAAACAAATGCAGCACCACTGAGATTACGACTAGTGATATAGAGCGGATGTTACTCGGCTGACTTCACAATGGCAACTCCCCAATTAATTCAAACAATATTTAAAACAAGAGGTGAATTGTATAACTTCAATTGTAAACCTTGGTTGGAGGACATTGTTTATACTTGCTCCATGTGTAATTTAAATGAGGATGAAGATACATACCACATAGTAGCCAGATACCCTATCTTCAATTTTTACAGAAATAAATATTTTGGCTCTAATCAGCTAAGTGAACATCAAATTTTAGAGTTTTTAAATGAGAAGCATTGGCACAGGCTATATGGGTTTATGAAATGTGTGTTTAGCGACTTCTTTCCTTCTTTCTTCTAATTCTTAATTTCAGAATTTAATTTTAAATAAATTTTAGATTCATAATAGACTAACAGATCTGTAAAGTATATTAAGTATCTTCTCTATATTTATTGAAGGCTTTTATTTTTTATTCAAAGTTTTTAAATTTGTTTTATTCTCTTATTAGTTATTTTTATAGAGGCTCTCCTGGCAGACGGTATAACCATTGTCATTGTATGGCTTTACTACATAATCATTGTCATTGTATAGCTTTACTATATAATAAAACATGATTATTTATCTATCTATCTATATATTTATTTTACTATACTAACAAACGATTTGGAATATTATCTACTCGACATACGTTACAAATTTTAAATAACTAACAAACTTACTATTTACAAAGTACTAACACGACCAATATGGACATGTGAGATAGAACTATGGGGTTCAGCAAAGCCCTCAAACATTCAAAAAATTCAATAATTGCATTCCAAGGTATTGAGGAAAATAGTAGACGCACCGCACTATGCGACAATTGACTTACTGCACAAGGACCTGAATATCCCAACAGACATCGATACAGCCACACAATACTACAAGAACTTCCACCTAAGACTAACTTTTAACACGAACCCCTTAGCACAGACACTAAAATCTAATATAAATCCCTACATTCCACCCCAGAGACTTATGTGGCGATGGCCGAATTAGTTAAGTTAGCAAATTATCCAGTCGGAATTTCTCGATCGGAATTTGCTGATTGCTAATTTGCATATTGCAAATCTCACAAACTGAAATTTTGTATATGCGTTTAATAATAATACGAATTTCTTGAGTGATATAAGTGGAAGCAGTACAGGATATTTGTATTTATAAGATAAAACATATTGTAACACTTTTGTGGGTTAAAAAGTATTTTTTAAACGGAAATATACAATTATCAATGCCGAACGAATTATAACAACAAAAATATCCGAGAAGGTTACAAAAATTATAACTTTATAGCACACAAATCATGTGGCTTGAGCCTCACAGTCAAGATACAGACTCAGACTTAGACTGTTCAGTCAATCGCTCCTTATATATAATTGTAAGGAGGGTCTAGAACGTTGTAGAATAATGTGGAAGCTGTTGGAACGAAGTAGATGGAGCCCGAACAATCTAGATTTAAACAGTTCGCACCAACCGCTTAGTTTGCTCCAACAAACGGTGAGGGATTACAAATCATATGTTTTTTTTTATTTAACGTTACAATATGGTCAATGTTAATCATAAAACTTTTGATTAAAATATTATGAGCGGTTGATTTGAAATGTTATTAAGAAGTGCTTACCTAAGAATAAACTTTTAATGACGATTCTTCTTTACAGGTAAGTGTTTATTAAAATGTTTTAGATTAATCTAACCATCATTGTGGGTAACCACCCATTTTTTAAATTATTTTAAGCAATTTATTTTTGAAGAGAAAAGATCTGGCTCCGCCGGGATTCGAACCCGGGCCTTCCGCGTGACATACGCGGTATGCTATCCATTACACCACGAAGTCGCTTCCAAACGATGCCAAATCCTTCCTCTTCACTGACACCTCTCCCACGATCTCGCAAGTTTTGCGAGTATTTACGGGAGATGGACAATTTTTGTCCAATTTTAGGCATCTTATTGACAATCGTCAATTTTTTAAATTATTTTTTATATTAATCTAACCATCATTGTGGGTAACCACATATTTTTTAAATTATTTTAAGTAATTTATTTTTGAAGAGAAAAGATCTTGCTCCGCCGGGAATCGAACCCGGGTCTTCCGCGTGACATGCGTGGTACGCTATCCATTACACCACGGAGTCGCTTCCAAACGGAAGCGGTGAAGAGGAAGGATTTGGCACCGTTTGGAAGCGACTCCGTGGTGTAATGGATAGCATACCGCGCATGTCACGCGGAAGATCCGGGTTCGATTCCCGGCGGAGCCAGATCTTTTCTCTTCAAAAATAAATTACTTAAAATGTTTTAGGAATATCAAGTTTTATGTATAAGAAAATTTATTTGTAATTATTAAAAATAAAATCTTTTTTTTTTACAGAGTAACTATTAAGAGTTTATTCATTGTAATATCCTTGTGAAACTGCATTAAAAGTTCATTCAGAATTAATGGATAAAAATGTAAATTTGTAGTATTTTTAAATGTAAACATTAGAAGAAGGTTTTTTTTTTCTTTTTTTTTTTTTAAGTTTTATTTACTTCATAGTCAAGTCATTTTACATTTTTACATATCCGAGATATATTTTATCAATTTTAAGGAACATTAGCATTTTATTTCAATATTATAGCACGACGTTGGAAAACTAAAGAAAATATAAATAAAGTGAAAAATAAAGGGAAAAACGAAAGCAGATATCATCGTTAATTTAAGATCCGAATAATCGAGGTTCTACCATTTTGTTCTTGAACTTTCGGGAAGGTTATATATCGCCGACTTCACCCCTATTCAACTCCCCCTCCCCTGGGACACCCAGCCTCCACCGAGTACATGAAGAATTAAAAAAAAGAACCCCTTGTGTCTGCCTGCATTTTTTCTGGAGAATTTCATCGTGCTCAAGCTATTCAAAAATAGCTTTTTCTTAGTTTTTTCACTCGCGTTCATCATTCAGAGATTAGCCAGTGAAGATACTTAAGACAGTTCTACCCCTGCAACCGATTCTAGTAGGACTAAGAAAATGAAGCAATGGCTGCCACATGTGCATCTCGCCTTATCATGTGGCATGTTATCATGCGATTAACTCAAACGTTACTTGAGTTTTGTCTCTTGTATTCTCGCAGTGTGGTATGAATATAACCTAAAATATTATAATATAGTTACAAATACAATATAAAATAGTTATCGTCAATGACATACCAACAGAGAATAAAATACTCACTGCGAAGTTTTCTGATCACACTGCTAGAAACACAAATGCTATACATGCCACCCTAACATTACAACACAGTGTTGACAACATACAGAAGTGGTTTAGGAAATTAATCAATAATAATTGTTAATAGGACATTAACATTAAAACACGAAACGTGCCCTCCAATCTACATAGACAATCACCCAATACCACAAAATAACACAATTACATACTTGGTACTTACTCTTGACAAAAAGCTGACATGGGGCCCACATGTCAAGATGAAACGTAAAACGCTAAATTTCCGACTTAGACTATTATACACAGACGTTTTAAATTACCGCTCAGACAAATATTTAACCTACACATATACACCTATTTATTAAAACCAATATGTGGAAATGCTAGCCTAACGGACCTCCCAAAATGACAAAAAAAAAAATAAAAATAATAATTACGAGCTCAACACCCTACGTTTCAAATGAGACCCTTCACAATGACTTAAGCGTTTCGAATCTGACAAATTACCATATATACGGACGGGATACAGGTGTTAGATGGGACCTCCTAGTCTGACGAAATTTAATCTTTTGAAAGCCGATTGATCCCAACCCAAAGATTTTCGTTTTTCACCAAACTCCAAATTTAATTCATTCTTAAGCTCTTCAAACCCATTCTTATACGCAAAATATTCACGACTCCTTAAAAATGCGATCCCTCAAAAGTTTTGATAGCGTAAACTGCATTACGCCACCTCTATGTTGTCACCTATCGTTCACGGACTCCTTTGCAGTCCAATAGAAAAAGATAATAAATTGGCAAAAATTAACACAAAATGAAAACATGGTTTCATTTTTTGTTTAATTTGACTATCCTAAGTGTGCTAAGATGTGAGGGGGGGGGGGTTTATTGACAGTTATATCTTCTAACGTACACAAAATATTGAGATCGTTTTGATTAAGAGTTGTTTGTCATTAAATTCGATAATGAATAAGACCAAACGAATATTTCCTGGACCACCCGTTCGCATTTGAGAGCTCATCAAAGTAAGAACAATTTCAATATTTGGAGACAAATTGAAATTTTACAGAATAATTTCTGTGTTTGTTTACACCAAACGTTAATTTTTTGGACTAACCGTTTCTCAAGTTATGACAGTTCCACCGCAAAAACACGCATTTTAGAAGAAGAACTTTTTTGGCCATCGGCTTCCGGACTCTAACTGTCTTTTGTACTTTTATTTTATAAAAATATATATATATATATATATATATATATATATATATATATATATATATATTCATAATCAGACTTAAAAAAAAAGTTTGTAAATAAAAATGATGGAATATCTGAATATAAATTCCAATAATTTAACAAAAGTAAAAAAAAGGTAGGTATAACGTAACGAAAGGAGTTAATAGCCCGCAAGTTGTAGAAATGTAAATTGAAAAGCATTTAAAAAAAAAAAAAAAAAATCCGGAGCGGACTTATCCATTTTCTCCTCCGGTAAAAAACAAACAAATACAAAATAAAATAAATGGGATTTCTGTCATTTAATTGTTTTCAGTGGAGGCAGCAAACGGTCGGGGAACAAATGGGAATGGTATTTGCTTGCGATGGGTCCGTCGAATCTTTTTTCGGTTTGGGCTAATGCTCCCGTCCGAATGGAACTGTTAACTGTCTCGCCTTAACATCGTAGCCTTGTTTCCATTTTATACCGTTATAGGTCGTTTTTTAACCTCTATTGTCGGAAATAATATTTTGATAAACGAATAATCGAATACCAAAAGTGGGGTGATCGGTGGTGTAGTGGTTAGCATAGCAACCTACCGTTACTAAAGGTGGCCCTAGGAGTTTATAAAGGGAATAAAAAATCCTTTTATGCTATGTCGTCCCTCGGATAGGACCTAAAATAAAGGTCCTGAGCCTGTGCGATGTCATGTACACGTTAAAAATTTCTATCCTAATTTTACTTTTTTTTTTTGTTTTTCCAGCTCTAATGACATCTTTCTCTACTGTTCTTCGCCAGGTCAGCTTGTGTCTCCGTTTTGATCATTGGGGGTTCCAATCAAGAGCCGTCTTCTCAATGGCTCCATCCCTTTTACGGAGGGTATGTCAAATCCACTTCCACTTTCTCGGGGCAATCTGCTCCCCCAATGGCTTCTGTCTGGACAATTGAACCATCCTCTCATTTGAGATTTTATCGTCGCACCTGATCGAGAGAATCTTCTTAAGGCAGCGATTCGCAAAAACGAGAAGCTGGCTCAGAACCTTTTTGGAGATTTTCCAAGTTTCACCACCATAGAGGAGGACGGACTTTAGGTTGGAGCTGTATAGTTTTAACTTGGTATTGCGGGATATATTCTTGTTCCGCCATACAGGATATAGCTGGACAAAGGCTACATTTGCTTTGCGGATCCGGCAAACTATTTCTTAATCAGTGCCTCCATCTCTCCCCACAGTGCTTCCCAGGTAAGTGAAAGCATCAACCCGTTCAAGGACCTCATCATTTAGCTGTAGGGTTCTCTTCATTATCCAGATTTAGCCGCATCTCTTTGGTATTGGAAGCGTTTAGCTTTAACCCCGCAGCTTTGCAAACGGTTTCTACTTTCCTCAACTTTCTGCATGTCAGAAAACCGTTGTGCTAGAAGGCAAACGTCATCGGCAAAGCCAAGATCCTCGAGCCTTTCATGAAACGACCATTGGATCCTTCTTTTCCTTCTACCTACAACTTGCCTCATTAACCGGTCTAAAACTAAGATGAACAGTGTAGGGGAAAGAATGCCCTGTCGGACCCCACGGAGAACATTGAAACTGTCCGACATTGCGCCATTATGAAGGAATCCTAATTATACCTGGATAGGTGAAGTTAGGACTCCAATAGTAGCATCCAATAGTAGCCTTAGTTGCATAAAGGGACGTTAAACAAACAAAAAACAAATACCATAAGCAAAGATATAGGCGTTTAAATATACTTTATGATCACTGGTATGTGGGCTTATAAAGAATGTAAATGTAATTGGCTTGTAAAGAATATTATGAAGTAGAGAAACTATTCTACTTCTTAGTATGAAAGTTATTTTGCTTGCCGCAATACACATCAACATTTATGATTCACTTAGAAACAAACCTAAAACCTCATTTTTAGGTATACATTAAAATTATTTTTCAAAGGTTTTTAACACAATATATTACCGAACTGTTTAGCCACTGAGGTCATAAAAAATAAGGTTCTTTGGTTTAAAGAGGTAATACGACTATGAACAGATCATGAATCTCAATTGCTCTTTATTTATAAGCAGCCTATTAATATATCGCATTAAATCGTGAGCAACAGTCAGTATTTATATGTAGACAGTATTTATACCAGGTGTGTAAATATGAAACCGGAATTTTTCAAATAGCAAATAAGAGTTGATTGTGTAAAAATGATACATACTTTTTATTCGAAGTACTGTCCTTCGCTATCTATGCATTTTTCCCATCATTCAGGCAATTTGTGGATTCCCCGCCAAAATAATGCTTCCTCTTCTGAGTCAAACCAATCACTTAATCAATTTCGTACATTTTCATAAGAAGTGAAGCGCTGCTCAGCTAGTGCGTGTCCCATCGATGCAAATAGGTAGTAATCGGATGGCGCCAAATCTGGTGAATAAGCCGCATGCGGAAGAATTTACCAACCAAACACTTGGATCGTTTCCTTGGTCCGTTTAGCCGAATGTGATGGGGCATTGTCATAGAGCAAGATCACTTTGTGTGTTCTTTCTTTATATTTGGGACTTTTTGGCGCAAATATTTATTCAAATTTATCATCTGTTGTAGGTAGCGTTCCGTATTAACAGTTTCCCCGGGTTTCAGCAGCTCATAGTAGGTAACACCCATCTGATTGTGATTTCCATCAGATTGGTGTGCCAGACACAGAGCATTTTCTTCCTCCCCAAGCGATGCCGATGGTTCACTGGGAGTTACCCAGGATTTTTTACGCTTAGGATTCTCGAAGTAAATTCACTTTTCATCACCAGTCACATTGAGATTTGCCTAGGGCATGCTCCCGGTAAGCTTCAACCTATGTGATAATGCTCCAATTTTTTTCAGAAGGAAACGGAAAATAAATGCTGTCCGCAAATCTTGATTTGTTGGCACAAAAGTCGACATGTTCAGCGCCACTAGAAACTCGGTTATAGAATGAAACTGATGTTGGTATCAATTGGATCTCTTTATTACATGTAGGCAAAAGCAGATAACACCACTGACGGATTAGTTATAAGATTATATTGACTGCTAACTCCTATCATTGGCGGATTCCGGTTTCATATTTACACACCTGGTATATTTAGTACTAGCTGTATATACCGGTTTCACCCGGAGAATTTCATTTTTAAAATCTATTAAGTGAGACTTTTATCGATTCAAACTGTCGATTTCGTAAAATCCAATGTAAAGCGAGATCAAAACGATTATTATAACAATAAAGAATATACCCAGAGATAGGCTGAAGTTATGCAATTTTAATATGGACAGGTGTTCGCACCTGGTATCAAAGAACCACTGAACGAAATTTGGAGAATTTAGGACAAACGGTATGGATTTCTATAAAGAACAAACAGAATTTCATCCTTATATACATAGATTATAGCTGTATATAAGAAACGGTCGATTTCATAAAAAAAACATTGTAAAGTGAGATCAGTATGATTTTTATAACAATAAAGAATATCAGCTGCAGCTCGGCTGAAGATCGGCTGAAGATGCAATTTTAAGGATGCAAGGATGCAATTTTAATATTAACAGGTGTTCGCACCTGGTCTGAAAGAACCACTGAGCGAAATTTGGAGAATAATGAATATCAGCTGAAGATCGACTGAAGTTATGCAATTTTAATATGGACAGGTGTTCGCACCTGGTATCAAAGAACCACTGAGCGAAATTTGGTGAATTTAGGACAAACGGTATGGATTTCTATAAAGAACAAACAAACAAACAGAATTTCAACTTTATATATATACTAGCTGTATATCCCGGTTTCACCCGGGAATTTCATTTTTCTGATAAACATGAACAATTCTATAAATAAAAAATAGGACAAATATTTTATTATTCTAAAGCTTTAGGATATACTATATTTTTAGTTTTACCCCCTGGGGCATATATAATTAGGTCTTTAGATGAACCTACTCTAGAGCATGCAACGTAAAGCTGCCCATGAGAAAAACATGGAGATTCTAAATTGATACCAGCTACCCGCAGTGATTGCCCTTGAGCTTTATTTATAGTCATCGCAAATGCGACCCGGACTGGGAATTGTACTCTTTTGAAATCAAAGGGCATATCACTGGGGACAATGGGGGTTCGAGGTATATAAACATTCTCTCCCTTAGCGAAGCCAGTTATTATAGTTGCCTTGATTACATTAGGCAACAGACATTTCACACTTAGCCTGGTCCCATTACATAGTTTCGGAGGGTCAATATTTCGAAGGAGGATAATAGGTGTACCAATCTTCAGTTCTAACTGATGAGGAGGCAATCCTGGTGGCTCTAAAGAGTTTAGAAATTCAGTAGGGTAATATACCGCTTTCTCTGTATCCATAACAGTATCAACGGACTTATACGTTGTAGTTTCACTTGGAAGCCTGTCCTGAATTTCTGTATTTAAGCGATTTACGCAGTCATTCTTTGGAGCAAGAATAGCCCGCTCACAAAGCCAATCATGGTTCACAAAGTTTCTAGAAATATCAGGATATACTTTGTCAACGATTTCTTGAATAGAGGTAGCCATTACACAAAAATCTTCTGGAAAAGATATAAGGCCTGAAGAGTCAAGGGGAACTTTTCCATCGCCAAGTTGTAGTAGTTGGCTAGCGAACCTCTGAGCATTTATGTCATGAAGTAAATGGACCCGCATGTTGGTAGACAAAGGTCTTATTTGAACTTGCCTCCAAAGATAGGATGCCTTAAGGCAAGCGTGAAGTTCGTCAGCTGGAGTTGACCGTTGAATGCAGGCAAGGTTTGACGAAAATCCCCAGCCAAAAGTACAACTGCTCCGCCCATAACAGTATCTTTACTTCCTCTTAGGTCTCTTAAGGTCCTGTCTAACGCTTCGAGACCTTTCTTATGAGCCATAGTGCATTCATCCCAGATAATAATTTTGCACTTTTCCAACAATTTTGCCTTTCCTGTTCTCTTAGTAATATTACAGACGGGGGATTCCGAAAGAGCTAAATTGAGAGGCAGTTTCAACATTGAGTGTGCAGTCCGTCCTCCGTCTAATAGCGTAGCTGCTATGCCAGATGAAGCAATGGCAACGGCTATCTCATTTTGAGACCTAATCTCTGCCAATAATAGGTTTATCAAAAACGTTTTTCCTGTGCCACCTGGGGCATCGAGGACATGGGGCATATTACGTTGTTTTTTAGCTTTTGAGCTCACTACTCCTATTGACGCTCGCTTCTTAGGAGGCATTTTTAAAAAATAAATTCACCATACATGTAAATAAACGTATTGTATTGTTAAAAAAAAAAAAAACATATGGTTTAAAAATTCCAAAACGCCTTAAGGAATATACCCAGAGATTGGCTGAAGTTATGCAATTTTAATGTGGATAGGTGTTCGCACCTGGTATCAAAGAACCACTGAGCGAAATTTGGAGAATTTAGGACAAACGGTATGGATTTCTATAAAGAACAAACAAACAGAATTTCAACTTTATTTATATAGATATATATATATATATATATATATATATATATTATATATATATTATATAGCGGGTAGGTCGTTGGTAAGGCATTGAGATGCTGGTCTCAAGGTCCCCTGCTTAGCAGTTTACATTTAATATTTTTTATTTTGTTTTTATTTATTGAACTATTCCAAATAAAATATTTACAATCATTAAAATATAAACAAGTAAAAAAATATATATACAAAATAAAATACAAGTTTAGAAATTGTTATAGGTGCCCTAGAAGATTTCCTACCTGTATTACGGTTACCTTCACATTATTTATTTATTTGTTTGATTTCAGGCAATCCACAACCAGGGTGATGTTTGCCGACTTAATGTTAATTTTATATATATTACTAATAACAGTTTAGTATTTATGGGGGGATTTATAAGGATGATTTAAAAATGGTAGAGTGATTATGGAGCAGAAACTAAAACCTTAGTCTGTGATAATTAAGATTTAAATTACATGAATATAATTTTTTTTTCAAAAAAAAGGAAGTGCCATACAAAAAAAATTTTAGCAGATCAAAATAACCTAAATCTTTTCTGTAAAGATACATGGTTTTTGGGCAGAAAAAAATTATTTTTTTTTAGGGTGATTCTCTAAATAGTCGGAAGGCCATTAAAAATTTATTGATGTAACGTGATTGAAAGTAAAAAGAAAAGTATAATTTGGTTTGGGTAAATTAAATATATCAGTGTGTCTAGTTCTATGTGTAACTGAATGATTTATATTACCACTTCTAATCTACACAATTAAAGATGAAATGCTGTTTGATTGTTTTTTCTTGATGAAATTCATACCTTTATTCCTAAATTCCACAAATTTCGCTCTGCGGTTCTTTCATACTAGGTGCAAACACCTGTCCATATTAAAATTGCATCACTTCAGCCAATCTCTCGGTATATTCTTTATTGTTATAAAAATCGTTATGATCTCCTTTTACATTGGTTTTTTTTTTTTAAATCGACCGTTTGAGCAAAAAAAAAAGTCTCATTTTATAGATTTATAAAATAAATAAGATTTAAAAAAAAAAAAATTCCCCGGGTAAAACCGGTATATACAGCTACTAGCATTCCCCGTCGCGGCTTTGCCCGCGAGCCTTTAAAATCAATTCTGTGATCATTGTCTTGGTATTGATTTAATATAATATGTTAAGGAGATTTAGTAGAATCTGAGCTTCCGGTGGGTGGAAGGTTGGAGGGGGAAGCTGCCGGCTCGGTAGAAGAGAGGGAGGCGCGCAATGGAGAGTTCACTAAAACCGTAGAAACTCGTCGTGAACGCTTCATTTTTCGGCTTTTAAACATCATTTTCGACGCCCCGTAGATCAAGATCTTTAAAATGAGTCCAAATTAGATATTTATTCTGGAAGTGCAGAAAAGGGTGTCCGTTAGAGTTAAACGACAATATCGCCATTTAAACCCCTTAGGGGTTACATTTTTGAAAATCCTTTCATAGTGGTTACTTACATTTCCTTTAAAACCTAAATTCCGAACTTCAAGTTTCTATCATTGATTCTATCATTCAGGACAAAGCCTCTTATACGAGTATATATGGAGAAGAGATCGAAATAAACACGCACCATCCCCAATCATGGGAATCACAGTGGGCATTATTTGATTACCACAAATATTTAAATAATCAGTAGCCATATTTTATGTGAATGTCTATTTTAATAATATTGTAACGTTAAATCGATATTCAAATAAAAAACATATGGTTTAAAATCTCAACAATAGATTTCCTTTAGAGTTAAACGACAATTTCGCCATTTAAGCCCCTTAGGGGTTACATTTTTGAAAATCCTTTCTTAATGATTACCTACATCGCGTTTAAAATCTAAATTCCGTACTTCAAGTTTCTATTATTAGTAGTTTTTGCTCTGCTTTGATTCTGTCAGTCAGGACAAAGCCTCTTATATATAGAGAGATTGTAAAATATTCTCAAACTTTTATTTAAAAATAGGTAACTGACTGGTGAATTTTTTAACAGTAAAGAAAGTGAGCGGGAAGGTTATGTAGGGCCTTCTTTAGAATAGTTCTAATTAGGTCGTCTCGGTGGGCGAGAAAACCTTCTGGGGAATAACCCAGCCTATATATTCATATTATACATGAAGATACAATACAACATAGCAAATATTCTAGTTAACTAGTCTCATATCGTTTGCTGTGCTTTTGAAAATTAAAGCGGACCTTACACGATCAATAATATTGTCAATATACTGTCAATACTGTCGTTTAGCCTTGAGGGCCCCCGTCAATATTGCCACACCTTAGACTGTCAATATTATTGACAATAATTATATCAATAAATTATCTCAGGGCGTTTGTTTCCAACATTCTAATAAGGTCTTTCGGAGTGATTTTTCGTGGCATTAATTTTTTTAACATGAACAATTGAATGAAAGCTTGTGTAGCAATAATTATGGCTATCGGAAGTATTCGACGATTTCTAAAGAAATCGATGGATGAAAAAACTTGAAGAATATTCTCATATGAGACTGCTGAAGGAAATCATGTTGACTGATGCAGAAGATTTTCCCTATTATTTCAGAATGAAAGAAAGAACGTTCATAAACTTATTAAAAATGCAGGAACCATTCTTGAGAAGACAGAACATACACATGAGGGAATGCATCCCTGTTAAAGAGAGATTATCCTTAGCCCTAAGGTACTTAGCTACAGGTATAAATTTTGAAGATTTGAAATTCTCTGTCATCATTTCATCTGCAACTATCAATGCTGTAATTGAAACGTGTGAATTTTTTGCTAATATCCTACGGCACTACATGAAAATAAGTGTTTTTAAATAATTTTCCAAATATTATATCAGTACGGCATAGTACAGATATTGACACTCCGAAATCAGAATATCTAGATTTTTATCAATATCGCCATCAATACTCAAATGTTCACCTTACATGATTAATATTATTGTCAATACCATACTGTATTGTCAATATTATTGATAGTGTAAGGTCCGCTTTACAAGAACTGGATGCGATTTATTGGGGAATTTTAAATGACGGAGAACTGAAAATCCCATCATTGTACTCAACAGAAGCCAATATTATAACAAGTTAAGAAAACAATGTGGAAAAACACGCTTCCTCCGCTGCAATAACATTCCCACCTCCTGAAATCCACAGCCTTCTTCTTCCAGACTTTCTAGAAGAGGATAATCCTGGAGCGGACGAAGAGGGAAGATCGGGAATGCAGACTCCACCTGAGCCTTCCCACAGGATTATATCGACAGTTTAATGCCCCTCCCGAAGGATTCAGGATTAGTATTTGAATAAGACGCGGTGTGGTGCATCCCTTGCTTTTTAGCACTCTCCTCTCTCCCTCACTCACTCTCTCCTCTCTCCCTCACTCATATAGACACACACACACACACTCTTACCCTACGTGAGGTATTGGACCTGCCAGGCAGCTGCTAGATCCAATATATGTCCGCCGATATCTCCCCGGGCATTTGTATTCCTCCGATGGCGATATGTCATTATTTGCCTCTTATCTGTAGCCCGACATATTTCCCGCCTCTGTCCTTCAAAGATTATTCTCATGAATCTTAGAAGTTTATTTGAATGATGTGGAAAGTTTGTTTATGCCCCGAATAGGCAGTTAGTTCCTAAATGTGATCGATACACAACCAAAGAAAAAATATAAATGTGGAGTGTCATTACTCAATGCTAGGCTTTGACCGGATAAGATAATTTTTCGGATACTCAAGGTAATTAATAACCATTGCATATATGAACTCATTTAAAATAAAACGTTTCACGCATCTATATTATTTAGTATATATTATACTGGTATTGATTTAATATAATATGTTAAAGAGATTTAGTAGAATCGGAGCTTCCGGTAGGTGGAAGATTGGAGGGGGAAGCTGCAGGCTCGGTAGAAGAGAGGGAGGCCCGCAATGGAGAGAATTCACTAAAACCGCCGAAACAACTTACTCGTCGTGAACGCTTCATTTTTCGGCTTTAAAACATCGTTTTCGACGCCCCGTAGATCAAGATCTTTAAAATGAGTCCAATTAAGATATTTTTTCTCGAAGTGCAAAAATAGGTGTCCGTTATAGTTAAACGACAATATCGCCATTTAAACCCCTTAGGGGTTACATTTTTAAAATTCCTTTCTTAGTGGTTACTTACATCGCGTTTAAAACCTAAATTCCGAACTTCAAGTTTCATTATATTAGAATGGTCATTACATATTACCTACATAATACATTACATGTATTACATACATTAAAATATAAATGAAATATAATGAATATGGGTTTGACCATGTCACAGGTTTCCTAAGTAATGAAATCAATGCGATCTATCATATGGAGAAGAGATCGAAATAAACACGCACCATCCCCAATAATGGAAATCACAGTGTGCATAATTTGATTACCACTAATATTTAAATAATCAGTAGCCATATTTTATGTGATGTCTATTTTAATACTATTGTAACGTTAAATCGATATTCAAATAAAAAACATATGATTTAAAATCTCAACAATAGATTTCCGTTAGAGTTAAACGACAATTTCGCCATTTAAGCCCCTTAGGGGTTAAATTTTTGAAATTCCTTTCTTAGTGGTTACCTACATCGCGTTTAAAATCTAAATTCCGAACTTCAAGTCTCTATCATTAGTAGTTTTTGCTCTGCGTTGATTCTGTCAGTCAGGACAAAGCCTCTTATATATAGAGAGATTAAATAATTCATTGTTGCATAATCATATGAGTAAAATATTAATTCAGATTGTTAAATAAAGTTGTGGTGTAAACTACATTTATTAAATTATTCCTAAATATAACAATGGCGACGAGGGAAAAGCCAATCAGACAAAGATCTTTCTGTAAAGGACAACTGACACTGATAGAAAAACAATTGAAGGATGAAGAACTTACAAGTACTGTTGAAAACATTAATCGCGACTATCAGCGAATATGTTGAAAGAATTAAAACATAATGCATTTTGGACATGATGAAAGGAAAGTGCCTTAAGTACATTTATATATACATAAATAATATAATACATCAAAGTAATAAAATATTTTTACATTTTAATAACTTAAGCGTCTAATGTAATTTCCGCAAACCTATCAACAACGGTTAATACCGGAAGGTGAGGAAAAACCCAAGAACCCTTTACTACTTTTCTTCCCTATTCTTTTAGAGTCCCGAACTTGCCGTTGTACATTAGAGTAATATAGTTGGTTAGTTCCTATACATCTATCTGGTTTATGTATGGCAATATACATCAGCAACATTGTAAGAATATTCATACACTTCTATCATTTGAATTATATACAGTCATACAATCTATGTATTTTATACATTTCTATTACTGTTAACTTTAGTGTAATCTTACCAATATGTCTCAAACAATTGTATTCCAACCTGTTTGTTCCAACCTGTTGTAGGGCCTGATTATGAGAACAAAATAGTCTCGAAACGTCGCCATAATATAGTTGTTTATTATATATAAATGATAATCTGGATTTTCAGTTGGAAATTTTTTTTAATTATCGAAAGCCAACGATTCGATCCAGCTTGTGGATCTTCATCAGGGCTAAAAGACAACAAATATATGAGTATCTATGCTAGAGGATGACAATAAATGAATATTTTACAGAACTGTATCCTGTATACAGTACTACGTACTGCATACAGAGTCTTTGTATCCACCTTGACTCAGAAAGTAAATATCAGATTCTATTTTATCTTGCTAACCAGCTACTTATTTATATATTCATGTATAATGCTTACCATTTTTTATATTATTATTATATATCAGTTCTGTAAAATATTCATTTATTGTCATCCTTTAGCATAGATACTCATATATTTGTTTTCTTTTAGCCCTGATGAAGATCCACAAGTTGGATAGAAACTTGGCTTTCGATAATTAAAAAAAAAACTGAAAATCCTTATTATCATTTAACCTATCGTAAGATTAACAGTTGACTATCTCTCACCTCGACAATATATATATTATAATTGCCGGGTAGTTAATATAATTATTATAGGTAGGGTGCACCCTAAAGGAAAATGCTATTGAAAGTACCATACAATAGTTTATTGTACAATGTTTTATTATCTGTTCCATGCATGTCGAGATAAAATTTATTATTTCTTTATTATTTCATAATTATCCTGTTTGTCTTTTCATTTAACCACAATGTAATAATCTTCTTCTGTAAAATATATTTCTTTCTATGTAAATAGTATGGTTTTAAGTTTAATGAATGAAAATAATTCATCATAAAATTACATGTGACGAAGTTAATCTTACGTAGGTTATATATATATATTGCGGAATTATTTATTGGCCATACCCTGAGGGGTACCGCATGGTGACCATATGGACTGCCCCCCCCCCCTCCAGCCTGGACAAAAATAAGATGGATGAGATCAAGAGCTGACGAGAGAGGAATCGTTTTGCTGCTGCCGTGCGGCCGCTGAATACTGAGGACTAAACATCTAGAATCTATATCCGGGGGGAATATAATGCAGCATTAGGAACCCCCTGGTCCCGCACATAGATCTCTCGTCCCCCTTCTTTTAGCCTTATATTAACGGAGCCTCTATCTTAGTGCCCCGCCGGGACCACGTAGCTATATCCTCCCTACGTTTCCTATCCGGTTATGGATAATGCAAGGAATACCAAAGAGTCGCTTACCGCTAATGGCAAAGCATTTTTCAATAAATGATATTTCATTGCCGTTATGAAAATAAAACGTTCCTTACTTGAATACAAAGTGCACATATTTACATTATTTCAATGCTATTTTTTTTTTTCGGTCATTTACTCATGCTTGGATATTATTAGCTTTGTTTGTTTGATCAACGTCCCCTTATGCTTCTAAGGCTAATCGGACGATGCTTCAGTGGGGGTCCTTAATATATCTAGGTATAATTAGGATAGGGATCTTTAACGAGTACCTGACATCGTACAGGCTCGGGACTACCATTTTAGGGCCACCGCGAGAAGCGAAACCGCAACCTTTCGTATTGTATGTTGCTATGCTAACCACTACACCACAGGTCATTAGGCTATTAGGCTATTAGGTTTATAATAGAGTTAAAAAAAAAAATTGGAAATCAAATTTGTTTGGACCTATTTGATAAAGTAATTCACTTTTATGTTTAATTCAAAACGGTAGAAAGCTCGCCATTAGGTAGATGTACCTGTAAACGTGGATCATAATGATCAGATGTTCAAAATTGAAATTTTAGGTTCAAGTTGTAAATTTGATCTCATATCGAAATGAAAAGACAGACATTATATAAACGAATGATAACACCTTACTCGCTATTTTCCAAATCATCAAAAAAAAAATCAGACAGAAACTCAAAACTTACACATACTTACCGAAACCCATTTGGACATATGTATGCCTCACAAATTTATGATTCAGCAAAAAACATACAAAACTAAAAACCTTCCAATCCAAAATTTGACGACTAATAACGTAATAATTTTTACGACTAATAATTTTTACGTTAGTAACAAAACACTACATAACGACTTACAACTACCAACTATCGATCAAAAAATAAGAACCATCTATTCTCGATTTCACATCAAATTGCTATAATAACAGCAGAATTATTAATGACCTGCCCACGACTGAGATGCCTTTTATGAGGCGACTGAAAAAGGATTGGACGAGAGAGCTCCTCTCCTGAACAAAGACCGGGATGATGTGCTGCTGGGCACTATCTTCCCTCATGCCTTAAAAATGCAAACTTACAGCAGTTTATATCTCATTTGCTAATGGTCGGTTAGTTGTGACAGGTGCAAATAAAAGTATGAAGCAAAAAAAAAAAAAAAAATGAATAAATAGTTGTAACTTTATAACTAAAGGGTGTTTTTTTTGGAGGTGTACAAGTTAAAATTATAATAAAACAAAGAAATATATTTTTAATATCATCAGGACTTAATGAGTCCACAGTAATACAGAGAGTCTAGATTTTCTTCTAAAGTTATCTATATATTGGAAACTAAAGATATGAGTCTATATGTTGGAAGATATGAGCTCATGACCACACCACTGTATTACTCTTCACTCAACAAGCCCTGATGAAGATCCACATGTTTGCATCGAAACGGTAGATTTTCAAAATAAAAAAATCTGGTGCGATGCGCGCAACACACAACTTTCACTTACGAACTTACTTATATTAGAAATCGACGTGTTTCGATAATATGTAAACGCCTTTCCTCAACTTCAAACATTTTTCTACATTTATATGCTTATAACATAAGCTATAGAGTATCTGTATAGCAAAATTTGGAAGTTCTCAACCCTTCTCGATTTATTATTGCTTATTTATTTTTTGAAGGGACCTAATATCATCAACAGTCGAGTTTTTTTTACTGCTTGCTTGTATTATACTACAGCTTGTTGTATGTCGTATATGTTGTACATGAGTACTTTTTATAAATACATCGTGGAGGTGAATCGGTAGGTATATTTACGTCTCGTTGTAAAGTTTGTCTCCTAAGTCTTTCTGGAAATCGAGAACGATTAGGTACTGTTCCTCTAAAATCGCTTTATATTGCTTTCAAAAATTTATTATGGAACAAAAGTTTCTAGACTAAAATATAATTAATAATAGACTATTATTTTATACCATATTTTACACCCCTTCGATGTGTAAGGTGTGTACCTTCGATGTGAAGGTGTACACACCTTCGATGCTTCGAAAAATGTGAGCATCACGTATTTACTTAGTTACTTTAATATTAATGAAACGAACTTTATTGAATAGAAAACTTTATGACATTAATGTTTAAATTTGATTTCAGCCATGTGGCCTTCACAGCTAGCGCGTACAAGGCGCAACCTGGAACACCAATTTTCACAAACATAATTTTCTGTGGATGTAATGGTGTTTCGAAAAAAGCTTGTGGATTATCCTCACTCCAAATCCGACAATTCTGGATATTTACGTACCCATTCAACCAAAAGTGGGCCTCATCGGAGAACAAAATTTTGAATGGAAATTCAATATCCATATCAACTTGTGCTTCAGCCCATTCGCCGAATTGGCGGCGCGTGTTATGGTCGTTCGTCTTTAATTCCTGCACCAGTTGAATCCTGAAAGCTTTTAATCCCAGATCCTTTCGTAAAATCTTTCATAAAGTGGAAGGACACAACCCCAGTTGCTGAGAACGGCGACAAATCGATTGATTTGGATCATCTTCAATGCTTTCCTGTACAGCGGATACAGCTTCTTCAGTGCGCACTGTTCGGCGTCTCACAGGATGCACATTATCATTAAGAGTAAACGTGGTCCGAAAACGATCCGCCAAATTAGCCGCTCTGAAGGAAGATTATGTACACCGTAAAATGGACGAATTGCCCGATAAGTTTGACGAACAGAACCATTATTTTGATAAAAAATTTCAACAATTTGTAAGCGTTGGTCTGGTGTAAGTTTAATCATAATGGAATTACAAACCAAAATAAACAAAAAGCAACTATCAGCTGTTGAATATGCTATCAAATAAAGCAGTGTTGCCAACTCTAAGTTGTACACCTCCAAAAAAAACACCCTTTATAAAATAATTTGCTAAAACTTAAATAAATTTGTTTTCTAATAGCCCGCCTGGAATTCAATGCTTGTTAGAACCTCGCAGGCTAAACTGATTTTAATTTCCCGCAGTATACATCATTACACACATCATGAGTAAAAATATCCCAACTAGTCCATTATATGAAATCTTTAGGGAAAGTTGTCCTAAATGAATACTGTTTTTTTGGTGTTCAGCTCTCAATTTCGAACCAATCTCTAAGAAAATGATAAAGAAAAAAAAAACGACTGCTTATTGCACAATGAAAAACACATGCGGCAGGTGAACCACTCATGGGACTCGACGAAACGTTTCATTGTGCCCTGAACGTCCATGTTTCAAGGAACCCCAAAAGAGCCATTTTCATGTCTTTAACTTCCTACGATGAACGTGAAGAGGAAGGAAAGCCAAAGTCAGGAAAAATTTAAAGAGATACATGCTTAATGAAAAAGTTGTAAGATTAGATTGAATAAAATAATTACTCATACCTAGAGGCGAAAATCCCTTCGACGAAAATTTTTTGCCACACAAAACCGCACTTCAGCACGTGGAGACTGTCACGAAATAAGTCGAAAGGGGACAATAAGCTGACTTTGTTTGGAGCCACCCTTACCGCTCGATGTCTGAATTTGGTTGCTTTAGACCTTTTGGTTCGCCCAGTGCACAGACTGTTTTATTGAGCCCCACCCCGCCCTATATATACATAAATGTATAATTAAGACTAATAAATTGTTATAGAATAATATTTTAAGTTGTATTATGATAAAAGATATGTATATAATGTTAAGCTCTTTAGATGGATAGATAGATAGAAATAACGTTTATATTAAAATATTATTATTATTATTTTTTTTTTTTGGCTTTTATTTTTTTATTCGCACCTGTCTGCATAAAGCTGACAATCAGCGAACGTGGTGGCCGGATGAAAAAACAATGACATGTCAGGCATGGGAAAGACAAGTGCTCAGCAGCACCCCCTTCCTGACTTGATTCTATTACTAGAGCTGTTTAAGTAAGGAGATCTCTCATCTAACGCCTTTTTAATCTCCTCCTCGTATTTATTGGGATAATTCGAATTCCCTTAATCATTGTTTTATCTTAAACGTTGGATAATTCATTACCATATTTGCTAACTGCTTCCTTCTTTTTTATTACATACTGAAGCACAATAACCTCTAAAAAAATCTGGTGCGTGCGCGCAACATACAACGTTCACTTACCAACTTACTTAGATAAGAAATTAATGCGTTTTGTTAATTGCCACTTCTCAAATGAACAGAACGGTTTTAATTATGAACAATGGTCTCTCATTAAAAGCGTACTCCGCAGGCGTGGGCTCAACGATTATGTTTTTCTCCTCTTTATGTTTTCTTTATTTTTATCATATCTCATATTTAGCCTTTTCTTATTTTTTGGGCGTAACGAGAGACAGTTAATTTCTCCATATAAACAAAAACAAAGGTACTCTATAGGAAACAAACAAACAAAAAAGGCCCCAACCCCTCCCCCATCAAAAAAAAAACCCCTCAGAACATTTTAATAACGATAAAGCTTACCTGATATTAAAGAACGCCTAATTTTCATTTAACATGACGAATTTGATAAAAATCGTTAAAGCCGTTTTTGAGATAATCGAAAAAAAGGTAAAAATTGGAAAAAGGTTATGAAATAAAGTCCCCCCTTATATTATTATTAAAATATTATTTAATACAAAACAAAATAAGAAAATACTAAGACGTAAATAGACAATGGACGCAAGACCGTCTGTCGAGATATCGTAGCTTGTTATAAATATAAATAGGTTGCAAATATATAACAATAACAGAAGCTATGTGATAAGTGGCAGTAATAAAAGCCAAATAACAAAAGAAAAATTATTTCATACTGAACTGAAATGACATACATACTGGAAAACTCTTCGTATATAAATGACCAAATTATAAAACTGGCTATAAGCGATTTTTATTTTTTTTTTTACTGACGTGTAGGGGAATCTATTTCTACTGATTATATTCATGAGTCATTTCTTGTCTATATTTTGTTGCAATTTTTAGATACAGAAATAGTTGTTGGTTGCATTTACCGTTTAGGATATCTACGGTTTCTTCCATATTCAGAGACCGTTTTCCAAACAGTTTATCCTAATTTCATTTAGAATTGGGCATGTTGAGATAAAGTGGAAGGTGTTTTCTATTGTATTTAGGTTGCACATGGTACAATTATTTCTTTTGTTCATTGAGGTTCAGTAGTTCTTCTCTGGCTTTAAATATTAATCTGATGAAAAAAATGTCTTTATTGTCTTCAAAGTACCTTTTGTCATAATTCAGAGTTGCCTAGAGCTGGTGAAATTCGGCTGTTTTAGCTCTTTTTACGAATATTTCTCTTTTATATTCCATAGTTTTATTGACGAGAATGGATCTATTTTTTTCTATGTCTCGTAGAAAATTCTCTTTTGTTAGAACTATTCTGTGTTAAGCTTTTTATAAGACGCAGCAAACGGGGTCACCTGTCGTGTAGTGGTTAGCATGGCAACCTACAATACTAAAGGTCGCAGGTTCGCGGCCAGCGGTGGCCCTAAGATTTTTTTAATGGGAGTAAAAAATCCCTAGCTATTCCGTCCCTCGGATAGGACGTAAAATAGAGGTCCCGAGCCTGTACTATGTCATGTACTCGTTAAAGATCCCTATCCTAATTATACTTTGATAGGCAAAATTTAGGACTCCCACTGTAGCATCGTCCGATTAGCCTTAGTAGCATAAAGTGACGCTAAACAAACAAAAAAACAAGATGCAGCAAACCATATCCTAGTCATAAAACGAAAAGATACAAGCGGAGTATACCAGAAGTTGTACCTGCGAGGTGTAGAGGGATGAAGATGGGGCCAGACCACAAGTTGTCGGATTAGCGGGGGCCGACATTAGAGCCGAGGCAAGTTGCAAGTTGGCTGACAATATTGCCCTAAACTGTCTGCTATTACCCCCACCACCAGCCAATATATCCTCTGCTCCTTGTCTCGTAATGCTTCTTAAACAGTTATCGCAGTTTTCTCATATCCTTCAGAAAAATGGAAGGAAAACTTCCACGGGTCATTTACCAAAAAGTTTAGAACCCTGCCTCACCCTTAATATTTATAGATATAACATTTTTTCGGTATTTTATTCAATTAAATGAAGGGTTGGGCCGAATAACGGTCTATGTTATTTTTCCAAATTTTACATGAGACAGTAAAATCAATTTGCTAAATTGGGGATTACTTTTTTGTCAGGGGAACTAACATAGACCGTTATTCCATAAAATTGTCATGGGAGGGAAATTACTTCCCCCATTGTTTCCAATGAAGATTACTCTTTGTTATTATATGTAAAAATGGTTTGATAAAACAAATAACAAAATAATTACAATAGATTAGAAAGAAGTTTTATAAGGTTGATAATAAATATACATATAAATGTAAGTTGAAAATAATTTATTTTCCATATATATATAAGTGTATATATATAAATGCAAATAAAACTAAACCAAGAACATTATTAGAAAAAAAACAAAATAAAAGTTTACTTTTTGAACCTCAAGTGAAAAAAAATTAAGAATTTGGAAAAAAAAATTAAGAATTTTGTAAAAAAAGATTTAAAAAATTAAGTTATTGTAGGCAATGATTTGTAAAAATCTTCATACTGGCTGTCAAGGTATAGGATCATCTTCAGCAAGTCTGCTTTTTTACTTTTTATGATAGCTTATCCCTTGGTCGTTTTCAGGAGGTAAGTTTTCCAGCTGGATTTTTTGGTTTCCAGTTCGTTGTATATATCTTGAATTTTTCCCAAGGTTTCAATATGTTGTGTGAGTGCATAAACTGTCAAAGGGTCATCAAGATTGTACTTCATCCACAAGTACTTTGTAGCCTGCAAATGTGTAGCATTTTTGTTCGTCAATAAAGGCAACTGCAACATAGACCGTTGTTCCAAACATAGAGCTCATGATTCCAGCTTTGCAAAGTGGCATAGCAACGAGATCTGTTGAGTTTTATAGGAACTAGCTTAAGGGACATTTAGGAGAGGCTACATAGAACGTTATTCAGTAAAATACTCGAATTCGCAAAAATGTAACATAGACCGCTATTCCGCCGAACGCCTCAAATATATAATTTAGATTATTTTAGAATTTATAAATTACAGCTGTCCTACATATGTGAAGATTAAATGAATATCTTACAAATTAATGAAGATAAAACTAAATATATGAATGGTTGGTTAATATGATTTTCAGTTTGATCTTTTCTTATTTTGGAAAGCCGACGGTTCGATTCCTACATGTGAATCTTTATCAGGGCTAAAAAGAAGACAAACATATGCTAGAAGACGACAGTTAAATATTAAATGAAAACAAATTAACCTATCATAAAGAAAAACAGTTGTCTGTTTACATTTTTAGGTATATCTGATTGCGAGCTTAAAAATCACTTCCCACCGCAATGTGCGTTAACCTTTCGCAGCGTCACCAAGATCGCATCCAAGCCGAGTCTTTGCAAATTTGTCATATTTCTTACGAATTTATATTGTTGGTTTACTTTTCTTCTATTTTTACTTCTAGTGTTTAAATAGTAATTTAATTGTTTTTTCCACTACATATATAATTGTTTTTTCTTTCTATCTTTGGAGAACCCTGGCCTCTCCACAATGTTCCGCCATTCTTCCCTATCCTGAGCTGCTCTTTTCCACCTTCGGCCCCAAGTTTCCTCAGGTTCTCCTCCACTTCATCCAGACACCGCAATCTGGGACGCCCTCTTCCTCCTCCCTCCAGAAGCTTCTTTGGGATTCGCTGCTCTTCCATTATCTGTAAATGACCCAGCCACATAATTCAACTCTTCTTGATGGAGGTGACAATATTTTGGGTCTTGTATACTAGGTGTGTAAATATGAAACCGGAATTTTTCAAATAGCAAATAAGAGTTGATTGTGTAAAAATGATACATACTTTTTATTCGAAGTACTGTCCTTCGCTATCTATGCATTTTCCCCATCATTCAGGCAATTTGTGGATTCCCCGCCAAAATAATGTTTCCTCTTCTGAGTCAAACCAATCACTTAACCAATTTCGTACATTTTCATAAGGAGTGAAACGCTGCTCAGCTAGTGCGTGTCCCATCGATGCAAATAGGTGGTCATCGGATGGGGCCAAAACTGGTGAATAAGCCGCATGCGGAAGAATTTACCAATCAAACACTTGGATCGTTTCCTTGGTCCGTTTAGCCGAATGTGAAGGGCATTGTCATGGAGCAAGATCATTTTGTGTGTCCTTTCTTGATATTTGGGACTTTTTGGCGCAAATCTTTATTCAAATTTATCATCTGTTGTAGGTAGCGTTCTGTATCAACAGTTTCCCCAGGTTTAGCAGCTCATAGTAGGTAACACCCACCTGATCACACCAGACACAGAGCATTTTCTTCCTCCCCAAGCGATGCCGATGGTTCACCAGGAGTTACCCAGGATTTTTTACGCTTAGGATTCTCGAAGTAAATTCACCAGTCACGAAGAAATGACTTTTTTTCTGTACCTGGCGAGCAGCATTTGCCATGAGGTTTTTCGAGCTTCCTGCTGCCTGTCATTCAGTTTGTGAGGTACCCATTTTCCGACCTTCTGGATCTTTTCCATGCCTTTCAAACAAATGGAGACGGTGTCGCATGTGATAATTGTCCAACAAACGCTTCCGAATCAGCGTTTTCAAAGTTTTTTTTGTGGTTTTCCACGGTCTTTGTTTCTTTTATCGAAATCCATCTTTAAATTTTTTGAACCAATCGAAACATTGAGATTTGCCAAGGGCATGCTCCCCGTAAGCTTCAACAAGCATCCTATGTGATAATGCTCCAATTTTTTTCAGAAGGAAACGGAAAATAAATGCTGTCCGCAAATCTTGATTTGTTGGCACAAAAGTCGAAATGTTCAACGCCACTAAAAACACGGTTATAGAATGGAACTGATGTTGGTATCAATTGGATCTCTTTATTACATGTAGCCAAAAGCAGATAACACCACTGACGGATTAGTTAGAAGATTATATCGACTGCTAACTCCTATCATTGGCGAATTCAGGTTTCATATTTACACACCTGGTAATTCGATTAAAAATCTTTTTTCGCCAATAAGTTATTTTTTTTTTCTCTGGTTATCTGTTTGATTGTAGCCTTTCTGAGCTATTATTTTTTGTGTCCTTATAAACTCAGTACGCTTTTGGAAGTTGATGACCTGGATGATTGATAAACTGTTTCGTGTTTAGCCTTTTTTTTTTTTTAAACTTTAGGTAATAGATATTATAGATATTATAATTGTAGATCATCTTATCAATAAAAGTGTTATTAGAAAAAACTGGCCCACCACAGACAGGTTAACATATGTACCTGCATTTTAGAAATTGCGCTTCTTCCTTTGGATTTTTCTAACTATAAATTTATTTAAATATATCGTAGGGGAGAGCGGGGTTGGTTGGCATAGGGGGTAGGTTGGCCATCGGATTATAGTTTCTGTCACACCTGTTGTAAAGGCCCCACCATTGTACAATGTGACCCGCTCGACCTCGGGAGTCTGGTCCTGAGTTTTCAATCCGATGCTAACAGTGTAGAGAAGAGTGTGCTTCATTGATTGATTTTACAACATGTAAGTAAATTTTTATATTTTCAGTAAATTTGGTTTAAAGGCATAGTAAAACATTTGACTCCTATTCTGTTCACATGGCCCCAAACTCCTATGAAAAGCCTAACCTTTCGATGAACCAATTTCTTGTTTGATTGTTCTCCCCTGTCCTGGCAGCCATCTTTCATATGATCTCTCCTGTGGGGTTAGTTGGCTCTCTTCAACTTTTTTTTTGGCGCAGTAGCAATTCACAAAAGCAAGGTAAACATACACAAAGGTGAAACTACCAATTGTCTTTAGTTCCAGCAAGTAGGATGAGAGCAATTTTTCTTATGCAGAAAGTGACGACATTCTAAACTTCTGTCTTCTTCTATTGTCATTATATTTTCCCTTAAAAGCTGTTAAAAACCGATTCAAAATTATTATACCTTTATAGTGCAGCTTTTAATAACAATAATATGTGTCAGGCAGTACTTGAATGAGATGGCTAAACAACCCCACCTTCTAGGCTAACCTGCCCCACCTTGGGGGTTAATTGGCATACTCTGGATTGACGAATTCTTCAATTTTTTATGATCTTAGTATTAAATATTATGTGGTGAAAAAAATACTTGAAGTACTCTAATACTTGGAGATTACAATGGTATCAGCCTTATTGGGATTATATTTACAGGAACGACTCAACAATCAAAAAAGTGAAAACTGTTGCCAACCAACTCCGCTCTCCCCTAATATATACTGCTATTGTTCTAGTTTTTATTGTCACTTCTTTTATCGTTTTTAATTCTAGATCATTGCTCTAATCCAAATGGGGAAAAATAATAAATAAAGGGAATAAAAATCAATATTTACTTAGTTCTTTTGATCCTGTTGAAACAAATTCGATTGAAGATGCAGCCTAAAGGATAGTGCTTGGCTGAGTAGCCTTTCAACAACTACAGAAGGACAAGATGATCTCCCCTCAGTTGACTGTGATCGATCCTGGAGCAGGGACAGTGTCCCTATAATGGATTGGCCTCATCTCCAACATGGCACCGATTGTATTCCCTTGTACTTTGTATTCCCCTCCCAGCCATCTCCTTCAATACGCGGTTACATTAACAAATGTACATTCATAGTTGTGCATGAACAAGAATTTCAAGATTATCACAACGCCTTTTTATTCGTTTTGTTGCAACAAATTGCCTAAAACGTTTTAAATTTCTTATATTTATTCAAACGCGAAACCGATCCTAGTTATAGGATCCAATTAATATTGTTTAAAGAACAACTTTATAAATTCTTCGTAATTGTTTTGACTTTATTTCTACTTAAAGAATCATATTTTTCCAAAACAGAAAATAAATGCAAACACATGCCTAGTAAAACAGAAGGATTATCTTGAGGATCAACAATATATCTTTGAGGATTATCTCTCAAAAATATATTATTCTCCACAAAATATACACTAAAAAAAACTTCAAACGTTTCATTTCAATAACAATAATAAATATACAGTTTTTATAATTATTTTTTTCATTTACCTTTCGCTACTAAAAATGGGATTTGTTTTAAATTATTTTATCATAGGGATAATAATATTACTCTTATAGTAATATGCACTACTGCAGTCTTTTTAATATACAAAAAGAAAAAAATGTTTATTTTTCTAGATCACTACAGAAAAATTAAATTTGTGTCATTTAAAAACAATTATGGTTTTTAATCTAAGAAAAAAACTCGAATACATAAAAACCAAAATAATTTCGAAAATGAAACATTTACAATAGTACTGGAATAAAACTTATATTGCCGGACAAACAATGCGGCGTAGAGACGCATGACAAATCCGCAACACGAAACTGTCGTGCGGTTATAGCATACATCCAGCGCCTTCCCTTCAAGACGGTCCGGTGCACAGTGGGCAAATATCCATTTTTAGGTGGACAAAATTATTTTTTTATGTTGTTTCATGTTTTTGAGGTCACTGAGTAAGGAAAAGATCTTTAAAAATTCTGTGACCCATATTTTTTAGTATATCCAACAAACTAATGTTGTACACACACATAAATTTGGACATAATGGATAAAAATTGGGAAAACATTTAGTAAATCTATGAAACATTTCAGTAGTAACTTTTTGCATTTATTATTAACATAAAAACAATACACATATTCATAAAAAATAATACACATAGGAAAACATAGGCTATATTACGAAAATAATGAACAAAAATAGACTAACAACTTAAAGAAAGAAGTCATTTTATTGATCTGTTTTTTTAATAATAACAAATATATACAATTATAAAAATGAATTATTCATCAATCATTGTTTGAATCAATACTGCTACATCCTTCAGCATTTTCTTCTGACGAGTCAGTATCGACAGCATCATTTTCTAATGACAGTTCATGAAGTTAATCATACAGTAAACTACACTTTCACATACAGTGTAGATTATATACAGTTATATTACATCAACATCAAACGATTTCGTTGCTTTTTTACGCAAAGTTTTCCGAAAACTGGCGACAATTAGGTCCGATGAAACTAAGAGCATCATAAGAAGATCTTCGTTAGCGGCCTCTCTAGAACATTTCCTTGTATTATGCTCTCTAAATCGACGGGAATCTTTTGTGCTTCTTTGCTACTTAAAAAAGTCCTTAAAAAAACATGAGCTCTCCGGTGACATTTTTCCCACCTGTAACTGATTTTTTCAGAATAATCTTTTATGGCGACTTTAATTCTTTGTAAATTTGTTATTTTATCTTCATCGTTATTTCCAAGTTTTAAAAAGTAGATTAAGAGACATTTATTTGCATTTTTTGACTCATATTTCAACCATTCAGTTACAAATTCTTTTCATGGAACGGTGAGCACGAAACCTGAAATCCATCCTAAATTAGTAAATATTCTTCAAAACGCAAAATATCGCAAAAAAAACTATGTGAATATGAAAAATATATGGTTTGAGTGAAATAATGATGAAATAATTAGCTTGGCACTCCTTGGCCCTCTGCAAGTAATTCTCCATTGAAATATGGAAATGTTCTATCTAATAATATGATTTATTATAGGTAGAATTATATCCATGTAGCAACCCCGATTAGTGAAATATTAATACTTACTTGTTTCTGTGGTCTCCATTCCTCATGAAATTAAAAAAATCAAGTGAAGTTTCTGGTCAAAGAATGGCAAGGTTATTACGAGAAAAGCACTGCAATGAACACTGTGAAAAATATGCCCGTTGGTATAGACGGATTAAAAATCTTCTCCGGCGCTTGTTGACAATCGAAGAAAGTAAATATTTACATTTTCCCTTCTTCCAACTCATACTAAACAATATTTAGTGGGAGATTTATAAAATCTTTTATATGAATTTTGTCCACCTAAAATCTGATTTTCGCCCACTGTGCGGTGTTCAAATGCTGGAGTGACTTTTCCTGATCAATACTTATATTCTTTCAAACACTTTAAATATGTATTAAAGAAATATTACTTAGCAGCCTAAATGAAAATTTCAAATTTACATTCCACTTCCCAAAATTACAACTATCCAATAAACTTTTTTTGGAATAATAATAACAAACGCTTCCTGGTACGTTAATAAAAGAATTCTAAATGCAGAATGTGAACAACCGACCGACATATTGGGCGCGCAAATAAATCCTTTAATAAAAATGAAATAAAACTCCGTTTATTATTGATCATAAAATTTGTTTCAATCTACAATCTATTGACCATTATTATTATTTATTTTTTTACTTTGATTATTAATTCGCACCTGTCAACAGCTGGCAATCAGCGAATGAGATGGTCGTAATAGGAAATAATGACATGTGAGGCATGAGGAGGGAAATCACCCAGCAGCACCCCCTTCCTGGCTTCAGTCAATTACCTTGGCTGTCTAAGAGAGCTGATCTCTCATCCAGCGCCTTTTTAGTCTCCTCGTTTCCACGCTTATTACATATTAAACTGTTTGGATGTCCGTTCAAATTAATAAAAAATCGTTTGCAATACATAGTTATGTGCTGGTCGAATGTTACTAGATAGAGCTTAGTTTGTAAAGTTTTGATATGTTGCGATAAGTCGTAACAATTTCAAAGAAACGTTTGAAGTTTTTTGGAGCGTATAATAATAACATTAATAATAATGAGCCTAATAGCTCATTTACTTCAGAAAAAAAATGGAGAGAAAACAGGCCTACTTTGGCGATATCTCTCAGGAGTCTTACTCCATAGGAGGTCGTCTCGTTACGTTATGACTTACGTGACTGGTAGCTTTATTAAAGACCAAACACTATTTTTTTATTTTTAAGGGCAGTTCATTTTTTTTTTAAATTTTCGAACAGACAGAGTTGCTATACCCTTGAAAATATTGTAAATATATTTGGTGTACGACTGAATAGAAGTCAGAATCCTTCTCGTATCGGATCGGTTGCGTAGAAAACCATTTGCTATTTATCCTGGCTGAGAGGAGTGGGGAGATTTATTCGGGGAATGGGACAGAGGAAGAGAAGTAGAGGCTGTATGAAATATCCGCAACAATATACAGAAGGTGCCCAATATCCGATAGCGGGCCTCGCTCCATCTTCCCATCCACCATCCACCAACCGCCATCCTCATCCTCATCCACATCCACATCCAACATCTACCGACTTCAAGCCACATCATCCTCCTCCGCTAGCTCCGGCAATTCCAGATATCTGCAACCTTTAACGTTTTCTCTATTACTTTTAGCTCTCCCTCAATATAAGGAGGTCACCCTTTGCAATTTGAGAATAAGAAGTAATATGGAAACTTAAGGTAAATAAGTAAGACGTTTATTTTGAAAGTGGCATTAGTCCATTTATCTTTAAATCGAGATCTTTAAGGGATTGCGTTTCAATGAATTTAAAAATATACGTATACGATACTAATGAGTAATACAACTTAAATGTATCCAAGGGTGTTGAAGTAATAGTTCCTATTAAAAAAGTGGAAATTTTTTAAGGGAATAATGTCCGTTTTCTTATTAAGAATGGAGTTGGTCACATTCGAAATTAACAATCAGATTCATTATAATATTTTAAGGTGCCTTCAATTAAAATAAATTTACATATCCTACAACACTTCAGAAATATAATTTATGCGATTCAAAACATTTTCAACTACATAACGTACAAAATAAAAAACATATGAAGAGTCCACGGAAGAAAGGGGGGATGTCATTTGGAGTGCTTTCCGAGAAAATCGAGTTTTCAGGTTTAGATCTTTAATTACTTTAGTATTTTTTATCATTTTCTCTTTAATTTTTTTATATTTCCTTTTCGGTTTTGTTTTGCGTGTCAAAATAATAAATTTGCCCGGAACAGACATAACATAACCCGCTCTAAAAAAAAAAAAAAAAGGTTTTAGTAAAAAAAACCAATTTAAACATAAAAGAAAGGGGGATAGTCCTGGACGCTCCTCCTTTCTTCCCTGTTTTATTGATGAAATGGTGATATTAATACACAATCCATATAATGTTTTGATATTGTATATTTAGATTATTTTTTGTCATGACAAATGGTCTTGATTGATTGAATGTTTTAACAAACAAAATACATAATAATAATAGTAATTCAAACTTACATTAAATATAATAATAAATCTTATTAACAATTTTTTTTTTTTTTTGCTTCAATCTTCAATTCTCACCTGTCACCCAGCGTGACAATCAGCGAATGTGTTGTTTACAATTAATGACCTTAGAGCATCTTAGGCATGATGAAAGGAAGGTGCCCAGCAGCACCTCTTTGTGGGCTTGATACCTTACGTGAGCAGGTCCCTCATCCAGCTTCATTTTAGCCGCCTAGCTACAGGCATATCAGCCGTGGCCATGTTGTCAATTAGTGAATTGTTATATCCGTGTAATTTAACAAAAAATCTTGAATAAAGAGTTCGAATGTGTTGTTCGTAGTCTGTATGTAGAGTTTTATTATTTACGTACCAGGGAGCGTTCGTTATTAGTCTCAAAATTTTTGATTGAAAAGTTTGTAATTTTCGTAAGTGCGTCCTCTTTGTTGAGCCGAAAATCTGTGAGGCGTATGTCCAAATGGGTTTAAGTAAGTAAGTATATGTGTTCAGTTTATGTTCTAAAAACAGTTAACTTTATTTTAAAAAAATAACTTAATAATAATAAATTTTCGAAAATAGTTTTCATGTTCAATATCTCTTTCCTGAATTCTGTTTAAAATTTCGCACTTTTTGGATGTTTGATTCATCAATCTTTTCTCCAATGTTATTCGTATCTTCATACTCTGAAGACGAATATTGTTCTATAATTCTGTTTCTTTTTCGATTTTTTTTTTTAAACCATTGCTTACTATTTCTTCTTCACTATCTGAACTAAATAGTCTTGTTCTGTTCTTCCCCATTGGTGAAATAATTTCTAAAATTTAATATTGAATTTTATATTAATTGAACTGGTTATTCACTAACACAATCGTCAAAAAACTTAGGTTAACTTGTGAATACTAATTAATTAAATTTAACTTCATCTCTACTTTCCGACATTATCAACTTTCAAACTACACAGTTCGATTATTGAACTAAACCTTATGTGTTCGGAATTATCGTATTTGCTCGAATCATAAGCAACCTGAAATGCTTTACTGATAAATAACATAAAGTTTTGCATATAACCATGACAACCGAAAAAAATTGAAAAATAGAGTTAGGCCACATTCAAAATAAACGCCTCAAGGAATGAGGAAAATTTAATTTGGATCTCAGTCTCTACTTATTTTATTTTCTATATTACAAACGTTTCGACCTCCTGGGCTGTCTTCAATGTCTTAAAATAATTGCTGCATCCTACTACATTTTATATTATAATCAGATTACTGCCTTCCTAACTGCAAGGAATTAGTAGAGACTAAGATACAAATTAGTTTTACCTCATAACTAGGAAGTCTCTAGCACTGTTTAAATAAATAAGTACAGTCAAAATCGTTTATAACGACACCGTCTATAACGTACAATCGGTTATAACAAACAAAATAATCGGCCCCATGAAATAACAGACAGAAAAAAGGAATAATATCGCTTACAACGGAGATCGGTTATTGTGAACAGGTCGGTTAGAGCCAACATTTTCTAGAAACAGTACAGTTAAAATGCCGCTTACATTACAGCGTACATTTCAAGACTAAGTTCTACGAAATGAAGAAAAAAAGTTTTGTTTACTTTACCTAAATGCACTCGGTCGTGTCTCAATTCAGTTCTCTCTTGTCTTTATACACGGAAACATTCGATGCCATGACAACAGTATATGTACGATTAAGGAACAGTTTGGAATAGTTTGCCGAATCGATTCCGCGAGTACGATTGCCCGTGAATTAAAAAACATTTCGTTCAACTGGATATCAAACTCCAGTAATTGTCAAAGAATCTTTCTCGGTTGTCTCCACTTCAATAGAATTTTTTTTTGCCGAACTACGAGGAAAGCGACAGGCAAGAATGAGAGATTTTTTTATTTAACTTACTTATTTATATATAATTTTGGATTTGATAATATGTATTTTCACCCTTTTTTCATTATATATTTTTTATAAAATTTTAAATGTATATATTTTTAGAATACCAAGATTTTTACATTTTGCATTATGAGTATTGTTTATTTAGTACCTTATTATGTACTTTAATTGTTATTAGTTATTATGCACTTAAATTGACATAAGATTAATTATGTACTTAAATTATTTAAGATGAAAATATGTATCCATAATGCTCAACATTTAACAGACCCGAAATTAAGACGAAGTGACCATAGGGACTGTTTACAGCGAACTGTTCGTTATAACCGATAATACCGCTTAAAGAGAACATCGGCTATAACGTACAAAAACCTCCAGTCCCTTGAAATTCGTTATAAACGATTTTGACTGTAATATACCATACTTGGCCTTTGGGAATAATTCGCATACCATATTATTAAATATGACCTTATAGCCTTAATTGGAGACTTTTGTAACACTTCTGTGGGTTAACAATTTTTATTCAAAGAAAAATAACGATTTTTAATGCCACACGAATTATAAAACACAAATATTAGAACCGGTTACAAAAATCATCACTTTGTAACACAAATAATCTTGAAGGCTTGAGCTTCACAACAAGACTAAGACTAGCAGTCCATTCACTCGCTTCTTATATATAGTCGTAAGTAGAGCTCGGATTCCCGTGCAATTGCATCTTTTTTTTGGAAAGTCAGAATAGAGCGAACTCAAGTTAGTTATCCGAATCAGGCCTAATGGGATGTATTAATGAAGTTTTATACTGCACGTTTTGGGTTTACTGTACGAAATTGCACGTTTTAGGGTTTACTGCACGAAATTGCCTCATTTGATAACTTGAAGAAAAAACATATTACAAATTGTATTTTTTTTTTAATACACATCAAAATAATAGTGGAAAAATAAATGTAAATATCATGGAAAAAAAAAGGGGACTTGGGCGATGTAAACCAACACAAACCTCCGATTTCCCAGAAATGAGGGTTCAGTGGTTCCTGGATGTTTACTTTTTGTTTCTCACTCCCATCGTTTTTTCAGTGTCAAACTAGCTTCTGTCGAGTATATTGTTACTAAAAATGCCTGAAATTGGAGCAAGTGTGTCTTCGAAAACTGATGGATGGATTGAAAAATATCCTGAACTCAATAGGGATGGTTGTGTAGTGTTCTGTAAATCTTGTGATAAAAAATTGGATGTGAGAGGAAATCAAAAATTGTTATCCGCTGTAGCACAAGTAAGTACCTAATTTTTTTTAACCCTAGAACGATAAACAGGGGTTTACGTGTCACCAGAGTGATTTAAAAATAAGCCTACTAGGCACCGGATATTGCATCTAGTGATTCCATAATTTGATTAGTATGTTTCCTTTTGCAAGATCTTCCTATTTCCAAAATATGTAATTACAGCTCACGTGCGAGTATTTTACTCCGTATTCCACATCATACTGTTCCAATTTTTTTACCGGACTTTTTTTTCAAAAATATATCAATATTATTATAAAAAAGTGATTATATCAGTATCATCCAAAATTCAGTGATTATATCAAAACCAATATTATAAAAATAATCTGTAAAAATAAAAGAGTTTCTATTTCAATTTACTCTCCGCTACTTACTTTTTTCCAAAGTAGCTATTATTTGTTCACAAAAATAATTTAATGCCTGATTTTCAAGCAATAAATTTATATTGCATGTTTTTGCACGTTTTGAAATTTTTACTGCACGGAATTCCGAGCTTTAGTGATAAGGAATGGTCTAGAACTTCGTGGAAAGGCCTGGATCGTGTTCGAACATCGCAGTCACAAACACGTGCTATGACAGTTTGTTCCAACTGTTAGCTATGTTTTTGTTTGTTTAACGTAAACCTACCATAGTAAAAAGAAGAGAACTCTATGCCTGACATGTCATTATTTCATATTACAGCCATCTCTCTATATATATATATAGAAAATCTTTATATATATTATAAGCATATATCTATTTTTTCCGGATTGGACTAGGAACATCTGTATTTTTCCTATGGCAAGTTATATATATATATATATATATTTAGCAAATTATATATATATATATATATATATAGATTTAGTCATGCTTATATCTATATAAATAAAGATGAAATTCTGTTTGTTTGTTCTTTATAGAAATCTATACCTTTTGTCCTAAATTCTCCAAATTTCGCTTAGTGGTTCTTTGATAACAGGTGCGAACACCTGTCCATAATAGCATTGCATAACTTCAGCCAATCTCATTCGCTGAGCACCTGACAGGTGCGAATTAAGAATTAAAGTAAAAAAAAAAAAAAAGAATATACTTAATATTAAAAGAGACAATCTGGATAATTGAATTGAATTAGGTAGAAGGTAGAATATATTTTTATCCCCCCCCCCCCTTTCTTGTAAAGTCCTCCCTCAGAAGAAAACGGTCTAGAAGGATCTGATTAAAGAATATTACACTGACTGTATGACGGTAGGAGTGTATTTCCCATCGGAGGGCTAGATCATCTCCAAGGGAAAATATCCTCGTTGTAATCTTATTTTAAATAACGGCCCAAAGTAATCAAATATTCTTCTAAACCTTTTATTTTATTTTTTCCACGCCAGGGTGTTTTTGTCTTGTGCATACTGATCAGGATAGAACAACTCCAATTTTCCAGGTTGAGCCAGTTTAATTCTGGTCTCTCGCATTCCACATATCGGGAAGAAAGTAGTCCTGGGTCACGCCCTAAACTCTTCTAATATTATTACTTTATCGAAAAGTAAATTATATTATATTATAAGAATTTTATTAAAATGAACACAGCGAAAAAAAAAACATCTTAATCGTAAATATCCCCATGATATATTGAAAGTATTCCAAATGATCATTTTGGATTCAGAAAAAAATAATCCACCAAAATCTATATCACCTCTATAAATAATCCACAAAAAAAGAATCCTGGTCTGGTGTTTTCCTTGATTTAGTCATGCTTATATCTATATAAATAAAGATGAAATTCTGTTTGTTTGTTCTTTATAGAAATTCTCCAAATTTCGCTTAGTGGTTCTTTGATACCAGGTGCGAACATCTGTCCATAATAGAATTGCATAACTTCAGCCAATCTCTGGGTGTATTCTTTATTGTTATAAAAATCGTTTTGTTCTCGCTTTACATTGGATTTTACAAAATCTACCGTTTGAGTCGATTATAGATTTTATAGATTTAAAAAAAAACGAAATTCTCCGGGTGAAACCGGTACACAGTGGGCAAATATCCATTTTTAGGTGGACAAAATTATTTTTTTGTGTTGTTTCATGTTTTTGAGGTCACTGAGTAAGGAAAAAATCTTTAAAAATTTTGTGACCCATATTTTTTAGTATATCCAACAAACTAATGTTGTACACACACATAAATTTGGACATAATGGATAAAAATTGGGAAAACATTTAGTAAATCTATGAAACATTTCACTAGTAACTTTTTGCATTTATTATTTACATAAAAACAATACATATATTCATAAAAAATTATTCACATAGGAAAACATAGGCTATATTACGAAAATAATGAACAAAAATAGACTAACAATTTAAAGAAAAATGTTATTTTCTTGTTCTGTTTTTTAATAATGACAAATATATACAATTAATGAATTATTCATCAATCATCGTGTGAATCAATACTGCTACAACCTTCAGCATTTTCTTCTGACGAGTCAGTATCGTCAGCATCATTTTCTAATGGCAGTTCTTGAAGTTCATCATACGGTAAACTACACTTCAATAGGCTAATTACATCAACATCAAACGGTTTGGTTGCTTTTTTAAGCAAAGTTTTCCGAAAACTGGCGACAATTGGGTCCGATGAAACTAAGAGCATCATAAGAAGATTTTGTTAGCGGCCTCTCTAGAGCATTTCCTTGTATTATGCTCTCTTGTGCTTCTTCGCTCCTTAAAAAAGTCCTTAAAAAAAACATGAGCTCTCCGATGACATTTTTCCCACCTGTCACTGATTTTTTTAGAATAATCTTTTATGGCGCCTTTAATTCTTTGTATATTTGTTATTTTATCTTCATCGTTATTTCCAAGTTTTAGAATGTAGATTAAGAGACATTTATTTCTATCTTTTGACCCATATTTCAACCATTCGGTTACAAATTCTTTTCGTGGAACGGTGAGCACTAAACCTGAAATCCATTCTAAATTGGTAAATATTCTTCAAAACGCAAAATATCGCAAAAAAAACTATGTGAATATGAAAAATATATGGTTTGAGTGAAATACTGATGAAATAATTAGCTTGGCACTCCTTGGCCCTCTGCAAGTAATTCTCCATTGAAATTTGGAAATGTTCTATCTCATGATATTATTTATTATAGGTAAAACTATATCCATGTAGCAACCCCGATTATTGAAATATTAATACTCACTTGTTTCTTTGGTATCCATTTCTCCTGAAATTAAAAAATCAAGTGAAGTTTCTGGTCAAAGAATGGCAAGGTTAATACGAGAACAGCACTGCAATAAACACTGTGAAAAATATGCCCGTTGTTATAGACGTATTCATAATCCTCTCCGGCGCTTGTTGACAATCCAAGAAAGTAAATATCTACATTTTCCCTTCTTCCAACTCATACTAAACAATATTTAGTGGGCGATTTATACAATCTTTTATATGAATTTTGTCCACCTAAAATCTGATTTTCGCCCACTGTGCGGTATATACACCTAATTCTAAATATAGTTCATACAACTTGCATACTACAATGGAAATAGATACACAACCAGAGAAGATATTGTTAAATGTTAATTTCTATCTAAAGAAGGACATGTACCAGGTCTGCAAGTTTAAAATGTCGTTTTAATTCCAATAGAATGCGCTCTTAGCCTATTGAAGGATTTGCTTATCTCTAAACGCTATTTTGTTTGTTAGTCATTTGTTTACAAAAGTCAGTTGTTTTTAAGTCGTTTACGTGGACGTATCATACCTTTCTTTGGTGCTAAAAATGTCTAATTTTAGGCCAAATAAAGAGCATTTGCGGCATGTCATGATTTTCTTATTCAATCAAAAGAAAAAGGCATCTGAATGTCATCGAATTCTTGTTGAGACTTATGGCGATCTTGCTCCAACCGTCAAGACATGTGAACGTTGGTTTCAAAGTTTCAAACGTGGTGATTTTGATGTTACTGATAAAAAACGAGAAAATCGACCAAAAAAGTTTGAGGACGTCGAATTGCAATCTTTATTAGACGAAGACAATACCCAAACCCAACAAATGATGGCAGAACAGTTGAATGTCACTAGGCAAGCCATTTCCGATCGCCTGAGAGCTATGGGAAAAATTCAAAAGGTTGGAAAATGGGTTCCACATGAATTGGACGAACGACAGATGGAAAAACGAAAAACTGTGTGCGAAATGCTGCTTTTACGCCACGAAAGAAAGGTTTTTTTGCATCGAGTTGTAACTGGCGATGAAAAATGGATTTATTTTCAGAATCCCAAACGAATAAAATCATGGGTAACGCCAGGACATCCACATCGAGTGCAAGATCGGATCGTTTTGGGAAGAAGACAATGCTGTGTGTGTGGTGGGATCAGAAGGGAGTAGTCTACTACGAGCTTCTCAAACCCGGCGAAACAGTCAATACCGACCGCTACCGACAACAAATGATCAATTTGAGTCACGCATTGATCGAAAAACGCCCAGAATGGGCTCACAGGCACGCCAAAGTCATTCTTCAGCATGATAACGCTCCTGCACATTCAGCCAGATTGACTAAGGAAACGATTTCTTCGCTTGGTTGGGAACTCCTACCCCACCCGCCGTATTCACCTGACCTGGCGCCTTCTGATTATCATCTCTTCTCATCGATGGGACACTCATTGGCTGAGCAACACTTTAACAATTTGGAGGATGTAAGAAAATGGCTCGATGAATGGATTTCAAATAAAGATGAAGCATTCTTTTGGAATGGTATCCATAAATTGCCCGAGAGATGGACAAAATGTGTAGAAAGCGAGGGCCAGTACTTTGAATAAAATATATTATACTTTTTTTTTAAATTACTGTGTATATATTTTAAGAAATAAACGACATTTTAAACTTGCAGACCTGGTATAACTTACATAAATATTTTATCGAAACATGGGCCAGAAGCCCGAAACTTTGTGTGAATAAAGAAATTATGTAAAAAACAGATTATTACTAATTATGATTAATATAATAATGCTATTAATGTGATAGTACATATATATATATATATATATTAATTACCTATATTATTATAATAATACTCTGATACTTCCAGAGCCACGATAAGTAAAAAATGACATTGAGTGAGAATTGACGTGAAGACCTTTTTGACGATGAATGAAAAAAGTAGAATCAGAAGCACTAAAAATTTCATTTCAGTAATTATTTTTTCGAGCCGTAATACCGAATTGTTTGAGAGAAATTTTATGCATCTCTCATATTAGCTTTAAACCGTTGATGATGCCCCTTTATAAAATAACATGAAAGAAATTACCTAACTATTAGGAGATTATGATCATTTCGATTTGAATGTAGAAAATCTTTATATATATGTGTGTATATATAAAATCTTTATATATATTATAAGCATATATCTATTTTTTCCGGATTGGACTTGGAAAATCTGTGTTTTTCCTATGGCAAATTATGTGTCGCCTATTCACGTTAGGGAAAAAATCGAATCTATTTGTTTTAGCAAAAGACATGTTAACCAACATCATTTTGCACCTATTAGTATAGCCTCCTGATACAACATCTCATATCATCATGTGTTATATTCTGAATTTAATTGATATGCATTATGGCAAAAGATTAATTTGGTACATTTTTGCTAAATGTCTATTTTGATTGTACTAAACCCTGTTCCAATTATGTTCTTAATTAGTTTTTTTACATGCTTTATTCGTTAACACATTATGGTCAAATATAAAAAATCAAAATTTTAAGCCATATAAATTCTTTACCAAACAATTTTAAATTTGACGTAAAGTTCTATTTTAAATCCCGTAGGTTTTTAGATTTTTAGTTGAAACGTTTTTATCTTTATCAGTGAATATTGATTAATGAAAGTGAATATAAAAAAAGAATAGGATATAATGAATTCAACGCGTTATAGTTACTTAGCAACACAGCAACGCGTGGTAGAGTTCTGCTCGTATTACAATAGAAATAGAAAATATATATATTATAATAAACAATATAAAATATTACAAATCTAGAAACATAGAAAACATTACTTTTTCACAAATCGATATATCAATTGTAAAATAAAGATTTGAGTTACCTGAAGTAGAACAGAGATGGCGACAATGCCCTGTGCCCGTTGGATTGCCTCTGAGAAGTTGGAGTACAACTGAGAATTGAATCCGAATATTTGCAACTGGAAAAAGAAATAAAATAATCAAGTAATACTACAATTATAATCAAAAGTTATAAATTATTGTTACAGTAAACAAAAAGGTATACATATGTTCAGATTCAGAATCGGTTCTTAAGGCAATAAAAAATCCATTTTCGAAGAACACATTAGTAACTGATATCTTAATACACTGTTGGGTATAAGGTACAATTTTTGTGGTTACCAGGACACTGTGGTATCAGAGGCAATGAGCTTGCTGATACTATGGCGAAAAAAGGGATTAAAGGAGAGCCATTAACATATGCACTCGTCTCAGAAGTAATTGCCTTAGTAAAGCAAAAGGCGCGAGAGAAATGGCAAGGCGATTGGTTCAGACTGAGAGACAACAAATTAAGAGTGGTGGAACCCAGCGTAGTTCCAAATCGAAAAGAACTGCAGCTAAACAGAAGAGAGGAAGTACTTCTCAGCCGCCTACGGATAGGGCACACCAGGATCACCCACGAGTACCTCATGACAAGGAAATCCCCGCCTCAATGCATCACCTGCGGTGTTCCTCTGACGGTGTCGCATATCCTCACAGAGTGTTATAGTCTACGAAGTAGAGCGGAGAGAAGTGGGACTTGGAACCGACTTAGGCGAGATACTAACTAACAAGGGGAGGCTACGGACGTGGGGTCACCGATTACAATGAAACTTTTTTTCGAGTTTCTATATCCAAAAATATTAGATACGTGTCCGAGGGTTCTTGCCAATGGGCCTTCTGAGCCGAGAAAAAAAATTTCTTAAGTACGAAAATAGCCAAAAATTGCATCAACAAAGTTGCCGCTGCTCAAAGCTCCTTCAACCAATTTCAATGAAATTTTCAGGGATGTCAGAATATTGAAAAATATTAGACACATGTATAGGGGATTGGCGGAATTAGCCTCTGGAAGCCCAGAATAAATTAGAATAAATCATTCAATTTTGTGTTATATTCGCGCTCTCGGTAACGTTAAAAATCAATTCCATTACTTTGTAAATTTAATAAATTACGTTTTTCAGCTTTTTACGTCAAAAACTAAATATTTGTATTTAAATATTTAACAGGAAATATTTTTCATGAAAAAGCATTTTTTTTTGCTTAGACTGAAGAAAATTTTTCAACCAAAAAAAAAAATTACTATTTGAAATATGTTCCAGTTTTTATGTAAAAAGCGCAATTTCATAGTTACTTAAAAAAAAATATTTAAGATAATTTTGCGAAAAATTGAATTCGAAAGTTTGAATTTTGAATCTGAAAGTATTTCCATTGTTGTTTTCCCTTGCCAAAAGAATTAAGGAATTATTTTATGATTGAAAACGTTTGTTAAAAATTAAGTATAATAAATCTTTGGAAGACGACAACTGTTTTTATTGAATTAAGGGATTGCAGTTATAAACACAGTATGAACTTTTAAATACAAAAAACAGCATATTGTCAACCATGTGATGTTTATTTTTTCGACAAGTAAAAAACTTCATTAAAAAAATACGAAATTGCCCTGAAATATTGAGTGATGGTGGTCAGGAAATTAGTTCAAGGGAAGATGCTCTGAAAATTCATTCCTTAATTCACCACCAATTATCATCTCTATTATTTGTTGACATGGTAAAATATGCTTGGTTTGCATCCAACTTAATCCCAATGAGAGCAATATTTGAAAATGTTAATCAAATATGTTTTCCTGATGGAATGAAAAAGGAAGGAAACTGCAACTGCAAAGGTGTACCTTTTATTAAATGCTCTGATTGCCGAAAAAACTTATGTTTTAGCTGTTTTATTGATAAATATCACCCAAACGAGTGTGGGGTGTAAACGCATATTTTTAATTTCCTAGTTAGTATTTTAGGATAATTTGGTATTTTATAATGTTTATGTAGTCCAGGAAAAGTGAAACATTTTCCTGACAAAAATATGTTTTTGGGCAAAAAAGATTTTAATTTCAATTTTTCAAAAATTTATCACATTACATTTAAATATCGGTACTACTATTTTACGAGTATAAATTTTTTGGTGACTATCTTCAATCAAAGCAAGGAAATTTTGTTATGAAAAATATTTCCTTTTAAATATTTATAATATTTAAATATAAATTTAGAGGATAAAAAAAAAAGAAAAAAAAACTTTGTCTCAAAATAATTTGTTTTTAAATATAAATATTTAGTTTTTGAAGTAAGAAGCTGAAAAAACGTAGTTTATTCAATTTACAAAATAATGGAATTGATTTTTAACGTTACCGAGAGCGCGAATATAACACAAAATTGAATGATTTATTCTGGGCTTCCAGAGGCTAATTTCGCCAATCCCCTATACACGAGTCTAATATTTTTCAATACTCTGTCATCCCTGAAAATTTCATTGAAATTGGTTGAAGGAGCTTTGAGCAGCGGCAACTTTGTTGATGCAATTTTTTGCTATTTTCGTATCTAAGAAAAATTTTTTCTTGGCTCAGAAGGCCCATTGGCAAGAACGCTCGGACACGTATCTAATATTTTTGGATATAGAAACTCGAAAAAAAGTTTCATTGTAATCGGTGACCCCACGTCCGTAGCCTCCCCTTGTAAGTAACACCTTGAAGATGGCCGAAAAATTGTTCATGTTCTTACGAAAAATTAATCTTTATGTCAAACTTTAATGCATTTTTTTTTCTTAATTACCTTCCATTGTCCTTTTGTTTTTCACTATAATTCATGTATAATATTATCCTTTATTCTCTTCCCAACTTATTCATTTATAATATTATCCTTTATTCACTTCCCAAACAACACTTAAATTCTTGTAGCGTTACTACCTTCTTTATTGTTTTCATTCCTTATTGTCACCCATAATTTTTATGTTACTATTGTATTTATAACTGTACTCTTTTCTTTTCTTTTGCAAATGTTGTATGGGGGCTAAAATGACCCAAGTGGTTGAAAAGCCCATTTTGTCATAAATAAATAAATAATAAAATAAATAAATTATTGTTTTAGATAAAATAAAAAAGTTATTCTTGATTTTTTCGATGGCATTTGATAAAGACTGACATTACATAAAATGTGGCATCAGGGGCTTCTCTTCAAACTCAAAACCGTACCATCCCACTCATACTCTAATCCTATCTCTCCGACAGATTCTTCTCTATCCGACAAGCTCAGAGACCTCAATCCGACCAATCTTAGGAGGAGTTCCTCAGGGATCAATACTGGCTCCGTTACTTCACATCATATACACTCATGATATACCTGAAAACTCTGAAAGAAGTGTGAAAAGAAGCTTCCGATGTGTGAAATAGAGTCTTTTTGAAATGTAATTCGTTTAGTTACAAAGTAAATATGAAAAAAATCTAAGCTCATATACTTGGCCTTAATTGATTTAAAATAACGTTAATAAAGAATTTTATTATCTTTATTTTTTAACCGGCATATGTATTCGAATAATTATGTTTTAAGAATTGCGCCTCACCATTTATATATCTCAATAACTAGAGCTGATAGAGGAAAACTAATGGGAAATTTGAATTCAGCGCTGCAATTATACTCAGAATTAGCTACAAAGCTTGAGAGCACCAAGACATTGTAGACCTTTGTTACTCGTACCAAACCAATGCCATTATTACCAATGGGTATCCATTACTAGTGTAAAAAGTAGTTTTGGTAAAATAGAGATTAAAATTGCAAAACTGAATATTTATCAAATTTTAAAGCTATATTGAATTTAATTTATTAAAATGTGAAGGAGATCCTAAATATTTTAAATAGGATAAACCATACAGTTATTGTCACTCAGTACAGTTATTGACACCCCAAATCTAACTTAATGAATGAAATAAGTAAACAAGTCATAATTTTATTTCAAGATATACATGAATCTAATGTTTGTAGGGTCCTAGCTAAGTCATCTATGAATTATGACCATAGGGAAGATTTCACGATTAAATCAACAGGGTGTCAATAACTAGTTTTTGCACTTTTAACAATAAATGTTACCATATGGTAAAACTATTGAACTTCTGACCCAAAAAAACCTCCTGAGTCTTTATAGATGAAGAGGAGCTATAGGAAGTTTCTATTTGATCCCTTTATAAAAAGCATTTTTTTAAATTTCACCACAGAAATGTATAAAGGAGATGTTCATAACTACAATTAGTTTTTTTACAATGAGACGTTTGAAGGTAAATAACGCGACAATTTCCTTAGCTATGTCCATCACTGCGACGATTACCCTATGCCTGCCTATTTGTATTGTAAATTTTGCAAAAGAGAAGGAAGAGAAAAGGAAATAAGACCATGCTAAAAAATAATAGTAAGGAAAAAAATACATAATAATAAAAATATGAAGAAAACAAAACCGTATATAGGAAAAATCTGGTGCGTGCGCGCAACACACAACTTTCACTTACCAACTTATTTAGATTAGAAATTGGCGTGTTTTTATAATTGCCACTTCACAAAGTCACAAATCTTTTCACATTCATTTTTTATTTTTGCCGTTTATGAGTAAAAAAAAAAAACACACGTGAAAATGATACAAAATTTATTAAGTAAAGTACCCCCTCCATTTGATCAATGTTGATGAAATTTTTACTGTCACATCGCGGGCACATACATACACCAAATACCAAGTTTGATAAAAATCGTTAAACCCGTTTTTGAGTAAATAAAAAACACACGTGAAAATGAGACAACATTTATTCAGTAAAGTGCTCCCTCCAATTGATCAATTTTGGGGAAATTTTTAGTCACATCGCAGGCTCATACATATACTAAATACCAAGTTTGATCAAAATAGTTAAAGCTGTTTTTGGGTAAATGAAAAAAAAAAACACGTAAAAGTGGGACTCAATTTATTAAGTAAAGTACCCCCTCCGGTTGATCAATTTTGATGAAATATATTCAGTCGAATCTCGGGCATATTAATGCATCAAATACTCAGTTTAATCAAAATCGTTAGAGCTGTTTTCGAGAAAATCGATAAAAACGTAAAAAGTTATTAAATTAAGTACCCCCTTAGTTTGACCAATTTTGATGAAATTTTTGCTGTCACATCGAGGGCATATACGTACACTAAATATCCAATTTCAGATTCGCACGGCTTATAGTTTTTGAGCTAGTCTGTTCACACACACACACAGACACACAGACCATTTCGCGGGACTTGGTTATTTAGACTCAGGAGACCCCAAAACGTGTATTTTCGTTGAAAACCGGAAGTCGAAATTTTTCACGATCACAGTACTTCCACTTACTATATATTTCATATATAGGTAAGTGAATGTAAAAAAATGATCATAATATTATAATAGTTATATAATAAAATGTAGCAATGTATTTTAGTTGTAAGAAAATATGTATTTAATTATTGATTGGTGAGCTGTGTGATATAGCAACCCAATGTATTTAGGCAGCACTGCCACTAAAGCCACAGCCAATTTCGAGCCCGACACCTTTAGAATTACATAAATTCCAAGAGGAAGGCACTGTTTAATTTCCGAAGTAAGACGATCTTAACCCCGGCGGAGTGGATTAAAGGGAAAAATCCGAAGCCTCAGCCTCTCCAAGCTACGGGAGCGATGATTGGGCCGGATGAAGTGGAAAATGAAGAGCGATGGATTGCGGGGACGATGAAGAGGGAGTCAAACGAAGCGGAAGTGAGAGGAAGGAGCCACGGCTGCCATAATTACAGGGGACTTCTTTCCGCGGGAAGAGGAAAAAATAATAGAAAGGTAAAAAAAAACTTGGTTCTCAATAGGACTAATTAAGAAGGCACTGAGCCACAAAAGGGTCAGGGTCGCGGGGTCTCTTAGCCATTCATAGGCGTTATGCAAATTTAATACACTCTCAGCACAATTCGATAAATTGTGTCTATTCTTTTCTTTTTTTTTGCGAACTAATATGAATATAAATTCAGTACTTTTTTTTTTTTTTTTTTGTCATGGTGACGTTAAAATTCTTAATATAATTTTGAGCGAAGGGAAAAGTGATGGACAGTGACTAAGGCACATGCAAAAAAATTTCTAGAGATGGACTATTGGAGAAGGAGGCGTGCCATATCCAGGCTGCAAAAGATATCAAACCAGGTGATAAGGAGTAAAGTAGGGTCAGAATTAAATATTCCCAGCGACATCAGTGAAAGAAGACCGATGTGGTATGGGCATGTTTTGCGAATGGACGAATCACGTTGGCCTCTTCGATTGCTAAAATATTGTCCGGAGATACGACGAAGACTTGGAAGACCACGCATACAGTGGATAGATGTCAGTGAAGACATGGCTGCCAGAGGACTCAGGAGGAGGTCAGCGTGACAGGGACGTCTGGAAAAATCGTGTGATGAGGACCGGAATGTGACACACACAACTTTCACTTACCAACTTAATTAGATAAGAAATTAATGCGTTTTGTTAATGCCACTTCTCAAAGCTACACATTTTTCCACATTAATTTCTTATTTTTATTTTCATTTGCTAAACTAACTCATAAATTTAGTCATTATTCATGAATAAAATATATTCATGAGCTAGGATTAATATAATATCCATCATTCATGAATACCTGAAATGAAAAAATAAAACAAAAATAAAATAATTTTATACAATATACTATTTTTTTCTTACACAGGCCTTCCCTTTAGGACATCAATCATGAATAACAAAAATTCACCAATCATCAATCATGAATATGATATATTCATTTAAATTTAAATTACCAGGATGCATTTCTGAATTAAAAGTTGTTCTAATGAGCAAGGACAAGTCCTAAGCAATTGTAGTCAACTGAACAGCATTAGAAGTCATAAGTAAAGAACTAGACCCTAATTCCAATGTTTATTAGCAAAGGTAAATCGACAAGAATGGAAAGAGCAAATACATTTTCAATTTAGTAAGAATCAGAATTGTGATTTTTTTTGTAATCATGATTAATGAATGATATATAATCATGAGTAGTGAATTCCCAGTAGTCATGATTAATGAGTAATCATGAATAATGAATTCTTCTTAATCATGATTACTGACTAACATTTAATAATGAATAATGGTCATTCATGATTGTTGAATACATTATGTTCATGAACATTCCACCACCAGCGATTAATACAGTTCATGATTAATGATTCCTCGCTTAAGAATGATTTATGAATTATTATTACAATCATTATTCACAATTTCGATCATTAGTCATAATCATGACTAATTAAATTTTTATTAATTATAAATTTTTATATGCCCAACTCTGCTCTGAACTCAGAAGCACTAATGATGATCCACATGTAGTGAACGAAACGTTGGTTTTTCTAAATATAAACAAAAAAAGATGAATTTGAAAATCCTGATTATTTATAAACCTATGTTAAAAATAAAATTAATCAATATATATTATAAAGCAAAGTGTACAATGTGCGTGCCGATAAGGCTCAAAAACGAGTCCACGTACGATTAAGTAAGTTATGTTGTCGTGTGGCCATATAACTCCTAATGGAAAAGAAGGTTTCCGTTTTTCTCTGAAGGGAGTAAAATTGAAGAGAAAAGGACTGTAATTTTAAGCCTCTCGCACCATGTAATTAGTCTACCTAAGAATGACATTGGAGTTTATGAATGAAAAATTTAGTTCGAGCTTCAGACTACCAGGCAGCGCTAGGGTGCGTTTCACTCAATGTTTATTGTTCATTCGTCCAGTTAGGTTATGTATTTTCTCAGCTGTTCTTTTTAAATTACTAAAATATTAAGAGATAATAATTAGTTTATCCTTTTATTTCAAAATAAAATAATGAGTCTACATCTCTGCAATCTATTAGAAAACCGACTGGATTTCTTAAAAAAATAATTTTCTCATAAGAAGGCTAATTGATCAACACATTACATTTAATCAATATATAATATATACTTCAGTAAATTTAATGCAATATGAGTGAACATTTCTTAATAGTACAGTGAGCGAATAAAAACAGACATTAAAGATATACAAAAAAGATAAATTAACTGAATATAAATCAAAAATAAAAAGTATGAAGTGTATTGTATGTAATTATGAAAAAGAATTTGGTTTTCACTTTGTAATAGTAGTGAGTTTCGAGATCTGCAGAATCCACTCAAATTACGAGGGTATATCTTAAGGGAGGTTAAAATGTAAGCAAGGTCTGAAAAAATGTTTCTATGAATCTTCAGTAGTATCTATCCTTCTGGGTCTAATAGGACCATCACAGTAGTCGGCGCTTAAGTTGTACTCGAAATATAATATTTTTAACTGAGGTATCAGATTTTTCAACTATAATCTAATAACTTATTATCTGCTGACTGCTTAGAATGGGCTTATACGATTCAGAATTACTAAAACCATAAAAAACGATGCATAACTCGACCAAGTTGCATTAAAATTAATTGTTCATTTACCATTTTCAACCCCCAATAAAGTATATAGGGTTCCTTATTTGGGCGGACTCTGCAGTTCTCGAATCTTTATGTTGATACCAAGTTAAAAACGAAGTTTCAAGAAGGTGCTAATTTTGTCCTATATTTCCTTTAATTTTAAAATTTTGCTGTTATTAAAACTACCACACAACTACCGGAGCCGGGCACCCTAGCTAGTAAATATTAATTATAAGTAATATTAATTATAAAAAATATTAATTATAAGTAGTAAGGTTTATCGATGGAGAGATTGATCTGATTTTAGCTACCATAATTGTTGTTCTTTAATTCAGTTCCGAGAGTTTCAATAGGAAGGAAGATTTCGTTCCTAAGTTAAAATAAATAAAAAAATACGAGAGGGAGGCAGGACCGAGGTAATAGGATCAAATTAATGGACAGGAGGTAGATTTTCGTTCTGGCTAAACTTCGGAGTGGGGGTAATAAGAGTGGGGGTAATAAGGGTGGGGGAAATAAGGGAAGGGGTAATAAGAAGAGCTGAAGTAACTCTAATCACTCAAGGATTGAGGAGCTCATCTCTCAAAGTTGATGGGGCCGCTTCTTAACAACTTTTATATTTTCATCTCTTAGGGCTCTTTATCGCCCCATTTTAACTCCCGCCCCCTTTATCTGTCCCCCCCTATTTCACTTTCATTTTTATTTCTCTTCTCCCGCTCTAAAAGTTAGTTTTCTTGTAGGCATTCATTAAGACTCAAGAAAACACCTTCCTTTACAGGCTCGTATATTTCCTTATAATTTCGTATTATACTCAACGCTCTATCAGAATGTTTTTTATTTTTTTTCTCTTAGAGATATATCGATCCAGATTTGTTTCATCCTTTTTAATCAATAATAACATTGTTGGTTTAACCTCACAGATCTAACTCTTGGTACTAAAAAAAAAAAAAAAAAACTAAAACTTTACCACTTCAAACCGTGAGGGGTCTCGAGTGCAATACTCTGTAAGTACTTCCTTCCTGCTTCTTGGTGAGAGGTCGTGCAAGGATGTGATTTGACCGTGATCACGCTCAACCTTCAGGTTTTTCCCCATCATTTTTCAATTACAGTTTAGAGGTTGATTTTAGATTAATAGTTATTAATAATTTAGATTAGATAGTTTTTGAGCTAGTTTGTTCACAGTCACATACAGACGTTATTTGAAGAGTCCACGGAAGAAAGGGGGAGAGTCAATTTTTTTCCGAATTGTAGTCATATATATATAATTGTTCGTCTAGATGAGTAGAATATGTTGGTGAAAAGAAATAGTCAGAAAAAATGACAGACGGTTGGTTACATGCGATGGAAAGAACAACGTACTCGGAAGAAAGGGGGAATGTCCTCGCTGAAAAACCTAGAATGGGGGAGAGTAATCTTGGAAGTTATGTGGGTTGTGTATTAATATCACCACTTCATCAATAAAACAGAAAGGGGGAGCGTCCAGGTCAGTCTCTCTTTCTGAAATGTTTAGATTGTTTTTTTAGAGCGTGTTATGTCTCTTTGGGGGAAATTTATAATTTTGACACGCAAAACAAAAAGGAAAAGGACATACAAAATATATTGAAGAAAAATGATAAAAGATACTTAAGTAATTAAAGATCCAAACCTAAAAACTTGATTTTCTCGGAAAGCACTCCAAATGACATTCCCTCTTTCTTCCGTGGACTCTTCATTTATTTACACATACGTTTCGCGAGACTTGGTTATTTGGACTCAGGGGACCCCTAAAGGTGTATTTCTGTTGAAATCGGAAGTCGAAATGTTTCATGATCGCAATGCCATCCCTACCCTTACTATATATTTCATTATAGGTAAGTCAAGAAAAAAAAAAAAAAAAAAAGTTCGTGGTTAGTTGAATGTAAAAGTGCCTTGAAAAGCCTGTGCTGGATAATATCAATAAGACACGAACTCGGAGAGGCGTCTTGTCTGCACGGCCGCTTGTTCGGGGATAGCACTAGTGTCGCTTCTGAGTTAATTAAGATAAGCATCCAAACATTCTTTTAGCATTTTTCTCTCAATGCTATAATGAGGTAGAGCAAAAGTCAGAACAGCCGCTGGTTGCAAGTCAGCCAAAAAAAATTATTGTATTAATGTATATAGTTGCGGTGGTTCAGTGATCGCTCGTCGATTAAGTGTAAATAGCTGTTCGTAGTACGCCGGAACGGCAAGGTTCGCTGGATTACCTTTACGAGGGCAATGTTCGCACAGTATAAAAGCACCTTAAGGTGAACTGAACAGTACTCGGATGGGTGACCTACCTCGGCTGGGAAGCTCTGACCGTTGATGGTGTGCTCTGACCCGATGGAGTCGTGCAGCCCGAAGTGGATATCGATGTGGTCGAGCTGGTAGCGGTAGGACAGCGGCCCGCCGGTGAAGTTTACGTGGTTTCGCGTGTTGTTGTCCACTCGGAACAGGACGCTGTGCCCGGTGTTACTTAGTATACCATCCACCTGAAATAATAATAATTTTGTTTAAATAGATTATAATTAAGATTGTTATAACATAACAATTATTATAATATGAATGAATTAATGGTTTTATTTTTTCAATAATTACATTATGTTTGATGACAGATTAATGTTTGTGGTAAAAGAAACAATAGATAATAATAGGGTAAAATTAAATAAAACGATTACTGATAAAAATATACATGAAGCCCCCATTTATTATGAATCAAATAAAAAGAAAAGAACATGAGAACAATTTAAAGTATTTGGTCTAATTGTTAAGAAACCAAAATTTGAAAGTACACAATAAGAAAGAATAATAATAAAAGCAATCTTGAATAACGAACGTAAAATGACTTATTGTAAATAAGAAAAATCTGGTGCGTGCGCGCAACACACAACTTTCACTTACCAACTTAGATTAGAAATTAATGTGTTTTGTTAATTGCCACTTCTCAAAGTTATACATTTTTCCACATTCATTTCTTATTTTTGTTTTCATTTGCTCAAAAAAAAACACTGATTTCTTTTATTATTAAATAAAAGTTTTTACTTGTGATAATTCGGCAATGCAAGCATAATACTCCAAGTCGACTGATTTTATAATTCTCTATGTACTTGTTGAATATTTCATTTAGTTCCCATGAAACAAATAATTCTCATTAAATGAACAGAACATCTTTTATTATAACGCATTGGTTTGTCATTAAAGGCGTACGGTGCATGCGTGAGCTCGAGGTGTTTTACGAGTATGAGTTGACGGAATGTTTTTCTTTTTTTCTCCTGTATTTGTTTACTTGATTTTTTCATATATCATATTTAGCCATTTCCTATTTTTAGGCGTGATGAGATACAGTTAATTTCTCAATATAAACTAAAACAAAGGTACTTTATAGGAAAACAAAAAAGGCCCCTTGCCCATTTAAGCCCCCTCAGAAATGTTAATACTGATAAAACTTACCTGATATTATTGAACACCTAATTTTCATTAAACATGAAAAATTTGATCAAAATCATTAAAGCCGTTTTTGAGATAATCGAAAAAAAGTTAAAAATTGGAAAAAAGTTATGAAATAAAGTGCCCCCTCCGTTTGACCAATTTTGATGAAATGTTTGCTGTCACATCTTTGGCATATACATATAACAAATACCCAGTTTGATCAAAATATTTAAAGCCGTTTTTGAGTAAATAAAAAAAACACATGAAAATGATACAAAATTTATTAAGTAAAGTCCCCCCTCCGGTTGATGAATTTTGATGAAATTTTTACAGTCATATCTCGGGCATATTATTACATCAAATACTTAGTTTAATCAAAATCGTTAGAGCCGTTTTTGAGAAAATCGAAAAAAACGTAAAAATTTATTAAATAAAGTACCCCCACCCTTTGACCAATTTTGATGAAATTTTTGCTGTCACATCGCGGGCATATATATACACTAAATACCCAATTTCAGGTTCGCACGGTTAATAGTTTTTGAGCTAGTCTGTTCACATACACACACACACACACACACAGACACACACACAGACCATTTCGCGGGACTTGGTTATTTCGACTCAGGGGACCCCAAAACGTGTATTTCCGTTGAAAACCGGAAGTCGAAAATTTTCACGATCGCAATACTTCCACTTATTATATATTTCATATATAGGTAAGTGAAAGTAAAAAAGAAATGTCAATAGAGAAAATTGAGAAAGAATCAAAAATTCTAATGGTTATCTACAAAAACCTCCATGATGGACTAATTGTCCATTAAGTCTCTTGGAGTCCGTCTAACTTACAATATTTCATACGAATTATATTACAAAAGAAAAAAAACACAAAAATAAAACAAACAAATATTGTGAAATGAATAAATATGCAAATACGGCTCAATACAATAACAATAAAAAGAATAATAGCTCCTAACTCAATAATCAATAGTAAAATTCTGTAATAAGTAGCTTTCTGTAACTATAAGCCTCTTTAATATAGCTCTATAACCTAACCCAGTCTTCCTAGTTCAGGTACCCTATAACTAAAATTTCGTCAGGAACTGATTTTCCTAATCATTTTTCCTGAATTTACTGAGTATGGGGTATTTTCCTAAGAAAATGGTGAATGACTGCATTATTGAGTTTTTTTCTGGTCCCACGGCTTAAAGTTTAAGTTCAGGATTCCCCCCCCCCCCTTGCCTGAATAATTATTTATGGTTGTCACCAATATAGCTATTTTTGAGGACTGTGTCCAGTTTTTACTTTCACTTATTTATAAATTAGGTGGAATTTACTTGTTTTGTGTATGTTATTTCGGGAGTTTTTACAATTATTAGTAAATTTTAATATTTCCTCGCTTATACAGCTTTCTAACTTTGAGGGCAATTCATCAGTATACAGTTCATTTGCTATTGAAAGGGAAAATTTATCGTGCCATGCTTTTGACCAAGATATGTGTTTTGAGATTATAACTTTTGATAATAGCAGAGGCAATCTTTGTTGAGGATATTTAAAAATTTTAAATAAAATTAAAAAGATGTAATTAAAATGCAATCTAAGCGTGAAAAAATATAAAGGTTATATGCCAGTTTCTAGGTATAATGCATTCAGGGGAAGTCCGAAAAGTTTTTTTATATAAATTTGGCAAGAGTAACAAATTATTGCTCCAGAAACAGAATTAAAAAACTGTAATTTTTTACTAATCGGGATGCCATTCCTCGAAGTGAACCCTGACCAAGTTATGTTCAATCCTTGTTTTGCACAATTTTTATAATATGTATAATGAAAATATAATACTGTAACACATATGTAAGTTAAACAAATTTTATTAAAAGCATATAACAATTTTCAATGCAAGAAAAATTATGACAACACAAATATTTGAACAGGTTGCAAAAATTATCACTTTTTAACACAAAAATAACCATATGACTTGAGCTTCAGAACAAGACTAACTCTCCAGTCCAGCGTTGCTTATATTTACCCAAAAGGAGAACAGCCTTGAAGTTTCTAAACATTTGATTGCCATCTTCTAGCATAGATACTCATTAATTGTCTTATTTTTAGTCCTGATTTTAAACCGTTGGCTTTCCTAAATAAAAAAAGATAAAACTAAAAATATTGATTATTTATCAACCCATCTTAAAGAAAAACAGTTGACTATTACACATCTCTAAATTAGTGTTTCATTATTTACTAAGATCAGACCCTACCAATCGTTGCTGTGGCTGAGTAGCTATAATGCGTTGAATCAGTTATATCCTATTCTTTTTTAAAGTCAAATCAAAACTTATCGATAAGATAAAAAGTTTTAGCTAATATTAAAACCAACGGGATTTAAAATAGAACTTTACGCCAAATTTAATAATGTTTGGTATAGAATTTAGATGGGTTAAAGTTTTTTTTTTTTGTTTACATCTTATATTTGACCATAATGTGTTAATGAATGACACATGTAAAATGAACTAATAAGAATATATTTGGAATAGGATTTAGTACTATAAAAATAGACATTTAGCATAAATGTGCCAAATTAATCTTTTGCCATAATACATTTTAATTTAATCTATATAAATAAAGATGAAATTCTGTTTGTTAGTTTGTTTGTTTATTTGTTCTTTATAGAAATCCATACCGTTTGTCCTAAATTCTCCAAATTTCGCTCAGTGGTTCTTTGATACCAGGTGCGAACACCCGTCCATATTAAAATTGCATAGCTTCGGCTAATCTCCGGGTATATTCATTATTGTTATAAAATTCTTCATGATCTCGCTTTACAGTGGTTTTTTTTTATGAAATCGACCGTTTGAGTCGAAAAAACGGCCTTAAAATTCATTTTATAGATTTTAAAGAGGCCAACAAGGCCCGGTAAGACCGTCCCTTGGCAGGCGTCGAGTTCTGGGATTTTTAAACCATATGTTTTTTTTTAACATTACAATACGTTTATTCACATGTATGGTAAATTTATTTTTTTAAAATGCCTCCTAAGAAGCGAGCTTCAATAGGAGTAGTGAGCTCAAAAGCTAAAAACCAACGTCAAATACGAGCAGCTGAAACTCTCGACGAACATCAAAATAGGATTGAACAACAGAGGCTTAGACAAGCAGAATCGCGGGAAACTGAGTCTGCCCAGGAATACGAGGCCCGCCTTGCGCCACAGAGGCTTAGGCAAGCCGATTTGCGAGAAGCTGAAACTGCAGGGCAATATTTCTGTTTGTTTGTTTGTTCTTTATAGAAATCCATACCGTTTATCCTAAATTCTCCAAATTTCGCTCTGTGGTCCTTTCATACCAGGTGCGAACACCTGTCCATATTAAAATTGCATAACTTCAGCCGATCTTCAGCTGATATTCTGTATCCTAATAAAAATCGTAATGATCTCGCTTTACAATGTTTTTTTTACGAAATTACGACCGTTTCATTAGAAAAATTAAATTTCTCGGGTGAAACCGGGACATACAGCTAGTTCAGAATATAACACATGATGACATGCATAGGTGCACAATGATTTCGGTTAACCTGTCATTTGCTAAAACAAAGAGATTCGATGTTTTCCACACACGTGAAAAGGCGACACATAATTTCCTAGTCCAAGCCGGAAAAAATAGATTTATTCTTACCCACCCTAACAATCGAAAGAAAATGAAGTGTTGTGCCAATAAATCAACTTGACTGCCATCTGTTGGAAACTTATAAAATTTACAAATAATCACACTCAATTGTAGTATAATAAGCATTTAATTATCAAAAAGGGAAATATTGAGGTCAATAATCTAGGTAAAACCTATGCTAAAAAAATATACATAACGAGCCAGATTTTATAAAGATTGGTTGAGTAGTTTCGGATTTTACCTCCGACAAACATCTGGACACGAGATTTTATTTATTTACTAGATAGATAGATAGATAGATGAATGTGCTTTATTTACAAAATTTCTTTTTAAAATTTTACATTTTATACAAAACACTAAATTCTGGCATGGATATGCTGTCTTCCAAGGAATCAGCTTGATGGCCAAAAATAGTAATTACAATAATCTTTTCCTAAATTTTTCTTATTGTTTTGGTCTATCAAATTAAAATAGCAAACCTTCGATTTTAATAAATTATAAACAAATAACAACAAATAAAGTTACCTTTTATATAACATAAAAAATTTCACAAAAAAATTTGATAATAATAATGTAATTAACACTATAGAGTATGCCAAAACCATAATAAACTCTTTATTAATCGTTATAATTAAATTCGTTTATCAGAAATTGTCTAAAAATTAAAGATTCCTTTATGTAGAAAAATAACGCCCTCCAACATTTTCCATTTAAAATTTCTATAACCTCTTCTTCTGTTAAGATACGTTTTCCTAAATAATTTTTTTCTGAATGAGTTTAGAATCGGACATCTGCCAATAAAATGAAACATGGTTTCATCCTCCTTACTATTGCACATGGAGCAGGTGTATACTATATCCTTCAGCCATGGTTTGCAGTTTATGTTAAAAACCTCCCCTCTAGCTTTGAACACCGTCTGAATCAGTTCTATGGAGTTATCATCGTTTACATAATTAACGGATTACCTGTTGTTGATAAGTAGGTGTAAGAATTAATAAATATTTTTATAAACAATGTTAAATTGTTTTTATAAAAAATGAAGACGCCTTCTTTTATATTTTAAAGTATAATCCAAGGATAAGGTGGTGAGAACACGAAGAGCGAAGATGACATGATACATACATATTCCAGGAGGAGGACTTTAGGATCCTGGAGGTATATGGAGTTATATGAGGCAGGAGGGGGGGAGGGATATTGTACGGGGCTGATTAAACGTGTAGCAATCTTCCTTCGCGGCCTTTAATACAAATAAATCCCGCTCCTTGCGAGGAATTGAGTTATGGCGGGGGAAGGGCGTAGCTGAAAAATGGACCTGATAAATTGGATGAAGCTCGTTATTTCCCAGGATGTACTCCTTGAACGGCGTGGCGTGATCGCGTTCCTCCTCCTCCTCCTCCTCCGTTAATCTCGGCCCCTGAATGGCTGTTTGTGTTAGGAGTAGTCGTAAATCAGTTCTTGGAGGCCCCTCGCGAACGGGAAGCGCGGAGGGTGACTGAGTGAACAATGGTCGAGGAAACTACTGAAGACTTGATGGGTTCAGGAAGAGGCTGCACATACATCACAACTCTCTCTCCTGCAGAAGACAACTAACTAAGGAAGGGTGAATCGATTCGAACGTCGGAGGTAATTTTCTGCAAGAGGATGATTAAATTTCTTGCAGTTATATCTTTATAATAACTTAAACTTTGTAAGTAAAAGAACAATATAATAATTATTATCTAATCTTGAAAATTATTATCTCTACTTCAAGATTATTGAACAAGAGCAGAAGGGCGAAAATATAAAAAATGGTGCGATGTTCGCAAATTTGCGCATCATTCAACTTTCACTTACTTAGATTAGAAATTGACGTGTTTTGATAGATATATATATATACGCCGTTCCACAAATTCACATATTCATTTACTTATTTTTATTTGTATTCGATCTCTATTTCTTTTTTATTGTTTTTCTTATTAAATATTTTTTTTGTGTTAATTCAGCAATGCAAGAATAATACTCCATACAGTCGAATTTTATTATTCACTATGTAGTTGATGAAAACTTCATTAATTACCATGGAAACACATTATTTCCATCAAATATTTATGTATCAATTCAGCAGATATACACGTTGACAACACTTTCCCATGAACAGAAAGTCTTTAATAATAAACAATGGTCTGATATTAAAGACGTACTGCGCATTCGTTGGCTCAAGTCGGAATATTTTTCTTTTTTTCACCTGCATATGTTTACTCGATTTTTTTCATGTTCAGCCATGTCTTATTCTTAAGCATAACGAGAGACTGTTAATTTCTTCATTTAAATAAAAACAAAGGTACTTTATAGGGACAAAAAGGTCCCTCAGGATATTTTAATTATGATAAAACGTACCTGAATTTAAAGAATACTTGATTCTCATTAAACATGACGATAAAAATTTTTGAGAAATTAAAAAAAAAATTTGGTGCGTGCGCGCAACACACAACTTTCACTTACCAACTTATTTAGATTAGAAATTGACGTGTTTTGTTAATTGCCACTTCACAAAGTCACAAATCTTTCCACAATCATTTCTTATTTTTTCCTTTTATGAGTAATTGAAAACACATGTGAAAATGATACTTTAAATTTATTAAGTAAAGTACCCCCTCCCTTTGATCTATGTTGATGAAATTTTAACAGCCATATCTCGGGTATATTAATACATCAAATACTCAGTTTAATCAAAATCGTGAAAACCATTTTTGAGTAAATAAAAAAACACGTGAAAATGAGACTACATGTATTCAGTAAAGTGCCCCCTCCAATTGATCAATTTTGATGAAATGTTTACTGTCGCATCGCGGGCACATACATATACTAAATACCAAGTTTGATCGAAATCAAAACAGCCGTTTTTGGGTAAATGAAAAAAAAAACACATAAAAGTGGGACACAATTTATTAAGTAAAGTCCCCCCTCCGGTTGATCAATTTTGATGAAATTTTTATAGTCATATCTCTGAAATATAAATAGATCAAATACTCAGTTTAATCAAAATCGTTAGAGCCGTTTTTGAGAAAATCGAAAAATACTTAAAAAGTTATTAATTAAAGTACCCCCTCCCTTTGACCAATTTTGATGAAATTTTTGCTGTCACATCGCGGGCATATACATAAACTAAATACCCAATTTCAGGTTCGCACGGTTTATAGTTTTTGAGCTAGTCTGTTCACACACACACACACACACACACACACACACACACACACACACACACACACACACACACACACACACACACACACACACAGACACACACACACACACACCCACACACACACACAGACCATTTCGCGGGACTTGGTTAATTGGACTCAGGGGACCCCAAAACGTGTATTTCCGTTGAAAACCGGAAGTCGAAATTTTTCACGATCGCAATACTTCCACTTACTATATATTTCATATATAGGTAAGTGAAAGTAAACAACGTAAACATGGGAGACAAGTTATGTAATGAAGTGCCCCCACCGTTTCACCAATTTTGTTGAAATTTTAGCTATTACATTCCGAGCATATAAATACATTAAATACCCGATTTCAGGTTCGTACAGTTTATAGCTTTTGTGCTAGTCTGTTAACATAGACACACACACCAATTCGCGGGACTTGGTTATTTGGACTCAGGGGACCCTAAAACGTGTATTTTCGTGAAAAACCGGAAGATGGCAGTAGTGTTACCCAAAAATTCATATTATTAAATTTAAACATTAATGCATTTATTTTGCCATAATATTGTACGTGAAACACAAAAACATATGATTTAAAAGTGTTCTTGACTTTTTGTTGAAAAAATTACCAACTGTTCTGGAGTATATGTTTCTGACTGTTCAAGTAAATATTTTTGACTTTTCAAGCACCTTCTATACTTGTCTGGAACCTTCTAGACTGATCTAATATATCATTTGAATTTGTTTTCCATTATTTTCTTACACCTTGTTGTTACTATCTTTAATTAATAATTCCATAATAAACATTTAATGTTCATCATCTAGCATAGACACTCATATATTTGTCTTCTTTTTATCCCTGATGAAGATCCAGAGGTAGGGATCGAATCGTTGGCTTTCCTAAAAAAAAAAACAGATCACACAATTTATGTTTTAGAATAGTTCTAGACCTTCTGTTGGAAAGGACTAACAGTCGGAACAAACTGTCATAGTAAACGTTTGTGACTACGATGTCCGGGCACCATCTACGCAGGCGCAGAAGGTTCGAGGCAGGTCTTCTTGCGACTAAATACAAGAAGCGATGGGCTGGAGAGTTAGTCTTGCTCTGAAGATCGAATCATATGAGTTACTGTGTCGTTACAAGAAGATACTTTTAATAATGAAACTATGGTATCCCATTACTGTCTCAATAATATATATTTTTTTATTTACATTCCTTAAATTTGGTGGACGTTTCGGACTGTCGTGTCCATACTTATCACCAGCAAAATGTACCATTGATTTTAGTTTTTTCATATAGAGTATATAAACAATAAAAGTTAAAGTACCATTAAATAGATATGAACATGACATAAAGGTATGTCAAGTGTCAACTTTAAAGGTTACATAAATAAATACAAATGAATCAATAAATTACAAAAGAACAAAAATAAAAATAAAATAATAGTAAAATGGCAACAATGCTCACCAACCTTCTCGTTTTGGATATTAAAAAATTAATATTCTGATAGAATTTGTCATTATTACAATGGATGTTTGACCTGTGGGGTGTTTGCTATCTTTTTAATCCTGGTGCTGCTATATCCTATTTATTATTGAATAATAGTGTTTGCTTACTATTTCAGTCCTTTTTATAGTTAACCAGTTCTATTTCATTGTTTTTGATATAAATTGATTCAATAATGTTCCTTTTAGTTGTATTGCTTTCCCTATGTAGAATCTGTGCATTATCAAAGTTAATTTTGTGTTTATAGTTTTTTGAGTGTAGTGAAAGGGCTGTATTGGTTTTGGAGGATTCTTTGATATTATTTTTATGGTTATAAATTCTTGTTTTTAGATTAGTTGAAGTATTGCCTATATATGATTTATTACAGTCATTACATGGAATTCTATAAATTAGATTTTTTTGTTCAGCTGTTGGAATTTTATCTTTTTTTTTTTTATATATATATTATTGAGACTGTAATGGGATACCATATTTTCATTATTACAAATAAATCAAAGCAGTCTGACAAGATAATATGAAGATACTTTTTGTAACCTGGTTGGTTGTTTCAGTTTTTATTGTTTGACAGAATTTGTGAATTATTATTTTCGTTTAATAAAAATTATTTCAACGCAAAATAGAGTTACAAATGACACTGGATTGCTTGAAGGCTAGTGATGTTTTCTCACTTGATAAAGCCGTGAATGGTGTATCGGAATTATGTTTCCTTTAGTTGGTTGGGAAGAGGAAGATGCCGCTGAGTGACATGTTTCCACTTCGTTAGGGTCGGGGATATTTGTTCATGCAATTCCCTACGAGCTCCTTTTGCCATTCCGAGCAGTTGATTTTATAAAAAGGGTCTCCGGTGTTTACCCGAATCAAAGCCCAAGTCTTCACATCCCTTGCGCCCCTTTATACGATTTTAAGATTGCACTTCACGCTTAAATACATTTAAAACACATCGAACCATATGGAAATTATTAAGGTTTATACGGCTATAATGGCTAAACTTTCCAATCAAAAGTCATAAAATTTATAACAAAAAAAATTAGTTTTTGTTTACATAATTTATTGAAGGAGTACCTGATAGGTAGGGCAAGGTACCTCATAGCTGTGCCCAAGACCCCGAGTTCGCCTCGTGGCTGAGAAACCCACTTGGAGCGAACCCAGCCCTCTATGAAGTGGCTTAAACCTGGTGGTTAAGCGTTATCACGGTCAAATCACCTCCTTGCACGACCGCTGACCAAGAAACAGTGTTTCCTTACACCCAAGACCCTTCGTGAGTTGTAGTAGTACTAGTCGACACTTTTGTTTTGGCTCAGTTTTGTAACCTTGTTTATTCTTTCAGTTTTAATTGTGCTCTGACAATCTGGAATGATATTTTCTTCTAATGAAAATTATTTATGGCCGGGTGTACAATAGTCGTTTAAACGGGGTTTTACAGATTACTTAAACAGTTGCTTAACATTTTCAGTCACCAATTTTCGGGGTCCAAAATTGTGGACACCGATTTTAATGTCCGAAAAATATTAGTTCAAAGCATTTTCAATGTCCAAACTCGATTTCTCATATCAGTTTATACCTCTTTGGAATACCTAGTGCTGCTTCTAGGCGAAAAATTATCAGAAATATCAAGTAAACAAATTTTTTGTTTTGGTATTCAGACACCGATTTTAATGTCCGAAAAATATTAGTTCAAAGCATTTTCAATGTCCAAACTCTATTTCTCATATCAGTTTATACCTCTTTGGAATACCTAGTGCTGCTTCTAGGCAAAAAATTATCAGAAATATCAAGTAAACAATTTTTTTGTTTTGGTATCCCTAACAAAATCGGTGTCCACAATTGTGGACATGGTGACTGAAAGGGTTAAACACAGAATGTAGTTCGTGCCTAGTAAACAATGTGGAATCGCTTGATTAAATTTGGTGATAAGGGCTAAACAGCCGTTTAAACACAGGTTAGCTATAACCTAACATTATTTCTGTTTACAAATTCATTGGACTATAATGAGTTGCTATGCTATGCTACTAATATTATTCATTTTTCGTTACCTCTAAGTTCTTTTTATTTTTTGTTTGTGTTGTTTGATTTATATTTTAAAAGAATACCAGTTAAGTTGACAGTGAACTCTCTAACCACGGGACTGATAACGTATTCTACAGATAAAAGTAGTAGTAGTACACCCGGCCATTAGACCCACATAAGTAATAAAATAGAGACGAAAAAAACATATAAATCATAAAAGATCAGGAGTATTTCTTTACTTCTCTTAGTGTTGTTTGTTTGTTGTTTAACGTCGCATTATGCCACTAAGGCTAATCGGACGATGCTACAGTGGGAGTCCTAAATTTTGCCTATCCAGGTATAATTAGGATAGGGATCTTTAACGAGCACCTAACATCGTATTATTACGGGCTCTGGACCTCCATTTTACGTCCTATCCAAGGGACGGCATAGACAAGGATTTTTTACTCCCATTAAAATATCCTAGGGTCATCTCAGGACGCAAACCCGTGAACTTTAGTGTTCTATGCTAACCACTACACCACAGGTGACCTATATATATTTATTTGTTTGGCGATTCTAGACTAACAAATCCGAGCTTAGATATAAGACTGTTGTAGAAACAGCTGGGGAGAAGAAGGAGTGATTTAGTAAAAATTTACATTAGACTTATAGTTAATACATTTTCTCATTAATTATTGATAATATATAAGTCATAGCCTGGTTTTACAATCTGGACATAACTTGACCCTATGCTCTCCACAAATACAATAAGATTTTGACATTCTTTTCTTCTGCCAAGGACAAATTCGACACATTTTTCGAGTTCCAATTAGTCCATAAATATTCTACCTACAGATAGAATTAGCTTTCAAGACGAACATTAGGAAGCAATTCGTTTCCAAGACTGACATAAAGTTACATATGAGGTAGGGCTTCGTCTTTCCGACGTCGTTACTTCAGGAAAATAAATTTAATGATTGACTTACCTAAATCGACCGACCTTCTACCTACAGGATCTGTTCTGGTACTAAGTCGCGATAAAACTCCCGGAAGGGTTGGGGTTAAATTTAAACGCTACCTTTCCCGGGTTAAATTTCGGTTGACTACACAGATCACAAATCCTGCCAATATGAAGTTAAAATCGAAGTATCACAAACTAAATATTTTTTTTTTTTTATAATCATCAGTAAGCAGTCAATGTTTCCTGTACAATTTGTAACAGCAGAATATACAATGTTTAAATACTGACCCTCTGCCTGTCCATGTGAAGCACCCTCAGGTTCGGGTCGAAGAGGAGCTTGGCAGGTTCCAAGTTGACGGGGGACTGGCGGCGCCCTTTGTGGCATAGGCTCCACTCCGGGTTGATCCTTCCCCAAAAGGCGGGTCCTGCAAAGGATATCAATAATTAAAAAATGAATAATACATATAATAAACAATAAAAACTTTTTAAGCAAGTGGGACTTAAGCAAGCTAAGTTGTACAACTGGGTTCGCTGGGAAGTTTTTTGTGAAATCTTGTGTCAGAATTCCAAGTAAAAAGTTTGTCCAGGTGCAGTTCCAAGTAACGTATCTGTTAGACCGGGAGAAGTGGAGATTTAATGAAGAAAGCTAAGTAAAAAAGAACTTTAATAGTGTTTTTTATAGTTTTATGATGAAATGTAAAAGTGATTTGATGAGATTGGTCGAGATAAATTTTAAACGATTAAACACTACATTCGTATTTTGAGCCATGCATATCGTAATTTAATTCATAAAATATCTTACACCAAAAATAATACTGTAACGTTATCAAAAACAAAAGACAAAACATACGGTATGAATGATTCTAGACCTTTTGTTGGAATGAATCAATAGTTGGAACAAACTGTCATAGCACCATGTGTACCATCTACGCCAGCCCAGAAGATTCTAAACTGTTCACCTAACGACTACATACAGAGAGGGGTGGACTGGACCATAAGTCATATGGTTATTTCTGTGTTACAAAGTGATCATTTCGTAACCTGTATAAATATTTGTTTTTATACTTTGTGTTGTATTGAACATTTTTATTTTTTTTCGAATAAAAATTGCTTAACCTACAAAAGTTTTAAATAATTTATTTTTGAAGAGAAAAGATTTGGCTCCGCCGGGAGTTAACCAGGGTCTCCCGTGTTACATGCGCGGATGCTAACCACTACACCACAGAGCTCGGCTCAAGGCAGAGCAAATCCTTCCTCTTTACTGATACCTACTCCCCCTATCTCACAAGTTTTGTGAGTAGTAGCGGGAGGTGGACAATTTTTGTCCTCCTGATGAGGAAGGATTTGCTCTTGAGCCGAGCTCTGTGGTGCAGTGGTTAGCATCCGCGCATGTATCGCGGGAGACCCGGGTTCGACTCCCGGCGGAGCCAAATCTTTTCTCTTCAAAAAATAAATTATTTTAAAATAATTTAAAATGGAGGTCACCCACAAATTAAGATTAGATTAATACAAAAGTTTTACAGTATTATTAATTTGTATTATTCAATTGTGACTTTAAATCGGCAAATGGTGTTGAATAATCTTCTCACCTCTATTATCTTATCTCTTATAAGGTAAATAAAATTTATGTTCACACAATTTATATTTTATTGCAGCCTCATAAATTGGCGAGGGCCATTTAATAAGCAGGTCCCATTATTAAGGTGTAATAAAAATGAGAAGTTTATTTACAAGGTGGCGGGGGAGGTCAGTTTGTTATTTACAACCAGCTGTTGGTCAGCCAGCAATTGACCCCACCTCGTAATAAAGGTGGAAACACATACCTGGGACAGTGCCTCCACAGTATTCCATCTCATCTTATTGATAATATAATATAAAAACTGGGAGGAAATTATCGGTTTGTGCAGAAAAATAATAAGCATAGAATATAATTATGCAATGAAAAATTCTAAAAATAAATTTAAGAAGATATAAAATGCACAGGCTAAATAAAATAAAAAAAAAGAAATCTTTCTTTACAGTTAAAACTTCTCATATTCTGGTTTGAAACAAGGCGATTCTCTATCACTAGTTTTATTTAATTATCACTGTAATGTGCCATTAGGGAGGTGACACGTACCGGAAAGGGTTTGGATTCGGGGGGGGGGGGGGGGGGAATATACCCGTGCTCGGATATGCCGATAATTTGGTTTGGCTTGCTGAACACAAGGTAAAAATAGCAATAAATACAGAAACGTTGATGAAAGTCGGTCAAGAACTTGAAGAAATGAATACAGATAAGACAAAGTATTTGGTTAGCCGTAGGAGTGTTGACGATTTAGCTGATATTAACCCTTTCCACTCGAGGCCTCCGGATCCATTTAAAATTTGTCTTCAAACATGAGGGTTCCGCTACGGAGAGAATGCAAATAATTTTCAGTTTTTAACTGTACATATAAGGACATAAAAAAAATCGTAAAAACTATTTATAGGATATTTCCGTTATTTATGGTAATAAATGACGGTCACGACTCGCAGTGTTTTTCATTATTTTTATAGTACGTTAATCTTTTAACCCTTTGCAATCGATTTTTTTTTTCATTCATATTACCAGGAACTCGAAGCAATTTCAGGGAAAAGATCATTTTTACATGTAATACATTAAAAGAAAAGTCATCGTGTTATGTAATGGATTACAAATAAAATAAAAAAAGATATATCGTATAAAATTTAAAGAAATTATTTTTTTTTTTGTAACTAGGTGTTTTTGAAGCCTCACAAATACATATAACCTGAATTTCATTGTAATTCCTTACTTGGTTCTAAAATTTTACTGTATAATATTACATTCTCAGGGTGTACTTTTTCCCGAAAAAGTTGCGTCGAGTTGCTGGTAGGTAACGACCGAAACGGTGCCGAGTGCAAATGGTGAATATAGAAGGGATACGTTTGAACACTTAGAGAAATTTAGATATTTATTTGGGATGGTGATTAGAAAAAATGAAATCGATGAGCAAATCAAGGCTTCATTAAAAGCCGGGAATGCTTGCTACTTTTCCATAGCGAAAATGCTTAGCTCCCGCCTTTTGTCCTGAAACTTAAAAATTAGGATTTACAAAACTATTATACTTCCTGCGGTCCTTTATGGGTGTGAAACGTGGCCGCTAATATTGAGGGATGAGCAAAGTCTGAGGGTTTTTGAAAAAAAGAAATTACATAGAACATTTGGACCGAAGAGGGACATTTATACAACGCTGAACTGAGTGAAGTGTATTATAGTAGCGATTGCAGCGTGGCGAATAATATGGTCAAGTAAGCTAAGGCGCACATTGGCTTATTTTTTTTTCATTATTTTATAAGCTAGAGGTGAGTCTCTGTATTATTTTCGACTCAGAAACCCCGATGAAGATTCATGATCAGGGGTCTCGAAACGTTGTCTTCCCAAAATAAAAAAAAGATAATTGAAAATCCTATCAACCAACCCATCATAAATTTTAACGGCTTTTGAAGAATTAATAATTTGGATGAACTTTTTTCTGAGTGTTTATTTTTTTTTTGGATATTTTGGCATGGGTGTAAATTGGTGATTTTAATTGTGAGATATCTATTTTTTCCATTCCTTTTTTACATATCTGACTAGACAATTATATTAACCTGTGCACTCAGCACCGTTTCGGACGTTACCTACCGGTAAAAAACGGAAAATTATATCCATTGTCTCTGTAGCGGAGCCCACGAGTTAGAAGACAAATTTTAAATGGCTCCGCTCCGGAGACCTCAAGTGCAAGGGTTAAATAAACTCCTGGGAGAACTCATTACTTATTAGTTTTTAAAGTAGTCAGTAAAAAGAGGCCAATTTCGACCATTAAATAATTAATTATGAAGGGAAATAAATAAAAAACAACCGTTCCTTATTATTAACCGATGACAGAATACAGTTGATAAAATAAATTAATGCAGAATTAAGTGGGGATAACGACAATAATAAACTGGAAACGTGTACGAAGACAAGATGCAGTAGATTTTAGAGGGCTGTTTACCAAGGGAGGGACAAGAAATAAAAACAGTAGGGAGGGATCGGGAGGGAGGGAGTGAGAGGGAGGGAGGGATTGGGAGGGAGATGTGATAGGGCCCCCCGTCCCACGGGACAGCCGGCAAAAAGACAGATGTGCGGAGCGGTCTCTCGTAAAGGGTCTCGTCTTTATCTAGATCTTCGGGAGGATAATCCCTCCTCGCCTCTGTCCAAGGGTTGGGAGGTTTTCAACGAGGCTAGTCCGGGAGTAGGGAGGGAGTCTGGAAGTTTAGGGATGTGGTCTGTTATCTATAGGATATCTCACTAAATAGCGAGAGAGAAAGTATACATCTGTCATATATCCCTGCGACAGCACTCTGATTAGATACCTATTTAGTAAAGCTCAATAGGGAAAAAAATTAAATTTATTTTAAGCTAAATCTACGCTCATCTCTCTGATATATATATTTTTTTCTATAGAGCTTAATGTTTTATATTATTGCACCAAAAATATTTTGTATGTAATTTATGAAAAGAAAGTATTTAAATTGATATAACTTCTATTATTGGCAATAGTTGGTTCTGATTTTTTCGATAATGGTAGAGGGTGAAGAGTGCTAAAATACCATAATAGAATTAGATCGATCAAATGCGATCGATCGGCGATATATCGATTTTAAGATTTAATTCCCTATATTTGAACTTTCAATATATTTTCGGCCTCGAATTAGACTAAATCATAAAAAATACTTATCGTTGAATTATAGGACAATATTTTTTCCGTTATAATAGGGTATTTTTAATTTATTTGTTTGGATTCTAACATCATTAGTCAATAATTTTTTAAACACCTTTCAAAAGGAGAAAGTGCCTGAAAAAGACATTTATATATGCAGAAAGCTCAATAGATTATAATCCTGACTCATTTCATTCCCTATGTATAGCCCTGTATCGAATAAACTATTTTATTGAAATTTAAGTGAAGAAAGAATTAATTTAAAAATTAATTTGAAATACTTTGAACGATTGTATTTTTATTTTTTTTTTATTCTCATTGACAAAGGAAATCCCATGTTCTTTAATGAAAAAAGAATTATTCGATTATCGTCATTTAATCAGGGGTTATAGATTTTTGGCCGCTATATGACAAAATTTTCCCACTGTGCGTTCTATTCAATGTAGAATGTAGACGTTAGGTGCGGCATCGGTTCCGGCGTCCGATGTCTTACATTGGCCCCTTAACAGCCGATTTTCACATGAAAATGTCCGAAACTCCGAACACTTCAAACACTAAATTTAGTCGATTTTTAACGAGATTATAGCATTTTAGTGCAGAAACTGTTGCTAACAATTGAAGTTCTGTTGTTTAGTAGAATCGGACACCGAGGTCCTATACCGGCCCTGAGTAATAAAACAAGACTACTGCATCACCCTTCCGCGTCCGATTATATTGCAACGACTACCTTTATGGTTATCTTTAATTTTATGTGTTTCATTTTATACTATATAGTTCTATTTAATTTAGTTGATTTTTTTTAATTATTGCATAGATCTATGCAATAATTAAAAAAATTCATATCTATATGAGAGCAAACATTATATCTTTTTGATTAGTTATTAATTTTCTCCCTACATTTTGAGACTGTCCAATTTATAAATGTGGATTAGGGCGACCAATTAAGTCTCAACACTATTTTTTCGTATGCTAATATGAGTTTTAATAGCTAAATATGATTTTTAAGTGCTAAATATGATTGATGATAAAAATGGTCTTCTAAAAATCCACCATCAGTGGTTCGTCAATTAATAATTAAAATATATAGGTATCTGCTACCCTGGTCCAACTACCTGTTTAATATTTTCAAGAGAAGAAACAGGTAACATTTTCAAAGAAAATATTAAACAGGTAGTTGGACCAGGGTAGCAGATACCTATATATTTTAATTATTAATTGACAAACCACTGATGGTGGATTTTTAGAAGACAATTTTTATCATCAATCATATTTAGCACTGAAGATGGCCGAACTGGCCGAAACGTATGCATAAATAAAGCTCTAACGAAAAAATAGTGTTGAGACTTAATTGGTGGCCCTAATCCACATTTATAAATTATATTTTTTATTAATACATCTTACTAAGTCTGTAATCAATATATATTATAAAGCAAAGTGTACAATGTGCGTGCCGAAAACGCTCAAAAACGACTCAACGCACGTTTAAGAGAGTTATGTCAGCGTGTTGCTATAAAACCCATAACGGAGAAGAAGGTTTCTGTTTTTCTCTTAAGGGTGTAAAATTGAAGAGAAAAGGACTGGAATTTTAAGACTCTCGCACCATTTAATTAGCCTCTCTGAGATTGAGATACAAGGTTATGAATGAAAAATGTAGTTCGAGCTCCAGGCTAACAGGAAGCGCTAGGGTGCGTTTCTCTCAATGTTTATTGTTCATTCATTCCGTTCAGTTTGTTGTTTAAGGTTATCTATTTTATCAGCTGTTCTTATTAAATTACTAAAAAATCAAGCGAAAATAATTAGTTTCGCCTTTTTTTTTCAAATAATATAATGATTTTACATATCTGCAATCAATTAGAAAACCGATTGGATACCTTACAAAATAAATTTTCTCATGAGAAGGTTAATTGATTAACACATTACATTTAATCAATATATAACATATACTTAAGTAAACGCATGCAATACATAAGTATTTAATGCAATATGAGTGAACATTTTTTATTAGTAGAGTGAGCGAATAAAAACAGACATAAAACAAAAAAGAAGAGCTCTATTGACTGATTATAAATCGAAAAAAAAAAATGTTCTTATTGTATGTAATTATAAAAAATGTTTTTTTTACTATGCATGATGAGCATTCCATTTGACAAAATGACTAATTCCAATTACAACATTTTTTCAGTAAGATTTTATCATCCCTCATAGTTCTGGATAAAAAGGAATATGATGAAAAAATTTTGCCCTCATGATATTTTGGTTTTTACTTTGTAATAGTAGGCGCATAGTCCGGCCAAATTACGGGGAGGGGGATATCTTAAGGGAGGTTGAACTGAAGAAAGGTCTTAAAAAAAAAGTTTCAATGAATCTTCGGTAGATTTTAAACTTCTCGATCTAAAAGGCCCATCACAGTAGTCGACGCTTAAGTTATACTCGAAATATAGTTTTTTTAACTAATAGATTTAACTATTATCTAATAACTTATTATCTGCTGACTGCTTGGAATGCGCTTATAGGTTACAATCATAGAATCATAGAAACCACCAAAAACGATGCATGACTCGACAAAGTTGCAGCATAATTAATTGTTCATTCACCATTTTCAACCCCTTTTAAAGTATATAGGGTTCCTTATTTGGGCGAACTCTGCAGATCTCGAATCTTAATATTGATACCGTGTTAAAAGTTTCAAGAAAGTGCTAATTTATTTCTATATTTTCTTTAAATTTAAAGTTTTTCTGTTATAAAAACTACCACACAACTACCGGAGCGAAGCCGGGCACCCAAGCTAGTTATAAATAAAACACTGATATTTGCTTTATTTATTTTATACAAATTCATTTCGTTAAAAACAAAACTTTTTATCATATAGTGAGTGGTTGTAAAGCAGTAAAAGTCTCCAAAAAATCATTTTAACATTGCAAAAATTATCAGGATGGTAATTTGAAATTTCAGCAGTTAATTCAGCAGTTAGGACCCCGGGGGCCTATTATGTCTAGTTCCAATCCTTACCAAGAGATAATGCGCTTGAGACGCTCATTTAATTCACTTTTCAGTCAAAAGATAACGTTTTCGTCAGAGCATTCCCTATCGGACCCCGACGCCCGATATCGTCTGTGTCTCATCCCAGCAGTCGGACCCCTGGGACCGATGCCATTCAATTCAGGATACTCAAAAAATACGCCACCGCACCTAACATGTTAATTCTACCAAATCAAGTCACCTCAGTTTTTCTAAAAAAAATCTACATGTCCACCTGAGACAATTAACAACATCCCAGTTACTTTAAAAAATTTCGTTGGAGACCTCGGACGGTACATAGACAAACGACTCACTTGGAACATACATACCAAATTTAAATGTTTGGATTTCTATAAAGAACAAACAAACAGAATTTCATCTTTATTTATATAGATTATTCGCTTCCATGGTAACTAAATGAAGTTTTCAACAAATAAATAGAGACGCATAAAATCAGACGCGATGGAGTATTATGCTTGCATTCCCATATTATATAAAATAAAAACATTCATTGAAAATAAAAAAAAATTACTTGAAGAAGTTGCTGCTAAATGGTGTTTACATATTTATCAAAACATTTTGATCCCTGGGGGTCACCTGTGGTATAGTGGTTAGCATAGCAACCTACAATACTTAAGGTCGTGGGTTCGCGTCCCGCGGTAGCCCTAGGATTTTTTAAAGGGAGTAAAATGCCGTCTCTCCCTCGGATAGTTCCTAAAATGAAGATCCCGAGCCTGTATGATGTTATTATACCTTATGTAGGTAAAATTTAGGGCTCCCACTGTAGCATCGTCCGATTAGCGTTAGTACCATAAAAATCTGGTGCGTGCGCGCAACACACAACTTTCACTTACCAACTTACTTAGATTAGAAATTAATGCGTTTTGTTAATTGCCACTTCTCAAATGAACAGAACGGCTTTAATTATGAACAATGGTCTGTCATTAAAGGCGTACTCCGCATGCGTGGGCTCAACGAGTTTTATGAGTTGACTGAATATTTTTCTTTTTTTCTCCTCTATGTTTTCTTTATTTTTATCATAACTCATATCTAGCCATTTCTTATTTTTAGGCGTAACGAGAGACAGTTTATTTCTCCATGTAAACAAAAACAAAGGTATTTTATAAGAAAGAAACAAACAAACAAAAAAGACCTCCCTCCCCAAAAAAAAAGCCCCCTCAGAACATTTTAATAATGATAAAGCTTACCCGATATTAAAGAAAACCTAATTTTCATTAAACATGACGAATTTGATAAAAATCGTTAAAGCTGTTTTTGAGATAATCGAAAAAAAGGTAAAAATTGGAAAAAAAGTCATGAAATAAAGTGCCCCCTCAGTTGGACCAACTTTGATGAAATGTTGGCTTTCACATATTTGGTATATACATACATAAAATACCCAGTTTCTTCAAAATCGTTAAAGCCGTTTTTGAGTAAATAAAAAAAACACGTGAAAATGATACAAAATTTAAAAAGTAAAGTCCCCCCTCCGGTCGATCAATTTTGATTAAATTTTTACAGGCGTATCTCGGGCATATACTTACATCATATACTAAGTTTGATCAAAATCGTTAAAGCCGTTTTTGAGTAAATAAAAAAAAACACGTAAAAAGTTATTAAATAAAGTACCCCCTCCCTTTGAGCAATTTTTATGAAATTTTTGCTGTCACATCGCGGGCTAATACGTACACTAAATACCTAATTTCAGGTTCCCACGGTTTATAGTTTTCGAGCTAGTCTGTTCACACACACACACACACACACACACACACACACACACACACACACACACACACACACACACACACACACACACAGACCATTTCGCGGGACTTGCTCATTTCTACTCAGGGGGTCCCAAAACGTGTATTTCCGTTGAAAACCGGAAGTCGAAATTTTTCACGATCGTAATACTTCCACTTTCTATATTTCATATATAGGCAAGTGAAAGTAAAAATGGACGTTAAACAAACATTGGTTGGTAAGTGGAAGTTGTGTCGCGCGCAGAGCACCAGATTTTTAAAATTGAAATAAATAATTTTTCTTTTTAAAATTTAACTTATTTAATCTTCTATACCTACTAAAAGATTATAGAAGACGCTAACAAACAAACCGTGAATTATGTGACAGGAAGTAAGAAGAAGATAGGAAGTAGATGGCGTGCGAGGCAGTGAGTACTAAATCCTGAGGAAGATACCAAGATCTCACGATACAGCTCCTCAATTTAATGCCTCCTAAATTTTCAAGGCTACCCTCTCCTATCGCCAGCTAAGCTTCCAACATCTAACTTCTGAAAAATCACTTATTTAAACCGACCACTCCCCCCCCCCCCCCAACTCTTTGCCCTGATTAATTCGTTCCAGAAACGCCTTAAATGGGCCACCAATCAGGCGGAATCCTCCACCTCTCTCTGCTTCATTTATTTAAAACTCGGGATCGAAAATAGACTGAGCTTAGTGAGCTATAGGTAGAGGGTGGTAAGGCACAGGGTTGCTGTGTAGCAGGTAACGAGTTCCAATTGTCAGAATATCATTAATATTTTGCCACAGTTCTTCTCGACGAAGGTACTCTTAATTGAGAAATTAAGGGGGAAAATCGTGGCGGTTGAGAGTGACCACGGTCTAATCATGCACGACCACCTGCTACCTTGCACGACCGCTGACAAAGAAATAGTGCCTCCTTATGCAGTACTTCGCACCCAAGTCGCTTCCTGCATTTATTGTTTTTTTTTTAAGTGAGCTATTCGAGAAACGTTTTACCAAGCTATTTAGAACTTTTACCTATTCTAAGCTCGGAAAATCTAAACTTTTCCATTTGAAAATCTAGATTTTTCCATTGGGCATATTAACGGAATACAACAGTAAAATATAAAAAAATAAAAATATAAAATAGGCCGTTACTCAGTCAATAATTGACCACGGAAGGAGGACTTAGATTGATTTTTCATTTTATAGTGATGAAAGAAAATTGTCGTATTGCAAAAACAAAACAATTTTCTAGCCTACAGAACATGTTTGGATACATAAGCATGAAAAGAAGATGGCTGTTATTTGCCAAACGGCAACGTTCTGTAAATGTTTCAGATTTATCCATCCGCAGTTTTGAGCTAGTAATGCATTTTTTTATAGAAGATCAATAAGTGATCATAAAGTTTACCTGTGGTGTAGCGGTTAGCATAGCAACCTAAAATACTAAATATAGCGGGTCGCTTCCCGCGGTGGCCCTAGGAATTTTTAAAGGGATTAAAAAAAATTAAAAAAATTAAAAATTGCCGTCCCTCGGATAGTACATAAAATGGAGTTCTCGAGCCTGTGCGATCTCAAGTTAAAGATCGCTATCCTTCTTATACCTGGATAGGAAAAATTTAGAAGTATAAATTGACGTTAAACAAATGAACAACAAATCCCGCAATTACTGTTCATGATTTTTTCATTAAAATTATAATATCTAAAAAACTCGCATTTTGCAGTGTTTTAATATTGAAAATGGATTAAAGTTTGTTCAATCTTTAGATAGGTACATTTCCTATTAAAATTATCAGAAGGCAAGAAAATATATACATAAAAATCAATATGTTTTTTCATTAAAAATTATTAGCAATGTATCTTCCTAATTGAATTGAATGGCCCAGTGATTATTTATATCTAGTGTGACCACTCATTGGATTTTCGCTAATGAATTAATCATTTCAACCAAGAAAGATTTATTAATTAAAGTAAACAAATAAATAGAAACCTTGAAGTTACAGAAATAGTTTTCATTTATAATTAATAGTAAATTATGAGATGAAAATTCATTGTAGGTAAAGAAATATTAATAAAATGCATTGCTTATTAATGGTAATGTAGGAATAAAAAAAAAAAAAAAAAAAACACCAATGTGCATTAAACAATTTATTTATATAATTATATATATTCAAAATATGAAATTACATGTACATATTTTATAAAAAAATTAAAATACAAATTTTATAACAATAATTATAATAGAGGTGAGAGATGGTCAACTGTTCTTCAATTACGATAGGTTAAATGATGGTCAGGATTTTCAGCTTACAATGATTTTATTGTGGTAAGCCAACGTTTCGATCCAACTTGTGGATCTTCATCAGGGCTAAAAGAAAACAAATATATGAGTATCTATGCTAGAGGGTGACAATTGATGGATCATTACAGAACTGATAATAATATAAAAGATGGTGTATACATGAATATTAATATAAGTGGCTGGTTAACAAGATAAAATTGAATCTGATATTTACCTACTGAGTCCAGGTGGATACTAAGACTAAAGATAAAAATAAGGTGAGAGGTAGTGGTAGGGGGTTAGTTTGCCAACTTCAAAGGTCTATGACGGGGAAATCCAACGCTTTGAAGTGAAGGCACATGACAACTGAGTGAACAAAATTATTTTAAAAACTAACAAAATAGATGGTACTGTATACAAATAATTGTGTCTGGACTCAATAATAACATAAAAATGAGATAATACATTATGTAACAATGCATAAAATATTAGAAAATATACAGAAAGAAGTATAAAATGCAAAAAATAATAATAGTAGAAGAGGTACAGAGATAATTGCAGGTACCTATGAAATCAAAACTAGGATTTGAGGATGCGGAAGATGTTAGAATAACGTAGAATAACGTTGGCTTACCACAATAAAATCATTGTAAACTGAAAATCCTGGCCATCATTTAACCTACCTATAATAATTATAATATATTAATATGCTACGTGATTAATTTTTGTTTCTTCAGTAAGATTTTTATTAATCTTGTATTTAGCTTTTTTTTATTTTTAAAATTTTCATTTTTGCTGAGCAACCTGCTGATAACCTGGCTATCAAGGTTATCAATTCACAGCTGCGTCCAACTACGTCATAGGTTTCGGGCAGCCATATTGCCCCTTACAAAGTGAGCCCACCTTCTCTCTCTTCACCTTGGGAAATGATATATATAGATACGGTATGAATATAGCGATTATAAAAGGTTATAAGGAAAAACAACAACACTTTTAGGCCTCCTCATATTAGAAGGGGGTAATGTCTTTAAGAATATACCATGACCACAGTTAGGACCACAAAGAATTCTGTATTCAAAGAAACATTTCATCGATGTTAAAAATAAAATAAAATGCAGGATAACTGTTCCTACACTCCCTAACTAAGTTGGCTCCCCAAACTTGGGAAGAAGCCTATCAAAGAACAATCTATCGGAGAACTATCGTAATAGAGAAGCGAAAGCTGCCTGGATGTCTAGACTCCACAACTGGGAACATAGGATGGGGAGGGCGCCAGTCTAGCCAGCTTTTGTCTTCACTGCCAACGAACTCTGCTTGGTATCTTAGGCCTCGTTTTCACTATCAACCTTTACTGCCATGGTAGTAAATTCACATTAGTGTATAAAGAAAGAATTTTGCTCAACGTTGATCATCAAAAGTAGGATATGTGGATGACATAGAATGGAATCTACGAATAAGTCGATCTTCAAGAGATGGTGAAAAATAAAATGTGTAAATCGAGATACAGAAAATCGTCTCACGGACGATACATCATTGGATGTAAATAAGGGAAATAAAACGCATTGGATTTCATATCAACATATATTTTAACAAAAATAAATATTCTTAATCAATATATATCATAAAGCAAAGTGTACAATGTGCGTGCCGAAAAGGCCGACGTAGGATTAAGGAAGTTATGTCGTCGTTTAGCCATATAATCCCTAACGGAGAAGAAGGTTTCCGTTTTTTTCTTAAGGGTGTAAAATTGAAGAGAAAAGGATTGGAATTTAAAGCCTCTCGCACCATTTAATTAGCCTCTTTGAGATTGAGAGACGAGTTTATGAATGAAAAATTTAGTTCGAGTTCCAGGCTACCAGGAAGCGCTAGGGTGCGTTTCACTCGATGTTTATTGTTCATTCATTCCGATCAATTTGTAAAGGTTATGTATTTGTTCAGCAGTTCTTTTTAAATTACTAAAAAACTAAGCGAAAATAATTAGTTTCTTCTTTGCTTTCAAAATAAAATAATGATTTTACAATTCTGCAATCAATTAGAAAACCAACTGGATTCCTTAAAAAATTAGTTTTCTCATAAGAAGGCTAATGATATATGATCAGCATATTACATTTAATCTACATATAACATAAACTTAAGTAAATTTAATGCAATACGAGTGAACATTTCTTAGTAGTATAGTTAGTGAATAAAATCAGACATAAAAAAAGAGATGAATTAACTGAATATAAATAAAAAATAAAAAGTTTGAAGTGTTCTTATTGTATTTATGAATAAGAAGTTGGTTTGGCTACTACGTATGATGAGCATTCCAGTTGACAAAACGACTAACTCCAATGACCTACAGCTATCATAACAGCTGTTAAAAATGGCCCAGACCTGATGTAACGACCGGCGTCGTTATAAGCGATATGTCGGATGTAACGACGATCGCCTATAACGACGAAGTTTTTACGGTCCCTTCAATGTCGTTATAAACGATATCCACTGTATTATCTATTTAATTTACTGTTTATTGTTAATTTGCATTTTATATATCTACTAGCTAGGATGCCCGGCTTCGCTCCGGTAGTTGTGTGGTAGTTTTAATAAGAGCAAAACTTTAAAATTAAAGGAAATATAGAACAAAATTGGCACCTTCTTGAAACTTCGGTTTTAACTTGGTATCAACATTAAGATTCGAGAACTGTTGAGTCTGCCCAAATAAGGAACCCTATATACTTTGTTGGGGGTTGAAAATGGTAAATGGACAATTAATTTTAATGCAACTTTGTCGATTTATGCATCGTTTTGATGTTTTCTGTGATTCTAAATCCTATAAGCCCATTCCAAGTAGTCAGAAGATAATAAGTTAATAGACTATAGTTGAAAAATCTGGTATCTCATTGTGAGATGAATTTTGTTCTATATTTCCTTTAATTTTAAAGTTTTGCTCTTATTAAAACTACCACACAACTACCGGAGCGAAGCCGGGCATCCTAGCTAGTAGATATATAAAATGCAAATTAACAATAAACAGTAAATTAAATAGATAATACAGTGGATATCGTTTATAACGACATTGAAGGGACGGTAAAAACTTCGTCGTTATAGGCGATCGTCGTTACATCCGACATATCGCTTATAACGACGCCGGTCGTTACATCAGGTCTGGGCCATTTTTAACAGCTGTTATGATAGCTGTAGGACATTTATAACAGATTTTTATGATAGCCTACTTACAACTACAAATTTCCTATTATAAAAAGTATGTTTCAATTCCAGTCATATTGGCTGCCACCAAAACCGTTATTCTATCCTTAGACAGTTTTTATTAGAACATTTCTCCCCCTTAAAATGTAGTGTCCAACCAGGCAGTACCTTGTAAAAAAGTTCAGTTTTATATGCTTTAAAAATATCTGAATCATCGTAATTTTCGGTATTGATGGCCAAACTGACGGAAGCCAATCGCTGGTGATCCCTTGGGTGATGCTAGCAGTAACCGCTTAAAAAATAATATTATGGCGAGTACAAAATCTTTGAATCCATCCTCGCGAAATACTACTTGTCGACTCGCTAGACGGTTCTGAAGTGGATTCATTAATCAATTTTAGAAAATTATTAGCTTTTTTTAATAAAATTGTCCTTGATATTGGAACATTCGGCTGCGTTGGGGTCGAAACCATGTTATTAGAGCACCGTTGACTTTGTCGCACGTAGCTCTCCTTATTTATTTATTTTTTTTTGTCTTGAACGATTCACCGCGTTCAACTAGTCCCCGAATGGTGTCCCAATTTTTCCATATTGTTGAAATAGTTTAATGACTTACATTCAGTTCCTCCGCAAGACTTCTGTTCGACTCCCCATTTTCCTGCCTACAGCAAATGTGCAGCAAAATTTTTCTTCTAACGAAAATGTCCTTTTCCTTGACATGGTATCACCACGCACATGTTTATGGCGAACAAAACCGCAACTAACATCCAAACAAACCAGATATCACCACGCAAAAGTGTCTTATTTGAGAACTAGGCCACAACTGATTCGAATTCGTTTGAAGGAATAAAAACAAACAATCAGGGGAGGGAGTTTCCTAGAAAAGGTGATAGACGTGTCTTCCTGTCACCAAAGAAATATCCCGCAAGCCGGGATTGAAAGGTTGTTTCCGAAAGCCGGACGTTATAACCGATCTTTTTGTTCCCTGGGGGACTCAAAATGGGTCGCTAAAGACGATCAATCGCAATAGCCGTGGTCGTAATAGCCGAGTAAAAATTCGTTAAACTATGACCTTAGGGACCAGAGACTTAAGATTTCCGTCGTTATAACCGATGTCGTTATAAACGACATCCACTGTAATTGTTCATCTCACTATTCAGGATTCTTTTTGTTTATTTCACGTCACTTTATGCTACTAAGACTAATCGGACGATGGCTACAGTAGGAGTCCTAAATTTTGCCTATCCAGGTATAATTAGGATAGGGATCTTTAACGAGTAACTGACATCGTACAGATTCGGGAACTCCATTTTACATCCTATCCGAGGGACGGCATGGCTAAAGATTTTTTACTCCCATTAAAAAATCCTAGGGCCACCGCTGGGCGCGAACCTGCGACCTTTAGTATTGTTGGTTGCTTTGCTAGCCACTATACCACAGGTGTAGATCGCAGTTAATTATATAAACTAATAAGAGATGAGAATGTACTCCGGATAGAGGCTCTTAAAAGTATTATCAGTAACGATGATTTTCTAAACCGTATCGACAAAAATATTAAATCATTTAAATTGTTTTCTCTGGGCATCTGACTAAAGAGTAAAATCAAGATGCTATTCTGTTATTGCCTTTTTAAATATTATAGATACACCAAGAACTTTAATCTATTAAATTAAATGTAGAATTAAGTTATTTTATTTTTTTCCAAAAACAGAACAGAAAAAATATAGGAGAGAAGATATACCGATAGTAGTCTAGACCTACTTGATTTGCAAGGCAATGTGGAATGTTGGATAAAAAGCCGTTTAGATAATTAGCTCCAACTGTTGTCCAATCGCTCCAATTGGATGGCTTGGATACTGATGTAATGGCCCCGACAAACTTTCCCCAAACTTCCCTCAGTCTGTTTATTCCACTCCCCTTTTTACAGTCACTGCCTTCTCCCCTGTCCAATCTAAAGCCAAGGAAATTTAACTCGTAAAACAAGGCATTTTTTTTAAACATTAAATCAGTCAACAATTGCAATCAGTCAAAAACATAAATGATGGTACGCAGCAAATTTGAAAAATGAAAAAAAGTGAGTACCTAGTTCTTATCTTACCTAGTTTCTTATTTGGCCCATCTTTAAAAAATTATGTAATTGGAAAGATTGAACTTCTTATTTATTTATTTAATCATTATTTGCTTTCAGGGAAACATCCTATGCAAATAGAATCTATCGACTATACAAAGTTATTGCAATACATTATTAATTTTTTGAAATAGTTGAATATAAAAAAAATCATTCAAAGGTATGAAAATCCAAAATTTAGTCAAAATTGTGACAAATAAATAACAAAAAAACACTTAAAAATGAGTCATAGATTAAAAAATTCAAAAATTGTAACCGATAGATAATATAGATCAATTGAAAACTAGTAAATTGACAATTTATATAACTGATGCCATGTACTGTAGCTATTGTTATATAAATTTATCATACCAAATCTCTATATTTTAAAATAGTGTTCATAAATAAAAGACAAATCGTAAATCTCTTACGTTTTGTGGTTTAAAAATTGAAACGATTTATGATGGTGTGTTTTATTATTTTTCATATTGCATTCTTGCGGCTGATTACAGATTATAATCAGAAATGATTATACTGTATTTACCTGAAAGTCGGATCTGTATTAACAACTACTCACAAGTTTTGGGATGAATTTTTTTGTTGCTTCAGATTTGATGTCAAAGTCAGATGTCACCAAGAAGATCTTCAGACTTAAAACAGACTTATCTGGTCAATATATTTTTTGTTATTTCTATGGAAAGCTTGTTTATTTTTACGAAAACTAAAAAGCTATACATTGTAATACTTATGTGGGTTAAAGAATTTATATCAAACGAAATAATAATTTACTATACAAACACAAATAATTAAACAGGTTACAAAAATTATCACTTTGTGACAAAGACTAACTCTCCAGTCCATCGCTACTTATATTTAGTCGTAAATAGAACAGCCTGGAAAGTTCTAGGCCAGCGTGGATGGTACTCGAACATCTCAGTCACAAGCATTTTGTTTCAACTGTTCTAACAAAAAGTCTGTTCATATGTTTTGTGTTTTGTTTTTGTTTTTTTTTCACGTAACAATATCAAAAAGTCATCTTTAAAAAAGAACTAAACGTCTGTCTTTAAGGCAAGTGTAGCTTCGTAATAATTTCAAATGGATAATAAAAAACAAAAATAATTTTTGATCCGAAATGCAGTAGAATATAAAATTAAAAAAAAAAAAAATCTGATGTACACAAACGCTTACATACTAAGGGCCGCTTTCTCCAAGTTAGCTTAAACCGAGTTTAAATTTAATCAGGATTATCCCTTGGTTTAAACCAGATGTGAGTTTCTTCAAGTCGGTTTAACCTCTAAACTTGGTTTAAACTTAGATTAAGTTAATCCTTCATTTTTTCCGGTTTAAACTCTGAATTAGGTTTAAAATGCAAAATATAAACAAACATTTTGTGTGATAACATACTCGCTCTTGTTACTCAAGATTTATTGTTTTGCACTTGACTAAATACAAAAATGGAAAATACACATAATTGAAATTTTAAATGACATGGAAGAAGAAGATTATGATGTGATTTTGTTGCCAAAGAGACCCATCAATAGACGCAATCAGTTAATCCAAGAATATTTTCAGAATATGTTAAATCAGTGAAGTAGAATTGAGATGAAGAAAATGTTTCTTAACGTGCATTATTACTTTCACTTACCTATATATGAAATATATAGTAAGTGGAAGTATTGCGATCGTGAAAAATTTCGACTTCCGGTTTTCAACGGAAATACACGTTTTGGGGTCCCCTGAGTCGAAATGACCAAGTCCCGCGAAATGGTCTGTGTGTGTGTGTGTGTGTCTGTGTGTCTGTATGTGTGTGTGTGTGTGAACAGACTAGCTCAAAAACTATAAACCGTGCGATCCTGAAATTGGGTATTTAGTGTAGGTATATGCCCGCGATGTGACAGCATAAATTTCATCAAAATTACTTAAAGGGAGGGGGTACTTTACTTAATAACTTTTTAGGTTTTTTTCGATTTTCTCAAAAACGGCTCTAACGATTTTGATTAAACTGAGTATTTCATCTATTTATATGCCCGAGATATGACTGTAAAAATTTCATCAAAATTTATTAACCGGAATAGGGACTTTACTTAATAAATTTTGTAACATTTTCACGTGTTTTTTTTATTTACTCTAAATCGGCTTTAACGATTTTGATCAAACTGGGTATTTGATGTATGTATATGCCCGAGATATGACTGTTAAAATTTCATTAAAATTGATTAACCGGAGGGGGGACTTTACTTAATAAATTTTGTAACATTTTCACGTTTTTTTTTTGTTTACTCTAAATCGGCTTTAACGATTTTGATCAAACTGGGTATTTGATGTATGTATACGCCCGAGATATGACTGTAAAAATTTCATCAAAATTGATTAACCGGAGGGGGGACTTTACTTAATAAATTTTGTAACATTTTCACGTGTTTTTATTATTTACTCTAAATCGGCTTTAACGATTTTGATCAAACTGGGTATTTGATGTATGTATATGCCCGAGATATGACTGTTAATGTTTCATTAAAATTGATTAACCGGAGGGGGGACTTTACTTAATAAATTTTGTAACATTTTCACGTGTTTTTTTTATTTACTCTAAATCGGCTTTAACGATTTTGATCAAACTGGGTATTTGATGTATGTATATGCCCGAGATATGACTGTTAAAATTTCATTAAAATTGATTAACCGGAGGGGGGACTTTACTTATTAAATTTTGTATCATTTTCACGGGGTTTTTTATTTACTCAATAACGGCTTTAACGATTAACAAAAATAAGATATGGATGTAGAAAAATGTGTGACTAGGAAATTATATTTGACAAAACACGTCAATTTCTTATCTAAGTAAGTTGGTAAGTGAAAGTTGTGTGTTGCGCACACGCACCAGATTTTTTTTATTGTAATTGGTTCATAATTAATATCAAGGTTATGCTGTAAATTATGTTTCACTTGAATATCCCATAATGATGTAATTTTATTATTATTAAGCTATAATAATTATATATCGCTCAACTTAGATCATTTATTATTTAAACAAAATGATAATAATAAAAGGTTCAACATTATTTGAAAAAAAATTATGAAATGTAATAGAGGTTATTATTATTCTTGGCATAATAATATCATATTATAAAGAACATTTTATTAACATACAAATTAAATCTCTGAAAACATAACCGCTCGTTTCATTGAATTTATTCGCCAATTTTTTCCATTCATCCTCCTTCTCTGTGACAATGACGAAATCTGTTTTTTTTTTGTTTAAAAAATGTCTCTCTTCTCGTCCACATGAGCCAGAAGAACATTAATTTCACACTGAGAAAAGTTTTTATTTCTTTTTGCTCCATTTTTATAGAACACTCTCACCGTATTTATTTCTTTGGTAAAAACAAAATAATATGTATACATGATCTTTCCATAACCCTTACATTACCTTCTCTATCCATAGAAGTTTCAACATGGAAATGTAAACAAATATGTACCAACCTTTTAAAAAACATTATAACCTTCACATGATTAGGTTTAAACCGAGCTTAAACTAAACTAAGGCTGTAGAAAGTGAATCAGAGTTTAAACCTCGGATTAAAGATAATCCGGTTTAAGTTAATCTAAGTTTAAACTATATTGGAGAAAGCGGGCCTAAGATTATTTCCGAATCAACTGAAAACACAACGGAATATTTCAATAATAAAACATTCTGTTCAATCAAGAGCCATCACTATCAGCGAACTGTCACAAGCATGTGCAAACGGTTTTTTTTATTCCATATGTGCATATGCTGATTACTTGTTATTGGAACGAACTACCAGTTGAAACAAACTGTTCGAGTACCGTTTACGCTTGCCTAGAACTTTCCAGACAGTTCTTTAAGGAGCGAGGGACTGGAGAGTTAGTCTTTGTTCTGAAACTCAAGTCATATGGTTACATTTGTGTAACTATATCGTTACAAATTGATACTTTTTGTAACAGTGTTAATTATTTGGTTACTTAGTGTTTTCATTGTTTACGTGGCATTGTAAATTATTATTTTATTCGTTTAGTAAAAATTCTTTAACCCATGTGTTACAATATTATGAATCATTTGGACCTTCTTTTAATTATACTCTTTTACATTTTTAGAAAAGATCAGTAAGTAAATAAAAATGTTTTCAATACCTAAACTTAGGGGAACGCTTTCTTTTTAAATTAATAATTTTACATTTACTTTGGAATGCCAGGCTATCAGACACATGTATCGGTTTTTAAAATTTATTTTAACAACTGTTTTTACTTATTTTTGCCAACCAATCTATAAATATATTAATAAAAAAAGATACATATTAATCGAAATTGGCCTCAAATAAAATAAAAAATTAAGGTAATGAACTGTGAAAATTCAGAAAGGGTATTTAAGGTGAATATTTTATCAAAAATGAATAAAACTTATATATAGATTGTAAGGTAGAATAAACATTGTTAAAAAAAAATTATTTTTAGATTTTTTAATGTTGGCAGTGTTAATGCGGTAACAAACGGCAATCTTTAGTCGAAAAACATAATGAAAAGTTTATTTTTATCTTATTTCAATATTAGCGATTCACTTTGATAACCTTAAATATTGCCAAGTGTAAAGTATAATAAAAAGTTGAAAGTATAATATTAAACAGAAAAAATTAAAGGAAAGTTTAAAGATAAAAGTGGGAACTATACCTACCTACCTTATTGTCATATTATAGGAATAAACTGAAACATTTTATATTATTAAACTCAGGCTGCCATTCCTTCGATATTACTAAAGCTAGGATCGTGCCCCTGCATTTAACTGGGCTATGAGCAGCTTGAATATTAACATTTTTTTAAATTCTAGTGGTCTTTCAGTTACAACCAGGTTTTGGAATCTAATACAATAAAAAAAAAAATAAAATCCCATCAAAGTATGTTTCTGGATTTTAAAAATCATCATAAGTGAAAAAATTCTGATCTTATTAAAAATGTTTCTTTTTTTTATTTATAATAATTTTTGAGGAATACTAATAATAATGAAAGAAAAGTCGTATTTAGATACCGCATTTTTATTGCTATTTTTTTTTGTTTTTTTCGGTACTACATATATTGCATTCTCTATTGATGTATCCGACCTATTTTAACCATGGTGGATTTATTCCGTGGTGCCTCCACGAAATAAAAGTCAACCCTCCCAAGGCGGATTCGAAGCGCCGCTGTTCGGCTCGAGCGTGCTAATGCGGGTCACGCTCCAACACTATCTATCTAGCTATCCCGGTCCAAATAATTATTATCTTCCAATAATACTTTTTTTTCAAAAGTATAGATGGGAAAAAGTAAGTTGTCATACCAGGAATTCATACAAGTGTTGAATGCTTAAAACTGGAATTCCCTCTATGATTATGTTAAAAGGGCAACTAATTATAAAACATATTTAATAAATGAATTTAATTTCTAAAATTTTTGTGTTTTGGTTTTAAAGTGTTTTAGAATACAGTGTATTATTTCTGAAGAGTTTTGTTTGTTTTGGAGTACATTTATCAGTACAGTAGTACAGATCTAAGCGAGAACTTTATTTTGTTAAATGTTGATTATTGAATTACGTATAAGTTAGTATTAGTGTATTTTAGTTTGTTATTGAAATATGCATTTTGTTTTTGATCAGAAGTTAATATGTATATATGTTTGAAAATTTTGTTTATTGGTAAAATTTTATCTATAAAGCAACTCTAGCAATGTTTATCGTTATTTTATTTTTTTTAAATATTTATATTCGCATAGATAGCGAAGGACAGTACTTCGAATAAAAAAGTATTTATCATTTTTACACAATCAACTCTTATTTGCTATTTGAAAAATTCAGGTTTCATATTTACACACCTGGTAAACTTTTGACTGGTACTGTACCTGTGACGGGTCACTCGAACTGCTCATCTTACCCTCCTTAGCTCAGAACCTCACACGGAAACATATCTTCCCCTGAACCTTGGCGTACCAAGAGCAGCTATTTACACTGAAACGCGAAGTAGAGCAAACAATGATGTCGAACAACTTTCGCTCTAACTTATCATAAATATAAGCAACGTCAGAAAAATGCTAAAAGAAGGTATAAAATTTTATCTTAACTAACATAAAAGCGACAATAATGTTATTACTGAACAAGCGGCCTGAGACACAAAGAACCCCTTCAAGTTCGAACTTGAGATTGGCCGAACAGTTATGGGAAAGGCTATTCGAGGGTGAAGCGCTGTGTAAAGACACTTATACATTTGAATAACAACGGAAAAATGTAGGAGAGAGCGGGGTTGGTTGGCAACAGTTTTCACTTTTTTTATTGTTGAGTCGTTCCTGTTAATATAATCCCAATGGGGCTGATACCACCGTAAACTCCAAGTATTAGAGTACTTCAAGTATTTTTTTCACAACATAATATTTAATACTAAGATCAGAGAAAATTGAAGAATTCGTCAATTCAGAGTATGCCAATTAACCCCTTATCTGGTGCAGATTGGCCTAGAAGTTGGGGTTGTTTAGCCATCACATTCAAGTACTGACTGACACATATTATTGTTATTAAAAATTGCGATACAATGGTATAATAATTTTGAATCGGTTTTTAACAGCTTTTAGGGGAATATAGAATGACAATAGAAGAAGATATAAGTTTAGAATGTCGTCACTTTCTGCATAAGAAAAATTGCTCTCGTCCTCCTTGCTGGAACTAAAGACAATTGGTAGTTTCACCTTTGTTTATGTTTACCTTGCTTTTGTGAATTGCTACTGCGCTAAAAAAAAAAGTTGAAGAGAGCCAACTAACCCCACAGGAGAGATCATATGAAAGATGACTAGGTTAGGTTTTTTAAAGGAGTTTGGGGCAATGTAAACAGAAAAGGAGTCAAATGTTTTTCCATACCTTAAACCAACTTTACTGAAAATATAAAAATTTACTTACATGTTGTAAAATCAAGCAATGATGCACACTCTTATCTACAAGGATTGAAAACTCAGGACAAGACTCCTGAGGTCGAGCGGGTCACTGGGTACCATGGTGGGGCCTTCACCACAGGTGTAACGGATACTATAAGCCTATGGCCAACCTACCCCCTACGCCAACAACCCCGCTCTCCCCTACTTTTTATTTATTTATTATTATTATTATTTTTTTTTTTTTGAGAAATGAAAAGAGAAGTCCACTCCAATTATGAGATCCCTCAATAAGGTGGAAGTTATGGAAGGACGGAGAAGCAGAGGGAAATTGGGGCTATTAATCCCTCTTGAAAAATGAATTAATTGGACTTTGAAATACTTTTTATGCTGGAAGAGGAGAGTTAGAGAGAGGAACTGAACTCAAGGGATAATTTTAGGGGGGGGCGCAGAGTTTGAGTTTAGTACGGCCCTCACCCTTTGCTGATTTACGATAATTACTGTATCGATGCCTTTAAAGGTTTTATAGCACAGGCTCTGTCTTTTTCTTCTCGGAATCGATTCTTTCATTAGATGGACCAGAACCGATTCATGACATCTTAAGAACTTCTAGTGATGGGCTCAGTTGAGAAAAACTCACGGGTCATGAGAGAATGAGAAAACATTGGGAAAGAAAAAGTAATCTTATTCATTAAGAAAAAAAAAAAAAATGTTTTAGAATTAAACTCTTCCAGCTCTACCAGGGCAGTTTTTATTTCGATACGTTTTTCCTAGGCCAAAATCTAATGGAGTATGAGGAAAAATGTGTTCTGGTGCTAAAAGTTGATAACTGTATTCCTCACTTCTTAATAAAGACTCAAAATATATCATGGAGAAGATTAAATCTCATTGTAGGTATTTCTGGTCTAAAACTCGATTATTATCCAAAAATCGGTAGCTCACTTTCGATAGAAGGATGAAAGGGAGCCCACATGTAAAAATGAACAAAAGAACTCTTGACAAAAGACTCAAACTTCTATATCCATTACTTTCTAAATCATCAAAACTGAAACTGAAACAAAAACTAAATACGTACTCTTACTTACTCAAGCCCATGTGGACATATTCATCACAGATATTCGGCATTGCTAAAAAGACTCCCTTACAAAAACTTCAAACGTTTCAATCAATATTGTTACGACTCATTACAAAAGCACCTTCTTACATGACTAACAAAACATTAAATACAGACCTGCATGTAGTAACAGTCGACCAGCCCATAACGACACTTTACAAACGATTTTTACAGTAATTTGTACGAACACCCAAACAGTTTAATCAGTAATATGGCTGACGTACGCATGGATACGAAAAGAATATAAAGGCGCTGGATGAGAGATCTGCTCTCTTAGACAGCCGAGGTAATTGACTGATGCCAGGAAGGGGGTGCTGCTGGGTGCTTTCCCTCCTCATGCCTCACATGTCATTATTTCCTATTGCCACCATCTCATTCGCTGATAGTCAGCACTTTGCTGACAGGTGCGAATCAATAATTGAAGTCAAAACAAAAAAAAAAAAAATTTAAAAGTAACCTTATTACAATAAATACTCTATGTTATGTATGTATATATTGTGCATACACACACACATATATATATATATATATATATATATATATATATATATATAAAATCATTTATATCTACTATTATTTATTTTTTTTTTATCTATGTTTTTACTATTTTAAATCAATAATTGTTAAACCGGGAATATGGAAGGAAGGATTTTTATCCCTAGCGTTCCATTTATCCAGGAGTAATTGAAGGAGCAGAAACAGTAGCTCACACACACACACATATAAACTTTTAAATTGGATCCTGCTCGGATACCTGTCAAACTAGAACTTTAACCAATAATTCTTTTTTTTTTTAACTTTACAATCCAGTAAACTTTCCACTTTTTATATCTTTTGAATTAAATTTTATAAAAAAAAACACGCTTACCGTATCCTGGCTATGAAATTCGATAGACAATTGAAATTCACGAGACATTTTGATAGAAAAAAACAAGACAGTGATATCTAAAACGTATAGATTAAAGGATATAATTTAGACAGCAATAATTTTTCTACGCTTCAATGTGTCAGTTTGTACGGTGCACCACTAAGCGCATAAGCAAAAGAACATAGAATAGGTTATCATATTTGCTCTACACGAAAATGTAAAATAATCGGAAAATCTAAATTTACCAAAATTCAGAGATTTCTTAAAATCATTTTTTGAATCGTCCAAACCGAGTCTATAATAGCTTTACACCGACGGCCCAGAACTTTGGAAAAATTTAAATCGTGAATAATTAATAATTAAGAATAAAATCATGTTGCTTTTATGATTTTTCCTTTTTATATGTTATCGATAAATCAAGATAAGCACATAAGCAAAACAAGAGAGAACATGTTTTCATATTTTCAGATTGAAATAATCAGAAAAATATTTAAAGGAACTTAAATACAAAGGAAAAGACAATTTACCAAAAATCAGATATTTTCTAAGAAAAATTCTTATATATCGTCAAAACTGTTTGAAAAGCTGCTGTTATACTGCCCCAAAACGTCGGACAGATTTAAATCATGATTAATTAACAATTTTAATTTTAAATAATTTATTTTTTGAAGAGAAAAGATTTGGCTCCGCCGGAAGTCGAACCCGGGTCTCCTGCGTTACATGCGAGGATGCTAACCGCTGCTAAGCCTCTGAAAATTATAATTTCCCCGTCTTTCCGACAAAATTTCGGAAAGGTCGGACAAATGAAAACTGGAAGATTTTTTCAATAAATAAATACTCCAGTTGGCTTGATTCACTTGACTTGGATTTTAGTATTTCAGTTATCTAACCTGCTTGTCAACGCACAGGAAGCCCTGAAAAATGTTTCGCATATTCTAGTGAGGTAAAAAAAAAAAAGTCAGCGAGTTATTGTAGGTAGACTGTGAAAAATTGACTTTTGTTGCACACCACGCGCTTTATGTTTCTGATAAGCTTAGTACTCGTACTTCCAAAGTCGTGAAAGGTGCATCTACCTCTCAACATCCATCTTCTACAAGAAATTCGACCTCTACCAACATTCGACGTTTTTCCCATGAAGAAGCTTTGGCTCACTTTGTCGAATGCAAAGCAGCCCCAAAAGTATTTCAAGGTCCGAGTTGCTCACTCCCACTACACTCAGAAGAAAATTATAGTTTTGGTTTGGCTACTTTACATGGGTGGATTCAGACTTCTGAAATCTTCCTAAACATTGCACATAAACATATATCATTTATGTAACACTGGTGCTGCTTTGAATAATTTTACTTACGTAAAATTACCAAACAAAATGTCAAACAAACATGAGTTTGTGGTCTGCTATGGATCCACACAGATCTGCCTATCGCGCACAGATCTGTCCAGAGGCGTTTGTACGCGGTTTCCACCAAAATCGTAAAAATTAATGATTTTTGATGTACCGAACCCGGCTAAACCACCAAACATATTTAAACTTCAAACATATCATTCTATTTGCAATAGTTTAGCCTCTTATATTAAGCAGAAATCAATACTTTGTGATCTGTATTTGCCGAATTAAATGCGAGAAACTGAAAAAAATTACCTAAAATTTCACGGATTTGGGACCACAAGGCGCTAAATACGTTCACGGTTAAATTACTTTGTCGCCACAGGAGCTAATTTTAAAATTAATGAGATCGTTTTACACAGGATTCGATATTCTACAACTATTATGGTAACATTTTTTATTTGGAGTAACCATCTTCAAATTCCAGGCTTTGGAACATGAGCGTAATTCATTTTTCCGCTAAAGTTGCTAAATTGACTACATTGAAATTTAATGCTATTTTAGAAAGAACACAATTTCCTCTGCGATAAATCGTTTTCGAGTTATTAGCGAAAAATTGAAATTGATTTTGTTCGTCTATAAAATTTGATGACAACCGATCTGAGGTGGCAGACGTTCACATTTGTTGTCTATGAAATGAGTACTTTCAGCCTATATGATCAAAAATTTTCTTCAAATCAGGCACCTTTTTGGCCCTCAGCTCCCGGACTATATCGAATGAACATAGATTTATCAAATCATGAAAAATGCATGCAAGAAGGAATATATGCCTTAGAAAAGAAGTTAAGGAAATCTCTTAATGCAAAATTAAAAACGTTTTTTCACTTTTCCATTAATTTGAATTTGTGGATATGTCGGGTTTTTTTAAACGCCCGAAACAATTTCCGTTGCGATAAAACTTAATTGGGGCCCGGTGTGGCTGTGCGGTAAAGCGCCGTACTCCCATGCCGGAGCTGCGGGTTCGAGTCCCGTCCTGGGTGGTGCTTTTCTTTCTTAGGAGAAGTATCACCCAGTGCCATGGGTGTTAATGGGCAGTATAGGGCTTCAGTGGATGCCTTGAAGTCCCCCCAAAATAAAAGAAAAATAAAAAACCTAATTCCTTTCTCATCCCTAATCTCTTGATACATATCTGTAATATCATAAAACCCTGTTGCCTTCTTTCATTGTGAATAAAAAATAGCAAATAAGAATTATTTATTTATTATTTAGAATTTAGATGTAAAAAATAAAAAACATTTTATAAAAAAATATTAAACCGACTTCGAAACCTAGGAACCAGTAAAAATAAATTCACTGAAAAGTATGAAATAATTACCTTCTGATTTTTATGAATACACAGCAAAATTGAAAATGGTATAAAAAGTGGAAAAGTGCAATAAGACGAATAATTTTATTTTGATTTGTACAAATACACAATAATTGTTAATAAAAATTATTAAATTAAAATATTAAATACTATGTTCAATACAACACAATCTTTTCGGAGGCGACGCAAAATAGAAATGAAATGTTACTGATACAATCCCATTAGTAGTCATTGAAAGTAATAGATAGGAAGAAAAGATCCATTTAGAAGATCTTCATAATGTCTAGTGTTAAATATTTTAAATTTTGCGCCGCCTCCGAAAATCGCTACAGAAAACGACAGCGATATTATATTCTGCTAATATATATATCTTCATTTAAATCTAATGTTGAAAAAATAGTTAAGGTTATGTATAGGTTTGTTCCAACAAGCACGTAAAACTCATCGATAACTAACAGACTGCTCATGTTCTCCCCCCACTCTTTTGATTCTGAATTTGATTGGTTGGTTTTCCTATTTGATTCATCCAGCAGTAATACAATATTTGGATTTGATAGTTATCAATTAGTTTTAATAGCTATTTGGAGCATACCTTATGTTATATATGCCATATGTTTTTCCAATAATTAAACAATTTGAGCGATAATTAAATAATTATTTTCATGTTTTTTCCCGATAACTTCCTAAATAAATTAGGAACCCCAAAAAGGTTTAAATGGGACAACCTTGGGAAAATACTCTACAGGATGCAAAAGGTTTCGTTCCAATTGGTCCACCCATCTCTGAGTAATCGGTGAACATACATAGAAAAAAAAAAAAAAAAAAAAAAGGCACAAAAAAAGTCACATACGTATCGAATTGAGTAACCTCCTTTTTTCGTTCGAAGTCGGTTAAAAAGTACCAACGGTAAGGTAACTCAGTAAATTGAATCTAGATTAATCGAAGTCGGATAATGGAAGTTTCAATAAAATAATGTTTTCTCAACAATGCTTTATGTTGGATTGAAATAGCGAAAAAATGGATAAACACGGAATATGTGGGTTCACACAAGGGTTGATTGCAGTCCACTAATAATTCAATTCAGCATTCCAACCTCAAATCTTTAAGAACCGTCGTATATTACAACAATGCAATATGCCTCTGTTTACACTTAATAAACAAAGAGTCTGCAATTCAAATTTTTCGTAAACAATGTATAAATAGGTATATTTTAATATCCATATTTATATGTTAATATTATTATACATTAGCATTTAGCATGGCAACATAATTAATCGACTTGTAATGTAACTATCATGTCGGCGGCGATTAGATTGACGTGAAATCTGACAGCCATGACAAGTTCATTAGGTGTTATTGATAGCCCTAATTGTGACCTATTTTATTGTAATATGTCTTAATTATAGTACACATTACTGCATATAATATTTAAACAAAAATATGTATGTAATGAATATTAAATTCTCGCTTCTAATTTATTCCTACATATTCTTTCGATACTAATGACATGTAAAAATGATCAGGGTTTGAGTCTGGGCTAGAGATGCAACATTGATTTTGATATAATATCACACAAAAGCCATCGATGTTTTTTAACATTTTTTTTTATTTTTATGAATATCAATATTTAAACTCCTTTCTTAACTCTTGACATATCCACATTCCTCTCTGCGTTCGCAATTTTTTTTCCTATGCTTTTGCCAACCTGCCTCCGATGCGCAAAGATCAGGCATTGATGATTCAAATGAGGAAAAAATATAGTTATGTTCTTTTTTAAAATTATGTACAGTAAAATTCCATATTATTTTTATTTTTATTTTTTTACTTTTATTATTAACCCGGCACAGTGGTTGAAAGGCGGAAAAAACCCATTTTTTGAAGGTATTCGAATATTCTTTTTCATTTCAATATTAATTAATAGAATAGTTACCTGACACATTCCATCAATTTATTCGGATATATTCTGATTTTTAAACTTGTTAGGACCCTTTGAAAATCGATCATTGAAAAAGTTTATTTTTCATCAGAAAATTTATAGCACTATAATAATTTTTACAGCTCGCATTTTTGTTTCTTAGAGCGATTTTTCTTCATAATCATGAAAAGCGATCTCACATATTACACTAGCATAAATATGATGCTATTTGGTCTATGTTTTAACCCAGAAATAAAACCCGAATAAATGCAATAAAATTAAGACAACAAATTTTTTTGGTAATCCATATTTTTCAAGCGCAGCCGAGCGCAGTTTTAAAATCCATTTTTTTAAGAAGAAGATACATTCAAGGAAATATTAAAACATATTCTAGCTGCGTCCACCTGCGTCTGTACATGTGGGATTTTTTTATTTATTGAAATACCTAAGCTATTTCGTGCGGTTTATTCGCTATGGAGCTTGCGCTTCGAATTAGGATGTTACTAATCGTTTAGTAAAACATCATGCCTTACTTACCATGTCTGTAGCATCATTTATAAAGTCAGTCTGAATCGATGTTAGGTCGATAATAAATCAACTTTTTCACCTACCGTGATTTTAGAATGAATTTGGAAATTGTTAATATTAGTTTATTAACATGACCTCCGATAACTTAAAGGCTACGGCACTTTTCATTTTTAAGCATCCATTTGTTTTTAGAAGATTGGTATTAAAAAAGGGAACTAAATTTTCACAGAGTTGCAGTTATTAAACCTACATTGAACAGTCAATCCCACCATCTCCTATCAAAATCATATTGAAGTCGGATGATCCCAATCTTATATATTAATATGATATATATTTAATAGTTATGAATTAAAACATAACGACAAAAATAATTGATAGTGTATGGTTTATACCTTCAACTTAATGGTAAGGCACAAACCAACCTTTGTGAATTAAGTGGACTGTATTTGAACGGTTAGAGATGTTAAAAAAAAAATGAAATGGAGTTAACAAATTATATATTTATTGAGAAAAAAAAGAAGAACAAAATAGACCCTATAAAATATTGTTTGTTAGTAGCTATTTTAATGTAGTTAAATGAGATGGCCATGCGGACTCACTAATTACTTTTGCAATATGCCCTATCTTCTCCATATTGTCCATGTAGTTCTTCAAGATCTCTCTCTTCTCTTCATCGCCTCCAGCCGGGGAACCGGCTCCTCTTCTTACTCACTCATGTCTTGAGTAATTTTAATTGAAGAGAAAAAAGGAATGGATGGGCCAGGCCTGGTCTCTATCAGGAATCTTACTCACCAAGTCCTTCTCACCCTCTGCCCCCAGCAGAGTTCGCCGGTGGGGCATTCAAATCTTGGCGGTCCCGCCATTCGATTTGCCCACCCCTGCTTCTGCAATTTGTAGTACCTTTCGGGAAGCCGAAACATACCGCCCACCTAAATCAGCTGCGGATGATTTAATCTTCAAGAATGTGAAGCTGGAATTGTTAAGGATTTGGATGTATTGTGAGAGCATATTGAACGAAGATAGGGGTGTTAGTAAAGTACAATATAAAACAAAAAAAAGAAAATACATACATCTATGAACTCTATTCACAGAGTGTTTGAAAAAAAAGAAAGAAGAAAACACATACACCTATGAACTCTATTCACAGACTGATCGAAAAAAAAAGAAAAAAAATACACTTTGTTAAAAAAAAGATAAACTTCAGTCACACAGTCACATGTGGTAAACAAGGTGTATAGAGAAAGTGAAACTGTGATAAGAAATAACCAACAAAGAATGTTAAGTAAATTCAATTTCAACCTCTATAGTGTTGAGAAGTAGAAATGAAGAGAAAGAAGATTGAAATGCTCCGAATGGAGTAAATAACATGGAGACCAATTACAAAAAACAAAACAAAATAAAACAGGGATCACTATTCTTCTGCGTCCCCAGAAAGTAAAACAAAAGAAGTAACCTACCATTTGATTAAGTTGCTTGAGATAGTACGCGTAAGGGTAAGCGATAATTGTGATGTCGCCGAAACAAGTAATGGGATGGTTCATATCACAAGGCAGGAAAGATTCTTCCCAACGTCCGCCCACCGTGAAAATACCCAGCAAGTCGGGAAAAGGAGATAAGTACCAACTGAACTTGTTCACCGAAGTTTTTCAACACCTTTGAAATGTTCGATGCCCCCTGCTTAACATAACTCCTTCTTGCAGCTTAGAACAGGTATGAAGTACGTCTTTATGGGTGGAACGACGTGTTGGGTCAAATACTCGCGCTATCCCGTGAAGAGGGATCAGATCTGACGGCTTTGATGGGGAACTGGACACAGGTGCCAGTTCGCTATGGTTCGGCGTGAAGGGCTTACACTTTTTCGAAAGTCCCTGATCCGTTCGGAAATTTGATTTAAAAAAACGATCTCGTCGAAGCGCTACTGACCGCTTGCAATCCGCATCTTGATGCTGAGTCTTAAAATGCAACCTCAATGGGAATTTTCCTTCTTCTATGCGACCGTGAGTATTAACGGAGAGCTGCTCATACTGAATATTGTCGGGTTGTGATCTGCCCAGGGCTGCGGGTTCTTCAAGTTCCCAAGATGCTTTTGACCGCGATTCGATATTGTTCTTGGACACCGCCAGAAAAGAACACGAATTACTTGGGGTCTTGTCATGAAGGACTCCGGACACTACCAACCCAAATGCTGTCGGAGTAAAGTACAAACTTTGTACTCCTGTGGGATAAGGAACTCCGGTGAGGACACGAGGGAAAATATCTCCCCCGATCAGCAGGTCGATGGATGTCGACTCTCCGAATTGCTGATCAGCTAATGAATGATGCATTAACTCGTTTATGACTGAAGCAGGAAGATCGCGTGTAGGTAGCGAAGAGGTAATGCGGTCAACGACGACAGGTGAAAAAGGGTACTCTTGATCATTAGCACACGGGCGTAAGGTGCAGGAAGTGGAGCCCTGAAGATGCGACCTTGGAACGGCCGTCTCGCCGAGACCTGTTATGCTCCCGCTGAATTGGGTGATTTTAGCACCAATCTTGCGGGCTAGAGCGCTCGTGATGAAAGTGTGCTGGCTCCCTGAATCTAATAAAGCACGAACAGAATGGTACGCTCCCCCTGTAGACCTTATAAGTGCACGTACAGTACCCAAGAGTACCGTAGTGCTCTCTGAAGAAGAAGAAGAGGATTGCGGCGTTGCTCCAAAGCCGATAAATGTGTCCGTAGTTGCTGCTGGTGTTGACTCAAGGGTCGTGGTCTCCTTGGTTTCCCTTAGGGTATGCACGAGGGTGTGGTGTCTCCCATTGCAGGTGCGACAGCAAAATCTTGAGAGGCAGGTAGAAACCTTATGTCCTTTTCGAAGACAATTCCGACAGAGCTGGAGTTTGCGGACCTGTTCTAACCTCTTTTCCGGGGTTAAGGAGCGGAAGCTCTCACAGTTTGCAATGAAGTGATCCCCTTTGCAAAGGTAACATTTTACTATGAAATTGCGGTTACCACTCCTCTGCTGCTTGTTATTGGCTCTCCGACCTTTACTATTGCTCTGCATGAATTTGGCGGAAGAGGAACTCGAGTCACCAGTGGCATGTAAGGAAACAGAGTTGTGCTTCATATCATTCCGAGTGGGGCGAGCAGGTGCTTTTCTAGTCGAATTGTCGACATCTTGAGACATCCTAATGGCAGTCTTTCGCTGGCGGACAAAATCGAGAACATGGTCTACCGTCGGAAATTCCTTATTAGATTTCAGAGATAGCTCAAACTGTCTCCTCGTTTCCGGGTCCAATGCCCTGAGCGCAAGAGTGCTTAATAAGAAATCCGCGGGGTCTTCAAGCTTCAGCGCACGGAAGGCATCAATACTATCAGCTAAACCCGTCAGGAAACACTCGTACCTTTGGAGTTCGCCTTTTAACTGCTTGAAGTCAAAGTTAATAATTTGATGCACCAGAATATTGGCTAGGACTCTCGGGTTCTGGTACGTCTCGACGACTTTTTTCCATGCGAGCTGGTATGATTGCTCGTCAACGGGGAATCTGGAAATTACTGCAGCGGCTTCACCCTTCAAGGCCCCTATAAGATAGTGGAACTTTTCCACTTGGGATAATGCTGTTTCATTATGAATTAATGATTCAAATGTATCTCTGAAATGCGACCATTTACGCATATCGCCATAAAACGTGGGAATGTCGATTTTCGGAAGGTGCGTTTTTAAGGAGTAACTTCCACTGTTGTTGATGGTGGAGCAAGCTGGGAATGTGGTGGTGTCATGCATCCTGGATTTTGCTTTGCGCTCTTTTATAAGAAGGAGATTTCCATTGGCTTTCACTATTTCCTCCTTTATTGCATCATAAACCTGGTACCATGCGTCATTAGGAAATGCATCACTCGCTCCTACTTGAACTGCGATCTCTTCTCGCTCGTTCCAGGAGTCGCGGAATTCCTTCCACTCAACCTCAGCTTTGGCTACCCTTGCTTCGAAGATTGCCGCATCAGTGTCGCTGAGTGCATCTAGATCAATAGAAGAAAGGCCGCTAAAGTCCCGTTTAGTTCCTCGCATACGCCGCTCCAACATTGCGGCACGTGAAGATAATTCTGCAGTTGTCATAATTTTCTGACGATCAGTCATTAATGATAATTTCTCAAAAATGAGGAAGTCCCCCCGAACATGGAGAGCGCGAGAGAGAGAGAGAGATAGAGAGAGAGAAAGAGAGAGAGATATTAAAGGCCAAAAGAATAAAATAAAATAAAACAAGAAACATGACCAGAACAAAATATTGAACATCGAAATGAACAAAATATTTAAACTAAGATGATTTTCATCAGTAGAGATAAGTACCATGGGTAATTAATAAGGCGTTAAATGAGCTAGAAGAACACTTAATACAAGAATGTGAACAAATAAGAAGTCAAATATGAACGAGCAAAGAAACCAGGACTAGAACTGAACAATAGAAAAAAAAAAAAAAAAAATAGCAAGTAGGAATTATATGCAGCTATAAAATTGTAGATCACATAAATTAAAATTGCAGCCCTATTTAAATGAGTGAAATACTGTGAAACGTCAATAAAAGAAAAGTGTAATGACGTCACCATGAGAAATTAAAGTTGAAGTTGAAACCAGCGCGCCAACGTATCTAGGCCGACCTCCTTGGAATCAGCTAACAGAACAAGCAACCTGGTAAGGTTATCTATAGAGGAAGGCTTCTAGCTAAGATATTGCAAGGGACAGATTTTCCCTTCAATATTCTTGAAATTTGGGCTGGTGGAAACGAATAATATTGTCTAATTAACTATCTATTACTCAATAGTGCTGCAATTAAAGAATATATTAAATACTGATGAATATATGTGTGAATTTTAATAGTGCATGCCTTATGGTGTGATGTTACTTCCTATTGTTAATTAGAACACTGTAATTTTATCAATAGTTTATGAATAAATGATTAAAGTATATTCTAGTAAATGAGTAAACCATGATTAATAACATTTATAACTAAAGTAAGTATTGTGTTCAGTTCAGGCATTTGAAATAGGTTAGGTTAAGTTTATGATATATGCTGCCTTTTATTAACCATAATTAAGGTCTGTTGAAGCTGAATTTAATAAATTTACTTGGATGCAGTCTCTGTGAATAAAGCACTCTACATAATTGAGAATTACATTTCTATTTATTGAAAACAATATCAATGCTTTAACTGTTCATCTGCGCTCAATTGAAATAATTAAGATTTAAACTATTAAATCTTAGGGAACTCCTAGATTTTTACTTTACATTAGAATAACATTAATTAATTAATAAATTAATTTACACTAATGATAAAGGAATGGCAGATTTTTTCGAGCAAGCTGCTTATGCATTGATATATGACTAGCATTTACAGGTTTCATCTTTTACAACAATTAACAGAAAACAAAATGAAAATTTAACACTATTATTATTTTATTTTTAACATCTCTAATTAATAATGAATCATTACACCTTGCTGAACCAATTTTATAGTTTAATATCAAGCAAGTGGGATCAGATTTTATGGTTCATATCCAGGCACGGTAGGACCAAAATTTTGTATGGTTTATACCTTCAACTTAATGGTAAGGCACAAACCAACCTTTGTGAATTAAGTGGACTGTATTTGAACGGTTAGAGATGTTAAAAAAAAAATGAAATGGAGTTAACAAATTATATATTTATTGAGAAAAAAAAGAAGAACAAAATAGACCCTATAAAATATTGTTTGTTAGTAGCTATTTTAATGTAGTTAAATGAGATGGCCATGCGGACTCACTAATTACTTTTGCAATATGCCCTATCTTCTCCATATTGTCCATGTAGTTCTTCAAGATCTCTCTCTTCTCTTCATCGCCTCCAGCCGGGGAACCGGCTCCTCTTCTTACTCACTCATGTCTTGAGTAATTTTAATTGAAGAGAAAAAAGGAATGGATGGGCCAGGCCTGGTCTCTATCAGGAATCTTACTCACCAAGTCCTTCTCACCCTCTGCCCCCAGCAGAGTTCGCCGGTGGGGCATTCAAATCTTGGCGGTCCCGCCATTCGATTTGCCCACCCCTGCTTCTGCAATTTGTAGTACCTTTCGGGAAGCCGAAACAGATAGTATGATTTTTTAATACCCTATGTATGATTTTTTTTTTTGTTTACCTAACTTGAGTGTTTTCATGAAATAAAATGAGATTGCAAGTACTATCAACGATATTACTAGCATAAAACAGCAAAAGTGTATAAACTAGCCGATCTCGAGTCGAAAATTGATGTATATTTTTTTTTCTATTTTCCTTACACTGCCGGTTAATCCGAATAGCCGGTTAAGCGGGGCTCGAACCAATACATTTTATAGGAAATTCAATCGTGGTTATGATAATATCAACTTTATTTTTTTGCGGCTCACAGATCGGGTTTGACAAGGTTTTTTCCGAAAATAGTCGATTTTCAACCACTGTGCGGCGTTGGTCGCGTTGTGAGCATTTTGCTCACACTTGCCGAAAATCTTGTGTATTTCGCTTATTTATTTTTCTTTAATTCTGATTTTTTTTCTATTTGTCATTTATACATTAACTCACTTTAGGAAGTTGTTTTTGAAAAAAAAAAATGCCGCGCTAAGCCCCAATAAAACGTTTTGTTCGAAAAAACGGGAGCGTGAGCAAAATGCTCACAGCGCGACCATCCGTGACTCAGAACTGAGCCACCGCGCGGGCCGCTCCGAGACCTGCACTGACTTGCACCTCTCCGCTGTAATGAGCCCAAATCTTGTCAGTACACGTTTGTATTTCTTTGATAAAAAGAAATACGTTCTGTTTGTTAGTTTAGTTCGGAAAATGAGTGGAACAAGACGTGCTGCGAAGATATTACGGCTTTTGGATCGTCCGGAAGAAAAAATTGACTAAGTATTTTCGTCTCTTCTCTTCGATTTTTTAGGAAAAGCTTAGATTAGTTTTTATATTTTTGAGTAAAATGGGGTATTTCGTTTTTAGATTGTGATTCGTAATTGTTTTCATTAGATTCTTCCTATTCCAATGATACCAACTTTATGCGATTTTTTATATTTTTATAATTTTTTTTTCTACTAATAATTTCCTATTTCTCTTTTTATAATTTTGGTTATAATGGTTATAACAATAACTACTTCTTTTTTTAAACTAAAAATCGTGTTAATAAAGCATTTTATTCTTGTTTATTCTCTTCTATTCATTCCACTCCTATAAATAAATTATAATAAATGCATTAAACTGATGAAAACACCTTAAATAGATTAATAATTTATTGATAAACATATTCTAAATTAAAAGAAACAAAAATATGACGAAGAATGCTGCTTAAAAATAATAGAATAGCCAAAAACTGAGGTGTGAGCAATTTGCTCACGCGCGAACAACGGTGTCTCACGGAGGGGCGCGACCAGCGTCGGGTTAATCCGCACCTGTCAGCAAGGGGCTGACAATCAGCGAATGAGATGGTGGTAATAATATAAAGGTTATAATATAAGGCTTATAAAATAAGGCCCAGACATGTGAGGCATGAGGAGGGAAAACACCCAGCTGTACCCCCTTCCTGGCTTGAGTCAATTACCTCGGTTTTCTAAGAGAGCAGATCTCTCATCCAGCGCCTTTTTAGTCTTCTCGTACCCATGCTTATGTCTGCCATATTACTGATTAAAGTATTTGGATGTCCGTTTAAATTAGTAGAAAATCGTTTGTAAAGTGTCGTTATGTGTTGGTCGACTGTCGGCAGATGAAGGTCAGTATGTAAAGTGTAGTTAGTCACGTACCAAGGTGCTTTTGTAATGAGTCGTAACAATTTTGATTGAAACGTTTGCAGTTTTTGTAAGTGAGTCTTTTTAGCAATGCCAAAAATCTTTGAGGAATATGTCCATATGGGTTTGAGTAAGAGTACGTATATAGTTTTGTTTCAGTTTCAGTTTTGATGATTTAGAAAGTAGTGGGTAGAGAAGCTTAAGTCTTTTGTTAAGAGTCCTTTTTTTCATTTTAAGATGTGAGCCCCACGTCATCCTTCTGTCGAAAGTGAGTTCCAGATAGTGTACTGTGTCCGTCTGTGGAAATTATAAATCGTAAAAATATATTGTAAAAAAGTTTTATTTCGTTTTTAATTTAACCACATAAAACTATCTCACAAAAAAATCTTAGTAATGACGAAAACATTACCGGAATAAACAAAATTCTAATTAAGGATTTTCTTTAATGAAAGAATCTCTTCAATGGCTTATCTCGAGCTTTTGATTCATCTTCTGGGGTTATCTATTGAACAGTTTTTTAGTTCCATCGCCATTTGTCGTAACATAAAATTGTTATATATGAATAGTATAACTGTCTTTTCCTTTTTATACATGATCGACTTATTATTAACTCTAATTATGGCTTTGGACAATTTCACTGTCATTTATCTAACTGTTAGATTTAATTTTTTTGAAACAAAAACAAAACACGAAACATATCATTTAAAATAGTTCTTAACCTGTTGTTAGAATAGTAACTGCTAAACTGCTCTCGTACATGTCAGTGAGGGTTCTAGCACATGTTTGACTGTTCGAGAACCTTCTGCGCTTATCGAGAACGTTCTGTTCAGACTATACCAGGTGTGTAAATATGAAACCGGAATTTTTCAAATAGCAAATAAGAGTTGATTGTGTAAAAATGATACATACTTTTTTATTCGAAGTACTGTCCTTCGCTATCTATGCATTTTTCCCATCATTCAGGCAATTTGTGGATTCCCCGCCAAAATAATGCTTCCTTTTCTGAGTCAAACCAATCACTTAACCAATTTCGTACATTTTCATAAGAAGTGAAGCGCTGCTCAGCTAGTGCGTGTCCCATCGATGCAAATAGGTGGTAATCGGATGGTGCCAAATCTGGTGAATAAGCCGCATGCGGAAGAATTTACCAACCAAACACTTGGATCGTTTCCTGGGTCCGTTTAGCCGAATGTGATGGGGCATTGTCATGGAGCAAGATCACTTTGTGTGTCCTTTTTTGATATTTGGGACTTTTTGGCTCAAATCTTTATTCAAATTTATCATCTGTTGTAGGTAGCGTTCCGTATTAACAGTTTCCCCAGGTTTCAGCAGCTCATAGTAGGTAACACCCATCTGATCAAACCAGACACAGAGCATTTTCTTCCTCCCCAAGCGATGCGGATGGTTCGCCAAGAGTTACCCAGGATTTTTTACGCTTAGGATTCTCGAAGTAAATTCACTTTTCATCACCAGTCACAATTTGATAAAGAAATGACTTTTTTTCTGTACCTGGCGAGCAGCATTTGCCATGAGGTTTTTCTAGCTTCCTGCTGCCTGTCATTCAGTTGGTGAGGTACCCATTTTCCGACCTTCTGGATCTTTTCCATGCCTTTCAAACAAATGGAGACGGTGTCACATGTAATAATTGTCCGAATCAGCGTTTTCAAAGTTTTTTTTTGTGTTTTTCCACGGTCTTTGTTTCTTTTATCGAAATCCATCTTTAAATTTTTTGAACCAATCGAAACATTGAGATTTGCCTAGGGCATGCTCCCCGTAAGCTTCAACAAGCATCCTATGTGATAATGCTCCAATTTTTTTTCAGAAGGAAACGGAAAATAAATGCTGTCCGCAAATCTTGATTTGTTGGCACAAAAGTCGACATGTTCAACGCCACTAAAAACACGGTTATAGAATGAAACTGATGTTGGTATCAATTGGATCTCTTTATTACATGTAGGCAAAAGCAGAAAACACCACTGACGGATTAGTTAGAAGATTATATTGACTGCTAACTCCTATCATTGGCGAATTCCGGTTTCATATTTACACACCTGGTATATATATATATAAGGAGCGACGGACTGAAAAGTTAGTTTTCCTGTGAAGATCGAATGATATGGTTACGTTTGTGTTACAGTGTCGTTACAAGTTGATACTTTTTGTTACCTAGTTGGTTATTTGAGTTTATATTGTTTGTCTGACATTGAGAAATATTTATTTTCTTTTAATATAAATTTTTTAAACCAGAAGTGTTAAAATATTTATATAATCAATATATATTATAAAGCAAAGTGTACAATGTGCGTGCAGAAAAGGCTCAAAAACGACTCCACGTGGGATTAAGGAAGTTGTGTCAGTGTGTTGCTATAGAACTCCTAACGGAGAAGAAGGTTTCTGTTTTTCTCTTAAGGGTGTAAAATTGAAGAGAAAAGGACTGGAATTTTAAGCTTCTCGCACCAAGTAATTAGCCTCTCTAAGATTGAGATACGAGTTTATGAATGAAAAATTTAGTTCGAGCTCCAGGCCACCAAGAAGCGCTAGGTTGCGTTTCACTCGATGTTTATTGTTCATTCATTCCGTTCAGTTTGTAAAGGTTATATGTATTTGTTCAGCTGTTCTATATAAATTACTAAAAAATCAAGCGAAAATAATTAGTTTCACCTTTTCTTTCAAAATAAAATAATAATTTTACATAAACCGACTGGATACCTTACAAAATTAATTTTCTCATAAGAAGGTTAATTGATTAACACATTATATTTAATCAATATATAATATATACCTACTTAAGTAAATTTAATGCAATATGAGTGAACATTTTTGAGTAGTACGGTGAGCGAATAAAAACAGACATAAAACAAAAGAGGAGAGCTGAATTGACTGATTATAAATCGAAAATAAAATGTTTGAAGAGTTCTTATTGTATGTAATTATCAAAAATGGTTTTATTACTATGTATGATGAGCATTCCAGTTGACAAAATGACTAACTCCAATTACAGCATTTTTTCAATAAGATTTTATCACCCCTTATAGTTCAGGATAAAAAGAAATATAATGAAAAAATTGTGCCCTCATGATATTTTGGTTTTCACTTTCCATGTCCGGCCAAATTACGGGGGGGGGGAGGATACCTTAAGGGAGATTGAACTGGAAGGTCTTAAAAAAAAAGTTTCTATGAATCTTCGGTATTTTCTAAACTTCTGGATCTAATAGGATCATCACAGTAGTCGGCGCTTAAGTTGTAATCGAAATATAGTCTTTTAACTAATAGATTTTTCAACCATAATCTAATAACTACTACTACTTATTATCTGCTGACTGCTTGGAATGGGCTTATAGAATTCAGAATCACAGAAACCATCAAAAACGATGGATGACTCGACAAAGTTGCAGCAAAATTAATTGTTCATTCACCATTTTCAACCCCTTTAAAGTATATAGGGTTCCTTATTTGGGCGGACTCTGCAGATATCGAATCTTAATATTGATACCATGTTAAAAGTTTGAAGAAAGTGCTAATTTTGTTCTATATTTCCTTTAATTTTAAAGTTTTTCTGTTATTAAAACTACCACACAACTACCGGAGCGAAGCCGGGCACCCTAGCTAGTAACGATATAAAGGCCTATAGATACTGATAATCTAATAAATATGTAATGTGTGTATTACTAAAAGTGAAAAAGAAGATTTAGTAGCATCGTAATGTTAGTAGAGGTAAACATAAACATAAATTTCCCTGGGACCATATCTTTGAGATATAATGATACTGGAACCTTTTCCGTTGCGATGCCTAAAATATTCCCTCAATTTTATCTCTATTTTACATCGAGCATCTTAGGCAGCCTACGAATTGCTAGTAATAAGACTACATGTCCATAAGGAAGCTCAGTAAAAGCAAGAGTTTACTAGTGCAATAAAATGAAAAAAAAAACAGATCTACATTTAGTAAATAGTACATTTTAGGTATAAATGTTTGATTTATATTTCTCAACAAAGAATTTTCATTAAAAGATTTAATAAATGCAGCAATCGAAAACTATATTTATCTTCGGAATCTAAAATCCGATCGATATCAAGGTAAAAATGTTGTTCCCTGGTCAACTGATTCGATTCCATCCGACAGAGAGGATAACTAATGATTACGCATTTGAGTTATAATTTTTTATTTTATTCTTCTTTTAAAGATAATCTGTACTTTTGTTGTGTGAACCTATCGTGGTTTAAAAAATTTCTGTCTGAAATCCAACAATCTAGAAGGTTCTCGGAAAGTGTAGAAGATTCTCGAACATGTAATAGATCAGTAGGTAACTGCTCTAAATAAAAGTCTAGAACTCTTTTCAATACAACAGACAAAATCATATGGTTTTGTCCCACATTAGAATACTAAAATATTCCGCAAGGAATTAAATCCTTTATGCCACTAAGGCTAATCGGACGATGCTGGAGTGGGAGACCTAAATTTTGCCTATACAGGTATAATTATGATAGAGACCTTTAGCGAGTACCTGACATCGTACAAGCCCGTGTCCTGCGTTTTACGTCCTATCCGAGGGACGGTATATCCAAGGATTTTTTACTTTTACTTTACTTTAAAAATCTTTGGGCCACTGCGTGAGGGGAACCCGCGACCTTTAGTATTTTAGGTTGCTATGCTAACCACTATAACAAAAGTGATCCCCTACCCTACGGTAGGTTTACTTAATTTATACCTTTTTTTACTTTCACTTACCTATATATGAAATATATAGTAAGTTGAAGTATTGCGATCGTGAAAAATTTCGACTTCCGGTTTTCAACGGAAATACACGTTTTGGGGCCCCCTGAGTCAAAATGACCAAGTCCCGCGAAATGGTCTGAGTGTGTGTCTGTGCGTCTGTGTGTGTGTGTGTGTGTGTGTGTGTGTGTGTGTGTGTGTGTGTGTGTGTGTGTGTGTGTGTGTGTGTGTGTGTGTGTGTGTGTGTGTGTGAACAGACTAGCTCAAAAACTATAAACCGTGGGAACCTGAAATTGAGTATTTGGTGTAGGTATATGCCCGCGATGTGAAAGCAAAAATTTCATCAAAATTGCTCAAAGGGAGGGGGTACTTTATTTAATAACTTTTTACGTTTTTTTTCGATTTTCTCAAAAACGGCTCTAACGATTTTGATTAAACTGAGTATTTGATCTATTTATATGTTCTAGCTTTGACTGTAAAAATTTCATCAAAATTGATTAACCGGAGGGGGGACTTTACTTAATAAATTTCCTATCATTTTCATGTGTTTTTTTTATTTACTCAAAAACGGCACTAACGATTTTGATCAAACTGGGTATTTGATGTATGTTGGTTTCATGGTAACTAAATGAAATTTTCAACAAGTGCATAGAGAATTATAAAATCAGTCGACTTAGAGTATTATGCTTGCATTGCCTAATTATCTCAAGTAAAAACTTTTATTTAATAATAAATGAAATTAGTGTTTGTTGTAGGGCAAATGAAAACAAAAATAAGAAATGAATGTGGAAAAATGAGTAACTGAGTGAGAAGTGGCATTAACACAACGCATTAATTTCTAATCTAAGTTGGTAAGTGAAAGTTGTGTTTTGCGAGCACGCACCAGATTTTTTATTAATAATTTACTATGCAGGTAATCAGGTGCCAAAAATCGTTATCAATTATTTAATTTTATTTTTTTTAAGATTACTTTTCCTTTCATATTTTTTTCCTTCTCTATAATATTGGTCATGGGATACATAATCATCTCCTTTGACCCAGAACTCGCACTTCTTAACTAAGTATATATATATATAAATATGAAGGTTGGCCGTGAGCCGTGGAACAGTCAACATCGAGTCCGTGTTAACTTATTTTTCCAGTGGTTAAAATTGATCCGATTGTAATAATATTAGTGCCAGTTATTTGTTCAGTGTTAGTTGTGAGGTGACAAGAATTTCAGAGTGAAATATTAACGAGAACAGTAAAAAAAGAAAGAAAAGAAAATCAATAGTGGTTGGAGATAAGAATAGCAGGAATAAACCAGGAGCTCCCCACCAGCAGGCAACGATAACAGGTAGGTAGGTACCTGCATGTCGCTCGATAAAAATAAAATAAAGACTTTACCCGACTTCTTTACTCCTTCTTCCTCTAAAAAAGAGCAGAAGAGAAGAAGAAGTAATAGTTCGCCTGAGCAGTTAGAGGCTTACAGGAAAGAAAAGAAAATGGATAGAAAGGACACCGGCAGGGAGGAATATGTCGACGATATGTTCAATAAAATGAGCAAATTGCTCGATAAAAAACTGAAAGACTTATCTACTAAATCAGACATAGCCGTATTAGAACAAAAATTAGCACAATATATTGAGGAAAATACACTATTAAAGAAAGAAATAGATTTATTAAGACATGAAAATCAGGAAATACACAGAAGATTACATTTTCTTGAAATTAAGGAAAAAGAAAAAAATCTAATTATAAAGGGTATACCAGAAATTAACCAGGATAACCTAATTGAAACCGTCAATGAATTTTGTGAAAAGGCTTTAGGGATAAAAGACTTGCAAATACCAGATGCTTATGTACCAAAATGGAATAAGGAAAAAGAAAAATGCCAAATCATTGTAAAATTTAATACGCTTAGGGATGTAAAATCCGTACTAAACAATGCCTATAAATTAAAGAATACTGGAATATGGATTAACAGAGATTTAACGTATAATGAAAGAAAGGTCAGGAAGAAATTATTAGAGGTAAAAAGTTTGATTAAAGAGAAAGACAAAAACGGAATCGTGCAGATAAGGCGAAATTATTTAATATATAAGAACAAGAAATTTTTCTGGGATGATAAAGATGGTCTGCTAACTGAAAACTTAAGTGACATAGAAATTATAGAATCACTGTCCATACCTATTTCCATTAAAGTAAAAGAAGGGCAAAAAAACTAGCGAGGGAACTAGAACAAAAAAACCAAGACAAGAAAGAAAAAACTGAAGATGTTTACAAACTTTTGTGTTATAATGTTCATGGACTTATGAATAAGGTCGAGCAGGTAAATTTTTTTAGTTTTCTTTTTAAGTACGATCTTTTTATTTTATTAGAAACATTTATCGAAGAAAAAGATCAGCACTTTTTTAATAAATATTTTTCACCATACAAGCTCCAGTGGGTAAAAGCAAAAAGAAATTCAAAATTTGGGAGAGCAATAGGTGGTTGTTTAGTGGGAATTAAGAAAAATAGTATTCTTGATACAAGATGTAATTTTTTAAATATTGAAAACTTCAATGTTATTGAATATAAAAGTGAGGCAGTCAGTTATCTAATTGTGCCCATATATTTGAGAGATGAAGAGTGGAATACAGAGGTTGATAAGTTATATAATCTTCTCTCCAAATGTTCAAACTATAATATTATCCTAATCGGAGATTGTAACGTTAGAATAAGTAACTGTCAAGAGCTCCCAACAGAAATTAGTAAAACAGAATTTAAATTCTCATTAACTAGGAAATCGAAAGATAACATTAAGAATGCTAAAGGTAATAGATTTTTGGAAATATGTGATGATTTTAATTTAATCATAATGAACGGTAGAACACCTGGAGATGAAGAAGGGGAGATAACATATATTGGTTACGGTCAGGGTCCAGGATGTTCTGTTAATGACATTTGTGCAGTTTCTTTTGACTTAACTAACATTGTAAATGATTTTCATGTATTACAAGAAAACTACTCGGATCATTTCCCTATTCAGATTTCATTAAATTCAGATGTAAAAAATGAAATAGAACAATGGCTACCATTATTACCTAAACTCATATGGTCAAAAAATGATAACCTATATTACAAAACCAACCTACAAAAATTGATTGAATTAGAGGATTATTCAACCTTAAATACTCCGGATTTGATGATAAATGATATAAGAAGCAAAATAAAAGAAGCAAGTAGTCTTGGTAACAAATATAGCAAGCATTATGAATTAAATAATAAAAATCCGTGGTATGATTGGGAATGCCGTAATGCTCAATCTCGATCATATAGGTTATTAAACTTATTTAGAAAAACTAATTTTACATGGGTGAAAACAATGTACCATGAGACCAACAACAGATACAAAACGTTATGTAAAAAAAAGAAAAAGGATTTTTATTTAAATAAATGTAATGAGTTTAAATCAGTAAAAGATAGCAAACAATTTTGGGGACTAGTTAAACATTTTAAAAGGAGTGATTTTGTAATAGGTTCAGATATCAGAGGTGATGATTGGGTAAAGCACTTTTCTTCTTTGCTCAATAATTATATGAACCCTGTGTTATTTCACTATGCACCACCACTAACTGTCATAGAATCTTTAGATAAAAAATTTACAGAAGAGGAATTAACAATAGTATTAAATAAGGCAAAAAACGGGAAAGCAGCGGGCCTCGATAGAATAAGCTACGAATTCTATAAAAACAGTCCAGGAAATTTTCAAAACTTGCTACTACTTTTATTTAACCAAATTTATGAAACAAGTTCAATACCAGAATCATTTAGAAAATCAATAATATTCCCATTACACAAAAAAGGTTGTATTAATTCTGTAGAAAATTATCGAGGCATAACATTTTCAGATGCCATTTATAAATTATTTACTGGTCTATTGCTTCACAGATTACAGTTATGGGCAGAAGAATGTAATATTATTCATGAATCTCAGGCAGGATTTCGAAAAGGGTACTCCGCAGTTGATAATATATTCAGTTTAATTAATATCGTAAAACTCATAACAAGCCAAAAAAGAAAAAAAGTTTATTGTTTTTTTGTTGACCTTAAATCAGCGTTCGATGCACCAGAGAGAAATGCAATTTATTACAAATTGTTTAATTTAGGTGTCTCTACAAAATTTATTAAAGCACTGGAAGGCATTTACGTAAATAACGAGTCGGCTGTGTGGACAAATAAAGGATTAACCAAGAGCTTTAATACTAGCCAAGGCCTCAGGCAAGGGTGTTTACTATCACCGACCCTCTTCTCTCTGTTTATCAACGACTTGCACGATGCACTCGGGGGCGGCATACATATAGGAGCAACCAATATCAGATGTCTCAAATACGCCGACGATATTGCTATCATCGCATCTAGTGTAAATGACCTGCAGAAAATGATTAATAATCTACAAAACTATTGTTTAGAATGGAAATTGACCATCAATTTGGAAAAGTCAAAAATAATGATATTTAGGAATGGAGGTAAACTGGCAAAAAATGAAAAATGGAAAATAAATGATCAGTATATTGAAATAGTTAATTATTATAAATACTTAGGGATTGGATTAACATCACAATTATCACTTACCAAACATTTTAAAGAGAAACTCAGTACCTCAAAATTTGCAATATTTCAAACCTACAAAACATTAATAATGAAAAAAGAAGTACCTCTTACGGCAAAATGGCAAGTATTTAATGCAGTTGCAAGATCGATAATATGTTTTGGTTGCCAGGTCTGGGGATTCCAAGAATTTAAATTAGTAGAACAATTATTATTATTCTTTATCAAAAAATTATTTAATTTACCAAAAAATAGCCCTAATTACATCATATATTTAGAAACTGATACCTCTCCATTATTTCATTACACCCTCTGTTTACATTTAAAGTATCTAAGTAAAACTCTGGATCTTCCTGACTCAAGATGGCCCAAAATTATAGCCAAGACGATTATAATGAAAAAAATTTATTGGGTTCAAGAACACTCAAATATTATCAACTCCTTATCTGGTATTGAACAAATTAATTATAACAATAGCTGGAACATTAAGAACCAGATAGCAATAATTTTAGACAAATTAAAACATAATTTTAAATCTTATTTAATTCAGTCATCACGTACATCCAAATTTCACGAGTTATATAAAGAATTAAACATTAATCTGGGAGAAAACAGTTATTACTCAGATAAAAATAATTTTCATTTTATTAAAACTATTCTTAAAGTACGGGGTCAATTACTGAATTTGAACTATTCTGTTGGGCGTTTAGAAGAAAGCCATAAATGCACATTATGTAACCTGGGGCTAAATGAAGACTTATACCATTTCCTAGCTATATGTCCTATTTTGATGGAGTTTAGGATTAAGTGGTTCGGACAAAGCATTCTTGATAAGGATAATGTTGTTGAATATCTAAATGGAAAGAACTGGAAACAATTATATTGGTTTACCATAGAAGCTGTTAAATACAGACAAATTTTAATTAAGGAATTTAATACACAATAAAAATGTAAAACAAAATATATTATTTATATTAATTAGCTTTATACGTCAAAGGATAAATTATCATTTATTTAATGTTTGATTAATATGTACAATTATGTATTTCGTTTGAATGCGGTTTTAAAAACAATAAGAATATTGAAAAAGTGTGGTCAACCCGGCGGACGGACATAGTCCATGCCTATATGTTTATGTATATTATGAACTTTTATTTTGTGTCTTTATTTTGTTAAATAAACAGTTTATTATTATTATTATTATTATATAAATATGAAGGAAGAAAGAACAGGACAGGAACAGACAAAGAACAATTAGTGGAAGATTTATTGGAATGTTTATATTAAAGCCACTAAGACGACTTTTCGCTCCTTTTGGAGTCCTAATTGCAGCTTTAATTAGGCAAAGGCTGGGTTCAATTCTGGCCAATATATCACAACTTTCCCTCAGCCAAGTTCCTCCCCCCTGGGCCTCTTCTCGTTATGAGATTTCATTTTCCATTTAGTTCGAGCACCGCACCGCAGGAGCTTTTTATCTCTGCTTTCTTTGTCCTTTGAAATCCTTCAAGGGAGGGGGGGGGGGTTTAGGAGTTGAAGATCAAAAAGCGCTCAATTGCCGATTACCTGGAGCGAAATGAAAGGTAGAAATATTAGGTCCTTCTGATATTGGACAAGTTTGTCTTGAAGGTCCAATATTTTTCTTTTAGTATTTAACGTTTCGAACAAAGAAAAAAAATAAATAGCCTTTTTTTATTTTCCCAGATTTCTTCCTTACATTATTTCTAATATTACGATCGATCTTTTCTTTAATGATTGAAAATATTATTAACACGTTAGGTGCGTTAAGAACTTGAATTGAACGGTACCGGTCCCCGGGGTCAAACGGCTGGGATGAGCCACAGACGATGTCGGGGGTCGGGGTCCGATGGGAATGCTTTGACAAAAGCAAAAAATAATAGGCACAGGACCGGCCGATACAGGGTTTACGCCTCACTTTATCGAAAATCGGACCTCAGAGTTCGATTCTAAAAAACAACAGAAGTTCAGCTGTTAGCAACATTATCTGTACTAAAATGCAAGAATCTCATTAAAAATCGACTAAATTGAGTGTTTGATGTGTTCAGCCTTTCAGATATTTTCATGTGAAAATCGGCTGTTAAGAAGGGAATGTAAGACATCGGACCCCGGGGACCGATGCCGCACCTAACGTGTTAAGGTGATGTTTGTTTGTTCGTTTAACGTCACTTTATGCCACTAAGGCTAATCGGACGATGACACAGTGTGAGTCCTAAATTTTGACTATCCAGGTATAATTAGGATAGAGATCTTTATCGAGTACCTGACATCGCATAAGCTCGGGACCTCCATTTTAAGTCCTATCTGACTGACGGCATAGCCAAGGATTTTTTACTCCCTTTAAAAGATCCTAGGGCCACCGCAGGACGCGAACCAGCGACCTTTAGTATTGTAGGTTGCCATGCTAACCAATACACCACGGACGACCCCATTTTTAAGGTGACGAAGATTTTAATATCAACACGTTTACATCGGCGTGTACCACCGGTGGCTAACACTTTACTGCCTTATCGGGCGGCGTGTACCACCGGTGGCTCACACCAGAATGCCGCCTCTGCCAAATAATTAGATCTTTACACTTTGACTGCCGAAAAAGAATACATGAGAGTCTTGCTCTCGGTTTTTTAACTATTTTAATATTTGATTCTCTGACAAGAGAACAGTTACTCAGTTTCAGGTGACATGACACCAAGTGTTAAGAAAGTAGAAATAATTTTCTAATAGCTGAAAATTAAAATAATGAAAATTTTACGAAAAATTAATTAATTTTTATATTTATCTCTATATAAGAGTCTATATATATAAGAGGCTATGTCCTGACAGACAGAATCAACGCAGAGCAAAAACTACTAATGATAGAAACTTGAAGTTTAGAATTTAGATTTTAAACGCGATGTAGGTAACCACTAAGAAAGGAATTTCAAAAATGTAACCCCTAAGGGGCTTAAATAGCGAAATTGTAGTTTAACTCTAACGGAAATCTATTTTTGGGATTTTAAATCATATGTTTTTTATTTGAATGTACATAGATTAAAAGTTAGAATATTATTTAAATAGACATTCACATAAAATATGGCTACTGATTATTTAAATATTAGTGGTTATCAAATTATGCACACTGTGATTCCCATGATTGGGGATGGTGCGTGTTTATTTCGATCTCTTCTCCATATATATAAGAGGCTTTGTCCTGACTGATAGAATCAATGCAGAGCAAAAGCTATTAATGATAGAAACTAGAAGTTCGGAATTTAGATTTTAGGTAACAGCTAAGGAAGGAATTTCAAAAATGTAACCCCCAAGGGGTTTAAATGGATAAATTGTCGTTTAACTCTAACGGACACCTATTTTTGCACTTCGAAAAAAAGAAAAAATTTGATGAAAAAGAAAAAAGAAGGGTTCACGACGAGTAAGCATTTTTTTGGAAGCCGGCAGCTTCCCCTTCCAAAATTCCACCTACCGGAAGCTCTGATCCCTGTTTTGTTGTGAATATATAACATATTATATTAAATCAATACCAAGATAATGATCACAGAATTGATTTTAAAGGCTCGCGGGCAATGCTAGTATTCATATACTTATAAACGTATAAACATTTATTTTTTAATAAGAATTATAATCAATATCATATTATAAACATAACTATTAGAATAGTGTTTTTTATTGTTTATTTTATTACTGTTGATTGCCAGTATAGCATAATGCCCTGGAATAATATGGAATGGCTAGAGCGAACAGCATTAAACAGTCCCAGCGTGAACGTGTTAATCTAGTCAGATCTCAAATGATTAAGTTACTTCATCACACTTATAGCAAAAGAATAAATTAATTAACCAACAAAAAACAAAATAATTTTGTTTACTTTAATATAAGTTTTTTAGTATATTTGTCGAGGTACGTAAAACTGAAAAAAACAATTGCTGAAATAAAAAAAAGACAGGAAAAAACAAAACATAAAACCACCAAAATTTATCGGAATTAAGCTGTAGAGTTTATTTTTTCGACATGAAAAAAAAAATGCACAATGATGAATGTACGCTGCTCCAAAAAAAATGAATGATACTAAAGAAAGCGGGGAGCTATATAATCGTTCAAAAAAAGATGGCTTTTACTTTGGAGGGGTTAATCCTTAACAAGACGGAGCTCATTCTAAACCGCTTAGCGGGAGATAAGAAAGATTTTTCTTCAAGCGGATCCCCCACCCCAACCAACACCAACACCACCACCAGTAGCAGGCTCGTTGAGGAAGGTGATGGTTCCCTCCCACTTGTTGCTTCCACCTGTTAGCGAGGTATTAAGCTTCCATTTTCATTATATTCTCTTATTTCAAAGTATTTATCTTGCTCCTAATCTCATCACAGCTATAAGCAGTTCATTCAAAAATTATATTTCCTTCTATTAATATTCAACTGTTACTCTTTATGATAGGTTCATTCATTGTCAGGATTTCCAGTTAACAGTAAGGTGCGGTATCGATCCCCGGCGTCCGATGTCTTACATTCACATCAAAATGTCCGAAAGTCCGAACACTTCAAACACTCAATTTAGTCTATTTTAAATGTAAGACATACATGAGATTATAGTATTTTAGTTCGGAAACTGTTGCTAACAGCTGAAATTCTATTGTTTTTTAGAATCGGACTCCGAGGTCCTATACCGGCCCTGAGTAATGAAACAAGACTACTGGACGGCATCACCCTTCCGCGTCCGATAATATTGCAACGACTACCTTTATGGTTATCTTTAATTTTATGTGTTCGATTTTATACTATGTAGTTCTATGAGGTGCGGTAAAATGAAAACATTATATGTGTAATCAATATATATTATAAAGCAAAGTGTACAATGTGCGTGCCGAAAAGGCTCAAAAACGACTCCACGTAGGATTAAGGAAGTTATATCATATTTTAGCCACATAACCCCTAACGGAGAAGAAGGTTTCCGTTTTTCTCTTAAGAGTGCAAAATTGAAGAGAAAAGGACTGGAATTTTACGCCTCTCGCACCATTTAATTGATTGAGATACGAGTTTAGGAATGAAAAATTTAGTTCGAGCTCCAGACTACCAGGAAGCGCTAGGGTGCGTTTCACTCAATGTTTATTGTTTATTCATCCTCATGTTTATTGTAAAGGTTATATATTTTGTCAGCTTTTCTTTTTAAATTACTAAAATATTAAGCGAAAATAATTAGTTTCTCCTTGGCTTTCAAAATAAAATAATGATTTTACATCTCTGCAATCAATTAAAAAACCAACTGGATTCCTTAAAAAATTAGTTTTCTCATAAGAAGGCAGTATAGAAGTATTCACTGATCAGCACATTACATTTAATCAATATATAATATATACCTAAGTAAATTTAATGCAATATGAGTGAACATTTCTTAGTAGTACAGTGAGCGATAAAATCAAACATAAAAAAATAGATGAATTGACTGAATATAAATCAAAAATGAAAAGTTTGAAGTGTTTTTATTGTATTTATGAAAAAGAAGTTGGTTTGGTTACTAGGTATGATGAGCATTCCAGTTGACAAAACGTCTAACTCCAATAACAGCATTCAAGACTTTATCATCCCTCATAGTTCAAGATAAAAAGAAATATGATGAAAAAATTGTGCCTTCAAGTAATTTTGGTTTTTACTTTGTAATAGTAGTAAGATTCGAGATATGCAGAAACCGTCCAAATTACGGGGGGATATCTTAAGGGAGGTTGAAATGGAAGAAAGGTCTTAAAACAAAGTTTCTATGAATCTTCGGTAGTTCCTATACTTCTGGATCAAATAGGACCATCATAGTAGTCGGCGCTTAAGTTTTACTCAAAATATAATTTTTTTAACTGAGATACCAGGTTTTTCAACAATAATCTCATAACTTATAATCTGTTGACTACTTGGAATGGGCTTATAGGATTCAGAATCACAGAAACCATCAAAAACGATGCATAACTCGACAAAGTTGCAGAAAATTAATTGTTCACTTACCATCTTCAACCCCCTGTAAATTATACATGGTTCCTTATTTGGGCGGACTCTGCAGATCTCAAGTCTGCAGAATATTGATACCCAAGATAAAACCGAATTTTCAAGAAGGTGCTAATTTTGTTCCCTATTTCCTTTAATTTTAAAGTTTTTCTGGTATTAAAACTACCACACAACTACCTGAGCGAAGCCGGGCACCCTAGCTAGTAACATATATATTGTGCCGATGTTTCGACCCGACATTCAGGTCTTCTTCAGGGCTGTCGAGTGAACTGTTGGAGTTCGACTGCCAGTCCACCAGGCAAATTTAAATTAAATTAAATTTCTTTTTAAAATTTATAGCAATACACAATACGACTAAAATTTATTTAGTTAATTAGCAATTTATTATTTATCTTTATCAATTTATTAAAGTCTAACGTGTGCTAATTTTTCCTAAAATATTTTAAAGGGAATGGTATTTTAGGATATTGTTAGTTATCCCTTAGTATGGGTAACTGATATATGGGAGATTTCGGATTAAAGCTAAAACGTGAACGATAAGGTTTCTATTGTGCGGTGAGCTGTTTATAGCTAGACCCAGTCTGAGAGTGATAGCTTTTAACTTTATTTTATGGCGAAAATGTCTTACGTCTGCATATTTTTTATAATGTTAAAATAAAAATAACCTATTATAAAAATTATATGCGGGGTCACCTGTGGTGTAATATTAGCATAGCAACCTACAATACTAAAGATCGCGGGTACATGTCCCATAGTGGCCTTAGGATTTTTTGCCATAGGGAGTAAAAAATATTTGGCTAAGCCGTTCCTCGGATAGGGCGTAAGATGGAAGTCCCGAGCCTGTAAATCTCAAATACTCGTCAAAGATACCTGGATAGGTAAAATTTAGTACTCTCACTGTAGCATCGTCCGATTAGCCTCAGTAGCATGAAAAAATCAAGTAAACATATACCGGAGAAAAAAGTAAAATATTCCGACAACTCCTAAAACATGTTGAGCTCACGCATGCGCAGTGCGCCTTTAATGAGAGACCATTGTTTATTATTAAAGACGTTCTGTTGGTGGGAAAGAATTGTCGACGTGTTTTGAAATATACTGTAACGTTAAAAAAAAAAAACATATGGTTTGGAATGGTTTTATACTAATTGTTAGAACTAGTAGTTGGAACAAAATGTCAAAGAGGTGTTTCTAGCTACGATGTTCGAGTTCCGTCTACGCAGTTCCACGAGATTCTAGACTCTTCTCTTTACGATTATATATAAGGAGCGATGGGACTGCAGAGTTAGTCTGTTTATAGTTGTTTGTTTGTTAAAGAGAAGCTAAAGTGATATCTCTGTGTGTTACAAAGTGTTAAATAATTCGTGTGGCATTGAAAATTTTTGTTTCTCTTTCAATAAAAATCGTTAACCCACATAACTGTTACAATGCATATTTGATTTAAAATATTTCTTCACATGTTAAATAAATGAAGTTTTCAACAACTAAATAGAGAATTATAAAATCAGACGCGATGGATTGCCTATTATGCTTGCATTGCCGAATTATCACAATTAAAAAAATCTGGTGCGATGCACGCGACACACAACTTTCACTTACGAACTTACTTAGATTAGAAACCGACGTGTTTTGATAATATTTAAAAGCCAACTTCACACATTTTTTCCACATTTAAGTATATACTTATATTTGTATATCTCCACAAGTTATAGAGTATCTGTATAGCAAAATTTGGTAGTTCTCAGCACTTTTCGATTCATTATTGCTAATTTATTTATGAAGGGACTAATCTCATCAACAGTTGAGTTTTTTTTACTGCTTGCTTGTTTTTTATTGAGTTGCTTTTTGCAAATACATCGTGAAGGTGAATCGATAGGTGTATTTACGTCTCTTATGCCTTTCTGGAAATCAAGAACGATTATTGCTCCTCTAAAATCGCTTTATATTTTATATTATTTTTATTAATTATTAAAATTGATCTTTTTCATGATACGGTTAATACAATTTTGGCTGTCACATATATATACAACAAATACCAAGTTTGATCAAAATCGTTAAAGCCGTTTTTGAGTATAAAATAAAACACGTGAAAATGGGACAACATTTATTAAGTAAAGTGCCCCCTCCAATAGATCACTTTTGATGAAATTTTGACTGTCACAGCGCGGGCATATTCATACACCAAATACCGAGTTTGGTCAAAATCATTTTGAGTAAATAACAAAAAAAAAAACACGTTGTAGTGAAACAATATTTATTAAGTAAAGAACCCCCTCCGTTTAACTAATTTTGATGAAATTTCGGCTGTAGCATCGCGGTCATATACATACATCAAATACCAAGTTTGATGAAAATCGTTAAAGACGTTTTTGAGTAAATAAAAAAAACACGTGAAAATGATACAAAATTTATTAAGTAAAGTCCCCCCTCCGGTTGATCAATTTTGATGAAATTTTTACAGTCATATCTCGGGCTTATATATAATCAAAATCATTATAGCCGTCTTTGAGGAAATCGAAAACAACTTAAAAAGTTATTAAATAAAGTACCCCCTCCCTTTGAGCAATTATGATGAAATTTTTGCTGTCACATCGCGGGCATATACATACACTAAATACCCAATTTCAGGTTCGCACGGTTTATAGTTTTTGAGCTAGTCTGTTCACACACACCATTTCGCGGGACTTGGTTATTTTGACTCAGGGGACCCCAAAACGTGTAATTCCGTTGAAAACCGGAAGTCGAAATTTTTCACGATCGCAATGCTTTCCTTACTATATATTTCATATATAGGTAAGTGAAAGTAAAAATTTATTTAACAATAAAAATATTTAGTGTAAATTAGCGAGCAAACAGAAACAAAAATAAGTAAATGAATGTGGACAAATATGTGAATTTGAGGCGTTTACATATTAATCAAAACACGTTGATTTCGATTCTAAATTAGTTGGTAAATGAAAGTTGTATGTTGTGCGCATTGCATCAGAGTTTTATTTTTCAGAAACGATTTTTCTCACTTTGTGTCGATTTAGAAACAAAGAAAACTTTGGGAAGACAACTTAGCTGGCAGCCTCTCAAGGAGCTGAGCATTCCCGGGCCAAAGTTTAAAAGAATTATAATCTGCGCGGAAAACAACTAAAAAAAACCTCTTGGCCTAACATCCTTTCAAGTTTCTAAAACAAGATTCACACCAGCGCACAGTGGGGAAAACAGCCAATCTAGGAGTGCAAAAGTCTTTTCGCCTACAAAACTCTTGCGACTTATAGATATGATCTGAAAATGTATTAGAATATATAATATGAAAGGATTAAGATTTCAAATAGAAATTTTCACTAGTCGAATTATTATTTGTTGTCACTGATCCTAAATTATTGTTTTATTTTCAATTCCAACCTTTTGTAACATCGTTTATATTTAATTCTTTGCTTCTAATAAAAATAGTCGATTAAATTATGAAATATTTTATTAATTATTATTAAAATAAATCTTGTTTCTGGACAATTTTCTAAATTTATTTTTCTTTAATTTTGTTATATTCTAAACGTCTTGATTGCCCAATATCAACAAAACAGTAAATCATTTTTCACCAAACAATGTAAACTAAATTGTCCAATTTTTCTATCTGGTTTCTTGGGCTTAATACCAGACATTACTGGCCGGTTTCACGTAAAATATAAATTTCCATTCTTCTTAATCTTTACAACAGAATAGAGCAAGGAAAACTAAGTAAAACTGAAAATTAATACATTTATTTTATAAACAAGTAATAAAAAAAGTGTTTGCTGTAATAAAAAACGCAAGTAAAAGAAAAAAAAGGTTCTGAAAACGATTTATTTTAAAATTGTATTATATTTCATCAATAAATATCATCTAATAAATCATCATCTTCTTCGTCTTCGTCTGGTTCTTCTAAAGTGAGTGACTTTATGTCACTTTCGAAAACTGATTTTCGATTCGATGCTGATCGTACATTTCTCTCTTTCATCAAGCCAATCACTCTCCACTGTTAAAAACCTTTCGACAAGACGGAGGTGCTTTGCCCATTTACTGGCGAGTTTGCTCGTAAAATTATTAATTTTTTTTATCGAGTCTTCCGAAAGAGTTTTCGATTCATCTTCTAATGAGTTACGAATAAAATCTAGAACGCTTGTGTTCTTCTCCGATAAACATTTTTGGCTCCGCCATACTTTAAAAAGTTCTTTTTTCAAAAATGTAAATTTTTCTGAAACAAAAAAAAATTCAAAAATTCATTTAAAAAAAAGTTGCAAATAGTTGCACGGGATTCTTGAAAAAAATCGTTTAATAGTTCAATTAGAAGGTACTATTTTTGGAATCAACGCGAATACGGGCGAATATCAGAGCGTACGATAAAAAAAAGCCTTATTTTTTAAATATTGCAAAAGCCACAATTTCAAAAAAAATTTCAACATTTATATTGTTCTTCTTACCTTCCATTGTAACTGAAGTTTCGTATTATACACTCCAAATAAAATTTTCTTGTACAACTTCTCCCAACAGTGCTTAGAATGAAACTGAGATATTTTGAATAAAAATTGTATTATTGAACTTACTTGAAATAAAGGATTATTATTAGATCGGAGCTCTTGTTTTGTTTTCACTAGACACTTGTGTTTACATATCTAATCTTATTAGGCTTGATATCGCAACTTCAATTTTGGACTTTTGCACTCCTAGATCGGCTGTTTTCCCCACTGTGCAGCGGTATATCACTGTCTTTAATAAAATGAATGTATAAAACTAGTTTACATATTTTGAGTATACTCCTTAGTCAAATAGGGCGAATTTAGAAGAAAAATATGAATAAGGAGATAAAGAAGAGTGAATGTGGAAAAAATGTCTCCTCCGATTGATCAATTTCGATGAAATTTCACTGTCTCATCGCGGGCATATACATACACCAAATACCTAATTGTAGGTTCGTACGGTTTATAGTTTTTGAGCAAATCTGTTCACGCACACACGCACACACAGACCATTTCGGGGGACTAGGTTATTTGGACGCAGGGACCCCAAAACGTGTATTTCCGTTAAAAACCGGAAGTAGAAGTTTTTCACGATCGCAATACTTTCACAGACAATATTTTTCATATATAGGCGGGCGCAATCGAATATAGGGTGCGCTAGTAGTTTTGCAAAATGTCGGAAAGAACGGTGTTAGACCTAGTTGATGTGATAGAGATAATTGGTAATTTTAAAAGACCATTAATTAATGGGCAGGCTATTCTTGATGCAAACCACATATTTACATGTGGAATAATATCTAAAAATAAAAAACAGTTATTTTACAAGCCTCGTGCCTTTAAACTAGCAATCTTAAAGGACTGCCCCATCAAATAAAAGTGGAAATCAAATTTATTAATAATGATAAGCAATTTTCTTGTCATTGTACATGTAAAGCTGGTAGTTCTGGTAAATGCAAACACATCATTGTAACTTTACTCGACGTTTTTCGGTTAGTAATAACATTAATTACCTATTCACACAATCATTGTTATGACAGCTTAGATTCTTTGTCATATTATTTATTTATTTCTCAAAACTTCCAGGCTTCGCATTGAAAACATGGAAAAATTAAGCACAACGGATGTAATACAAAAATGGGGAAAATTAAAAAAGAAAAACAAATCTATGACACTATGGTCTCAATGTTATTTGCATAAAACTAGCATTTTGGAATAATAAAATGTGAATACTAATATTTACCTGGATAAATATAGTCTCTTTCTTTAAAATAAAGACTACATATCGTCATATGTTTCGAAACAGGCTTATCTATTCTTAATTTTACAATCCACACTTTAAGAAGCTTTTTATTTTTTGGAAATGAAAGGGAATGATACGTCTTTTGATTTTCTAATTGAACACTGAGGGACCGAGCAATACCTATTAGATATTCTTCAAATGATTTTTTGCTCAATCGGGTTTTAATTATGGAAAAATAAATTAAAAACCCTCTGAATCCCAGGTAATGGCCCCGCTTTTATCCCCGTTTCTCTAGTTCCTGCAGCGCCGTCGCAGAAGCAGCACCGTCGCTTGCGCCCGCCTATAGGTAAGTGAAAGTAAAAATGAACCTGTCCAATACCAATCAATACCAAAATTAGAGATATGCATTGAAATCGGGGATGAAAAATTAAAACAGTGAATTAATTTGGAAAACAGAGATATATAAATTGCAGGGAAAGTATTTTTTCGGCGAGTAAGAGTTATTGGCTTTGATTTCACGCGATCAAGTCTAATGTTCCATAAGTGGCACTAATCTATTTCTTCTTCTTTCTTGTCCTCCTTTGTGCCTTTCAGCGTGGAGGTGCCTCTGTCCATGCAAACCCAGCCTTTCAGTCCTGAGCCAGCGCCATCATTGCATTCCAGTTTCTGCCTCTTTTCTCTCCCACACTGGAGATGTAGTCTGTCCCTTGAGGCTCCCTCTGGGACATTTTTCATGTTGGTCTGGTCTAAAAGTATTATCTTGCATCCCGGTCCTAATTTATACGACAGAGATCTCTGAACCATCTAAGTTGCCTCTTTTCAAGGATATCCTTTAGAAAAGTAACCCCTAGATCCTCCTTAGTCCTATCATTCCTGATGGGATCCGATTCCTAGATCCGATCCCTTCTGGTTCGGTCCGCTACTTTTCGGAGGTACCTCATTCCCGATTCAGTAACTCTGCTTAGGTGCTCATCTAATGGTACCCAGCTTTTACTTCCATAAATAAGGGTAGCTAGAAGAAGAAGAAGAAGAAAAAGTATTTTTATTCTGGGACGTCATGTCCCCTAAGAATAACAATATATGTACAATCCAGAGTCATTTGTCTGTCTCGTTTAGAACAAAGTTGTTAATTTAAGAAATAAAATAAAAGAGAGTCTCATTGAACAAAAAAACAATAGAATAAGAAATTAGAATATAAGTTGACTAGTTTTCAACCATTTGAACTCAAAAAAATAAATAAAAGAGAAACAAGATTTATGTATACAAACACAGATAAGTATTGCAAATCAAAACAGGTTTCATTATTTTACATAGTTGCGGTAGTTTGAAGATTAAGGAGGTGGAGGAATAATTGGGTTTTAAAAGATGTATTATATATACCACGGATGATAAATGATTTTGTAAAGGAGGCAGTTCGGTAGGAAGGGATGTATAGATTTAAGGTTAAAGATCTGGTATTTAGGGAGTGAATGGAGGAACAAGGTGTAAATAAATTCAGGATATACAGAGGCTTCTTAATTCTGAACGTTCGGAAAAGATATACACCAAGGAAATATTGCCGCCGAAAACTGGGTAGAGCCATTTCAATTCAGCATAGTTACTTGAGACACGGAAGCGCTTGGGGACACCAAAGATAAATCTAAAGGTAGGTAACGAGCTTTGAAGATATGCAGCATAACATTTTTATTAAAGGTTACAACCTTCCTTTTGAGTAAGGCCATTCTTACCGCCCACAGTTAGTAAAGACCTTATTGTTATTTGTTCGCCTAAAATTGATATTCACCTGGAGACTCAGTTCGTCGAGAAATCACTTGTGGAGACGTTCATTCATCATTAAAATTATTCGTGATCAGTTCGCCGATAATTCAATTAATATTATTAACCATAGTTAATTCAAAGAAATGTGTTTTGATTTAATGGATTACAGCCTTTTATTTATTTATTTTTTTTTTCATTAGTTGTTTAATAGTCAGAAGGCCTTTGGTTCATCATTTAACAGAGCTCTTTTATTTGTATATCATTAATTTATGTTAAGTTCTAATAATTATAACCTTTGTTATTCTTAAGATAAACATAATCATCGTTATTTTCAATTGTGATTCAGTTCAACTTATTTACTTTATTTCATCATTTCATTCTCGCATGTTTCACATGCACTTCATGTTTAATTTTAATAAATGTATGTTCTTTTGATGTTATCAGTTATTGAAGTGTTGTTCTTACTAAATTATTTTTCCTTCATTATAACTTTCATTCATTTACTTTGAATTCTATAATAGATGCAACAAATGTACTACCACAAGTTTCCTTTTTGTTATTCTTAGGGGACCAAAAGTCCCAGAATAAAGTTATATTTTCATTCATTTCATTCATTCAAGGTAGCAACGTATAATGTGAAGCATAGATATGAGAGATATTTTTACAAAGGTTTAGAATATATGAGCTCGTATAAATATCATTTTTATGTTTGATAGAGAGCTGTATAAGTATCGAGGACCCTTCAGCAAACAGAGACGAGGAGCTAAGTGGCAGCCAGATTGCCATCCCTTTGCAGTTCCCTGCTACTTTTTGAATCCTTTGATCTCTGCAAGGCAAACAAGATATATTTTCTTACCTAACTCACTCCCTGGGACAATAAACGTCTGTTTTCCTTCACTGATTCTCGACAAGTCTCCACCTTAAGGTAGGTGACACTTACAAAGGTCACATATGTATATACGGTGACATAAAGTGCCATGGTCTGATCAAAATATTTATCATTGATAGGCAAAAAAAAAAAAAAAAACATAAATTATTATAAAAGTGTTTCAGAAAACCCATACAAAATAAAAGCAAATAACTACGGGATTTTGAGAAATCTTATCTATCCATTACTTATCTGGGTTTTAGTAGTTTTATTAAACAAAAATAACAGTTTACAATTGTAATCTACAACTAGATTACAAAAATTAATCTCAATCTCCGGTTGATTCCTCTCCCTCTTCGGTCTAAACCTTATTTTCAAAAACCCTCAGCCTTTGCCCACCCCTCAATGTTAGCGGCCACGTGTCGCGATCATAAATGATCGTTGGAATTTTTTGAAAGGACCGTTTTTTAAATCCTAATTTTTAAGGCGTGAGGTTATCAATTTCATGCCTAAGGCCTTTAATGTGTAAAATATGTCGCCAAAAAAGTTTTTATATAAGTTTGTGGGATGAAAAATGTCATAACCAGGGTTTGAAATCGATAATTATTTTTTCCAAAATATCATATAGTAATTATTATTTCTGATATTTAATTTTAAAATCATTCTTGATTTATAAATAAAAATTTACAACGATCTTTGATATTTATCAATTGGTTTAAAAATAATGATCACTCATCGAGTGATACGGTATCAAATAAATAATAATGATTAAATTGCGATAAAAAAAAAGTATTGATCAGAAAATAAAAATCACCTTAGCAAATTAATTTATTAATATGTATGAATACCTTATCAATGTACACATTTTAATATTTTTTAAAATAATATATTGAGAGCATAAGATACATTATAAAGTAATTGGAGTTGGAACATAATAAAATAAAACAAATAAGAAGTTTAAAACTTGGCTGAGACTAAGTCTCAAAATACATTTGATTTTAAAGTAATATTTGGTGTAAAAAAAACCTATTCTTCGGAACATCACAATAATAAACTAAAACTTTATATTTCTGATTTATAAAAGTATTAGTCGAAAATTATTATTATTGTTAATCGAAAAAAATTAATTCAAAAATAATGATCAGGTTATGATTGTTTTTAGTTCTAATCAAAAATAAAATTCACTCTCAATAAAAATTATCAAATGATTTTTAAAAATTCCAGATAAAATTTTTAATCAGATTTGATTTTAATTTTTATTCTAATAGTTATCGATTTCAAACCCTGGTTATAACATTACCGAAATTCAGTGAAATCAGGGACGCAAAATTAAAACATTGATTAATTTAAAGCCTTAATCTAGAAAAGCGATGTTCAACTCCTTAGTTATCACAGTATAAAAATGACTCGAGATTCGGAAAAAGAAAAAGAGAGGAGAGGAGTGTAATAATTCCTCATTCCATCAGAAGTTAAGGAAGGGGGGGCGGTGCTTTAGGGGGGTTCAGGGGGGGGGGGTGCTGTAGGAGGGGGGTGCGGCGGAAGTTGGGAGATTAAGAAAACAAAAACAAAGAAAGCAAGCTCGGAAGGAGTAATAAAAACAAACAAGTAGAGTCCGGCTAAAAGAGAACTTGCCTCCGATTGTCTTCGACTTTTCCCTTCTCTTCTATCGCTATCTCCTTCTCTCTCTCATTAACTAAGCATTTTTATCTGTCTTATTTATTCTAAATTTATATTTCAGTGAAAAATCCAGTCTTCCTTTTTGATAATATATATTTTTTAATATGTTAAAACATCACTACGTTTCGAGGCTCATTGCCTCATTTCAGGTGACTGCAACAATATTTTACATGATATTTACAACTTTTTTTTTTTTAAATTTAATTTACAATAATTATAAAATTTGGAACATAAACATTTATGACTTAAAATCCAAAATGTTTATGTTTCAAATTTTATAATTATTGTAAATTAAATTTTAAAAAAAAGTTGTAAATATCATGTAAAATATTGTTGCAGTCACCTGAAGATGAGGCAATGAGCCTCGAAACGTAGTGATGTTTTAACATATTAAAAAATATATATTATCAAAAAGGAAGACTGGATTTTTCACTGAAATATAAATTTAGAATAATAAAAGACCAAAAGGGTTTTTTAAAAAAAGTCTTCCAGTATAGGATAAACTATCAATGTCTTATTTATATTTGAATAGAATAGAACAAAAAAAATTAGGTAAATCTGTAATAATATGGTATTTAAATTTGTATACCAATAATGGGGTCTAGTTTGTTTTAAGATTACATTGTAATTACCAATGATTTTTCTAGCAACTGTTTTAACTAGTGTAATCTAATGGGGTGTATAAACAAAATGACCGTTTTCCAATCAAATATTTGGCTGTCTAAGAACACTTGGACCGTATTTTCAACTTCCGCAAAATAATCAAATTTTTTTCCCTGATTTAAATTGTGCCATCGATTGAAAAAAGTAATAACCCGATGGTCCAAGATCTGGACTATATGGTGGATGAGGCAGGAGTTCAAACCCATGTAAGTTCTGTAAACCTTTCTTTGGTTCGACGGTTCCTCTTAGCTAGATTGTTAAGGAGTAAAATCGTCAGGGACCAGTCTACTGGTCTTTTTCACCTTCCCCATTGAGAGAAGATGGCGACTAACAGTTTCTTTCGACACACCACACTTCCTGGCAAGTTCGCGAGTATTTTTGGAAGGATTTGACTCAACAGCTTTCTTCAGAACCTCACCAATATCCATTAATAGTCGACCGGTGCCTTTCTTCCTCTCCCAACGTCGTATCTTCACTTATAAATTTTTCAAATCAACGCCGCGCAGTGAGCTGTTTAAGGACACTCCCTCCTTCATATTTAATAATTTCACGAGCTGCTTCAGCGGCTGTGAATTCCTTTTTCCAGTAATTTCTAAAAAATTAAGAGAATTTCGTAGGACACTGTCATGTTTCTTCTTCGAAATGACAAATTAAACTGAGGCTTTTTTTGACGAGCATACGCGAGTCAAGTATTAGTAAACAGGCTTAGAGAATTTATCTAAAGGGATTATTAAGTATTGATAAATAGCTGATAAAATTAAAATATTTACAGACTTTTGAACTCTGGAATTGATAAAACGGTCATTTTTTTATACAACCTATTACTTATAACGTAATATGGGGAATATTACTATTATAAAAATAAATTCCATTCAAAATTCCACCATTTTGGTTTGATTTTTTTTCACAAATTGCGAAATGAAATCAGGTTAATAATGTAGAGAGTAATTCTCCATTTCTCCACTGCCGATTTGTCCAATAAGAAAAAAAAAAAAATGTGTGTCGAGATAAGCCCTGGCCTGACAGCAGAAAACAAGCCACAAAGCAAAGTTGCCGGAAAGTACAAGATAAAATCTTAAAGCATTTAAGAGAGAGGTCGTATCTACAGCCCCAATGGTGGACTCTACCACAGCACAGTACCACACAGAGGGATGGACATTAACAGGGATATTATACATTAAATAATAATCCTTTGATGAGGTCCGCTAATGAGAGGATGAGGTCAATAGATGAGGATGGGGAACCGATAAGAAGAACGAGGCTGAGTCAGCGAGCGTGCCTAATCAGCCCGTGCACAGCTGATAAGTCAATTACCCGCCATCAGCTGTTTTATACAAAGCCTCCTTCATTTAGCCCCCCTCCCAACCACCAATCAAACCCCCCTTTACAAATATTTTCCTTGTCGGATCTTCTCACGCTTCATTTATTCCATTTTAAAAGGAAAAATTATACTTGCGCGTCAGCGAGTCTTTTCGGGTTGAGTAATGGATTTATTTCATTTACTTAATAAACTGCTTGGGTAATCTTATGTTTCTCAATTCATATTTTGGATTTCTTAACCCTACGTCTCACATAGGGACAGATAATCAATTTACAACGACAAAAATATAAATTGGGATTATTTTTGATATTAAATATATACTTTAAATATATCAAATAATTTATAATTATAATATTATTTTAATTTAACCATTATTGTGGATTAACCAGATATTTTTTAAATTATTTTAAATAATTTATTTTTGAAGAGAAAAGATTTGGCTCCGCCGGGAATCGAACTTGGGTCTTCGGCGTGACATGCGCGGTATGCTATCCATTACACCACGGAGTCGCTTCCAAACGGTGCCAAAAATTGTCACCGTAATTGTTTAAAAATTGACGAACGTCATAAGATGCCCAAAATTGGACAAAAATTGTCCATCTCCCGTAAATACTCGCAAAACTTGCGAGATCGTGGGAGAGGTGTCAGTGAAGAGGAAGGTTTGGCACCGTTTGGAAGCGACTCCGAGGTGTAATGGATAGCATACCGCGCATGTGACGCGGAAGACCTGGGTTCGATTCCCGGCGGAGCCAAATCTTTTCTCTTCAAAAATAAATTATTTAAATTAAATAGTATAACACAAAAGAAAAATATACAAAAATTAGTCGCTATCTCAACCTCTGATGGTCACTGACCAAGAGTATGTTGTCTTAAAGGAAATGTGTTTTTGTAATTTTGTTCAATAAAAAAGGCATTAAATAAAAAATAAATAAATAAAAATATATAATTAATAATAATAAGACCCTTTATTGCTTCAAAGTTTTTACACTTTGTAGCAAGGAGATGGCCTCCTTGCCCTCCCTTTCTTACAAAATATTTAAGTAAACTATAGGACAAGAGACTTAAAATGAAACAAATATGTACCTACTAAAAGTAAAAACAGAAAGAATTTTTTTTTTTAAGATAGGTACATGTTAGCAATATCTTTAGATTACATTTTTTTTATAATACTTTTTTTTATGCAATTATATAATATGAAAAACACGGTATAGTCTTATCTTATATTCCTGAAATATTCTAGTATAATATAAATACTATTATAAAGAACAACAAAAAAATTCTTTCAGCTAAAGTAAAAGAAAATGTTAACTCTAGAAAATACATATATATCAAATAAATAAGTACTTATAGAAATGGATAGTGAGATGTGTACTCAGCCACTATTTTGAGAATAATTATCTAACCTCAGCATCCTCATCCTCTTCATCCATATGATCATAAGCATTGTCATCATCTTCAATGTCTTCATCCACAGCCCCATCATCATCACTATCAGACCAGTGATCACCACGACACATAATTTTGACAAATATTTTGACCAAAATTTTTATATGTTGTATAATCTGTTCGGAAACATTATCACCATATTTATCTAAAATATACTTTATTAACTCTTCATTACATTTAGATGATGATAATTTATAAAACTGCTCATTTTTCTACGCTAAAAATAATTCTCTTCTCTTAATCTTTATTTCCTTCAAGCAGAGTTGGGCAAAATGTAGTTACAAATACTAACTTCTAACTACAACTACTTTGGTTTGGTTGTAGTTACAATGACTAACTACAGTTTGTAGTTAGTATTTAAAGCTGGCAACTACATTTTTTAACTAGTAGTTAGTAGTTAAATTTTTCCAATTACCAACTACAAGTTAGAAAAAGTAGTTAGAATACTTTAACTTCTAACTACAAACTGTAGTTGGTAATTACAATTATTTAACTACTAACTAATAACCAAATATGATGACTATCCAAATATTATTAACTTCGGAATATTAGTGAGCTTGCTTTGTTGAAGTACTGCAAACTATTTGGAAAAGGGAGAGCGGCGAGAGAACTTCATAAAAAGATATATACATAGCATTTCCAAGTCAAAAGCAACCTTTTTTATTTCAAATTCAACCTTGTCCAAGTCAAATTCAACCACTCCTTCATATTTGCCCGGTCTACATTTCCAGTTTTTATTTCCCATGCGCCCCCCCACCTCTAAAATACTATAAATAAATATTCTTTTCAAAAACCCCATCCATGATAACATAATATTGGATCCCCAAGTGAAAGAAAAACGAAATTCAAACCTTTTCTTACTGCGCCCCCCCCCCCACCAATAGAATATAAAATGAATATTTTTTCAAAAACACCGCCCCCAATAACATAAAATTGGACCCCCGTGTGAAAGAATCGGAAAATCTAACTATTTTCCAATGCACCCCCACCCCCACTAAAATACAAAATGAATATTTCTTTTTCAAAAAATCCGGCCCCAATAACATAATATTGGACCCCCATGTGAACGAAATCGAAATTCAAACTATTTTCTAGTGCGCTTGTTCCAACAAGCAGTCCTGGAATGGCAGCCATGCCCCCCCCCCCTCACTCCTTCGATTCTATTTTTATTTGGTTGGTTACGGAACAAGAGCCCATCGAAGGAGAAAACAAAACAATTAAATTGTAAACAAAAAGAAAGGAGAGCATGAAAATTAGTTCAGGATGGTTTTTAGAACAAACCTTCCAAAAGTAGTTAAAAAGTCTACCATTGTAGTTAATAACTTTTTAACTACCAACTTGTAGTTGGTAGATAAACATTTTAACTACTTCTTCTAACTAGTAGTTAGTAGTTAAAAATTCTAACTACTTTTACTGTAGTTGAAAAAAGTAGTTGTACATTTCTAACTACCAACTACTAGTTAGTAGTTGCTCCGTGCAACTACTTAACTAGTAGTTAGTAGTTAAAAATGTAGTTAACTACTGGAAATAGTTAACTACTGCCCAACTCTGCCTTCAAGGCGCGGTCACCAAGACTTCCTGAAAAGAAAGAACTCATTTAACTAAAGGGGGAAACAGGGGGACGAGTAACCTACATTTTCATATTCGTCATGAGGTATGTTTCAAATTAATAAAGAGATGGCGGTGTTCTCTGCGGAACTTTTTTTATAGTGCTAGCTAAAGTTTTGCATTTTAATGTATTTTAATCGAAAAATAGTATTTCATAAAACATTTATAATACCTACCCTATGTAAAATAATTATGTTAACGATGATTGTACATTAAAGTACGTACCTGAAGCTTGAATATCCATATCGAAATAAGTGAGATTTTAGATTTAGGAAAATAATACTGGCGTATTTAATCCGTTTACAATCCAAGAGCAACTGGCCTGTATCAACGTGTGAAAGATAAGACAACTTTAGACCTATGCCCTGGGTTAATCCTGTCGTCAACTTTATATTATCTCGTATACTATTTAATAGAGATTGTATTGAAGGTATTTTTAACCGGTTTCAGTATAATATTTTTTTCGATCTTTGTCGTCTTAATTTTGACATTTGTCCTTGTTTGCGTCGGGCGCGTCAAGAATGTTGTTGACTGTTGGTTGTATCTATGAGATCATCTCAACCATAATCACCATAAAACATTATTTCATTTTGTTTAAAATTAAACGTTATGTGTTGCACGCAAGTCCTTAAGAATGGAAGCATTAGTTTAAAAAAAAATATATATTTAAAAAATTGAAGAGTAAAATGGAAACAAAAAAAAGATCATGGTAGGTAAAACGAATATCCAAGTAGATAAGAAATAGGATTTTGTTATTACAAACAATGGAAAATATAACTGTATCACGTTTTATCAATACAAATCTTTTAAAAACATTCAAATGAATTTTCAGAATACAAAAAGACTATATGTAAATAACATGTCTGATACAAACGAAAAGTAAGAAAAAATACAAATATTTTATATGAGTCATTTCCAAACTAGAACAATTTGTCCATATACAATATGATGCAATTTAAAGATAAAAAGGCTTAAATAATTACAATGCATTTACATATTCCTGCTTATCCGAATCGAAAATAGTCTTGTATTCCATTCCGAAAAGTAGAAAAATACGACACCGGGCTCTCAGATAATAGGCTTTACAGTAATTCAGATATGAAATAAAATAAGAAAAATATATATGTATATTTTAATTGCTACAGAGACACTAAATCAATAAATAAATAAAAAAAGAAATAGGGAATTGAAGAAACTTACATGAACGGGCGCGTTGTATCACGCAGATTAAAAATAATGGCAAGATAAAACGACAACGAGGGATTGACCGCAACTAACGCTGATGATACAATAATCAATATATATTATAAAGCAAAGTGTACAATGTGCGTGCCGAAAAGGCTCAAAAACGACTCCACGTAGGATTAAGGAAGTTATGTCTTCGTTTAGCCATATGACCCCTTACGGAGAAGAAGGTTTCCGTTTTTCTCTTAAGAGTGTAAAATTGAAGAGAAATGGATGGGAATTTTAAGACTCTCGCACCATTTAATTAGCCTCTCTGAGATTGAGATACGAGTTTATGAATGAAAAATTTAGTTCGAGCTCCAGGCTACCAGGAAGCGCTAGGGTTCGTTTCACTCAACGTTTATTGTCCATTCATTAAGTATGTAATCGTTGTATATTTTTTCAGCTGTTCTTTTTAAATTACTAAAAAATTAAGAGAAAATAATTAGTTTGCGTTTCAAAATAAAATAAGTACTTTACATCTCAGCAATCAATTAGAAAACCAACTGGATTCCTTAAAAAATTAGTTTTCTCATAAGAAGGCTAATATATGATCAGCACATTACATTTAATCTATATATAATAATAAATTCAAGTAAATTTAAAGCAATATGAGTAAATCAAGTAAAATTAATGCAATATGAGTGAACATTTCTTAGTAGTACAGTGAGCGAATAAAATCAGACATAAAAAAAGAGATGAATTGACTGAATATAAATCAAAAATAAAAAGTTTGAAGTGTTCTTATTGTATTTTTGAAAAAGAAGTTGGTTTGGTTTCTACGTATGATTAGCATTCCAGTTTAAAAACGGCTAACTCCAATAATAGCATTCAAGATTTTATCATCCCTCATAGTTCAAGATAAAAAGAAATATGATGAAAAAATTGTGCCTTCAAGAAATTTTGGTTTTCACTTTGTAATAGTAGTAAGATTCGATATATGCAGAAACCGTTCAAATTACGGGGGATATCTTAAGGGAGGTTGAAATGGAAGAAAGGACTTATAAAAACGTTTCTATGAATCTTCGGTAGTTTCTATACTTCTGGATCAAATAGGACCATTATAGTAGTCGGCGTTTAAGTTTTACTTGAAATATAATTTTTTTAACTGAGATACCAGATATTTCAACTATAATCTAATAACTTATTATCTGCTGACTACTGGAATGGGCTTATAGGCATAACTCGACAAAGTTGCAACAAAATTAATTGTTCATTTACCATTTTCAACCCCCTGTAAATTATACAGGGTTCCTTATTTGGGCGGACTCTGCAGATCTCAAGTCAGCAGAATATCGATACCAAGTTAAAACCGAATTTTCAAGAAGGTGCTAATTTGTTCCCTATTTCCTTTAATTTTAAAGTTTTTCTGGCATTAAAACTACCACACAACTACCGGAGCGAAGCCGGGCACCCTAGCTAGTTATCACTAAACATCAGGACGCAATACAAGCCTCATTAAATTTACATCACCTACACACATTGCATGACTGGTTCAAAAAATGGAAATTTAGACTGAATCATGATAAATCAAAAAACATCACATTTACTGTAAAAAAACATACCTGCCCCCCCCCCATTTACATTGACAACAACCTCATACCTCAGATAGACCGAGTAAACTATCTGGGACTTACGTTTGACAGAAAGATAACATGGGGTCCACATGTTAAAATGAAACATTAGACGCTTAGCAAAAGACTGAAACTACTTTATCCACTCTTCTCAAAAACTTCAAAACTGAAACTAAAACAGAAATTAAAGACATATACATACTTACTTAAACCAATATGGACAATATCAAAGATATATGGAACAGCTAACATGATACACTTAAATAAGATTCCAAGATTTCAATCAAAACTTTTACGACTCGTAACCAACACACCACGAAAAACGTGACGTGGTGAACAGATTGTATTCTGTAATGCATTGTATTCTATATTACATTCCATTACATATAAATTTTTCTTTGTTAGATTTCTATATATGTATGATATATAACAAAAAGCTGTATTAATTGATTTTATGCATGTAATTAAATAGTCGTTATGTCGTAAGATGGTCCGCGTAGAAATAAAATTACTCGTTAAAGGGTTTCTGCAATGAGAAAACAATAATTAAAAAAAATAGAAATTGTAATACAAAATAGATATAGCTAAATAATATACTGCTAAATAGATATTAGCTACTTAATTAGCTCTATTATTAATACAAATACGTTTAATTTCATGATAATTTAAAAAATAACAATTGAAAATTTCTGAACTAAAGAGATGAACCAAAGAAGGTAAAATAAATGAAGGCAAGACTTTGGTTTGTGGTTATTTTTATACAAAAAAAAAAAAAAAAACCTTAAAGTCTAATCTTATAATATATAAACATCACTCAGCGGCAGAATATAAAATAATTTTCCAGCGAATTCCAGCTCCAGGCTGTGGGTACGAGGGAGAGGCGGTGTAGGCGACCTAAACTTCAATTACTGACGGGATATGTGAAATAGAGCTAAGGGGAGGGGGGAGATGTTTTTCCAGGAGCAGTGATGACATGTGGGGAACAATATTTCCAGACAAGCTTCGCCTCCAGATATTACACAAACACTCCTCCGCTGGAAACTCGCAGGTAAAAGCTGTAACACAAACTGTCTTGTCTCACAGGGGGGAAAGAAAATATTTAGCAGGGTCAATCCAAAGGTCATTTCTTATTAAAAAATGCGCATATCACACGAAATTTACTTATACCTTTATTTTGAATAGAAACTTTTTAAATCAGATGATTGGAATTGAAAGTAAGAATAAATAGGTATAAAGACTTATTGAAATAAAAAATAAAAAAAAACTTCTTCCTGGGGCCTTAAGAAATGGGTATTTTTTTAATATATATATATATATATATATATATATATATATATGTATGTATGAGCATATAGATATAAAAAATAGCAGTTAAACATTGCAAATAAAAGTAATAGGCTTAAGAAATTTATGTAATTGTTACAAAAATGAACAAGACTTCTTTCGGATTCAGTGCTGCCCTAATCTATAAGATGGCTAACCACAAACCACAAAGACTACCCTTCAATCTATAACAGTGGTGGAGAAGCTATGGCAAGCAAGAAAATTTTACTGACATTTGAATCATTTTGCACACTCAATTTTGTGATACATTAAAATATTTTCCAAAAAAAAAAAAAAGAGATAAGTAACGAAAATCATCACAAAGATCACAACTTTAACGGAGACTCGATCCGCACTCTATCATGGCTTCCGATAGACTCTGTTTTAAAGAATATGATGGATGTAATTATGTATAAGTGCTCGTATTTGCGCAACAGAAAAAAAGGGTTATCGAAGAAAATGTTCACATAAATAAACAAAAACTAACACAACAAATGCACATTGGTATTTTTCAAATTACACGATACAACGATACAAATACTGAAGTGGGGCTGGTGCGTCGTTCACTAAGGCGCCCTTCGAAGTAAGGCCCGATCTACACAGAAAAGGACCCTTTAGAGGGTTTATTTATCCCTGAAGAGCGAGCGCAGCGAGCGGGAGTCGAAAGCTAGAATCTATTAAAGCCAATCAAGGCACTTTTTAACTGAAAAAAGGCGGTGGAAGTTCGATAACATCAAGGTCACATAACCTCTCAAAACATGCCACGCCCATCAGCCCCACTTCAGTACTTTTACCCAAAAAACTATTTACAAAACAACTAACAAGGTTACAAAAAGTATCAACTTTTAGCGATACAGCACTAAAATAACAGTATGATTCCAGCATCAGAGCGAGACCAACTCTCCAATCCGTTCCTTATGTATAGTCTGAATTAGAAGAATCTAGAAGGTTCCGAACAAGCGTAGAATATTGACAAAAATGTTCTAGAACAGTTTGTATTGGTTCCAATAAAAAGTATATAATTCTTCGATCATATGTTTTGTGTTTCACGTTATATTTTTTAATTCATAATTGTTTTTGAGTTTTATGTTTCCGGATTTTATTTTTTACGATAATTATACTCTCTAATTTTGTATTATCTAGTTTTTAACTGATATTTCTCGATTCCCGAACAGTCACGAACACTTTAAGGAACAGTTTGTTCCAACTGTTCAATCAAATAGTCTAGAACTATATTCAACCATTCAAGATTAAAAAAAAATACTGTAGTTAGGATAGGGATCTTTAACGAGTTCCTGACATCGTATAGGCTCGGGACCTCCATTTTACGTCCTATCCGAGGGACGGGATAGCCTAGAATTTTTTACTCCCATTAAAAAATCCTAGGGCCACCCCGGGACGCGAACCTGTGACCTTTAGTATTGTAGTTTACTATGCTAAACATTAACCCCCCTGGCACAGACTTGTGTCCACCATGGGACATATATGATCTCCGCCTTGCTGTGGATAAGCAGAAAACTGGTCGCGCTCCGGGATTAGATGCAATAGATGCAGCGATCTTAATGAACAGCATTCCTTACCTGGAAGATAGGCTCTTGGGAATATTCAATGATTGCCTAGATAGGGGATACTTCCCAACGAAATGGAAGATCGCCGATTTGAGATTACTCTACAAGGGTGGAGGCAGGGACAAGCAGCTCCCTAAGTCATATAGGTCCATATGTCTTCTCCCTGTGATGAGCAAGGTCCTGGAGCATCTTATCTTAACAAGTCTACGACCAGTACTTACTCGAGCCAGTCATCCACGGCAATACGGTTCAACTAAGGGGAAGGGAACCGCTGATTCTTTACTTCAAGTTCGCGCAGACGTTGAACAGAGGGCGGAGCGGTATGTCAAGTTGCTGCTATTTGACATATCCTCCGCATTTGACAGCGTCTGGTGGCCGCGAGTCCTCCACCAGCTACAGAAGTACTAGGCTCACAGGAACTTATATACCCTCAGCTACCTCCAGGATAGGTCCGGTGAGATAAGAGGCACCTCTTACGAGTTTGAAGCTTCTATAGAGAGGGGGTGCCCTCAAGGATCAGTCCTTGGCCCAGCGCTTTGGAAGCTGGTATTTGACGAGTTGATGACCTTGCGGCTATAGTGGCGTCTAATAGCAGAGCCGGAGTAAAGCAAGAAGCTGAACGATGCGCCAATGTAGTCAGGCAATGGTGTGAGGCTAAGAAATTAAAGATGGCCGCGGCAAAGACTCAGGCCATCCTCCTGAAAGGCCAGACAGATAGGGCGCACCCTATAATTCTGGATATTGAGGGTATCAGAATACGTCCAAGTGAGGTGGTCACTTATCTAGGATTCAGATTCAGTGGAAGATTTAATATGACCCCTCATTTGGACTACCTCGGGAATAGGGTGGCCCATACTTTGAATGGTCTGAGTCACCTGGGGGGCGCATTTCGGGGACTCAGATACCCAGCAACAATGACCATTTATAATGGGACAATCCTGGGCATCCTAAGATATGGCTCCCCTGCGTGGTCCCAGAATCTCTCACACCGGCAGAAACGAAGATTGGTGACGTTCCAGCGCACGGCTCAGTTTCGGGTCACTAAGTCGTATCGGACAGTTTCTCACGAGGCGGTGCAGGTCTTAGCAGGAGGGGTTCCTCTCGACCTTATCCTGCGGGAAGATCTATTGAAATGGAAACTCAAAACAGAAGGCTCAGCAGGTCTACCGGTAAATATCCAGGTAAGGATTACAGAGGATCCAAGACAATGGAAAAAGATTTTACATGAGGACACAATAGAAGAGTGGAATCGGCGGTGGGTGACATCTACAAAAGGTTTCTTCCTTAAGAAAATATTTCCCCACCGTTCAGGATCGGTTAAAAGCAAAGTGGGTCCTCCCGGATTATTGGGTGTCGCAATTCCTTACAGGGCATGGGGCCTTCCGATCCAAGCTACATGGCTTTGGAAAGGATATTGATCCCCTGTGCCCTGCATGCAGGATACCGGAGAAGGCTGAGCACATTGTTTTAAACTGTACCGTTTTCGAGGAACTAAGGGCTAAGTTAATGAGGGAAGCTGAGCTCTATGTTCTGACAGAAAACAACTTCCCTGAACTAATGGAAGAAAGGAACTACCCTTACTATAAGGAATTCGTGTACGGGTGGAAATATATTGTGGGACCACAGCTCTTCAATCTCGAGAGGAGAGGACCAGAACTGGGAAGACCACCATAGTAAGAACTTAAAGCGGAGGAAACCTGAAATGAGAAATTAGGCAAGGTCCATTCTGCTCGTTGGGAAGATAGAACGAAGAAATGAGATGCCAGGAATGGGTAGCATCCAACTTTTCCGTTTTGCCAACCAGGCAAGGTAGGGCTGCAAAATAAATATGCTAAACATTACCCCACAGGTTACCCCTATTTATAATTGTATTCTAAACTAAATCATATAATGTTTCAATTGTAACCTCTTGAGTTAATTATGGTGAAAGATATCCACCATATTCTAACTCTTGCGCTAGAATTATTTCATTAAACTTGAAGATTGTGATTTAAATAAAAGTGATTCTAAACTTTTTACTGGTACTGTAACTAATACTAATGAGGACGTTGATGACCTTGAGAGCTTTGCACTTTTAATGACAAACTAATTCATTAATAATAAATTGCCCTTTTTTTTCCCTCCTCAACCTCCCCTTTTAGACTATGCAGGTATTTTTCACGGGCCAGGAGATAGAGAGATAGCGGAGGTCATTCATTGAATCACACCGACACCTGAACCAAAATTCTTAACCTTCTTCCGGGCGCGCCTCCTAACATAACCTAAGCAGGCGCGTGACGGTAATTTACCGCATCACCAGTTCTACGCCTTTTTGCCTCAAATCTTTGCCAAAAATATTCAAATTTCTGCATTTTCATTTTTTTAAAATACATTGACCTATAAAGTAATGGAATTAAAAGAAGAAAAGGCTTGAATAAAATTCAAACTCCGTTTTTTACATGTCTTATAAATATTAATGAAACATGTAAACTATAAATATTATTTGCAATAAAACTGTATATTTATGACATTGAAGAACAAAAGTAAGCAACAAAAAAGTTAAAAGTGTATAATTAAAATTTAACTTGCTACCATAACACATTTAAACGTCGTCATAAAAATTAACTTAGAAAGAAATGATCAATTAGACATATTTTAAGGAAGAGAACATTTAGCATCACAAACACTAGAAACAAAAAAACAAAAACTTCGAAAGGAAATAAGCCTAATAGACACTTGGTCAAATTTTTGAAGAGAGAACAGAAATATTGTCAAAATTAAATCTCCAATAATGTCTCCTATGATCATGGTAAGAATGTAGTCAATAAAATTATAAAAAAGCATTTATCATATCAAATAAAGATATTTACATTAAAATTATTTATTTTGAATACTTACATTAAGCTCTGTATTTTCAGATAAAATAAGATACGTAAATGGGCACGCGACGGTAATCTACCGACACCCGGCACTCTCGGAGTTAAAACACTCAAAGAGAAAAGACACTTCTCAGAACATGTTGAATTTGGACTCAGCGGTGAGTGATAAGATTCAATTAGAGAATACATGCCCCTCCCGGCCACCTCTGACTTGCCTGATAACACCTGCACGAGATTTTTTAAATGTGACGGTAAACTACCGCCCGCGCGCCCGGAAGAAGGTTAATCTTGAGTTGCCATCGAATTATCAGGGCCTGGTCACACATAACCGCACCGCAGCACAGTGGGCGAAAATCAGATTTTAGGTGGACAAAATTCATATAAAAGATTTTATAAATCGCCCACTAAATATTGTTTAGTATGAGTTGGAAGAAGGGAAAATGTAGATATTTACTTTCTTGGATTGTCAACAAGCGCCGGAGAAGATTATTAATCCGTCTATACCAACGGGCACATTTTTCACAGTGTTCATTGCAGTGCTGTTATTGTAATAACCTTGCCATTCTTTGACCAGAAACTTCACTTGATTTTTTAAATTTCATGAGAAATGGATACCACAGAAACCAGTAAGTATTAATATTTCACTAATCGGGGTTGCTACATGGATATAGTTTTACCTATAATAAATAATATCATTAGAAAGAACATTTCCATATTTCAATGGAGAATTACTTGCAGAGGGCCAAGGAGTGCCAAGCTAATTATTTCATCATTATTTCACTCAAACCATATATTTTACATATTCACGTAGTTTTTTTTTTTTTGCGATATTTTGCGTTTTGAAGAATATTTACTAATTTAGGATGGATTTCAGGTTTCGTGCTCACCGTTCCACGAAAAGAATTTGTAACTGAATGGTTGAATTATGAGTCAAAAGATACAAATAAATGTCTCTTAATCTACTTTTTAAAATTTGGAAATAACGATGAAGGTAAAATAACAAATATACAAAGAATGAAAGACGCCCGAAAAGATCATTCTGAAAAAATCAGTGACAGGTGGGAAAAATGTCATCGGAGAGCTCATGTTTTTTTTAAGGAGCGATGAAGCAAAAGAGGCCCGTAACAAAGATTTTCGTCGATTTAGAGAGCATAATACAAGGAAATGTTCTAGAGAGGCCGCAAACAAAGATCTTATGATGCTCTTAGTTTCATCGGACCCAATAGTCACCAGTTTTTGGAAAACTTTGCGTGAAAAAGCAACCAAACCGTTTGATGTTGATGTAATCAGGCTATTAAAGTGTAGCTTACCGTATCTTTCATTAACTTCAAGAACTGTCATTAGAAAATGATGCTGACGATACTGACTCGTCAGAAGAAAATGCTGAAGGATGTAGCAGTATTGATTCAAACGATGATTGATGAATAATTCATTTTTATAATTGTATATATTTGTTATTATTAAAAAACAGATCAATAAAATGACTTTTTTCTTTAAGTTGTTAGTCTATTTTTGTTCATTATTTTCGTAATATAGCCTATGTGTATTATTTTTTATGAATATATGTATTGTTTTTATGTTAATAATAAATGCAAAAAGTTACTACTGAAATGTTTTCCCAATTTTTATCCATTATGTCGAAATTTATGTGTGTGTACAACATTAGTTTGTTGGATATACTAAAAAATATGGGTCACAGAATTTTTAAAGATTTTTTCATAATTCAGTGACCTCAAAAACATAAAACAACACAAAAAAATAATTTTGTCCATCTAAAAATGGATATTAGCCCACTGTGCGCAGGACGGGCGTATATAGGTAGGTGTATATAACTAATTCAAATACGAAGGATAGATAGTACCCGGTGTGGATGTGCGGTAAAGCGCCGTACTCCCATGCCGGAGCTGCGGGTTCGAGTCCCGCCCTGGGTGGTGCTTTTCTTTCGTAGGAGAAGTATCACCCAGTGCCATGAGTGTTAGTATGGGCAGTATAGGGCTTCAGTAGAAGCCTTGAAGTCCCAAAAAAAAAAAAAAAAAGAATAGATAGTGACCGGTCGGTTGACGATACACGCCCGTGCTGTGGTGCGGTTATGTGTGACCAGACCTTTATAGTCTGAATTATAACAATCTAGAAGATTCTCGAACAATCAAGAACATATACGAAAACAGTTTGTTCCGAAAAAACGTCTAGAACTCTTTTCAATTATATGTTTTTCTTTTTTGTTTTATATTCGTGGCAGTCAAGGCTATCCTGGATAAATACTTGAAAAATATTCTGGGTTATTACTGTTTATAGCGTAGAGTGACAGCTATAAGGGTTATTAGCCGATTTCCTTTTACTAGCGGAAGAGGATGAGACGGATGAGGACTAGGCCATAGCTGCGGTCTTAAACTCGGCCGAGAGCCCTGAAATATTCATCCAGCCGAGTTAATAACTAAAGACGGAAAGTGGGGCCGCGGCTTCTGCTTCATATACAACAGGGGCTTAATTTTTGATAGGACCGCTATCCCACTAGACAACACCTCTCGCCAGGGCTCTCTGTAGTTCATGCCCGCTCCCCTAGGGGACATTAAAACATGTCTTAATGACATAATAACTTAGAGGATATTCAAATTATATCTTCCTTGTAACAATGGCTTAATGTTATAGAATTTAATTTTTTCACTTGACAACACTTACGAACTTTTATTCACTTTTTTACTTTCACTTACCTATATATGAAATATATAGTAAGTGGAAGTATTGCGATCGTGAAAAATTTCGACATCCGGTTTTCAACGGAAATACACGTTTTGGGACCCCCTGAGTCGAAATAACCAAGTCCCGCAAAATGGTCTGTGTGTGTGTGTGTCTGTGTGTGTGTGTCTGTGTGAACAGACTAGCTCAAAAACTATAAACCGTGGGAACCTGAAATTGGGTATTTAGTGTGGGTATATGCCCGCGATGCGACAGCAAAAATTTCATCAAAATTGCTCAAAGGGAGGGGGTACTTTATTTAATAACTTTTTACGTTTTTTTCGATTTTCTCAAAAACGGCTCTAACGATTTTGATTAAACTGAGTATTTGATCTATTTATATGCCCGAGATATGACTGTAAAAATTTCATAAAAAATTATTAACCGGAGGGGGGACTTTACTTAATAAATTTTGTAACATTTTCAGGTGTTTTTTTTATTTACTCTAAATCAGCTATAACGATTTTGATCAAACTGGGTATTTGATGTATGTATATGCCCGAGATATGACTGTTAAAATTTCATTAAAATTGATTAGCCGGAGGGGGGACTTTACTTAATAAATTTTGTAACATTTTCACGTGCTTTTTTTATTTACTCAAAAACGACTTTAACGATTAAAAAAATAAGATATGAATGTAGAAAAATGTGTGACTTTGGGAAATGATATTTAACAAAACACGTCAATTTCTTATCTAAGTAAGTTGGTAAGTGAAAGTTGTGTGTTGCGCGCACGCACCAGATTTTTTTAATTACACGTAGATAACAAGAGACTAACTTAACGTCATGTTCATGGCCCTTTCCTTCCTCATGCCTACAATGCCTGTATATTTATTTATTTTATATGATTAAATTAATGACATACCAACTGACAATAACATACTAACTGCGACGTATGCTGACGATACCGCTAATATTACAAGAAACACGAATCCTATACATGCCACCCTAACATTACAACACAACCTTGAAAACATACAAAATTGGTGTAGAAAATGGAAAATTAAGATAAATCAAGACAAGTCACATCACTTTACATTCATTTTAAGACACGAAACATGCCCTCCAGTCTACATATACAATCAACCAATACCACAAACAAATACAGTAACATACTCGATCGAAGGATGACAAGGGGCCAACAAGTTAAGATGAAACGAAAAACGTTAATTTTCAGACTAAAACTATTATACTCCATCGAACATAGACGTTCAAAATTACCCCTCAGACAAAAACTTAACCTGTATAGCTATTTACTAAAACCTATACGGACCTATGCTAGCCAAATTTACGGACCCGAAAAAAAGACACATATTAACAAAATACAAACCTTTCAATCCCAATACTTAAGATTAATTACGAACTCACTATCCTACATTTCAAACGAGACCCTTCTCAATGACCTAAGAGTTTCGACTGTGACAAATCATATAGGTATGAATTACAGATGGTTTTACGACAAACTACATGGACATGCCAACAAATTTGTACAAGATATGGCAAGACGTGACATTCCTGACCTACTTCGGCAAAGGCTGAAGAGGAGTTGGATGAGGGACCTCCTAGTCTGGAGGATGCACCACTGAGTGCTATCTCCCTCATGCCCACAAATGACAATTGTAATTATTGTAGCACATTTGCTTATTGTAATCATGCAGGTGCAAATAAATTGTTTAGTTAAAAAAAAAAAAAAACAATATGATTAAATTCGCTGTTTGTCGCTAATGGCTGCCAGGTGTGAATCAAAGTATGAAGATAAAAAAACATTAATAAAAAAAAAAAAAAAATACTTACGAATCTGTTGATTACAGCAGATGATTTGAAATTTTATCATCTTATTTATTAACAAAAAATAAGATTATTAAAATTTTCAATCTGCTAACAGGTTAGGTTTTAATGCTTACGTACACCCAACATCTCAGGTTATTAGTCTCCTCTTTCATTTAATATTTGTTAACTTTCGTATTATATTTATTTAATAGGTTTTCATCTTTATGAAATTTGATTAATTCGTCGATATTATCTCCCAGGATCGTTTTGCGTTCTGTTCCCAAACATTCAAAATATGTTTCATGCGTAGAGTGTCTTCTAAGATGTGGCTGATTGTCTACTGTACTCCGCACGTTGCACATTTTTTTTTTTTTTTGGGGGGGGGCGTCTCTTATAAGGTGTCCATGCGTAAGGCGCGTGTGCTGATTTCTCATCCTTGCTATTACCACCGTCTCTCTTCTGATGCTGCGGTAAGAGCTCCTCCAGGGTTTTATTTCGGATTTGATTCTTTTCTATTTATTTTGTTCATCAGTTTTATCCCATAGCTGGACCCATGTCACCCGAGCTTGGCGTTTGAGATAGTTCGATACGTCGGTTGAAGATTAAATATTCCTTACTTCTAACGATGTAGATACTGCCGCTTCCTTGGCTGCTTGGTCCGCCGCTTCTGTTCTTTTTTTTTCACACATGCGATGATACCCAAACAAGCACCAAATTTTTGTTTAACTCTTACATTATCGAACAATAGGCATGGACTCTTTTAATTACCTGGTCGTTGGAATACATATTGGTTAAAGCCATTATTGCGGACAGGGAGTCCGTGAAGATGGTAAATTTTTGTTCGTTACTTTGAATCACATGATCTAGGGCTGCAGTGATAGCATAACATTTAATAAGTAATATTTATTTAGGTCCACAACCATTTTACTAATAAATTCGGAATAATTTTACAAAATAATACCACCCACTGACTTAAAATATTTGACTAAAAATTTTTTTTGTTGATGAATTTTTCAAAAATATCAGTACATCATACATACATATAAAACATTCAAACAACATCATATAAAACATCCAACTACAAAAAGGTTACAAAACGACTAGATCCTAGGGCTATCGTTTTCTTCAACAATAGCGACTTCATCATCCTGTTGTTAGTTGTTTCCCTCGTCTGTGGCAGATATATTGAGAACTCGTGTGTAATACTTCAATGAATCATTGGCCTTCCACTCCTCACCAAAATGCTTTTTCAGCAGATTATCAACGCATTTCATCTTGTTGGAGCCATTGAAAAATCAATTATTAATAAAGCTAGGTAAGAGGAATCGAGTATAAACTGACATAAAACACGCGAGTTCAAGGATCTTTCGAACTTTTGTTCAGAAAGAGTAACAGAAACTACTAAAGTGAATGAATAGGACGGTTGCAAAGTGAGAATTTATTATAGGAACCAAAGAGTTTTGCTTCACAACGAGTAACGAACCAGTTTTGAAACACGATGGGCTGTTGAACGAATCAGTTCTGCAACAAACCGCTATTTTATATAGCAATAATCTATATGAAATAACAAGTTATGCTTCAATCTGATAAGATATGTTGAAAGAGCATTAAAATATCTTTTAGAATCCACTGCCATCTAAATTTCTCAAAAAAATGGAACGAACGAGTTTTGCACCTCACCTCCTCATCTCCAATGGCTTTTTTCTTGTGTTTATTGAGCGTAAGTCCAATAATGGAAGTTTTACGGTCCATAGCGGGTTACGATATTCATTGTTGTTTAGATTCTTGATTTTTTCAGTATATCTTCTTGCTCTTATTCCAACTGGTGCTTGCAGTCTTTGATTTTCAGTAGTCTGTTAACATCTCTGCACCAAGCAAACCTTTTTCTGTAAATATATTTTATGTTATGAGCGAAAAACGTTAAATTTCGAACATTTCTATTTTGATGGCCTATAAAATTTGATGGCAACCGTTCTGAGATGACAGAATTTTTAATTTGTTGTTTATGAAATGAGTAATTTCAGATCAAGAAATTACTTCAAATCATCCCACTTTGGGACGTCAGCTCCCGGACCGGATGACATATGAGGGGTATGGGCAACCTTTGACCTGTGGGCCGAACTTTAGTACATGAGAGCAAACACGTTCGCGGGCCGCTTTCAAAAGTATTGTATTTTTTGTGCATACGTTTTAAAACGGGTAAATTATTGTTGTTAAAATAAAGCTGTACCGATAGACACTGAAGTTATGATGCCCTTATTAATCTTAATCTTCCTCATTTGGAGTGAGTATGAGTCAGACCTGGGCATTATTTTAAATAAAAGTATTTTAAATACAAATGAAAATACTTTTTTTTTATTTTAGTATTTTAGAATTAAAATAAAATAAATCACATGTTCATTTTCATTTTAATTCTAAAATACTCAAATAAAAAAAAAGTATTTTCATTTTGATTCTAAAATACTAAAATAAAAAAAAAGTATTTTCATTTGTATTTTAAATAATAAAATAAAATAAATCTTAAGTAGGTTGTTTGAAGTTAAACAATGTTCGTAATAGTATAGTGTAGTCTTTTGCACTAGAGCTCTCACTCCTAAATATTGAGCAAGTACATTTATTACAGTTTGTGTTGCTGTTTTTTTTTTTTTATGTTTTTTTATGGGGGGGGGCGCAATTATTAACTTTGCACCGCTTCATTCGATTTCAACAAATTTTGTCACATTGGTGGTTTTTGATTATCTAAATAGACGTCTAATGATTTCATTTCTCATACATGGTTTTATGCATAGATTTTGGGGTGGAGGGTGAAATATTAACTTTTTACCGCCATATTTAATTGTCACGAAATATGATACAAAGATTGTTCATAAGTCAAATAACAAGGCCAATTCCTCATAATTTTTACAATAAATAGGTTTTTTTGGGGGGGGGTCTAATTATAGACTTTTTACCGGTATATTCGATAGTAAAAAATCAAAAACTATGTTAGAGCCATACACGAAGGCATAAACAGGATCCCAATCTTGAGACAACACCAAAAGAGTTAGTAAACTTAGTAGAAATGTGTATGACTTATACATTCAATAAAGTTATAATCGGTCATTGCGTTAGGGCTGATATTGGACGGAGGTCTTAAGATGGTGTATGGGTAGCGAATAGTCCAATGGGTTGCCCAATTATTTTAAATGGGTTCCGAATCAGATTGGATCTGTAAAAAAATGAAATTTAATTTAATAATTTCGACAAAACGAAAGCGAAGATGATCTGAGTACCTGATACATTACACCAAGCAAAGACGACCAAAAAAAATTTAAATAAAAACTGCCGATTTATCAATCAATTGGGTCAATTTTCGAGTAGATTTAAAAAAATATTTATTTATTAATCAATTGCAATGCACAAGCTAATATGTTTTAAAAGTATTTTGTATTTTCATTTTAATTTTTTTTATTTAAAATACAAAATACTTTTTTTATTTTGCATTTAAAATAATTTTATCGAAAAGTATTTTAAATGATTTGAGGTTAAAATGCATTTTATTCAAATTTATTTCAAATACTTGCTATTTAAAATAAAGTATTTTAAAATAAAAATTAAAATACTTTTTGCCCAGGTGTGGTATGAGTAAGCAGTGCAATATTTGTGCCGGTTGTACCCAGGAAATGATTGAACCACAAACCCGCAACACAAAGCATTGCTGCGCTTGTAGTATAACCATTGCGCCTATAATCTATACTATTTGAACTTAGTACCTTTTAACTTAAATATTAGGTAATTATTTATAGGTAAGTATATAAAGATATTGACGAATATTTCCGAATTTTGAAAATTTAATAAGAAGAAAATAAAATGAATTTGACAAATGTATATTCCGTTGTTACTATTTTTTTTATTTATCCTGAGTATTGAATATGTTTATCTAAATATATATTTATGTGTATGTGTAGGATTATGGTTTGTATGGATTCGACAAGAGATGAATTTGACAGTTTTGTGCTGCCCAAAGTCTCAATACCTTAAGTCTTAAGACATTAAGTATTGTAAGTTTTATAATAAATATTATTATAAAATCAATAAGATCATAAATGAGAATTTTCTAGTTTATTGGGAGCTTTCAGCGTTCTTCGAATAGTATCATAAACATAAATCGAGGATTATATCTACATATATACATTTCAATGTTCATAACTATAATTAGTTCTTTGTATACTGCACGAGCTAAATTATTTATATTACATTGTTTTGAGAGTCCCAGAAGTTTGCATATTTACCATTTTTTGTACCTACGCAATCAGAAATATGCATTTCCTAATAACCTTACACTAATAACTTAGCCTAATATTACGATAGGTTAAATGATGGTCAGGATTTTCAGTTACAATGATATTTATTATGGTAAGCCAACGTTTCTATCCAACTTGTGGATCTTCATCAGGGCTAAAAGAAAACACTTTGAGAACCCCTCCATATTAGCAACTGTATCTAACCACGACAAACGTCTCCTCTCAGAATCCATTTTCATCCATCTAGAAACAAATAACCCGGTAAATCACAAAACAGATAAAGAGATAATTTCATCCACTTATTCTAACATCTTCCGCATCCTCAAATCCTAGTTTTGATTTCATAGGTACCTGCAATTATCTCTATACCTCTTGTACTATTATTATTTTTTGTATTGTATGCTTCTTTCTGTATATTTTCCAAATTTGTATGCATTGTTACATTTTGTATTATCTCATTTTTATGTTATTATTCAGTCCAGACACAACTATTTGTATACAGTACCATATATTTTGTTAGTTTTTAAATATTTTTGTTCACTCAGTTGTCATGTGCCTTCACTTCAAAAGCGTTGGATTTCCCCGTCATAAACCTTTGAAGTCGGCAAGCTAACCCCCTACCACTACCTCTCACCTTATTTTTACCTTTAGTCTTAGTATCCACCTGGACTCAGTAGGTAAATATCAGAGTCTATTTTATCTTGTTAACCAGCCTCTTATTTTAATATTTATGTATACACCATCTTTTATATTATTATCAGTTCTGTAATGTATCCATTTATTGTCACCCTCTAGCATAGATACTCATATTTTTGTTTTCTTTTAGCCCTGATGAAGATCCACAAGTTGGATCGAAACGTTGGCTTACCATAATAAATATCATTGTAACTGAAAATCCTGACCATCATTTAACCTATCGTAATTGAAGAACAGTTGACCATCTATCATCTCTACTAGGCTATTATTAGTATAAAAAGTATTAATGAATCAATACATATAAACTAACTTGATGTATTAATGCTTTTTGCTGACTAAGTTAATAATAGAGCTCGTGTGGTTGATATATCAATAATTATTTCCAGTTTAGTTATTATCCTGTTGGTTAACGTTATATCATTTCAGTTTATTTTAAGAAATTGTCAGAAAACTTGATTTGGGCAACGATAACTTTAATAGAAACCGAGTTGCGGGGAGCACGCGATTTCCTAGACTTCATCATCTCACAACATTGCCAACCGAAATGTATATTAAAATATCAACCGAAACAAACAATAAGAAACATAAGCGAATCTGTCTTTGCAATAAATTCTGTCGTTACATCCCTGTTATTATGTCCGTGGAAATTTACAAAAAACCGTGTGTAAAGAGTTCGTATGTGTTCTTCGATAGTTGGTTGTTGTAAGTCTGTATGTAGAGTTTTGTTATTTACGTACCAGGGTGTGCTCGCTATTAGTCTCAAAATTTTCGATTGAAAAGTTCGTAATTTTTGTAAGTGCGTCCTCTTTGTTGAGCCAAAAATCTGTGAGGCGTATGTCTAAGTGGGTTTCGGTAAGTAGGTGTATATATTCACTTTTTGTTATATTTTCAATTAAATTGAATTAGTACCTCACACTTTCCATGGCTTGGTTGTTTCAAGACGGATATTATGTATGTATTTCATCTTTCTTATTCATTCCGGGCATATCAGATGTAATTTAATAAATTTTTACTTATCTAATATTGTATGTATACTAACATATTATTATTTTTTTATTTTGGGCGTTTTCTTAGCCGAGCCGATAATCTTTGAGGGTATGTCCAAAACAGGTTAAAATAAGAAGGCGTATGTATTCAGTTTCTGTTTGATTTTCAATCGTTCTTTACATTGTCGTTCGTCATCAATCGTTTTTGACTTCTTTTTTTCCCTTCAAACTTCAATTCACACCTGTCAGCAATTGGGACAATCAGCGATCTTTGGGCATGATGAAAGGAAAGTGGCCAGCAGCACCTCTTTCCTGTCTTGATACCTTGGCTGAGAGGGGTCTCTCATCCAGCTTCTTTTTAGCCGCCTTGCGACAGGCTTACGAGCCGTGGCCATGCTGTTGATCAGTATGTTATTATGTCCTTGTAAATTTACAAAAACCCGTGTGTAAAGAGTTCGTATGTGTTCTTCGATAGTTGGTTGTTGTAAGTCTGTATGCAGAGTTTTGTTATTTACGTACCAGGGTGCGTTCGCTATTAGTCTCAACATTTTCGATTGAAAAGTTCGTAATTTTTGTAAGTGCGTCCTCTTTGTTGAGGCAAAAAAACAAAAAACAAAAATGAGGCGTATGTCCAAATGGGTTTCAGTAAGTAGGTGTATGTTTTCAGTTTCTGTTCTATTTTCAATGTTGACGATTTAGAAAGAAGAGTGAAGAGTATTTTTAGTGGTTTGTTAAGAGTCTGTCTTTTTTTTTTCACATGTAGGCCCCAAGTCATCCTTCTGTCCAATAGTAGTTCCAGGTAGCGTACTGAGTCCGTCTGATTCCGTCCGTTTGATTATCTCCGATGTAAACTAGGGGGCACGTGTTGCGTCGTAGTTTTAATGTAATATGCAGCGATTTGTTATGCTTTAATATCATTTTCCAAAGTGAGTACCAATTTTATTAATGTAATAACTTGGTGAGTTGTAAAAAGTTGAAGTTTGACATTGTAAATTATTATTTTTTTAAAACTGTATTTTTTAATATCTTTATTATTGGGAATTAGTAACTTTTCTATCAGGAATTTCGTGTCATGATCCTTAAGAGGGAGAGGAATATGCAGCTTCCTTCTTTTCCGGTTATGGGTTTATTTATAAACTAGCTGAGAATATTCCTTTTGAGCCCCTTTCGTATGGCTGTGATTTCTATACATTTATATTTTTTCAACTTGTACTATTAATCTACATATATCTACACATATCATCACTGAGTATAGAATAACATTATGTAATATTATGTATAACATATGTATATTATTATTATGTTAATGTTATGTTATGTTATGCTATGTTGTAACATTGTGTTATTCTATACTCAGTGCATATCATCCTACCTGCGCCCATCACAAACCCGCAACACAAGACATTGTTGCGCTTATAGTATAACCTCACCGCCTGTAAGCTATAATATTTGAACTTAGTACCATTCAACATAAATATTAGGTCATTATTTATACGCATATAACGATTTTGTCGAATATTATCAAATTTTGAAAATTTAATATGAAGAAAATAAAATGTATTCGACAAATGTACAGTACCAGCTAAAAGTTTAGACTCACATGTATTTCATTCACAATCTTCAACTTTAATAAAATAATTCTAACTCAAGACGGAGAATTTGGCTGATCATTAACTGGAAAGGTATCATTTCAAACATTATATGATTAGGTTTAAAATAAAATTATAAATAGGGGTAAACTTTGGCGTAGTGTTTAGCATGGCAAGCTAATATACTAAAGGTTCCGGTTTGGCGTCCCTAGAATTTTTTAATGTGTGTAAAAAATCCTTGCTATGCTGTCCCTCGGATAGGACGTAAAATGAGGGTCTCGAGCCTGTACGATGTCAGATACTCGTTAAAGATCCCTATTCTAATTTAAGGCAAAATTTAGGACCCCCACTGGAGCATCCTCCGATTAGCCTTAGTAGCATAATGGGACGTTAAAGAAACATTCAAACAAATTATAAATAAATTCAAAATAAAATTATAATTTTTATGTCGTTAAATAAATAAATGTTGTTATTTATTTATTTTACAAAACTAAGGGTGAGCCTAAACTTTTGACTGGTACTGTATATTTCGTTGTTACTAAATTTTATTTATTTATCCTGAATACTGAATATATGTGTGTGTATGTGTGAGGAATATCGCGTCATGCTCCTTGACAGGGAGAGTAATATGCAGCTGTCCATCTTTTCCGGTTTTGTTTTCATTTATTAACTAGCTGAGCATATTCCTTTTGATTCGTATGGCTGTGAGTCCTATACATTTATATTTTTTCAACGTGCACCATCAATCTACATATATCTATATCATCCTACGTGTATCCATTTCTCGTTTTGGAACAAGGTTACAAGCGATCATTGAGAGGGAGATTTACTAAGTTTTGTGGAAGGGAGAGAATGATATTTAGAACATTGCGCTAGTTAGAACGGCAGAGTGCTCCATGAATAATCTAATAATTAATCTTACGTCAGGAGGGGCCTTTGTAGAAAACGGAGCGCAACAAAGCCTTCTTCAGCTCGCCCTGTTTGCCGCTACCCCAACTACCTTCAGCCCCCCCCCCCTCTATTGTGTAATGTTAATGTTAGCGAACCTCAATGCTTTCTCTATATCGTAAAACATTATGTTTCCAAACAGGAAGCTTGTTCGATCCACAGCGATTAATGATTCATCTACATCTGATGAGCCTTTTGAGAAAACTTCATACAAAGAAGGATACCTGAAATTAATTTAAAAATTATTTATTTCGTAATGGAACAAAATGTTTGTGACTAAAGTGAACGAATAGGACGGGTGCAAAGTGAGAAGTTATTATAGGAACCAAAGAGTTTTGCTTCACAACGAGTAACGAACCAGTTTTGAAACACAATGGGCTATGGAACGAATCAGTTCTGCAACAAACCACTATTTTGTATAGCAAAATCCATATGAAATAACAAATTTTGCTTGTTATAGACCTTGTTATAGGTCTCAATACTTTTTGCCACATTCTCTCTTCTTTATCTCCTTATTCATATTTTTCTTCTGAATTCGTCCTATTTGATCAAGGAATAAGGGGCAGGTAAAATTAGAGTCAGAGGAGACTATTACTTTTTTATATTTATTAATTAATTATAATTATTTTTTTAATTATAATTATTAATTAATTTTTGTTTTTTCTATTACCAGAAGCTTTTATGTAATTTTTATTTTTATCAATATATATTCATATATACTAAAAATTACTGAATACGCTTCATTGGGACCCTTCATTCCTCAGGCAAGCTCCCAATAAGGTGCAGGTAAAATTAATTTGAAAAAAAAAAAACCGAAAATAACCCCAGGTCGATTAGTTTACAAACCTCGGAAATTTTGGAGGAAACCATAGACGCGATTGCCAATTATGTAAAAATAATTTTCACATGTCCTGCATTCGTGTTCAAAAAGAATAAGAAAATAATGACTATTTTGTCTGATGGCCATGCTCCTCTAATATTCATGTAATTACACAAATACGTATAGGAATGTACCTAAATAAACATACTTACAAATAATTTTTAGAACTGTCATATTAAATGTTTTATATATATGTTTATTTTATAACTTTATTTAACTTCATAACTTTATTTTAAAAGTACATACTGTATTTTTTTTTTTACGAGCTGTTACCTACAATTTATGAATGTGGCATTCCTATATAATGATACGATAAATCCGAAAGGGAAGAGTAAAAATTCAATGTTTGTTAGAAGCCAGAAAAACATCTCTTAAGGTGCTGACTACTGTGAGTTTAATCCTAGTGCAATAGTAAAATGGGAAGAGTTAAAAATCAATTAAAATAAGGTCCGCAGTATCAGTCTTCTAACGCTGAAGCGGGCGGAACTGATATATCAGTCTACAGGCGTTAAAAGGTTAAACAACGAGAAATTCTGCAACCATGGATGGATAATAAATGGCTGAGCTAAAGACACCAATCGCTGCTTAGACTTCACCATCCCTGATTGCAGTCAAAACCTGAATACATGAAATCATCTTTGACGCAATCTGTACATGAACCTTTCGCGGATCATTTATTAAATTCGTACCTTTTAATAGGAAGTCGAGGAAAAACTAATTCATTTTCAAAGAGAATGTGCTAATATAAATTTTAAAAACTACCCAAAATAATATATACAATAATACATTACTTCCTTACTTGGAATTATTAACTTACTTGGAAGAATTAACTTCTTCTTTGGAAGTAAACATTTGAAATAGAACTCCTTTTGGGCATATATATGAAACATAATACTTATTTATTCAAGTTATTTCATTAAAAACATATATAATATTTGGATGAAACATAGTCAATGAACATTTTTAAAACAAACAATACTTATAATAATAATGAAATAATAATAAATTCTTTGTTATTATTTTAACCGGGACAACAACAATTTTATCAATTTTATTTTAACAAGAACAAAATTCAATATCATACAAAGTGGGATTATGAGCGTGAAAGGAAAGCTTAAATGAACAAATTACGATAAATTAAGAGAGAACCTCTACTGTAAAAAATAAATATTAGATATTCAATTGACATGTTCTTGACGTCCTAGCGGGAGTAACTCAAGGTTTAATACTGGCTCCTCTTCTCTACATTACATACACCCACGACATACCCGTAAGCAATAATACACTGACCGCTACTTATGCTGACGATACAACAATTCTCACTAAACATCGAGATCCTATACATGCCTCACTAACTTTACAACAAAATTTACATAAAGTAAAGGAGTGGTGTAAATTATGGAAAATTCGACTAAATCGTGAAAAATCAAAACACATAACGTTCACTCTTCGAAAAAATACTTGCCCTCGAATTCATATAAAAATTGGTCTTACTCTTGACAGAAGGATGACATGGGGCCCGCATATTAAGAAGAAACGAGAAACCCTTAACAAACGACTCAATCTTCTTTACTCACTCTGTTCTAAAACTTCAAAACTAGAACTGAGACAAAAATTAAATACATATTTGTACTTACTGATAACCCATATGGACTTACTCTTCACAGATATACGGTACTGCCGAAAAAGACACACTTACAAAGAATCAGACCTTTCAATCAAAAATATTAAGACTCATAGTTAAAGCACCATGGTACGTGACCAATATTACCATACATACTGACTTACAAATGCAAACAGTAGACCAACATATAAAGACAATTTACAAACGTTTCCATACTCACTTACATGGTCATTTCAATCAACTGATTAGAGGCATGGTAAAAGCTGATAAGCCCATACCTAGGAGATTAAAAAGGCGCTGGATGAGAGATCTTCGTTAAAAGTTCATCTTACCTGAAACTAGAGGTACTGCTGGGTGCCAACCTTCCCCAGTTGAGTAAAATAATGCCTAACATGGATTTATTTAATTAGCTCAGCGCACATTTGCTGATTGTCAAAGTTTGTTGACAGGTGCAAATTAAAATTGAGGAGCTTGTTTCCAAAAGGTACTATATCCGTTTTTGTCAAATGGGAGGAATCCACGGAAAACCATTACAAGCTGAAAAATTGCCCCATGTCAAAAAACTTTTTTTAATATTATTCTACATTTGTATTCTGAATTTTCAGGAAAAAGAAGCAAGTTATTTCGAAATGTAAATTTAATAAGGGGGAGCTTTTAAATTTCAAGATTTTGGATATAGTACTTTTTGGAATCAAACGTGGCGTTTAGTACTTTTTGAAACCAAACCAAGTGGATATAGTACGTTTTGGAATCAAATCTTTTCCTCCTGTTAATATTTACCTATCAATGAACTTTACTGATCTCAGAAATTATGTCTTGACCTGTATGACCAGCCAAAAATGAAAAAAGAAAAAAAATATTGGTTGTTACTAGTAGAAATAGCAGCTTGAGCACAAAATAGGTGGGCGGTTAATAAAAAGACAAAAACAATGAGAACATTAACGATTACAATATATTTCGCTTAGGTATCAATATGAAATACATATAAAATGACTTAGAGAACTCAATATCAAAAAACAGTAGAGTATAATATCATAATAAAATATATATACAATATATAATAATACAATATAAATCATATAATAGAATAGAATATGATATAAACAGTATAATATAATAGAAAAATAATAATATAGAGAAAAATCACATAAGTTTTCAATGGTAACTCAAAAGTAATAAAAGGAACAATGAACCGTGAGGCAGTCTTGATGTAGTGAGAAAAGAAATTGAACAGATATGTTAACTCCAATGATCAAACTTAGTCTTCATCGTAAACAGCAATATTATCAGGATCTTCGGTGCGCAGTCGGCTTGGAATAACAACGTTTGGAGTTGGTTTTAGTATGTTTTTGTAGAAGAGGTGGTCGTTCCAATCGATTCCCATCGTAGTCAGTAATGTTTTCATATCGTTAATTTTTTCATTGCTCATCTGATTACATTTTTTCACCAGCTTCAGGTTCAAAGAAATGGTACGAAGGTCCCTGAATTTCTTCTTGGTGATCTTATGCTGTGACGTCGGACTGCCGTACCCTGTTTGAACTCTTAGGAAATCCGGTTTTTCATGAGCATATGAGATCACCTTGGCTTCAGATATTTTGAAACCCTTTTCCCCGGACTTGAGAATGGTCTTGCTGGTTTCTTGCCATGTATGTACCATAAATTGTCTGGATGTATGCAATGTGCCCACCTGCTTCAGGACTTCGTCGTACTGATGAGGCTCCACAATAGTGTCAATCTTTCTCAATTTTTTTTCCACTAGACCAAAAGCTCTGTCCGCTGGCATGTAGGAGTGCCCACGTTCGGGGAAATACCATTGAAAGTTGAGTTTTTTTGCAGCACAGAATTTCATCAGCATAAGAGCCATAGCATAATTTTTGTTCTGTGAAGCGCATGAATCACAGAAGAACCGTAGTGTTGACACAGCCGGTTGATTCTCCATTACACGGGGAAGAACATGGTTCAGAAAATGTGACATACATGAAATGATCAGATTTGCTCCTCTGCCATACTCGGATTCCAGCCATCTGAAGAAGTGGACGTTCTCATTGTGAAGATTTCCCTCGCCATCGTGGATCACCACACCTAGAATATAGTACCACAGTTGCCTAGCATAAAACGCTTCTCCCACAGGTGTTTTTGGCAGTGGCTGATTTTGCATTAAATCAAAATTGATAGTGATGGTATCCTCCCCACGGAAGTTTAACTCGGTGAAAAATCTTTTTGACCTCTGGATATGAACGGCGTACTCTAGGATAAGAATTTTCTTCTTTTCTTCATCACTTTCGAGAGTTCGTGAAGTTTTCAATCTGGTGCACTTGCTGCACACGTATGTTTTTGGGGAGCCGAAAGAAAGATTGAATTTTCTGCAAAAAATTGAATAGTAGGTGGAGTAAACGCAGTCAGGATCCTGTGCTTTGAACAGTTCCCACATTTTTTTGACTGACAAAGCTGAAGACAAGTAAGCACGATTAGGAGTCTTATCTCTACCATAATGTTGTTCTCGGCATTTGAACGACTTGATGTGTTCAATGATTTTTTCTTCGCGAGCGCGTTTCACCTGATTTTGTCGTGCACCACCCCTCCTTTCAACCATTTGCTCATCGGGTAACAAAATTGACTTAGCAGCGATTTCCACTTTCCTTCTACCTACTCCGAGAATATTTTGAAATGCTTTTTTGCAAACTTGCACTCGCGTGGTCGGGGTCTGGACGAAGAATGATGTGGAAGATACTTACTGATTCTCTTTCTTGAATCGTTTGACACACGATATCTCTTCGGAAGTTGAACAGAAATGTTTCGTTGAATGAACTTCCTTTGATCAATCGCTGTTGAAATGCTCAAAAACTTGTCGCGGAAAGCAAAAATGTCAGTGTTACTGAGTTTAATCAAATGGCAGAAGCTATTGCCTTTATTGACGTGCTGGCATGGTTCAATTCTTTCATTAAATGTTTTTATTTTTTTTTTATTCTTGGCCCAGTTTTCTTTAGAAATACCTCTTTTCCGAGCCTTGGATTGTGGTTTTTCCTTAGGTGACTCCCACGAATCTCCAATGAGATCGTCGACATTCCCAATCTGTTGTAGGCAGCTGCCTTCCCCCTGCTCATTCATCCCGCACTTTTTCCACAGAAAAATAGTTTTTCTTTCAATTAATAAAAGTTTCTGGACACTGCGCACTTTATATTCAGTATAAATTAACATAAAACACAGCAACTAATACTCAGCTTTATCAAAGCAGTAACAGGTGGTTTTTGATGATATGAAAGTTGTGGTAGCCACTCCGGAGGTTTCACCAGGGCTGCCAACATTCTTTCTATTGAATTTGATACCAAAAAACTAGAAGAAAACGGATTTAATCATTGAAAAACCTTCGAAAATGGCTTGAAAAGTTGAGAACACCTATCAAATAATGGATATAGTACTTTCTGCTCAAAATGCTGTTGGCAATGTGATAATCTTTAATGGATATAGTACTTTTTGAACACAAACAGATAGAAGTGCTCCTTCTTTGATGGATATAGTACCTTTTGAAATAAAACTGGATTTTCAACCTCGATTCCCAAGGGGATATAGTACTTTTAGCTCCAAACTGATTGAATTTTTGTGAAGAACTCGGTCCCGAAACCCCCGGGAGGGTAATAACTCGATTTTGAAAAAAATGGTCTTTAGTACCTTTAGGAAACAAGCTCCTCAATTATGAAGCCAAAAATAATTGAAATTGAATGAAAAGAAATCATTTTTCATACCTAATCATTTGTAATATGTACTTTAAATATTTACAGATAAGCTAAGGAGTAATACATATTACTACTATTTGCTTTAAAAAATGGAAATAAACTGGATGATATTTTGATGTATGGCCTATATATATAGATTCCTAGATGATTGGATTGGACGGGGAACTTCTCAAAGCCAATAAATAAATTGGTTTTGATTGATAGCTCTGCCCCGCACCTGCCATATACCTCTTCATCATTCTAAACCGCCGTGTCCTCTGTCTTATGTGTATGTATATACATTGATATACATATTTCTATTTAAAGACAAATTCAGTTTCGGTCCTATGTATAAATGCGTACTAAACTTGGGTTAACATTGTCATGATTCACGCAAACATATTTCTTTCACAATGCGGTTTACTTGATGTAGAAATATTTTTTGATATAGATTTTGGACCTGTTATGATACGCAAGTAAACTGTTTTTACATTATACTGCTTATAAAAGTATTTCTTTCTAGACTGTTAGCTAGAATAGAAAGCGATCCATTACACTACTAGTAGTGTAAAGAAAACACATGTTGATAAAACTCTTAAAAACCTTTTTATCACTTTAATTTAAATATATCTGATTTTAGTGCTGTCAATATTCCTAAAACTATATTTGATCAATGAAATGAAGGTACCGAAGAACTTCCTTCAAAATCACAATGCAGATATGAATTTGAATATAATAAACTACAGGAATAAAGAAAAGTTGATGATCTATTTAGAGACGATCCATTATATAATATGAATTATAAAAAGTATACTGACTCCAAAAGTGACATTCAATTACCATTTGAAGGATTCAATATTAGTAACAATACTAATTGTACATTTAATATAAATATTTAGATTTTTTACGATTCATCAATAGCTCCTACCATATAATTTTCATTCATTATTTGTTAACCTTACACGTTTTATTAAATGTTACCCAAAATATAATTCTTATGACATATTTTATTTTTCAGTATAATGTAAAATAATTTACATTACTTGTACAGAAACTGCCCCTACAGTACTCGGTCAACCCAGACCTCGTACTGTAAAAAGCCACTTTCTGTATTAGTGCTGAAAATAAATATTGTCGACTGGAGCCCACTGAACGGTATTAATGACAAGGATTACCGTTTAAGTTGTAGGTGATATGAATATCACATTCACTGTAGAAGTTTTATACTTATTTACATCACTAGTACAGAAAGTGGCTTTTTGCAGTACGAGGTCTGTTCTGACTACTAGTAGTGTAATGGGTCACTTTCTAGGCTAGCTAACAGTATAGAAAGAAATACTTTAATAAGCAGTATAATGTAAAAAATATTTTCAACATAATACAGTAAACCCTCATTATTACGAACTCGGATATAACGAACACCTCGATATAGCAAACCAAAATACTATACCCCCAAAATTACCATTGTTTTACTGCTGAACCACTCGTTATAGCGAAATTCCTCGGTTAGTGCGAACTACGAACTAAATTTGATGCCTGACAATTATTATATTCTGTTATAACGAACTGCTAGAATTTTTATTAATTTTTTTTTTTTTACTTTGTTACGTAGAATTAGGGTCTGGCCACACATGTCCGCACCGGATCCGCACCGCAGCACTAATATAGATTATGTTCAGAATATTTTTAATTTAACTTACATATTACCTTTAGTTATGCCTATAGGTCAGGCCACACATGTCAGACAAAGGCCACTTTAGGCATAACTAAAGGTAATATGTAAGTTAAATTAAAAATATTTTGAACATAACCTATATTAGTGCTGCGGTGCGGATCCGGTGCGGACATGTGTGGCCAGACCCTTAACGCGAGAAGACGAAGTAGCTCAGGTTTCTAGAATTGAGGTGTTTTTTTACTCTTAACTAATCCGATTTCCTTTTGCTCTCTTTCTGATTCCATTGACTTTTTTCTCAAAACTAGCACAGTTCTGTTTCGACTTCTGTATTATTCGAATCAGTGTTCTGTAGTCGTTTATACTGTTGTTTTTTTAATACACAATGAGTTCGTTGGTAACGTGTGTCACAAACGTAAATCCTTATCAATCGAGGAAAAATTAAAAATTCTCCAGGGTATTGAATCGGGAATTCTAAGTAAGAAAACCATCATCACAGAAAAATATAGAATTCTAAAATGAACATTGTCAACCATTATAAAAACCAAAGATAAAATAGATTCAACCGCAGCCCAAGGATTAACTTCAGCATCAAAGAAACGACTGCGCTCTGCGGCTCATGAATATTTGGAAAAATATTGATAAATTGCTTTAAACAAATGAGATATTAAATACCAATCTCAGTCACACTTTTTAAAGATAAGGCTAAAGAACTCTCAAGTGAACTTGGCAGGTAAATTAATGAATCTCATTGTTTAATTAATATGTAGTTAACCTAAAAATAAATTACATACATGCGTTTTAATGTAACTAGTTCCAATGAATGAATTGGAATCCTTGTAAATATGATCAAATTAGTGCGGCCATTGGCTAAAAAAAATATATAAAAAAAAGAAAAGAATCCTCGGTTATAACGAATCTCGTTATAGCGAACTATGAATATCAACAACAATGAATATCACTGGTAGGGGGCAGTTCGCTATATCGAGGGTTTACTGTATCATGTACATAAAGAGTTATCGGTAATTGTTAAATGGTGATTATGAAGTTAAACAGGTTATTTGGGATAATTTTTATTGTGCTATCCGAAAATAACAGTTTTCCAGATATTTTTATTGTTAAAAAGTTTAAAAAAAAAGAAAAGGAAGCTCCTTCAAAAGGCAATCAAAGAAAACTAATGTTTTAATTTTATAACAATTTCAACACATAATAAAATTATGATGATCTGCATCCATAAAGAAGCCACAGGCGTTAGCATTAGAAATAAATGAGATAGTTTCAAAAACAGTCTACGTAAGTATAATTTTTCGCGGAAAAATCTTAGTTGTTATCTGAATCTGCGTGTTATTTGAAAAACCGATTTTTATAAAAAAAAAAAAAATTTAAATATCTCAAGAACGGTTTATTTTCGAATAAATTATCCTTATAAAATTATTCTAAATAACATTTATCAAATTTAAAAAATATCCTGTCTAATCACCATAACTCATGATTTTTCGGATATAGGTTTTGTTAATTTTTTTTACTAGTATCAGATGATATCCCTAATAGTCTCTAATGGAGGTTCCGCAATATTTCTTCTTCACGTCAAGTTGTAGTATCCATCTTTATTAGGGACAAACTGATAGTTAGATAGACACATGTCAGACGACTTGCTAATTTAGAAGTTTAGGATCAGATTCTGGATTGCTATTTAAGTTTAAAGTTTGAATTGTAAAACTACTCCTTTTTTTTTTTATTTATATTCCGAAACACGTGGGGTCTACCCACACGGATCCAGTTGATTGCTTATATTTTTATAAATATTCAATGTGGGTGAAATGAATCAATGCAGCCAGCTCTTCGTAGCTATTTTTAATCTCGATCCGACTAGATGGTTTGAAATGTCCGACTGATGATCTTATAAGAAATGATTCAGAAAGAATATCTACAGACGGTACAAGCCACTAATTTACACCACTATTTTAAGTTGTAAGATTGTAAAAATGAATATCATTTTCTCCTAACATTAATGTTCTGATTTAGGTGGTAAATACTATATACTAACTCTTTTTTCAAGAGCTTGGGAGTTGCATCACAATTATAGCATTTTTAAGTAGGAATAGAGTCACTTGAAATGTTTTATTCACTACCATCGATCATAGAGAAAATCATTTGGTTTGCAATTGCCCAAGTACCAATGTCGACTCCCACAACACTTGGGATCAGATTCGCAATGCTTACTCCATATTGTCGCGCTGAGATTCAATTATTAATGACGATCACTTTCCGAAAATAACATTTAGTAGCCAACATAATAACGTGAAAGAAAAGGTTTTATTTACTTTCAAAACTTTGTTATTTGCATCAATCAGACGCAACGGTACGGTAGTGTTCTACAAGAATAGCGATCACTAATTTTGATTATAGACTAACCGTACGAATTGTCTTAAATTTTCCTTAACTTCATCCGAAAAATCAGATAAATTATTTTCATGGACTATTCTATCAAATAAACCATCGTTTCTGGTGCTTGGCTCAGAACTGCGCTAGACTTCGTACAGTAAAGAATTGGTTTTGAAATCTAAAACGACAATATCACGTAAGGAGCAGCCAGAAGCAGATAAACTAGGTGTCAAAATAAATAAGAAGAAATGAACTATTTATGGTTTAAGTATGGAAAAACCGTTACTTCATTTCCAAAGTTTAAATAATGATAAAAATTTCTTATATAATATTAAACAATCCATCTTACCTTTTTTTTCACTTTTGGTCAAGATTATTCAATGAAAAATTCACTTAAGACTGGAACTTTAACAGTTGAAAAGAAGAATTAAAATGTTTAAGCAATAAGATGGTAATAGCCAAAGTAAATATATACTAACCGAACCAGTTTTATACTTTGTATTTTTATCAACAAGTTAATCCTTAGCTTAGATCTTTTGTTTTTGTATTGAAATCTTGATGTTTTCTTTCTTTTCTAAGATTCTAAATTTTATATTTGCCATCAAAAAAAATAATTAACAAACTAATTTTTTCTTATTTTTGAACACTGCTGAACACTTTGCGTCGGCTGAAACGACAGTGGCTTAGAGACCTCTTACTACAATAAACTTAAATATTATAAAATACATCAAGAAACTCAAAGGCAAGTGACCACATTTGGTTGATGCACTACTGCACTGGTATAAATCTACAAGCGGAATAATAATAAAGCAAATAAATGTTATAAATAAATTTTAAAAAAATTGGTGATTTTTGAGTTCATCATACAGCATTCAATAGGCATCTGTTTTATGTTACCAAATATTTAAAATAGATCAAACAATACACGACTTGTCTTGATTTTCAACGTCAATGTTAAAATAAGTTTCACGGCTCTTTTAAAACAAAGGATAAATTATTTGAGGGAGTGAATTGATCGCAAACGCGATCTGCTGATTCTGCTGTGTAATTACTATTGAGGATATCGATGATAATTTTTTTGCTGCACTTATGAGCTTTGGAATCAGAGGTAACGAGATGGCAGATACTTTAGCTAAGAAGGCCAAGCAATCATCACCACGCAACATAGCGAAGTCGTGTCTTTAATTAAAGAAACAGCATGGCTGGCGTGGCAAAGCATATGGGATGAAACAAGAGACAAGTCAAGAATCGTTGAAACGTATGTTAGCCGAAAGAACCAAAATTTCTACAAGTCAGAAAAGAAGAAGTCGTACTCACTAGGCTAAGGATTGGGCATACTCGTCTCACCCACGAGCACCTGATGTGCAAGAAATCTCCTCCTCAATGTACTTCCTGCGGGGTTCCACTCACAGTGAATCACATACTAACGGAATGTTACGCGTAAGAGACTTTTAAAGCATATTTTTAAAAGAAACTCTCCAAATAGAACAAACAACTCTAAGAAACTTAATATTGTTCCTGAAACAGATTAATATATTTAAGAAAATATAACTGACTTTTCTAAATTGTAATTTGTTCCGTATTTGCATTGTATTGTATTTGTAATTTATTTTTTATTGTAATCATGTAAATTCTGTATTGCAGGGCGAAAATGACCCAGGTGGTCGAAAACCCCGAGATTGTAAAATAAATAAATAAATATACGAGCTAATTAAATAAATATCAGAAAATAAGGAATGTGTTTTAAAGGAATATACATAGTATACTGTGTGTATAGAGAGCTGTATATGATATATAGTAGGTACATAGAGTTGCCGGATGAAGATATATGAGAGACAAACTGCGGTGGAGAGAAGAGGCTAGCAGATAATACGGAAACATGAGGGAGCACAGGGAGGTTATAAAACCAAGGTCTAACCCTTTTCGTGACCGTTTTTTATATACCTCGCTGGAAAAGTTAATCAGCCTTCTTCTTCTCCAGCTTCAGCACATCTCTCCCGCTCTCTGGAACATATTCTATAAGCGATAGTGTCCTCTGGATTCTCCATTTCTTAAAGGTAAGGGTATCTAGCGGTCCTATATCTTGCTCTTTATCCAATCCTTGGAGTTTTCATAGTAATATTAATGAGGGTGAAGTAGTACTAAGTTAGGTATTTAGTATTAATGATGCAGGTATTTGTATTTGGTATTAATATTAATTTTGGTATTTAACATTAATGAGTGTTGGTATTAATGTTAATGCTGTTTCTTAAAAAGAGCAATATATTCAATGAAATACAACTTAAAATTATAAACTGTATTGTAATTGTGATTGTAACATTGTATCAAATTATATTGTAACTACAATTAAGAAAGTTATAAAATGTAGTACCATGCTTGCATTGCATGCCGCGATGGAGTATGGAGTACGATGCTTTTTTCGAATGTACTTTAGAGAGCAAAAATAAGTAAATGAATGTAGGAAAATGAGTGAATTTGGGGAAAGGCGTTCCCATACTTATAAAAAAAAAATTCAATTCCTAATCTAAGATAGTTGCTAAGGAAATATTGTGTGTTGCGAGCATCTCAGCAGATATTTTGACATTACGGTCCACTAAATTAATATTAAGTATGGTATTATGCGTGTGACCCTCCTAGCTTCGAATAATAAAATTTTACCACAGCTTGATATTGTAGAAGAAGAAATCTAATCGCTCTCGATTGGAACAGATGACTGAGCACAAATTATAATTCTGCCCACAGAGAGAAGGCAGCCATGAACAAACAAGGTCAGCAAATGGACGGATATCCTATGGACTTGCTCCATAACCAATAAAATATATTCCTGAAAGCCCAGCAGTTTGCTAATTCTTTTATATCTGAGTTGGGGCTGGTCCCAGCCTGGTCCTCTGGATATTGCTCCGACGGGAAAACTGTTCCCTAAATGAAAAGGCATCCATCAATAATGTCCAATCGGAGAGTAGCTTTAATTGTTCCCGGATTTATGCCCTGTCTCTTCATTTCATTCTATCATAACCACCAATATTGTTATATTCAGATAGATAGCTATCCATTTCGTATTACTGTTATTTTTTCAAAAATATTGGATAACAATAGTCCCGAATGGCTCTCAAAAATAATAAATCTCTTAAATTTAGGTTATATTTTTTTTTTTTAAATTTCCCATTTTGCAGATCAGTTTCAGTTGTTCCAACTTTAGCTATGGTAGTCTCGCATTTGTTATGTTCTGGTATTAATATTATAATGGATATTATTTAATTAATATTTGAATATAAAAAAAAAAAAAAAGAAAGACAGAATTGCCCAGTAGAAGTAAAACATATTTTATTATCTTGTAATACTATATACATATAATGAAATATAACTAATATTATACATCTTTATATAAACTCAATGATTCATCTAGGCCACATAACTACATTAATTACTCTTATTAATATATCACACACACAGTTAATTATTGTGGTTCACCACATATTGAAGATGCAAAATTTAAGAATTAATATTAATTATAATTAATTAATATTTAAGAAACGTTTATTACACTCATGTAACATCTGTCAAATACACTTAATATTACTTTGGTTGTTTATTTAAGGTCATTTCATTCCACTAAGGCTAATCGAACGATGCTACAGTGGAAGTCCTAAATTTTGCTTGACCAGATATAATTAGGATAGGGTTCTTTAACGAGTACCTGACATCGTACAGGCTCGGGAACTCCATTTTACGTCATTTCCGAGAGACTGCATAGACGCATTATTTACTGCTTTAGAAACTCCTAAGGCGACCATGTAATGCGCAACCACGACCATTGTATTCTGCTAAGTTAGCACCTACACCACTGGTAACCACTATGACTATTATTTTATTTTATGTAACTTATGGAAATGAAGAAACTAGGTGATGTTTGATTTTTTTTTTTCTAAATTATATTTTTATATTTATTTTTAAAAAATATAAGAATAATCGGGGTGGCGGTCAAAAAACTTCAAATAGTATTAAACTATTTTATCCCAGCCAATTTTCGACTTAACAATGCAGGTCTTCTTCAGGGCTAAATGGACGAACATAGGCAAACCAAATTATAAATACGTAAGACAAAGAATATGAACTATCTAGAAAACATGTAAAGGTCTGTAAACACATAATAATAAACGTATAATATATACTAAAAAAATTAGTATGGCAATTTAATGTGATAACATTGATAGTGTGATGTAATGGTGTACTATACATATTTAAGGGGATATGGTATCAGAATAGTGATTCATGAGTTAATATATGTTATACTAAATAGAATTATGATTGGTGAATTAATATATGCTATGATAAGTATATGAGGTAACTCATCAATTACTTTTCTGATATCATATCCCCTTAAAAATGTAATTAGCCCCATTAAAACACACTATGAATGTTATGAGTTTAAAATGGCTATGCCAAAATGAAAAGACGTACATTAGACAAGCGATTAAAAATACTATATTCACTATTTTTAAAATCAGCAAAATTAAAAATCAGACAGAAACTTAATACATACACATATTTACTGAAACCTAAAGGGACAAAAAAGACACACTTAAAAAAACTACAAACTTTCACTCCCAAATGTTATATACACGACAAAAGTCCAAAAAGTTTAAAAATATCGATACTATAGTATTGCCCTACTATGGGATACTCTTTTTAAATATTTAATTGCTTGGCTCTGAATTGCTTAGACGATTCAAGAAATTTTGTTATTAATTTAGTAGTAGTAGTAGAAGACATCAAAAATGAAAAACATCCCATACCTCTTTTTTGAAATTTGTAATCATGGTTAATGTGAGAAAATTAAAATTTGTACTTCTTGAAAATGGGCTCTTAATATGGGATAGGGGGGTGTCCTATGGGATACTTATATGGGAATATGGGATACATCTCCCGTTTTAGGTCCAATGATATAAAATCATATATATAAGGGAAAATTTGTTTATTATACAGACAATATTCACAAAAATGTATGTTGTAAATGCCCATGGAAACATATGATCGGAAATCCAAAGATAGCAAGTTCGAAATCCGGAACCAGGGGATCTTTAATAATATTACTTGGCATTAATTCCCCACCCTCTCCTCTGGCCCGGGAAACCTCGTATAGCCTAAGGGGCGAGGAAGGGGAGAAACAAAAAAAAATATATATATGTATTTAATTTTAAAGTTGCAAATAACTCTATATTTATTATGTTACAAAAAAAAAATGACAATTTTTTTTTTTTATAATTTTCAAATAATCAAAATTTGATAAGAACTTTATTTGACAGATTTTTTCACAATTTACAAAGAAAATCTGTGGATTTTGAGTTCAACACTGCTCTTATTACAGGACACTCCACAGTAGGAACATTGAACTTTAGTTTCTTCATTTTCTAAATTTTTATTACAAAACATAGAAGTTTTTAAAAACTCAGTGTTTAAAGTAATATTTCATTAAAATCCTTTAAATATATTCGTAAATATTTTTATTTCAGTAATAAATAGGTGCCTCAATATGGGATATCCCATAATATGAAGTAATGGGTATCTCATATTAGGGGATTTGGCTTCTTTTTTTTTTTAGAGGTTATTGTGCTTCAATAGGTAATAAAAAAAAAAAAAGCAGTTAGCAAATATTGTAATGAATTGTTCAACATTTAAGATAAGACAATGATTAATGGAATTCGGCTTACCCTGAGGCCTGAAATATTAGGTCAAAATAATCATGAAAAAAGTTTTTGAACCCTAAAATGGCTATGCAAAAATGAAAAGACGTACATTAGACAAGCGATTAAAAATACTATATTCACTATTTTCAAAATCAGCAAAATTAAAAATCAGACAGAAACTTAATACATACACATATTTACTGAAACCTAAATGGACAAAAAAGACACACTTAGAAAATCTTCAAACTTTCACTTCCAAATGTTATATACACGACAAAAGTCCTAAAACAGTTTAAAAATATCGATGGTAATATTGAAAAAAATATTAGAAAAGATAACAGTAAAAGATACCGAGCTAGAAATAATAAGCCTAGATGTGAAATCCTTGTTTACCAACATTCCCATAGAAGTATGTATAAAATTTCTAGAGGAGAATTGGGACAAAATAAAAAATAATGCAGTAATGAAAGATAAAAATTTATTCATAGAGGGTATAAATTTATGCATAAAAAACAGTTTTTTCAAATACAATGGTAAATATTATAAACAGTTATTTGGATTACAAATGGGATCAAGACTAGCAGTAAATTTAAGTGGAATATACTTAAATAATTGATTAGATCAAAATTTGGTGAAATTAAATACAAAGCCGATTTTAATTAAAAAATATATCGATGACATAATAATGATTACCAAAAAAAGCAATCAAAATCTAATATTGGACCAGTTAAACACACATCACAACAGAATGAAATTCACCATAGAAAGACCTAAAGATAATACTATAAGATTCCTTGATATGGATATAAACAATTCTCTGAACATAATCCAACAAGATAAGAATGTTTAACAATGTGACAAGGTTATGTGCCAATGAGACTCTTTAATTTTCTAGAGTAAAAGCGAGGTTGCTGTACAAACTATATCGAGAAACCACATATCCCATATTGGGCAACCATCCCATATTGGGGCACTTTCCCCAACTATCGGTAGTTTTACATCACTAATTAGCATGATATATTTGTTTTAAACTAACATGGAACAACAAACTCCTAACTAAGTGCCCCCGCAAATAAAGTTGCGTTGTTTACAATAAGAACCGCCCAAGTTCTAATCCGTGGGGCTAAGGGATACCCGGGCTAAAGGGTCTGCCCTCCCTCGATAATCCTCGATCAACTCAAACTGTACTCGCCCTATTTAGGGCTCTATTTGAATTTGTAATCCAAGTCCAACATCTGCGTCTACCCCAACGCGGGTATCTTCTCAGAACTCTATAAGCATAGCCATACCGGGTCTTCTTGTTCGAAATATATTGAGTGACGCAAGGTTCTTGTTTTTAACGCGTAGGCGTCTGCTAGGAAGGTGGGGCAGAGTTGGGCAAATTGTAATCTGAATAATGATTAATGAATATGAATAATTGTAATCATAAAACAAATGAATAATGAATAACCATTATTCATAATCAGTGCGAAGTATTTTTAATGATTATTGAGTGTTTATGGTATTCTTTTGAAACGAATAATGAATAAATGGTATTCAGTCATTCATTATTAACGAATACTGATAAATTCAGTTAGTCATTATTCATGAATAAAATATTCATCAATCATGAATACCTAATATTCATCAATCATGAATAACAAAAATTCACTAATCATCAATCATGTATATGATATATTCATAATCATTATTCATTTAAATTTAAAAGACGAGGATGCATTTCTGAATTAAAAGTTGTCCTAATGAGCAAGGACAAGTCCTAAGAGAGGGTGTAGTCAACTGAACAGCATTTGAAGTCACAAGTAAAGTAAAATATTATTAAAGTTCTATTGGTAAGAATGGAAAGAGCAAACAAATGTTCAATCATCATTCATGATTAGTAAGACTCAGAATTGTGATTTTTTTTTTGGTAATCATGATTAATGAATTTATATTATTCATGACTAATGAATGATCTGTAATCATGAGTAGTGAATTCCCATTAGTCATGAATAATGAATTCTTTTTAATCATGATTACTGACTAACATTTAATAATGAATAATGGTCATTCATGATTGTTGAATACATTATATTCATGAATACTCCACAACCAGTGATTAATACAATTCATTATTAATTATTATTCCGCGCTAAAGAATGATTTGTGAATGATGATTACAATCATTATTCACAGTTTTGATTATTAGTCATAATCATGATTACATTTTTATTTAAATATGTCCAACTCTGGTGGGGGGGGGGGCAGGAAGAGTAGCACCCCGTTAGAGAATATGTGAAACAAAGGCTACAAATCAAATAAATTCGTAGGAAGAGTTGGGCATATTTAAATAAAAATGTAATCATGATTATGACTAATAATCAAAAATGTGAATAATGATTGTAATCATCATTCACAAATCATTCTTTAGCGCGGAATCATTAATCATGAATTGTATTAATCACTGGTCGTGGAGTAGTCATGAATATAATGTATTCAACAATCATGAATGACCATTATTCATTATCAAATGTCAGTAATCATGATTAAAAACAATTCATTATTCATGATTACTCATTAATCATAACTAATGGGAATTTACTACTCATTATTACACATTATTCATTAATCATGACTAAAAAAATCACAATTCTGAGTCTTACTAGTCATTAATGATGATTGAAAATTTGTTTGCTCTTTCTATACTAGTCAATAGACCTGTACTAATACCCATTGGAATGAGGGTCTAATTCTTTACTTGTGACCTCTAATGCTGTTCAGTTGACTACACCCACTCTTAGGACTTTTCCTTGCTCATTAGAACATCTTATAATTCAGAAACGCATCCTCGTCTTTTAAATTTAAAAGAATAATGATTATGAATATATCATATTCATGATGATGATTGGTGAATTTTTGTTATTCATGATTGATGAATATTAGGTATTCGTGATTAATGAATAATATATTAATCCTAGCTCATGAATATATTTTATTCATGAATAATGACTAACTGAATTTATCAGTATTCGTTAATCATGAATTACTGAATACAAGTTATTCATTATTCATTTCAAGAGAATACCATAAACACTCAATAATCATTAAAAATTCTTCGCACTGATTATGAATAATGGTTATTCATTATTCATCTCAAATGAATACCATAACACTCAATAAACATTAAATATATTCTGCACTGATTATGAATAATGGTTATTCATTATTCATTTGTATTATGATTACAATTATTCATATTCATTAATCATTACTAAGATTTGCCCAACTCTGTTCGTGGGTCACCTATGGTGTAGTAGTTAGCATGGCAACCTACTAAAGATCGCGGGTTCGCGTGCTGAGGTGGCCCTAGGATTTTTTAAGGGGAATGAAAAATCCTGTATCCATGGCTATTCAGTCCCACGGATAGGATGTAAAATGGAAGTCCCGAGCCTGTACGATGTCAGGTACTCGTTAAAGATCCCTATCCTAAAATTTTACCTGGATAGGCAAAATTTAGGACTCCCACTGCAGCATCGTCCGATTAGCCAAAGTAGCATAGAGGGACTTTAAACAAACATATTTTTTTTATTTAATCAAACAAAAAATGTAAATAATTACAAATTATTACCGATTAATATCAATCCTGTGGAGGCGAATATTCCAAAATATCAATTAAATTTCTTTTAAAGAGATCAGAGTCACTGTATGTTTGCCTCCAGATGAACTTACCTAAATATGAGTCTAGCATTGCTCTTTGAGTTCCACACTCTTTCTAATTACGGAGTTTTGCTAATGCTCACAATGATTCCACTGTCTGTATGTTTGCTCCAGTCTCTAGATTAACCAAATTTCTTTAATGGATAGCGGAAAAATGTTTGTAGCATTTTTTCAATTATATCTTTATTTACTTCATAATACTTCCACATATCTAAAAATTATAATCGAACCTGGTTAAATTGATGATTTAATGCACAGCGTTTCGGATGTTCGATCTAGTACTGCATAGAGAAAATACTCCTTTGTTTCTCTACAAAATCCTCTAAAAAACCATTTGTGATAATAATAGCACCAGACGTTGTATTTGCGACATAAAAGACTATCTATTTCGACAGAGTCCTGTATTTTTCTTATATATACTTTTAAAATTGTATTACACCTCGAATAAATTTATTTTTATAACTGCATCAATTGAAAACATATGATGGGTGAATTACTTAGCAACAGTAACTATTAATCACTATAAATTATTTTAATAGTAACTTTCCGCCGTATTATAGAAACTAACCTTTTTTTTTTTTTTTTTTTTTTTAATTCGGCGATGGGATATTATCCTACTTTATTTCATAATTATGGTTGCCACAATAAGGATGGTGAATTATCAGGTTAATGATTCCACAACTGTTGATGTCAAATTACGGAACTTCTAACGCTTTTGGGAGATTCAATTCGAATGTCTCATTAATGGACAAATGTTGTTATTTCATGATAATTAATTTCCAATGAAACCGTAATTGACATTATTTTAAAAATATCCAGCTTATGTGTCAATTTTACCTAAGAACAAAATTATATATGGAACACTGTACATCTCATTTACATATTGAATAAGTAATCTCACAGATGTAAATTAAACTTACAGCGTTGTTTCAATAATAAAATAACATTTTAGTGTTAACAAGTGAATTGTTATTTGATATCTAGAATATATTGGTATTCATGAATTTCTGTGTTAATTTTTTTTTTGTATTAAGCAACCTTAATTTCTTATACTTGATATATTTGGCAGAGCAATAATGTCTATTGTGCCCCAAGTTTTACTTTTTCTTTTTTATCAGGTTGTTCGTTTAACGTCCCTTTATTATTCTGATAATACAATGGCAGTCCTAAATTTTGCCTATTCATGTATAATTAGGATAGGAATCTTTAACGAGTACCTGACATCGTACAGGCTCGGGACTTTCATTTTACATCCTATCCGAGGGATGGCATAGCCAAGGATATTTTGTTCCCCATAAAAATCCTACAGTCACCACGGGACGTGAACCCGCGACCTTTAGTATTGCTGGTAGCTATGCTATCCACTACCACACAGGTGACCCCTTTTATCGGTTTTAGATTTTGAAATTAATTCTTTAACCATATTTGGTTTATTTTCTATCTCATTGTACCTTCCCCGCTTTATGTCTGCCTAAAATAATGCCCTTTCAATAAAATAACAATTTATTTAACATGGCTAACAAAGATTTTCCTTGGATATATGCAAATAAGTGAAAAGGGTAAATAGTTTGTAAGCAATTCAAATTAGAAATCTGCTAGTTGTTTGACGTGCTCTGTTTACCTTGATTGTTTTTCAAGACCAGTTGATCTGTTTGGTATTCCTTATTTTCTTTTGGTTATATTCCATTTTATAATCAGACTTGAGCAAATATATTCTTGTTGAAACAAGAAAAGATTTAACGATTTGCATCTCCCAACATATTCTTAATGATGTTTTTATAAGAAAAAATTATGTTTCTTTTTTTATCGATTTGTTAAAATAAAAATTAAAACTGAGTAATCTCAGTATCTTTTTCAAGTCATTTTTGTTTTGTTTTAAAGGAAAATTAATTTTTTTTTTAGAATATTTAGTTGATTGTACACCGTTCGAAATCAATTCCACTTACCTCCAATCAAATCCTGCCACCGATTTCAGAAAGATAATCTTACCACGAATAATTAATAGTAATGGATAATCCCATAAAAAGTAATTGGGGGATGTCTTTAATTTCGAAAGTAAAACATTTAGTTTAATAAAAAGCATTTTCTAAACCGAGGCTTACAACTAAAAATTATAACCGAAAATGGAAAAAAAATCACTTTTGAAATCGACCTTCAATTGCTACTGGAAGAACAATGAAACTGAAATGTGAGATTTTGATTTTTTTTTTTTTTACGTTTTATTATTTTATTTATCTATTACTATTAGTTTATTTTTATTTCATTCTTGTGTGTGTTATAGTATTATGCTAGCGAATAGTAGTTTTTCGTTATTTATACCCGCTTCTTTTTGTTATTTAGTTTAATTGATTTTTCTTTAACTACTAAAAATTTATGGACCTGCATTATAAATTCGAAATTCTCTATTTTTATAAAAATTCAAAGTAATATGTAGTGGTTAGCATGGCAACCTTCAATACTAAAGGTCGCAGGTTCGGTCCAGGGGTAGCCCTAGTATTTTTTAATGGGAGTAAAAAATCCTTGTCTATGCCGTCCCTCGGATAGGACGTAAAATGGAGTTCCCGAGCCTGTACGATGTCAGGTACTCGTTAAAGATCCCTATCCTAATTATACCTGGATAGGCAAAATTCAGGACTCCATCTGTAGCATCGTCCGATTTGCCCAAGCTAAAGTGACGTTAAAACAAAACAAACAAATTTGTTTAATTTAATCAAACACAAAACATGTAAATAATTACAAATTATTACCGATCAATATCAAACCTGTGGAGGCCAATATTCCAAAATATCAATTAAATCTCTTTTAATGAGATAAGCGTCACTGTATTTTTGCCTCAAGATGAACTCACCCAAATATGAGCCTAACATTGCTCTGTGAGTTCCATACTTTTTCTAATTACGGAGTTTTGCTAATGCCCACTTTGATTAACACTAAGTAATCTCAGTATATTTTTCAAATCATCTTTGTTTTGTTTTAAAGGAAAATTAATTTTTTTTTTTTTTTTAGAATATTTAGTTGATGAAATCGATTGTCGAAATCAATTCCACTTACCTCCAACCAAATCCTACGGCCGATTTCAGAAAGATAATCTTATCAGGAAAAATCAATAGTAATGGATATTCCCCTGAAAAATAATTGAGGGATGGAATTCGATAAAATGGCTTTAGAGCAATTTTTTTAACTCACTCCATCTTTAACTATTTAGCCTAGTAGTTGAAATATAAACAGGATAGAGAGAGATAGCAAGTGTGTGTGTATGTGTGTGTGTGAGAGGGAGAGAGTGAGAGAGAGAGAGAGAGAGAGAGAGAGAGAGAGAGAGAGAGAGAGAGAGAGAGAGAGAGAGAGAGAGAGACAGAGAGAGAGAGAGAGAGTGAGAGAGAGAGTATAATTCACAAAAAATCTAATTAATTCTAAATTAATTAATTTAGATTATTAATTAATAACTAAATTAATACATATTACTTTGTTTGTTTGTTTGATTAACGTCACTTTATGCTACTAAGGCTATTTGGGCGATGCTACAGTGGGAGTCCTAAATTTGCCTATCTAGGTATAATTAGGATAGGGATCTTTAACGAGTACCTGAGATCGTACAGGCATCTATATTACGTCCTATCCGAGGGACGGCATGGCTAACCTATACATGAAATATATAAAATTTACCTTTTATTTTTTCTACTAAAAATGAATCACAAAGCTAATGGTTATTTATATGTCTTTAATTCTACTTAATCGTACCGTGTATGGCAGCGATTCAATTGCTGTTAGCACCGTTCAGAAGTGGTTTTCGCGGTTTAGATCAGGAGATTTCAATTTTGATGACCAAGCCTTTACTAACTATGAACTTTACCTTCGAACTCCACCCTTTTTTTTTACAAATCCTAGGGCTACCCCTGGACCGAACCTGCGACCTTTAGTATTGTAGGTTGCCATGCTAACCAGTACACCACATGTGACCCCCATATTACATTAAATTTTTTATAAAAATATAGAATTTCGATATTATAATACAGGTTCATAAATTGTTATTAGTTGAAGAGAAATCAATTAAAAACTTAATAACAAAAAGAAGCGGGTATAAATAACGAAAAACTACTATTCGCTAGCATAATACTATGACACACACAAGAATAAAAAAATAAACTAATAGTAATAGATAAATAAAATAATAAAACGTAAAGAAAAAAAAAATCAAAATCTCCCCACATTTCTATTACATTGTTCTTCTAGTAGCAATTGAAGGTCGATTTCAAAAGTGATTTTTTTTCCATTCTCGGTTATACTTTTTAGTTCTAAGCCTCGCTTTAGAAAATGTTTTTATCAAACTAAATGATTTACTTTAGAAATTCGGGAAGTCGTACATGGTATATATCGTTAAGTGTGTCTATACTACTGAAATATATTTGTTTTTTGAAATGTAATTCGTTTGAATCGGTCGATTGAGAAAACGGAAATGTCCAAAAATTCAAATTATTGGACAAGTCAAAAATCATTTCTCTCTTCATTCTTTGCTTGAAGAGATTTTTTAACTTAAATTATTTTCTTCGAGATATATTCCTACTTAGAATACATTTTTCATGATATGATGACTCTATGTTCATTCGATAGATCGTAAAATAAATGTTTTTTTTTTTTTTTTTTTTTTTGGGAGTTGTTGGGTTTCTTCTAATTGTATGATTATTTCAATCCATATATTTTTGGAAATTACTATACGAAACAATTACAAGCTTACATATATTGTCTAATAAATGAAAAATAATTGAAAGTTTAAGTATATAAGGTTGAAATGAGCATGATTCAAATTTATGGCCCTTCATTAAAATATTCTATAGTTTCTAATTCAGTCAAGCAAAATTTTACTCCAAAACTTACTTACAGCTTTGGTTCCAGGAAGATATTTTTCTATGACCTGAATTTTTCTAGTCTTTCCTGACAACGATTATTTGAATGGTCTATTAATGGTCTTGAATTTGATGTTTTATTTATTTATATATATTTTACGGCATTTGCGCCTGCGCTGGAGCGCATCTAGCAAATTTGGGTTTGGATGGATATAAATTGAACAGTAAAAATCTGGTGCGTGCGCGCAACACACAACTTTCACTTACCAACTTACTTAGATTAGAAATTAATGCGTTTTGTTAATTGCCACTTCTCAAATGAACAGAACGGCTTTAATTATGAACAATGGTCTGACATTAAAGACGTACTCCGCATGCGTGGGCTCAACGAGTTTTATGAGTTGACTGAATATTTTTCTTTATGTTTTCTTTATTTTTATCATATCTCATATTTAGCCATTTCTTATTTTTAGGCGTAACGAGAGACAGTTAATTTCTGCATATAAACAAAAACAAAGGTACTTTATAGGAAACAAACAAACAAAAAAGGCCCCAACCTCCCCCCCCCCCAAAAAAAAGCCCTCTCAGAACATTTTAATTAAAGCTTGCCTGATATTAAAGAACACCTAATTTTCATTAAACATGACGAATTTGATAAAAATCGTTAAAGCCGTTTTTAAGATCATCGAAAAAAAGGTAAAAATTGGAAAAAACATTATGAAATAAAGTGCCCGCTCCGTTTGACCAATTTTGATGAAATGTTGGCTATCAAATCTTTGGCATATACTTACATCAAATAACCAGTTTGATCAAAATTGTTAAAGCCTTTTTTGAGTAAATAAAAAAAAAACACGTGAAAATGATACAAAATTTATTAAGTAAAGTCCCCCCTCCGGTTCATCAATTTTGATGTAATGTTGGCTATCGCCTCATTGGCATATACATATACAATTGTGATGAAATTTTAACAGTCATATCTCGGGCATATAAATAGATCAAATACTCAATTTAATCAAAATCGTTAGAGCCGTTTTTGAGAAAATCGAAAAAAACTTAAAAAGTTATTAAATAAAGTTCCCACTCCCTCAGAGCAATTTCGATGAAGTTTTTGCTGTCACATCGTGGGCATATACATACACTAAATACCCAATTTCAGGTTCGCACGGTTTATAGTTTTTGAGCTAGTCTGTTCACACACACTCACACACACAGACACAGACACACACACACACACACACACACAGACCATTTCGCGGGACTGGGTTAATTGGACTCAGGGGACCCCAAAACGTGTATTTCCGTTGAAAACCGGAAGTCGAAATTTTTCACCATCGCAATACTTCCACTTACTATATATTTTATATGTAGGTAAGTAAAAGTAAAAATTAGTGTATTTGTCTTGATGTATGATTTTACTGTTTTAATGTCCATGTCTTTGTGTATTGTGTTGTTAGAGATGTACCATGGAGCGTTTACAATTTTTCGAAGAATTTTCGAGTGAGTGGTTCGAATTTTGTTTATGTGTACTTGTTAAGCGGAACCCCAGAGTTCTTCTCCGTAGGTCCAAATGGGTTTTAGTATCGTGTTGTATATTAGTCTTTTGTTTCGTAAGTTAAGTGATGATCTGTAGACTAGGAGGTGTGACAGTTGTTTGTATCGTCTGGTCAGTTCTTGCCTGTTTAGTTTTGTATGTATGTTGTATGCAAGTGAGTCTTTTGTCCATTGTCCATTTATTGGCGGACATATTGGCTTCTTCAGTGAAAAGCTTTTATGGTTCGACTTAGACGCATTTATTTTTATTTTTCTCTTTTGGAATTTGATGTTAAGATGAAAAAAAAAAATCTGGTGCGTGCGCGCAACACACAACTTTCACTTACCAACTTACTTAGATAAGAAATTAATGCGTTTTGTTGATGCCACTTCTCAAAGTTACACATTTTCCACATTCATTTCTTATATTTGTTTTCATTTGCTCTATAACCCCTCAGAACATTTTAATAATGATAACGCTTACCTGATATTAAATAACACTCAATTTTCATTTAACATGACGAATATGAAGAAAATCGTTAAAGCCGTTTTTGAGATAATCTAAAAAAAAGAAAAAAAGTTATGAAATAAAGTGTCCCCTTCGGTTGATCAATCTTGATGAAATGTTGGCTATCACCTCTTTGGCATATACATACATAAATACCCAGTTTGATCAAAATCGTGAAAGCCGTTTTTTTAGTAAATTAAAAAAACACGTGAAATTGATACAAAATTTATTAAGTAAAGTCCCCCCTCCGGTTGATCAATTTTGATGAAATGTTGGCTATCACATCTTTGGCATATACATACATCAAATACCTAGTTTGATCAAAATCGTGAAAACCGTTTTTGAGTAAATAAAAAAGTGAAATGATACAAAATTTATTAAGTAAAGTCCCCCCTCCGGTTGATCAATTTTGATGAAATGTTGGCTATCACATCTTTGGCATATACATACATCAAATACCCAGTTTGATCAAAATCGTTAAAACCGTTTTTGAGTAAATAAAAAAAAACACTTGAAAATGATACAAAATTTATTAAGTAAAGTCCCCCCCTCCGGTTGATCAATTTTGATGAAATTTTTACAGTCATATCTCGGGCATATAAATAGATCAAATACTCAGTTTAATTAAAATCGTTAGAGCAGTTTTTGAGAAAATCGAAAAAAACTTAAAAAGTTATTAAATAAAGTACCCCCTCCCTTTGAGCAATTTTTATGAAATTTTTGCTGTCACATCGCGGGCATAAACATACACTAAATACCCAATCTCAGGTTCGCACGGTTTATAGTTTTTGAGCTAGTCTGTTCACACACACACACACACACACACACACACACACACACACAGACACACACACAGACCATTTCGCGGGACTTGGTTAATTGGACTCAGGGGACCCCAAAACGTGTATTTCCGTTGAAAACCGGAAGTCGAAATTTTTCACGATCGCAATACTTCCACTTACTATATATTTCATATATAGGTAAGTGAAAGTAAAAAATAACACGTGGGGTTTCTCAAACTACAGATTAATTTGTTTCGCATATTTTATTCTCAACAAAATTATTCTTTTTTTTTTTAGTTCTAAAAATAATGTTCTTCCTCTCACCGAGCTATCACAGGTCGCCGGTAACGAATTCAGAATTTTAACGCCTGGTGGTGAATGTAATGAATTGTAAAAAGGGAATTATGGGAACTGGATGAAGGGATGTTAGCTATTGGCCGCACGAAGGGTGGATTTGAGGCACGCGAAACACGATGTAGTATCCAAACCTGTCCGCTCTGGAATAATTAACAGGCTCCTCTTCCTAATAAGGGAAAACCTAATGTCATAACGCCATGTTCTATTTTAATCATTGAATCGTCATGGGCCGGGTCACAAAATCTTCTAGGGAGAAACGTTCAATCGAAGCGTGAAATGTTTTGTAAAAAAGTTTTGCGTGTTTCAAAAAAATGTGCCAAAGCCATTCTTCAGAAACGGGTTAAGTAATTTTTTGTTGTTAGAAAGTAGTTCATATGGCATGGGTGTAACATAGTTACATTGGGTATTATACAAATAGGGTGTATGTCATTTGTTTTCTGGAAAAATGTTCCTTTTGCGTTTCCATACTTCAATTGTCAACGAGCATCAACATTAAGTTTATTTAGTTGAAAAAAATTCAAGAAAGCTTTTGCAATGTAATAATGACATTTCAGACATATGGTCGGAGTTTCAGATAGTCTTCTAAGTTAAAAAAGGAGATCTCTCATTCAACGCATTTTTAATTATCCACATTGGCCACACACCTCAATCGTCACCCGCAACAAATTGTTGAGCCGTGGTGACCATCATATATTAATTATAAATAATTTAGATAATTATTATTAAACTCATCAACATTTATTAAGTAAAGTTGACCCCTCTAATTGATCAATTTTGATGAAATTTTGACTATCACATCGCGGGCATATACATACATCAAATACCAAGTTTAATGAGAATCGTTAGAGCCGATTTGAGAAAATCGAAAAAAAAAACGTAAAAATTAGACAAAATTCTTTAAATACTGTACCCCCTCCGTTTCATCAATTTTAATGAAATTTTGAATGTCACATCGCGGGCATATACATACATCAAATAGCAAATTTCAGGTTCGTACGGTTTATAGTTTTTGAGCTAATCTGTTCACACAGACACACATACACACACAGAACGTTTCGCGGGACTTGCTTATTCGGTCTCATTGGACCCCAAAACGTTTATTTCCGTTGAAAGTCGGAAGTCGAAATTTTTCACGACCACAATAATTTCCCTTACTATATATTTTTATATAGTTTCATATACATATAAGTAAGTGAAAGTAACAATTTGAAGGCATGAAATATTTTATATTTCTCACAAAAAATCTTCGTCATAATATTTCTGCCGCCATATATCTGCATAAATATGTACCACTGCTGGTTTCACCTTTTTTTTTTTTTTTCTTTTTTTCTTTTTTTTTTTTGGGACTTCAAGGCTTCCACTGAAGCCCTATACTGCCCATGGCACTGGGTGATACTTCTCCTACGAAAGAAAAGTACCACCCAGGGCGGGACTCAAACCCGCAGATCCGGCATAATTTTGTTATGGCTTGTAACACAACCCACATAACTTGAATAATAGTGGTATGGGTTCCAGAATCGGAACGTTCTCATCATAGAAAGCCATATTTAAAATGTTATATACAACATATAAAAATAATGTTTCAGTACTAAAAAACTATTCAATGGGCTAATTACTGGATATTTCAAGAAGATAGCATTCCTTGGTTTCCTGACATGTAGGTACCTCTGTCCCCATATTTATGACTAGAAAAGATACTTAAATCACTGGGGTTATAGTTTTATTTCTGCATAAAGAAGGGGTAATTTATGCATAATTAAATTTAATTTGGAAAATTATTTTAAATCAATACTTTTTCTGTCTATTTAGTACTTCCTGAACGAATCCGAAACCTGTTTAAACACAGTAAATTTTAATTGTCAACATAAGAGAAGTCAATAGCGGTTGATAAATAGCCGAACCCGGGGAGAAAGGCGCTGCCGACCAACCAACAATGGGCCTCGTTTGGCGCCCTCGTAATTTTCCCGCCTGACGTCACCTCTCTCTTCCCGCCCAATCTGCTGTGGGCTCACCTCTGGTCACAACTGTATCGACACGATCAAAAACATTGTCCTCGATTTGTTTATCTTCTATTACATTATCTAACCATATTAATCTGGGAATTTTTAAAGAATAAAAAATAACACCTTTTATGATTTTAATTTAAAAAATCTGGTGCGTGCGCGCAACACACAACTTTCACTTACCAACTTACTTAAACGAGAAATTAATGCGTTTTGTTAATGCCACTTCTCAAAGTTACACATTTTTCTACATTCATTTCTTACTTTTGTTTGTATTTGCTCTCTAAAGTACACTAATTTTTTTATATTATTAAATAAAAGTTTTTACTTGCTATAATTCGGCAATACAAGCTTAATACTCCAAGCCGTCTGATTTTATAATTCTCTATGTAGTCGCTGAAAACATAATTTACCATGAAACAAGTAATTTCCATTAAATGAATAGAACGGCTTTAATTATGAACAATGGTTTGTCATTAAAGGCGTACTCGGCCGCATGCGTGTGCTCAACGTATTTTAGGAGTTGACGGAATATTTTTCTTTTTTTTCTCCTCTATATGTTTACTTGATTTTTTTCATATTTCATATTTAGCCATTCCTTATTTTTAGGCATAATGAGAGACAGTTAATTTTTCCATATAAACAAAAACAAGGGTACTTTACAGGAAAACAAAAAAGGCCCCTTTCCCATTTAAGCCCCCTCAGAAAATTTTAGTAATGATAAAGCTTACCTGATATTAAAGAAGACTTGACTTTCATTAAACATGGCGAATTTAACCAAAATCATTAAAGCCATTTTTGAGATAATCGAAAAAAGGTAAGAATTGGAAAAAAAAGTTATGAAATAAGGTGGCCCCTCCATTTGATCAATTTTGATTAAATTTTTGTTGTCCGAATACATTCGGAAAAAAATTTAAATTATTTTTTCACCATTAATTAAATATATATATATATATATATATATATATATATATATATATATATATGTACTTTAATAACTGAAAGTTAATTATTAATTAAAATCCAAATACAGACGGCTTCGATTATTAATGGCTTCAATCGTGAACGGTGTAAAATTATATAATGTGAATATGAAAAGACTTTAGGAGAGTGGAGCGGGAGCGGAGCGAGAGTGGAGCGAGAGCGGAGCGAGGCCGGACCTGTGCCAATATTGTGATTAACCTCTCTCTATTCCTCTTTACAATATTTTGCCAGTGTGACTGGACCGGGAGCGGAGCGGGAGCGGAGCGCTAGTGTGAATGGGGTAGAGTGAGAGCGGACCGGGAGTGGAGCGAGACCGGAGCGGTACCGATAGTGGAATTCTCTGGCTATTTCTCTTTAGAATATTTGAGCGGACCTGGAGTGGAGCGGGAGCGGAGCGATAGTGTGAATCCGCCCTAATATGTCCGTGTAGGTTAGTTTGAAAACTTTTCTAAAGAGTCTTTATGTGTTGGTCGACTGCTGGCATGTGGAAGTCAGCATGTAAGGTTTGATTAGGCAGGTACCAAAGCGCCTTTGAAATGAGTCTTAATAAGTCTGAAGTTTTTGTAAATGCTAAGTCGTGTTGAAATACATAAAAATATATATTCTTTTTAATATGCACTTTTTAGTAACTATTATTTTTATTCATAATTTTAGCAGTAAATATTGTAAATATTCAGCCTATGAATAAATAGAAGAAGACAGAAAGCTAACATTGCTCCGCTTACTATTTTGTTGCCAGCCCCCCCCCCCCCCATGATATTTTTCTCTTAGCCACAACGAAGGGGAAAGGAATTGCTGGCTTAAAATACAGCCGGGGGCTAGGGCTAATGGATTGCTGCAGTAAAATCCTACAAACACATTTGGCGGACCCACTAATATAATACCGTCTTAGGCTCGTCCATTTCAGAAATTTATATAAAAGTTAAATGTAAAATTCTAGCCAAAAATATTCAAGTAAATTGTTATCCATGGAATAAATAAAATTAGGCCAAGTTTCAAGGGAAAAAATTGTATACAGCTAGGCAACTTTTCGGCTCTCAAAGCAAGTTTCCAGAAAGTACTAATTTATAGAAATTACATAAAAATTTTTGTTAGTAGGGAGGAACAAAAAAAAAAGGTTATTTCTGTTGTATCGGTACAAGTTGATATTTATTGAAACTTTGTTGTTGTTTTTTTCAGTTTTTATGTTTGTCAGACATTGTGAAGTGTTATTTTCTCTTAATAAAAATTATTAAAACTCCAAAAAGCGTTAAAGTATATAAAGTATTTTCCATATAGAATAATACGGTTAATTTTTATAACATCCAATAAACGTTAGATCTTAGTATCTGTATTAGATATTAGATATTAGTAATCTATCTAAGATTGACTTGGACTATTATTCTTTTTTTTTTTTTATTGATAAAGAAATAAAACAATTTGCCACATTTAAGGGCATTCAATATTATTGAACAAAAGATACATTCACACAAGATAATAATTTGAAAGGAAAAATAGATACTAAAATATATGCAATCGAAAAATATATACAACCAAAATAGAAACTAAAATATATGCAACCATTCATAGAAATAAAAATATATACATGCATTCAAATAAAAATATGTACACTCATACAGCATTCAGAATATTATTCTAGACTTAATAAATATATTATTCAAATTCGCCAAATTGTTTACGTAGATATACTTTTAAATGCCCATTTGAGAATTTTTATTATATATATATTGCCATAGATAGTAAAGGGCATCAAAAAACGCAAACATTTTTTATTTATTTTCCTTCCTTATCTGGTAAACGAAATCCTCTACGTTTAATCGTGATAATAACATTTTTTTTTTTTTTTTATCATTTAATCTTGAAGTTAATTTTAAATTATATAACAATTAAATTATAAAACACAACGTTAATATTTAAATTGGTTTTATCCTACCTCTAATATATAACAACATTGTTAAGGGATGTACAATTGTAAACTAAGTTCGTAGCCGACTCGGAACTGTCCTGAGTTTAGATTAAACTGCAACAAGTAGGCTTGCGAACAGGTCCCTCAGGTACAGTTAAATATTAAACAGGTTATCCCATTCCTGTTTCTAGTTGTAAGGTTCAAACAATAACTCAATAAACTGTTTCTGTGTCTCTTAATCGACAAGACTACGAATATTCTACTAATTTTACATATTACATAAATAGTCTTTATATATATGTATATACATAGGAAGAGCCAAAAACGTTGCCTAGCTAAATAAACTTTTATTTCATTGAAAATTGGCGTAATTATATTAATTTCATCATATTAAATAAATCACCAAACTTGGAGAAGATGATTAGGGAACAAATTATTTATTTTATCAGCTGCACATATTCTTTGTCCATATATAGTCTATATATAGGGCCTACGTTTCGACCCGAATTTCAGGTCATCATCAGGGCTAAATGAGAATAAACTAGACAATATGCAATAAGAGCAAATATATCAAGAAACATCAATAGTGTCACATTAAATATATTAAATTAAAATAATATAAGAGTTATAGAATTTTAAGAATATTGTATATAGAAGAATATCTGTATATATATTTTTTTTTTCGAATGGACGATTGTATATATTTTAGTTTCTATTTTTCGTTTCTAATTATTATTTATTTTGTGTGAATGTATCATTTGAGCACTAATATTAAATGCCCTTAAGTGTGGCAGATTGTTTTATTTCTTTATAAAAAAAAAAAAAAATTTAAGAAAATGTAAGACTATTGTTAATGAAGCGAGATAAAAGCAAGAAATGATAAATGAGATAAAAATCTACACAGCTTATTATACCTGGATAGGCAAATTTTAGGATTCCCACTGTAGCATCCTCTAATTAGCCTTAGTAGCATATAAGAAACAAACATTTTGAAACAAAATGTCACAATCATTGATGAGAAAAAAAAAATGGTTATTTCTTATTATTATGTATCGTCCATTCAAATAAAAAAAATGTATATACAGATATTCTTCGATATAAAATATTCTTAAAATTCTATAACTCTTATATTATTTTAATTTAATATATTTAATGTGACACTATTGATGTTTCTTGATATATTTTCTCTTACTGGTTGTTGTCTAGTTTTTTCTCGTTTAGCCCTGATGACGACCTGAAATTCGGGTCGAAACGTAGGCCCTATATATAGACTATATATGGACTAAGAATATGTGCAGCTGATAAAATAAATAATTCGTTCCCTAATCATCTTCTCCAAGTTTGTTGATTTATTTAATATGATGGAATTAATATAATTACGCCAATTTTCACTGAAATAAAAGTTTATTTAGCTAGGCAACGTTTTTGGCTCTTCCTATATATATACAGATGTTTATTACTTTGTACATGATCACATGTTTGGATCGTTCTGAGCCCTTCGAGTGGGTTTCATAGTAGTACATATATAAGTAAGCGATCGACAAGTTGCTTAGTCTGAGCCAGGAAAGCGAAAAGCAAAGTGACTTTTGAGTTCTAGTTATTGTTTCGTAACTTTCTTGCTAATTGAGTACTAATGGTTTGTTTGAAATTTTGGTATTAAAATTTTACGTCAATAAAATCATATAACCCCATATCTTTACAATATGATAGGGCCATTATTTTATGTTCTTAGGAATGTAGAAAATATGGAATGTTTAATAAACGTTTGAGTCGTCTTATTACATTGAGGCTGGGTTAGATATAGGTGTAGGAAGGGAAGGGTTATATTGGGGACGACCGCCTCTCGAACCACATTTACCAAGATCATATCAAGAGTATTTCGGGAAGTTCTAATCCCAGGACGCCAATAGTATTAGCTACAACCTATAGCGATTAATAAGAACATTCTAAACATACCTTTGTACATAAGTTCGTAGAAATAAAAAAATCTGGTGCGTGCGCGCAACACACAACTTTCACTTACCAACTTACTTAGATTAGTAATTGACGTGTTTTGCTAAATATCATTTCCCAAAGTCACACATTTTTCTACATTCATATCTTATTTTTGTTAATCGTTAAAGCCGTTTTTGAGTAAATAAAAAAACCCCGTGAAAATGATACAAAATTTATTAAGGAAAGTCCCCCCTCCCGTAGATCAATTTTGATGAAATTTTTACAGTCATATCACGGGCATATAAGTACATCAAATACCAAGTTTGATCAAAATCGTTAAAACCGTTTTTGAGTAAATAAATAAAACACGTGAAAATGATACAAAATTTATTAAGTAAAGTCCCCCCTCCAGTAGATCAATTTTGATGAAATTTTTACAGTCATATCTCGGGCATATAAATACATCAAATACCAAGTTTGATCAAAATCGTTAAAACCGTTTTTGAGTAAATAAAAAAAAAACGTGAAAATGATACAAAATTTATTAAGTTAAGTCCCCCCTCCCGTAGATCAATTTTGATGAAATGTTGGCTATCACATCTTTGGCATATAAATACCTTAAATACCCAGTTTGATCAAAATCGTTAAAGCCGTTTTTGAGTAAATAAAAAAAACACGTGAAAATGATACAAAATTTATTAAGTAAAGTCCCCCCTCCGGTTAATCAATTTTGATGAAATTTTAACAGTCATATCTCGGGTATATACATACATCAAATACCTAGTTTGATCAAAATCTTTAAAGCCGTTTTTGAGTAAATAAAAAAAACACGTGAAAATGATTCAAAATTTATTAAGTAAAGTCCCCCCTCCGGTTAATCAATTTTGATAAAATTTTAACAGTCATATTTCGGGCATATAAATAGATGAAATACTCAGTTTAATCAAAATTGTTAGAGCCGTTTTTGAGAAAATCGAAAAAAACGTAAAAAGTTATTAAGTAAAGTACCCCCTCCCTTTGAGTAATTTTGATGAAATTTATGCTGTCACATCGCGGGCATATACCTACACTAAATACCCAATTTCATGATCGCACGGTTTATAGTTTTTGAGCTAGTCTGTTCACACACAGACACACAGACACACACACACACACACACACACACACACACACACACACACACACACACAGACCATTTCGCGGGACTTGGTCATTTCGACTCAGGGGACCCCAAAACGTGTATTTCCGTTGAAAACCGGAAGTCGAAATTTTTCACGATCGCAATACTTCCACTTACTATATATTTCATATATAGGTAAGTGAAAGTAAAAATAAAAACTAGGAAGTAAGAAAACGTATCATCTATATAAATAAAGATGAAATTCTGTTTGTTTGTTTGTTTATACGTTCTTTATAGAAATCCATACCGTTTGTCCTAAATTCTCCTAATTTGGCTCAGTGGTTCTTTGATACCAGGTGCGAACACCTGTCCATATTAAAATTGCATGACTTCAGCCAATCTCTGGGTATATTCTTTATTGTTATAAAATTCGTCATAATCTCGCTTTAAAGTGTTTTTTTTTACGAAATCGACCGTTTCTTTAGAAAAATGAAATTCCCCGTGTGATACCGGGATATACAGCTATAATCTATTTATATAAAGATGAAATTATGTTTGTTTTTTATAGAAATCCATACCGTTTGTCCTAAATTCTCCAAATTTCGCTCAGTGGTTCTTTCAGACCAGGTGCAAACACCTGTCCATATTAAAATTGCATAACTTCAGCCTATCTCTGGATATTTTCTTTATTGTTATAAGAATCATTTTGAAGTCGCTTTACATTGGTTTTTACAATCGACCGTTTGAGTCGATAAAACTCTCGGTTTATAGATTTAAAAAATGACATTCTCCGGGTGAAATCGGTATATACAGCTAGTTACTTTTATAACGTTGATTACTTATATTGCGCAATTTTTATTAAGGTTAAAATAAAAACCCTGAAGATGGATGTTATTCCGAAACGTACGGTAAAAAATTAAAGATTTGACTTTCTTGAGGATTTGATATGACACCAATCAATTATTTGAATACAATATTGAAGATCTTACTAAAAACAACTTGAAATACATGTTTATCTCTCGCTTTAAAGTGTTTTTTTTTACGAAATCGACCGTTTGAGTTTGACCTAAAAAATCATTATATAGATTTTGAAGATGCCAACAAGGCCCGGTAAGACCGTCCCGCAGGCGTCGAGTTCTGGGATTTTTAAACTATATGTTTTTTTTTTTTAACCTTACAATACGTTTATTTACATGTATGGTGAATTTATTTTTTAAAAATGCCTCCTAAGAAACGAGCTTCAATAGGAGTAGTGAGCTCAAAAGCTAAAAAACAACGTCAAATACGAGCAGCTGAAAATCTTGACGAACATCAAAATAGGATTGAACAACAGAGGCTTAGGCAGAATCGCGAGAAACTGAGTCTGCCCAGGAATACGAGGCCCACGCTTTGCGCCACAGAGGCTTAGGCAAGCCGATTTGCGAGAATCTGAAAGTGAAGGGCAATATTTCTGTTTGTCCTTTATAGAAATCCATACCGTTTGTCCTGAATTCTCCAAATTTTGCTCAGTGGTTCTTTCATACCAGGTGCGAACACCTGTCCATATTAAAATTGCATAACTTCAACCGATCTTTAGCTGATATTCTATATTGTTATAAAAATCGTAATGATCTCGCTTTAAAGTGTTTTTTTTTTTTTTTTTACGAAATCGACCGTTTCATTATAAAAATGAAATTACCCGGGTGATACCGGGATATAGAGCTATTATCTATGTAAATAAAGATGAAATTATGTTTGTTCTTTATAGAAAACCATACTGTTTGTCCTAAATTCTCCAAAACAATTTCGAAACAAGTGTATGGGACTAGATTTTTCGAGCTCAATCCAGAACTTTCCAGACCAATCCTTTTACGAATATATATAAGGAGCGAGTGACTATGTTTGTTTTTTTGTTTAACGTCCTATTATGCTACTAAGGCTAATCGGACGATGCTATATTGGTAGTCCTAAATTTTGCCTATCCAGGTATAATTAGTATGGGGATCTTTAACGAGTACCTGACATCGTACAGGCTCGGGACCTCCATTTTACGCCCAATCCGCGGGAAGGCATGGATAAGGATTTTTTACTCCCATTAACCCTTCAGCGGGCGCTATGCCATCCGTTGGACTGCAGGTAGGTGTTTTAGCTATTTTTAGGAAATGGGAATTTTCAATGACTTTATGATTTCAAGTTATTCTACCTGCTATTCATCCCCTACATTAAAAGGGTAAAAGTGGATCTCAGTCGTTATAGGTATGATGTGTAGTCAGCATTGAAGTGCAAAATGTCTGCTGCCGTCCGTAGTAGGTCTAGCACCCACTGGTGTAATAGAAATTTTCAAAAAAATGTATTAGGAATTGGAGTTCGCCAGAGGTTCGTGTAAACAATATAAATCACGACTATCACACACTGAAAAACAGGTGAAAAGTGTTCAGCGTTTCGTGCGGCAAACATTCCAAAATAATATGTGAAGATTGCTTGAATGCCATTGAAGGTGTCAGCGAAAGCACTTCGTAATAAATTTTGTGATATAATATATTATGTAAAATATATAATCTATAGTGTAATAAACATATGTTATATTTGCTCACAGTAGCAATATAGTATTTTGATACTAGAAAATTTTATTAGTAATAGGAATAATACATAACATATTATGTTGTTTCCAATTGATGTCATATCTCATTAGAATTCAGTCATATTTTTTTTGTTAAATATTAAAATATGACCGCGTTTGGATACAAAATATTGCTTCAGCTAATTGTAAATCATAATCAAATATTTTTTGTAAATTTTTAATCTTATTATGAATAAATTAATATAATTTTTTTGTTAATTTTTATTTTTTTTACCTATAAATGAACAATATTATAATTATAGTAATTTAATCATCATTAAAAGTCACTTGGAAAGTGAAATAGAACAAAAGTTGTACGCAGTCCGAAATACGGCTAGCGCCCGGTGGTGTTACAAAGTCTTAGCGCCCAGCGGAAGGTTAAAAAATCCCCGGGCTATTTCGGGTCGCCAACCCACGACCTTTAGTATTTTAGGTTGCCATGCTAACCACTAAACCACAGGTGACCCCAGCGAGTGACTAGACGAGTTAAGGTCTGGCCACACATGTCCGCACCGTAGCTATAATACAGGTTATGTTCAGAATATTTTTAATTTAACTTACATATTACCTTTAGTTATGCCTAAAGTTCAAGCCACACATGTCAGACACAGGCCACTTTAGGCATAACTAAAGGTAATATGTAAGTTAAATTAAAAATATTCTGAACATAACCTGTATTATTGCTACGGTGCGGATCCGGTGCGGACATGTGTGGCCAGACCCTTAGTCTGAATCTTTGTCTTGGCTGTGAAGCTCAAGCCATATGATTTGTGTGCTATAAAGTTATAATTTTTGTAACCTGCTCGAATATTTATGTTGTCATAATTCGCTCGGCATTGATATTGTTATAATTTCGTTTAATAAATATTAAAGTAATAAATATTTGTTAAACCGCAGAAGTGTTACAATAGGTTTTGTTTTTTGTTTCATACATGCTACAGTATTGTAAAATATTACAACGCTAAACACTTTATTACATAATAGAGAGAAGTGCAGTTGACACTAGTTAACCACTTGCCCTACTTGACGTGATAATCCAGAGGACTCAGGTGCGATAGGTTGAAAGGAGCCATATCAATACCTTCTACAGTTTTATTATAGTAACAAACAACAAGAAGCATGGTCCTAACAACTTACAGAATGGTCCAACTTAGGCCAACAAACTTGGCCAAAACTACTCTACACTACTATACAACCTAACAACAGTTGAGAACAATCTATGGAGTCAGTCATAAAGTTAATTGATGTAATAAAATAATAAGTTTCAAATGGGTATTAATGTGCAATAATCATTACAGTACCCTATATACGTTGTTCTATCCATATTACATAACTTCGTGATGGTTTGGAAAAATTCGGTTCAAGGAGTAACAATGTAAATTTAAGCAATTATGATACATATTAATAATTATGGTAACATATTTTCAAAGTGTATGGCGGAACGAATCCTATGAACAGAATATTTTACTTCGAGGGAAAATGCAAAGATGGGAATTCGTATTAAATTGCCTTTGCTTGCTTTTAATGCAATCCTTGCAATTTCTTTGTTTAGTTGTTTTTGGCTGAATATTTTGTTGATAACACAATTACTTTTCTTTTTCTTCTAAATTTGGTAGGAAGATTTTTATTATAAATAATGATTAATTAGCAATTAATCTTCCTTTTGTCAAAACAAATATTTATTTTCTTACATCACAGCCCCGAAATGTTAACAGTTTGTGATGTAAGAAAAATAAATATTTGTTTTCACAAATCACAATCTGTTAACGTTTCGGGGCTCACACGCTGGCGGTGCGGGTTCGAATTCCCCCCGCACGATTCTGTTCCGTGACGGCCTCACTGAACAGATTCAGCTGCTTGCCATGGATTAGAGGAGGTTGGTTACCCATAGATAACCCGTCCCGATGAGCCCTCATGGCATAAAGCGGGCTGTGTCCCTATTCTCAAAACATGTTTATTAATTTATATCCTTTAACATTTAATGATCCAATTACTAGTTTAATAAATGAAATATAACTTACATAAATAGTCTTTTTTTGATTCATTATTTGTCAAATTTGATTCATTATTAATTAACGCAATAATTTTCTGTAAACTAAAGAACTGTAAATATATAATATTAATTTAATCATTATTGTGGATAACCACTCTTGTTCTTAAATTATTTTAAATAATTTATTTTTGAAGAAAAAAGATTTGGCTCCGCTGCATGCCACGCGGAAGACCCGGGTTCGATTCCCGGCGGAGCCAAATCTTTTCTCTTCAAAAATAAATTATGTAAATATATAAATTATAAGAGGGAGTGTTGTTCTAGCTTCCGTACTGTTCATATCGGTCTCTAGTTATTCTAAAGTAAAAGTGGTTTATAGTGCTCTGTTTGTTATAATTTTTTACATAGTAGTAGATATATAACTAAGACTGAACATAGTGAAAGTTGGTGAAATTTGATGCAGCCGTTGCGCCGTAAGTAAAGAGGAAACCTATTCAATTTCAATAGTTTAGAGACTAATAGTTCCTAATACAACGAATAGTGGGGAGCCTCAAGCTGGACAGTAAATATTATTGTCCACTGTTCCTGCCCACTGTTATAGATTAAAACTGTTTATTGACTATTTATGCTACAGTTATTTACTACGGAGCCTGCGTTTGTTTATATTTTTATTATATATTTTAAAATTATTTTTATAAAAAAATATTTTAAGTATTTGAATGCCTCCTAAGAATCAGAGCCAATCACCATTAAAAAACCGTCCTGTTTATTCTAAAAGAGTAAGAAGTTCACCAGAATTAACTGATAATAAGCCAAAAAAGACAAGTATGGCAGAATTCGGCGCTTTAATTTCAGTAGATCGGGTGGCCCTCACGAAGGAAGAACTTATGAGTTCTATTTCATCTATTGTGAATACCGCCTTGGTACCTTTGAATGAAAATTATGCTTCGCTCACAGAACAGTTTAAATCTGTCAACGAGGGGCTTAAAGCCCTCGTTGAAGATAATAAAAACCTACGTGAGGAAAATAATTTTCTCAAGATGGAAATTAATAATATAAAACTGGCACTAGAACGAACTGATAAAACTCTAGAAAATATTGAATTGAAATCACGCCGTAATAATATTATTATTAGAGGTTTAAAATATAATGAAAATACAGATTTGAAGAAGCAGGTTATTGATTTCTGTCACGAGGTATTTAATGTGGAGATTAATGCTGATTTCTTTTCGGTGTTCCCTCTGGGGAGAATGGGATTAATGAACCGGCCACTTATGGTATCGTTTGTGCATTTTTCAGACAAATTATCAATAATGAAATGTCTAAAACGTCTCAAAGGTACGGGTTTCAGTGTTCAAAACGATTTGCCTGATAATATTAGGCAAAAGCACTCTAAGCTGTTGTTGATAAGGAGAGAGATTTTGAAGTTGAAGCCTGATGAAAAAATCTTTGTCAGAGCTGATCGCCTTTACATCAGACAACATATCTTCGAGTGGTCGCTGTGCCATGGCCTACAGTCTGGTGGCGAGCCTGGAGCGGTAAAGCTGAGTGAGGTTGTTGCTACTGATTTATCAAAGTTTTTATCCGATCTGCTGACCCAATCACAACCAAATAAACGTTTCTCCGCGCGGAATACTTCAACTGGTACGGTTTCTGCTGCCTCCGGTAGTTCTTCAGGGCTTCAAGCGGCTACAAACTCTTGAGATAAGATTTCCAGCCGGGGTCATCATTTAACAGCCGGTGTTAAAAATAATTTTTGTGTTCTCTCTTTTAATGCTGCAGGTCTTAAGTCTAAAATAAGTGATCCTTTTTTCCTAAATTTTGTTAAAAAATTTGATATTTTTGTTTTGTTAGAAACATTTTTAGTAGAAGAGAGTGTGATACCTCTGGAAAAATATTTTCATGATTATAATCTTTGTTTTATTCCAGCTGTAAAAACCTCTGCTTTTGGAAGAGCCATGGGGGGCGAGCTCTATGGAATCAGATCCTCACTGTCAAATAAATTAGTTAATTTTGTGAAGATCGATGGTGTCGATTTGATATCTGTTCATGGTCCTTCCTCTGACTTTTTGATTTATCCAATTTACATAAATTGCAACTTTTGGCAGAATATTTTTGTGAAGTTGGAAAACTTTTTATCTAATCATAATACTCATAATTTCATGATTGTTGGGGACTGTAACGTTAGGATTGCTGACCATCAAACGCTTCCCGAGGATTTAGTTTTTAATAACAGCAATTGTCAATTGGCTAGATTTTCTAAAGACAGGGTCATCGATAGCAGAGGTAACAGTTTTTTGGAACTATGCGAAAATCATAATTTATTAATACTGAATGGTAGATTTCCGGGTGACATTGAAGGCGATTTTACCTATATAAGCAAAAACGGATGTTCGGTGAATGACTTATGCGCAGTATCTCTTGATATTATTTCAGTTATTGATGACTTTGAAGTTATACCGGTTAATTATTCAGATCACCAGCCTATTGTGGTCTCATTGAAGTTTGGTTCTTCCATGGATGAGGTGGTGCTACCCCTAATACCTCAGTCTGGTCAGGAAACCTTTCTGATAATTATGAATCTAAATTAGAATCTATTATTTCCGCTGCTGCTTTCCCAACTGATATTCAGGCATGGATGAATGTTTTTCCTGAAAGTATCAAGAGTTCCTGGCCTGTGCCGAGTAATTTCGCAGGATTTATTGGTGGTCAAAGGAAGAAACCTTGGTTTAATGTTAGGTGTTATCGTGCAAGAAAGCGCTCTTTTAGATTACTGAGCCTTTTCCGCCGAACTAATTCCTTGATTATAAGAGATGCCTATTTGGATGCTAACAGGGAATACAAGTATGTGTGCTTAGTCCAAAAGAATCAGTATTACAATTCTCTCGTAGATAAGAGTAGAACTGCACGTGATTCTAGAGAGTTATGGCGGGTTTTGAATCAGTTTAGGAACAAGCGGTTTATCTGCGGAAGTAATATCACGATGTCTCAATGGGTTTCCCATTTTGAAAAACTTTTAAATCCTCCATCTGACACATTGTTAGTGCAGTATGCTGAGCCTTATATTCACAATGATATTTTGGATTCCCCCTTTACATTGGATGAGTTGCGCACGGTGGTAAGTGGCATGAAAAATAATAAGGCCCCTGGCCTCGACCGTGTAACGGCAGAATTTTATAAGAATTCTCCGGAAATCTTCCTTGAAAGACTTGTATCCTTTTTTAATTATATTTATGAGGTCGGGATTACGCCATCTTCTTTTAGTAGATCACTAATATTTCCCTTGTTCAAAAGAGGCATAATCAATGATCCCAGTAATTACCGAGGCATTTCTTGTATATATGTAATAGCTAAGTTATTTACAGGGTTGCTTTTACGTCGCTTGGAGTGTTACATTCAGGACAATAACCTTTTGAGTGAATATCAAGCAGGTTTCCGTCGAGGATATTCCACTCTTGACAACTTATTTGTCCTCACTAATGTCATTAAATTAAAACTTGTAAAAAGAGGCCAGAAGGTATATTGTTTTTTTATTGACTTTTCGGCTGCTTTCGACCAGGTCAATCGTAGGGCTTTGTTTCTAAAACTATTTAACTTGGGAATATCATCTAAATTTATAAACATATTAAAGTCTCTTTACTGTGAAACGATTGCAGCGGTTAGAGGGAGAGATTGCATTTCGAACTTTTTCTGTATAAGTAGCGGAGTTAGACAGGGTTGCCTGCTTAGTCCCATTCTCTTCTCCGTTTTTCTGGACGACTTGCCGGATTATTTAGAGGGTGGTGTACGCATATCGGATATTACAGTTAAAATTTTAATGTACGCCGATGATGTGGTTCTAATATGTGAACATCCGGTCCAGCTCCAAAGAAATATCAATATTTTGAAGAATTATTGTGATCAGTGGGGATTAGATGTAAATCTCGGTAAATCTAAGGTGATGGTTTTTAGAAGAGGTGGCAGATTGGCTTCGGGGGAAAGATGGCACTTTGATCGGCGGGAAATAGAAATCGTCAATAAATACAAGTACTTAGGAGTTACTTTGACCCCCCAACTTTCTTTCGTTGCTCACGTGAAGGAGAAGGTGTCCTCAGCTAAGCTGGCCCTGAATACTGTCTGGTCGGGTTTCGTTACTGAGGACAAGATTCCTCCGTTCCTCAAGTATCAGCTATTCAATGCAGTATGTCGATCGATTGCCTGTTATGCTGCTCAGGTCTGGGGTTTTGAGCGGTATGAGTCATTGGAAAAATTATTGCGTTTCTTTATTAAGAAGTTGCACTCTCTCCCTTCACCTACCCCAGACTATATGCTCTATATCGAAACGGATGTCGACTTACTTCTTGTTTTTACTTTGAGACTGCATTTTAACTACTGTTTAAAAGTTTTGGATCTTCCGTCTCACAGGCTCTCGAAGTTAACTGCCATTAAAATTATTCGAGAAAAAACGCATTGGTTTCGAAACTGGATTAATTTAGCAACTAAATACTCTTGTGACTTCAATGAGGATGACAAATCTCTTTGGAGGACCCAGTTGACGGTGTTGTTGGATAGAGTCAGTCAGGTGCACCGGGAGGAGTCCATGAGTAGGCTTGGAGCCTCCAATCGGTTTTTGCTTTATAAAAAGTTGGATACAAGTTTAAAACTATTTTCATTTGATCGTCAGAGCCCTTCCCCTTTAGGTTTGAAAGACATGCGCTGGCTTTTCAAGATGAGGGGTGAATTGTTATATTTGAATTTCACGCCATGGATGGAAAGGGATAGAGACGCAGAAAGATGTTCCTTGTGTAATTTAAATGTTAGGGAGGACATAGTTCACTTTTTGGCCGTGTGTCCAACTCTCTCTGAGTTTCGTTTGCGCTACCTGGGAGTACGTTCCCTAACTGAGCAATCTCTCCGTGATTTGCTGAACTCCAATACTAGTAGAGATCTGATATCTATGGCTCGTTCTGCATGGCTCTATAGGTTTAACTTAGTGCAAGAGTTTAATTACTGAAGGTATGCATTATTTTCATAACAAGTATTTCTTTATTATGTTTAACTTTAATTATTGACAAATTATATTTAGTCATTGTATACCTACCTTCGTTTTATCTCGTATTCTTTTTTTTTTTTTTTTCTTTTTTTTTCTCTTCTTTTTTTTCATTTTCAGCTTCATACCATCTTTTACTATTTCACTTATTTTTTTTTTTTTTCTTTTAAACATTATTTTCTGTAATATTAAAAAGAAAATATTAATTTGTTTTTTGTATAGGCATTTTTTCTGTTGTAAATACTATATTCTGTTATTTTTTATAACTAGTGAAATTAATTTTGCAATTAAGGTTCTATTTTTATTTTATTTTATTTTTGTCTTACTATGTCAACATCACTCCGGCTGACGGGTACGTCCCAAGCCGTAAATGCTTGAATGAAATTTTGTATTTTCTTTTTTTACAATAATAAAGCATTATTATTATTATTATTATTATTATAAATTATAAGATAATTCCCTTGATTCTCTGGGACGTAGGAATATTATTTTATTTTTATTATATAGATAAAGGGACCATGTGACAAAAAAACAATAAAATGTTGTAACATGGTTAATGATGGTCGATATTCATAATTTTATAAAGTATGAGACTGAACTTGGATTTTCTTAACGTTCAACTAATCAAAACAAATGAAAAAAATCTACCAAGATAATGTAAAAATTAGGTTTTTTGAAAATATCTATAAAGTCACTTACCTGAGATACCATCGTAGGTCCACCATTCCTCCCAACTGAGTCCAAGAAGACCTGAAACAGTAATAAAAAAATATTGTAATAATCATCCGAACACGGATGTAAGTTACGAAGGATTATAATTGTTTGGTAACTTTTCTTTTTTTTTGGTCGGTACCCCTGCCTGGCCATGTGTGGCGTACTTACGGGAGGTTACCCTAGAGGTGTAACCCACCTATTCTAACCATGGTGGGAGGGTCGATATTTATTTTGTAGGGCCTCCACGAAATAAAAGTCAACCATCCCAGGGCGGATTCGAACCCCACCGTTCGGCTAGAGCGTGCTAAAGCGGGTCGCGCTCAAACACGCTCGGCTATCCCGGTCCAATATGTACATTGGGGAACTTAAATATTATCTGTTCTTCTCAATTTATTATTATTATATTTTTTAAAGAGCTACAACAATAAATCCTCTTGTTTCCAATTAGCTCCTTACTTCAGCAATCATAGTTTTTATCGATGTTTGTATTGATCAACATGAATAGATATAATGCATATTTGAGGTCCATAGCAAGTTGAAACTTATTTTTCGAATTTTACATCAGGGCCAATCAGTTTAGGGGAGTTGGGAGTGTGCGGGGTTGGTTGGCATAGGGGGTAGGTTGGCCTTTGGCTTATAATTTCATTGAATTATTTTACAATAATTCTTTTTTCATTATTTCACAATACCTAACAAGTGCTTCATTGATTTATTTTACAACATGTAAGTAAATTTTAATATTTTCAGTAAATTGAATTTAAAGGCATAAAAAAAAATTTGACTCCGATTCTTTTCACATAGCCCCAAACTCCTTTGAAGAACCTAACCTTTCGACTAACCAGTTTCTTGTTTGATTGTTCTCCCCTGTCCTGGCAGCCATCTTTCATATTATCTCTCCTGTGGGGTTAGTCGGCTCTCTTCAACTTTTTTTTGGTGCAGTAGCAATTCACAAAAGCAAGGTAAACATAATCAAAGGTGAAACTATCAATTGTCTTTAGTTCCAGCGAGGAAGATGAGAGCAATTTTTCTTATGCAAAAAGTGACGACAGTCTAAACTTCTATCTTCTTCTATTGTCATTCTATTTTCCCTTAAAAGCTGTTAAAAACCGATTCAAAATTATCATACCATTATAGCGCAGCTTTTAATAACAATAATATGTGTCAGGCAGTACTTGAATGAGATGGCTAAATAACCCCACCTTCTAAGCCAACCTGCCCCACATAGTATTAAATATTATGCGGTGAAAAAAATACTTGAAGTACTCTAATACTTGGAGATTACGGTGGTATCAGCCCTATTGGGAGTATATTAACAGGAACGACTCAACAATCAAAAATGTGAAAACTGTTGCCAACCAACCCCGCTCTCCCCTACTGACTACATTGTCTGGCATCGATCCAACTTACTCACTTTTCCTGGTATCCTCATATTGTTGACAACCACAAGAGTTGAAGAACACTCTAAAATTAGGACGATAACCGTTTAGTAAAGAAGACGAGGCTAAGAAGAATCAGTTAAAGACGAGACAAGGGAAGTTGAGAGCTACTCGAGCTCCTTAATTACTCGCCGTCTGCTTCGCATTCCCTCATTAGCCCACTACAAGCATTCCCTTCTCATATCCCACTCCAGAATTATGTCTTAGCTTCATTTCCTTCAAGTATAAGGAGGCATAAGTACCAATTTAGCTAATTGGTTCAGAATATACTACATCCTCTTGTAATAACAATGTAGGTAGGTATATGACTAAATAAATTAAGGTAAACGACACCTCAATTAACAATATAATTATAAAATTTAACTACACAGCTTTGTAACTTAAAAAAGTTGAAAACCCTAAAACTTATTAAATTTGAATGCCCAATATAGGACTCCTACAGGAAACAATATGCAAATAAATATTTAACATATACTTAAAAAATTGCTAACAGAAGTCTAACAGAAAATACCGAATCAATTATTTATGTCATTTCGTTATTGCTGCCTTAAAAATAAATACACACTAATTGTTAATAAAAATTATTAAACTATCATATTTTTTTTTTCTCTTCATACATTGATTCGCACCTGTCAGCGATCGGCGACAATCAGCGAATTCGTGGTCCGCAGCAACGTATTAATATGTAAGGCATTAAGACACGAGGGAAGGAAGGTGCCCAGCAGCATGTATTTCCGGGCTTGATACTAATTCAGGTGAGGAGGTCTCTCATCCAGCTTCTTTTTAGCCGCCTTCCAACAGGCATGTCAGTGGCCATGCGTGGCCATGCGGTTAATCAATCTGTTGATGTGTCCTTCCAATTTAACAAAAAAGCGTTCGTATGTGTTGTTGGATAGTCGGTTGTTGTAAGTCTGTATGTAGAGTTTGGTTACTTACGTATCTGGGAGCGTCCGTAATTAGTCTCAAAATTTTTGATTGGAAAGTTTGCAATTATTGTAAGTGCGTCTTTTTAGCTGAGCCGAAAATTTGTGAGGCGTATGTCCAGATGGGTTTAAGTAAGTAGGTGTATGTATTCCATTTTTGTCTGATTTTCAATTTAGAAGATTTAGAAAAAAGTGAGTAAAGTATTGTTAAACGTATGTTCAGTGTCTTTTTCTTCATTTTGACATGTGGGCCCCAAGTTAGCATATTAAAGACCATTTACAATACATCACAATCTTTTCGCAGGCGGCGCAAAATAGAAAATCTTTTAAGTGACATGTATGATTACGATTTCATTAGTAAACGGTAGACATTGAAGTCAATAGATGGGAAGAGGATTTCCACTTAGAAGATTTTAACATATGCATAATTCCCTGTGTTAAACATTTTAAATTTGCCCCTGACTGGATATATGAAATGCATGAACAGATATAAAAACACTCCACTTTATACAACTTTTATTTCACTATTATTTTACACTTTATTTCATTATTATCTACGCATTGATTTACTTTTTTATCTTATTTTCAATTCTTTCTTAATATCTTTATACATTCCTTTTTTTCTCTCTACCATTCTGAATATTTTTTATGTCTTAATATACCAGATTAACAAAACTTTCCTCTTAAGTGAGAATGACCCATATTCGCAGTCGTAATTGACTATAGGGTGCGCTAGTAGTTTTGCAATATGTCGGAAGAAAGGGGGATAGACAAAGTTAATGTGATAGACATAATTGGTACTTTCGAAATACCATTAAACATGAAACAATTACCTAAGCACAACGGATGTAAGACGAAAATGGGGAAAATTAAAAAAAGAAAAACAAATCTATGACACTATGGTCCTAACCATCAAATCGATAAAATGTCAAATACTAATATTTATTGGATAAATACAGCCACTTTCTTTAAAATGAAGACTACATATCGTCGTCACCATGCTAAAGTAAAAACCTATGCATATTCGTTACTTTAGCATGGTGATGACGATATCGCCATATGTTTCGAATCAGGCTTATCTATTATTAATTATAGAATCAACTCTTTTAAGTAGCTTTTTATTTTTTAGAAACAAATCTTTTGATTTTCTGATTGAACGCTGAGGGTCCGAGCAATACCTATTGGACATATTTCAAATAATGTTTTGCTCTATCGGGCTTTAAATATGGACAAATAAATTAAACTCCCAAGAAACCTATGATTCCTAGGTACTGGCCCGGCTTCTATCCCCGTTCCTCTAGTTCCAGTCAAGAAGCAGCACCGTCGCGAATATTAATAAAAAAAAAAAATTAATAATTTATTACCATAAGTTTATGTAGTCGATACACTCTATCTGTATAGGGTGCTTTCCCGAAAGCAAATTATGATTAAATTATGTCAGTAATCCAATAAGTTCCTAATAGAATAACTCTTCCTGCATCCAGTGATATACAATCAATGACACGAAAAAAAAAAAAAAAAAAAGTAAAAATCGTAAATAAATATAAAGGGGGAAATCCAGTTAACGAGAAGGAAAAGTTTTGCCGAACGAGGATAAGCCAGGGCTAAATAAAGGCTCTCGTGGCCGGTGCTTTCTCAGTATAAAAGGGAACCACTTCATCCCTCGTCCAGATCTTCTCTAACCAGGAGGGCCAATTAAAAATTCGATCAACTACTTCCTTCTCCTTCAACTTTGCTAATTCATATTAAAAAAAAAAAAAAAATCCAAAACTTTTCCCTCCATTAATTGGCATCGGAGCGAACTGTATAAAGCACTAATGAACTTTATTGAGGGCTAATTCCAGATAAATATGTCCAATTGCTGTTTTTGTCTTTTTCTCGTCATTACCACACACGAATCGTATACTTTTATAAAACTTTTAAAAAGAGTCGTAAATCCCATTCATTATAATAATTTGTACCAAACGAAATAAATCCTACATATGTCTCGATAAATGACTCTTTGATTTATGCAAATATAATAAAATCTCAGTTTTTTATTTGATTAGTGTAAAAATGGTGGGGGGGGGGGAATAAAATAAAAAAGGTTTTCAGGAATGGATTCAATATCTATTTAATCATGATAAAAAGTTGATCTTAATGAGACCTATTTGGAATTGCCAAGTTTTTTCCTAATTTTCCTTTAGGGAATTACTGAGTTTTTTTAAACTTAATTTCACAGAAAAAAACGCACTAATTTATCCCACAACGATGTGTACAGTACCAGTCAAAAGTTTCGACTCACTTGCATTTAATTCACAATCTTCTAGTTTAATAAAATAATTCTAACTCAAGTGGTAGAAAATGGTGGATATCTTCCACCACCATTAACTCAAGAATTAACATTTCAAATATTATGATTAGGTTTAGAATAAAATTATAGATAGGGGTAAACTGTAATGTAGTGTTTAGCATGGCAACCTAATATATCAAAGATCACGGGTTCGCGTCCCGATGTGGCCCTAGCATTTTCAATGGGATTAAAAATTCCTTGGCTATGCCGTGCCTCAGATAGGACGTAAAATGGAGGTCCCGAGCTTGTACGATGTCAGGCACTCGTTAAAGATCCCCAATCTTAATTATACCTGGATAGGCAAAATTTAGGACCTGTAGCATCGTCCGATTAGCCTTAGTGGCATAATGGACGTTAATGAAACAATCAAATAAATTATAAATAAATTAAAAATAAAATTATATTTTTTACTCGTATGCTGTTAAATAAATAAAATGTTGTTATTTATTTATTTTAAAAAACTCAGGGTGAGTCTAAACTTTTGACTGGTACTGTATATATTATACTAGCATTCCCCTTCGCGGCTTCGCCCGCTGGCCTTTAAAATCAATTCTGTGACCATTATCTTGGTATTGATCTAATATAATATGTTAACTGATATTAAGGAGATTTAGTAGAATTTGAGCTTCCGGTAGGTGGAATGTTGGAGGGGGAAGCTGCCGGCTCGGTAGAAGAGAGGGAGACGCCCAATGGAGAGAGTTCACTAAAACCGCCGAAACAAAAAATGACTTACTCGTCGTGAACGCTTCATTTTTCGGCTGTAAAACATGGTTTTCGACGCCCAATAGGGCCTTTCGAGTTAAACTCGTCGAATCAAATTCTTTAAAATGAGTCCTAATTAGGTATATTTTCTCGAAGTTCGAAAATAGATGTCCGTTAGAGTTAAACGACAATTTCGCCATTTACATTTTAGATATTCTTAGGGGTTACATTTTTGATATTCCTTTCTTAGTGGTTACCTACACCGCTTTTAAAATCTAAATTCCGAAGTTTCTAATCATAAGTAGTTTTTGCTCTGCGTTGATTCTCTCAGTCAGGACAAAGCCTCTTATATATATATGGAGAAGTATATATATATGGAGTAGTATACATATATACGGAGAAGTATATATATATGGAGAAATATATGGAAAAGAGATCGAAATAAACACGCACCATCCCCAATCATGGGAATCACAGTGTGTATAATTTGATTACCACTAATATTTAAATAATCAGTAGCCATATTTTATGTGAATGTCTATTTTAATACTATTGCAACGTTAAATCGATATTCAAATAAAAAACATATGGTTTTAAATCTCAACAATAGATTTCCGTTAGAGTTAAACGACAATTTCGCCATTTAAGCCCCTTAGGGGTTACATTTTTTAAATTCCTTTCTTAGTGGTTACCTACATCGCGTTTAAAGTCTAAATTCCGAACTTCAAGTTTCTATCATTAGTAGTTTTTGCTCTGCGTTGATTCTGTCAGTCAGGACAAAGCCTGTATATATATAGAGATTAATCCAAGTAGTACATATCCTGATTTCTTAGTTTTACAATGGGAGAGGGGCTCTAAGAATCCATAGATTTCTTATATTGTTAATTACCCTCCGTTACTCGCGGTCACCTGTGAGGTGCGCTAGAAAACTTCCTGTGATTCAGAGAAGATACCATGCCCGGTCCCCTCCCTCTTGACGTACTCCTATCTATCTCTTCTCCTATAATCAGTTCCATTAAAGAATTTCTAAGGTGAACTTGGAAACTTTACACCTGTAATTCACCTCTCAGGTGAGCCACGATCATTAATGTTAACTTTTTGATTTAAGTGTGGCAGGGATAAATATAATATTCACCGGTAACGCTTTTAAAATTAAAAGTAGGAGACCTTTCATGAGGCAACTGAACAGAAGTTTAATACTCGAAAACAGCATTCAGACTTCGACTACTAGAATTGACAGGGGATTTATGACCCGAAGCCGTGAAGTTACAGATCCCAAATGTCATCTCACAATGTACACCCTTCAAGTAAATTTTCAGGTGTGAAATGAAAGTTTTGTGAGCCTTGTAAAGACTCCACTGTTGATTAAAAAAAATCTGGTGCGTCCGCGCAACACACAACTTTCACTTACCAACTTATTTAGATTAGAAATTGACGTGTTTTGTTAATTGCCACTCCACAAAGTCACAAATCTTTCCACATTCATTTCTTATTTTTTCCTTTTATGAGTAATTTAAAACACACTTAAAATGATACCAAATTTATTAAGTAAAGTGCCCCGTCCGTTTAACCAATTTTAATGAAACTTCGGCTGGTGCATCGCGGTCATATACATACATCAAATACCAAGTTTGATGTAAATCATTAAAGCCGTTTTTGAGTAAATAAAAAAAACACGTGATAATGAGACAACATATATTAAGTAAAGTACCCCCTCCATTTGATCAATGTTGATGAAATTTTTACCGTCACGTCGCGGGCACATACATACACCAAATAACAAGTTTGATCAAAATCTTTAAAGCCGTTTTTGAGTAAATAAAAAACACACGTGAAAATGATACCAAATTTATTAAGTAAAGTACCCCCTCCATTTTATCAATGTTGATGAAATTTTTACTGTCACATCGCGGGCTCATACATACACCAAATACCAAGTTTGATCAAAATCTTTAAAGCCGTTTTTGAGTAAATAAAAAACACACGTGAAAATGATACAAAATTTATTAAGTAAAGTACCCCCTCCATTTTATCAATGTTAATGAAATTTTTACTGTCACATCGCGGGCTCATACATACACCAAATACCAAGTTTGATCAAAATCGTTAAACCGGTTTTTGAGTAAATAAAAAACACACGTGAAAATGGGACAAAATTTATTCAGTAAAGTGCCCCCTCCAATTTATCAATGTTGATGAAATTTTTACCGTTACATCGCGGGCACATAAATACACCAAATACCAAGTTTGATCAAAATCTTTAAACCGGTTTTTGAGTAAATAAAAAACACACGTGAAAGTGGGACACAATTTATTAAGTAAAGTACCCCTCCGGTTGGTCAATTTTGATGAATTTTTTTCAGTGGAATCTCGGGCATATTAATGCATCAAATACTCAGTTTAATCAAAATCGTTAGAGCCGTTTTTGAGAAAATCGATAAAAACGTAAAAAGTTATTAAATAAAGTACCCCCTCCCTTTGACCAATTTTGATGAATTTTTTGCTGTCACATCGCGGGCATATACATATACTAAATATCCAATTTCAGATTCGCACGGCTTATAGTTTTTGAGCTAGTCTGTTCACACACACACACAGACCATTTCGCGGGACTTGGTTATTTGGACTCACGGAACGTGTATTTCCGTTGAAAACCAGAAGTCGAAATTTTTCACGATCGCAATACTTCCACTTACTATATATTTCATATATAGGTAAGTGAAAGTAAAAAAATAATTCTTATGTCTGTCATATTATAACACAGTACAATAATTGTTACATTAGAAATAATAGGTTATTTAATCATAATGATTAAGTAGGTAATGCATTTTTATTATATATTGTAACAATAAATCGTTAAATAAATTAAAAAAAATTGGTCCTCCCCATCCTTGCCGTTTAGGCTATACGGGGTTTCCAGAGCCAGGGGAGAGGGTGGGGGATTAATGCCAAGTATTATTAAATTTCCCCTGGCTCCGGGTTTTGAACTTGCTATCTTCTGGTTCTCAGTCATCTGTATGGTTGTCCGTGGCAACGCGTATTTTCTAACGCGTTTTACCACTCGGCCATCCCGTCACCCCTCAAATATTAGACCGTTGTTGGAAACAAAATAAGCGGTTGGAACGAACTCTTTGAGACCAGATCATTCGAGCCTGGTCCACGAAGATGTATAACTGTCCACATTGTTCTGAAACATTCCAATGTACTCACCAAAAAACTATAAAAGAAGTACACCCCATTAATGTTTCTATTAATGTAAGCCAAAAGAAAAACAACGCCAATAAAGGATTGGCGAGCTAGATACTTGGCTGCTAGATAATGTGTTAGTTCCCAGAGCAATCAATTTATAATAATCATGAAAGTAATTTACGGTTAAGATAGAAAAGCATCAAGGTGAGATTAACTTTAATAATTATAAATTCTTCATGAATTATTCGCATTTCTTCTTCCAGGTTTGACCATGTCACAGGTTTTCCAACAGCCAAGCTTTCACCCATCTTGCTGTGGGCTTCTTCAGGGCTAATACAAGAATGAGAGTGTAGAAGGGGATCACTAACTTAAAATCTTCCGTCGGGGGCGAAGTCTGTGTTCCCATTGGCTAGCGCCCGAGGGGGCGTGGTCAGGTGGAGAGGGTAGGGGGAGGGGGGATGTCATCCGCTCTCTGAGATATGTTTTGTTGTCTAATGTTGTTTAGTGCAGGGTACCAGTTTTTGCTAAGTCTGTATCCGTCTTCTTTGTTTATATTATTTGGTTGTTTTATAATTTCTATAGCTTCCCTGATGGATCTATGGTGGTAGTTGTCAATCCTAACTATGGCTTTGGTGTCTTCGAAGGCTATAGTGTGTTGTGTATTGTGAAAGTGTTCTGCTATGGCTGATTTGTCCGTTTGTATTTTCTTAACTGCGGCATGAATTACTAGATTTAAACAGTTTAGCTCCTTAAAATATTTAGATTTATTGGAACTAAACTGCAAGTAGTAAAAAGGGTACAACGGCAAATTGAATATTTACAAAGATAGCATGAGTGCTAATTTACTATTTAATGTCAAGCAAGTAATGAGCAAAATGGAGTCAAGAAGTATTAAGTATAAAAATAAAAAAAATAAATAAACTTGCTTATGTACATTAAAACTGAATCATTTTGTAACCTGCTCAAATATTTGTGTTGTATTTCAAGAGTGATATAAACTATAACTGGGGAAAAAAAGAAAGAAAAATGAAGGGTTAATGGAAAAAAAAATAAATAAATAAAAAAAAAGTAAATAAAATATTGGAAAAAAAAATTAAGATTATGTAACTGTACGTGTATATGCATGAAAAATTAAAATGTAATTTTAGTTTAATTAATGTACTGAAAGTTGTATTGATAAGTATGCTGTGTGTTATAGCAACCCAATGTATTTGGGCAGCATGGTTTTATTTTATTTTAAAAAAATAAAGCATTTCTCCCTCGTTGGCATTGATAAATGTATTTTTCTGTTAAATAAATATTTTTTAACCCACAGAAGTGTTACAATATTTTATATATAAAAAAGTTTTCTTTTTAAATTATGTATTGTGTGTATTTTATATTATTTATTTATTTTTATAATAATATTCTTAAAATAAAATTATTGATATTAATTGCTTCTCTAATTAAAGCCAATTCTATTTATCACCGATAGAAATAAATATAAAATAAAAAAAGGATTATTAACGTTGTTTCTGATGCCTCTCCTCACAGGTGACAGCGACTAGAACTGAACATACAGGTAACGCGAGAAGCGGAAGGTTAAATATATTTTTTTGTTATTTTATCTTTGTGATAGTACTCGAAAATATTATAAAAATATTTTTTATGTGCTATATTGTGATCAACAATAGAACTCCAGTTAGGATGAATACAAGCCTGGAATAGGAAAGAGCTCTCATAGGAAAGTAAAATTAATTAATTAACATTATTAAGGTCACGTAACAATTACAGAAAGTGCCCCGCTATCACACCCAACACTGGAAGCAGTAAACCTTTCTCTCTCACAACTAGTGGCCTTTGAATATTTTTTAATAATTTGAATATTTTTAGGCCTTAAAATATTTGACTCCGATTCTAATTCCGATTCTAAACTCCTTTGAAAAACGTAACCTTTCGACTAACCAGTTTCTTGTTTGATTGTTCTCCCCTGTCCTGGCAGTCATCTTTCATATGATCTCCCCTGTGGGGTTAGTTGGCCCTCTTCAACTTTTTGTTGGCGCTGTAGCAATTCACAAAAGCAAGGTAAACATACACAAAGGTGAAACTACCAATTGTCTTTAGTTCCAGCGAGGAAGATGAGGGCAATTTTTCTTATGCAAAAAGTGATGACAGTCTAAACTTCTATCTCCTTCTATTGTCATTCTATTTTCCCTTAAAAGTTGTTAAAAACCGATTCAAAATTATTATACCATTATAGTGCAGCTTTAAATAACAATAATATGTGTCAGGCAGTACTTGAATGAAATAGCTAAACAACTCCACCTTCTAGGCCAACCTGACACACATAGGGGTTTAATTGGCATACTCTGGATTGACGAATTCTTCAATTTTCTATGATCTTAGTATTAAATATTAGGTGTTGAAAAAAAATACTTGAAGTTCTCTAATACTTGGAGTTTACAGTGGTATCAGCCCTATTGAGATTATATACAGGAAAGACTCAAGAATCAAAAAAGTGAAAACTGTTGCCAACCAACCCCGCTCTCCCCTATATAAATATTTCTAAATACATTTTGTGTCTTATTTTTGTCACCTATATCTGATTTCCTAGTTTTGTTAGTTTTTTTTTTTCAATTATCTATATAAATAAAGATGAAATTCTGTTTGTTTGTTTGTTTATTTGTTCTTTATAGAAATCCATACCGTTTGTCCTAAATTCTCCAAATTTCGCTCAGTGGTTCTTTGATACCAGGTGCGAACACCCGTCCATATTAAAATTGCATAGTTTCTGCCAATCTCTGGGTATATTCTTTATTGTTATAAAATTCGTCATGATTCGCTTTACAATGGGGTTTTTTTACGAAATCGACCGTTTGAGTCGAAAAACGGCCTAAAAAATCATTTTAGAGATTTTGAAGAGGCCAACAAGGCCCGGTAAGACCGTCCCTTGGCAGGCGCCGAGTTCTGGGATTTTCAAACCATATGTTGTTTTTTTTTAACATTACAATATGTTTATTTTCATTAACCGACTTCGAACGAAAGAGGAGGTTACTCAATTCGATACGTATGTGACTTTTTTTTTTTTTGTGCCTTTTTTTTTTTTTTTTTTTTTTTCTATGTATGTTCACCGATTACTCAGAGATGGATGGACCAATTGGAATGAAATCTTTTGCATCTTGTAGAGTATTTTCCCAAGGTGGTCCCATTTAAAGCTTTTTGGGGTTCCTAATTTATTTAAGAAGTTATCGGGAAAAAACATGAAAATAATTATTTAATTATCGCTCAAATTGTTTACTTATTGGAAAAACATATGGCATATATAATATAAGGTATGCTCCAACAAACTATTAAAACTAATTGATAACTAACAAATCCAAATCTTGTATTACTGCTGGATGAATCAAATGGGAAAACCAACCAATCAAATTCAGAATCAAAAGAGTGGGGGGAGAACATGAGCAGTCTGTTAGCTATCGATGTTTTACGTGCTTGTTGGAACAAACCTATACGTAACCCTAACTAATTTTTCAACATTAGATTTAAATGAAGATATAAATATCAGCAGAATATAATATCGCTGTCGTTTTCTGTAGCGATATTAGCATAAATAATTGATAGATGTATATTCATCGATAGCAGTAAACCTTCTTAATTTAGATCTAATCAACAGTTGGACTCCATGATCATAAGACAACAAAATTCGTGGAATTCCAAGAAAGACTGATTATTGGTAATCGTTTTAAAGCAGAATTTAAGACTTCTTCAAGCTCCCGAAGGATCGTTTAAATTTAAAATCGTAGCTATTATTGATTTAAATTAGATTTTGGTCTTGGAGGTCTTGTGCCGATCCTTTATGGGTGACAAATCCTTTCTGTTATGTTATCCGGATAACTAGTATCGGTTTTTAAATTTGTTTCTACAACTATCGAGGCTTTTGCTGGTGTTCATCCATCAATAAAAACTACAAAATAAAACTTGATAACTACCCGAAAACAACCTCATTGTATGAAAGTCCCCTCAGCAAAAATTTGGCAGTCATGGAAATGATTGTTAAAAATGATGATAAATGCTACGCCACAAGAATTGAAGCAACATTGTTTAGCAATTTATTTTCTGAATAATGTTTTATTACGAAGGATATAATTCATAGTACTTCGGTAATAAATTTAGTCAAAAATTCATCGAAAGGAATTACGAACATAATTGAATCAACTTTTGGAATTAAGTCAGTAGTCTAATACGGAGAATAATAATATCCTTCGTAATAATAAATTAACCATATGTGAGTCCCAAACCCTGTTGCTTCTATCCTAGCGAGACTGTCTTTTTGATATCGATAAATTTTATGGTTGCCCCTTTTTTGCAGGGACTTCTATCCAATGATGTAACCCAATGAAGTCGTGTTTAATATCGCCATAGTTTTTAGAAGGATATTCAAGCAATCAAAATTTAAAAATTACTTTCAAATTTACTATAGGTCATATTAGCATCCTCATCGATTCTCCATTAACGATATCGTGTCTAAAACCGGCCAAATTCTCGACTGTTCAGTGACTTATCTACTTCATCTTGGAATGGCCGGATTTATGTATTTATGTATATTTAACTCGACACATCTCGGAACACTGATTCTCTACGTAAATGACAAGTACTGACGACATTTAGCAAAGGACAAATATTGTCATTGTGGAAAAACATTTTATGTGTTCCCTTCCCAATTGAACATAGATCTTTTTTAAAAAAAAAAAAAAATCCATTTATAATCATAAAACGTAGTGTGTTGAAAGCTGTATAATACACGCACCGCTTTCCCACTTTTCTGTGTGTATTCATAAAATTGAAATGGTAAAGTGTATTTCATAATAATTTTATACAATTATTGTATAATAAAAAGACCTGGGAAAGACAAACGTATTAGAGCGTAAAAAGATTTCGAAATTTTTAAACCAACGTTTATTTTATCAACGACCAATTACCAACGAAATTTTTAAACCAACGTACGGTTTTCTACATTTGTTATCTTCTCCAACTAAAAATTGTTAAATAAAAACATTTTATAAAAAAATATTAAACCGACTTCAAAACCTAGGAACCAGTAAAAATAAATTCACTGAAAAGTATGAAATAATTACCTTCTGATTTTTATGAATACACAGCAAAATTGAAAATGGTATAAAAAGTGGAAAAGTGCAATAAGACGAATAATTTTATTTTGATTTGTACAAATACACACTAATTGTTAATAAAAATTATTAAATTTAAATATTAAATACTATGTTCAATACAACACAATCTTTTCGGAGGCGGCGCAAAATAGAAATAACATGTTACTGATACAATTCCATTAGTAGGCATTGAAATCAATAGCTGGGAAGAGAAGATCCATTTAGAAGATTTTCATAATGTCTAGTGTAAAAAAATTTAAATTTTGCGCCGCCTCCGAAAAGATTGTGTTGTATTGAACATAGTATTTAATATTTAAATTTAATAATTTTTATTAACAATTAGTGTGTATTTGTACAAATCAAAATAAAATTATTCGTCTTATTGCACTTTTCCACTTTTTATACCATTTTCAATTTTGCTGTGTATTCATAAAAATCAGAAGGTAATTATTTCATACTTTTCAGTGAATTTATTTTTACTGGTTCCTAGGTTTTGAAGTCGGTTTAATATTTTTTTATAAAATGTTTTTATGTATGGTGAATTTATTTTTTAAAAATGCCTCCTAAGAAGCGATCTTCAATAGGAGTAGTGAGCTCAAAAGCTAAAAAACAACGTCAAATACGAGCAGCTGAAACTGTCGACGAACATCAAAATAGGATTGAACAACAGAGGCATATACAGGCAGAATCGCGGGAAACTGAGTCTGCCCAGGAATACGAGGCCCGCCTTGCGCCACAGAGGCTTAGGCAAGCCGATTTGCGAGAAGCTGAAACTGCAGGGCAAAATTTCTGTTTGTTTGTTCTTTAGAGAAATCAATACCGTTTATCCTAAATTCTCCAAATTTCGCTCAGTGGTTCTTTCATAGCAGGTGCGAACACCTGTCCATATTAAAATTGCAAAACTTCAGCCGATCTTCAGCTGATATTCTTTATCCTAATAAAAATCGTAATGATCTCGCTTTACAATGGTTTTTTTACGAAATCGACCGTTTTATTAGAAAAATTAAATTTCCCGGGTGAAACCGGGACATACAGCTAGTTATATATAATAGTTAATTTTTAATAATTATAATAAAACTTATATAACCTTATGTAAGAGCTTATAAGGTAAACCACACGCCTATATTAGTCACATACACTTGTACTTTGTCCGGTTATATTATTTTTAACTAGCAACACCAATGTTTTGTCATTTCTATTTTTTTTTTATCAAACTTGTACCGAAACGTTTTCCCACAAAGTAGCATAAGGTATCCGCATAAGTGTAAGTCTTCACTACAAGTTGAGATTATACTTAGTAGCTCTAACAAAACTTCATTTTCGCACAAGGTACCATAAATTTATATATATACAAAAATAAACATAAAAAACAAGGACGTTTATATTATTATTTAAGAATAGCTTGGGATAAGTCAAAATTTAAGCCTGGAGAGCTTAAGAAGAAGGAATTGGAGGAGCGGGAGCGGTGAAGACGTAAACTAGACAGCAATGTTATCATCCCTTAGCCCCGTATATAAAACTGCAGGGGGCGGCTAAATAATGCATGGGGGCCGTAGCTATTCATGGATATCGGGGGTGGATGGGGGCCGAGGGTGCTTCTTATGCAGGCAAACTGACCCTTAGCCCCCAATTGGCTCGGTATGGTGTCCAATCCTCTGCTCTATCTTCAATATGTATATATTTATATATATCTCGTATCCTTCTATGTTTTCTTATTTAGAATGGTATACACAACACATACTTAAACATTACTAGATAAAACTGAGTGCTCGGTTTTAGACACTGATAAAATGAAACTTATACTGGAATTGAAGCACGAATTAAAAATAGTTATTTTCATCACAAGTACCAAAAGTGGCTGTTTTCGGTGCGCGGTCGAGTTTAACGCGCGAGGCGTTAAACTCGTTGGACGTGTTATGAACAATACTTTTCATCATACTGCTCATAATTTAGTACATTATGCAATGCAATGCAAAAAGACTTTTTTTTTTTCAAAATCAATCCACAAATAGGGTGTAAATAGTTAAATTGGTCAACAAATTTTTGTGCGCTGTGAACAGATAATATTCAAGACCTTGTTTTATTGATAATATTTATATTTTTCCATATGATGAATACTTTAGTTTACTAATAATCAATATATATTATAAAGCAAAGTGTACAATGTGCGTGCCGAAAAGGCTCAAAAACGACTACACGTACTGTCAAGAATGTTATGTTGTCATATTGCCCTATTGCCCCTAACGATGAAGAAGGTTTCAGTTTTCATTTCAAGTGTGTAATGTTGAAGGGACAAGAGCTGTAATTTTAAGCCTCTCGCTACATGTAATTAGCCCCTCTAATAAGCCCATGCGAGTTAATGAATGAAAAAATTTAGTTCGACATTTGGAAGCCAGGAGCGCTAGCTAAGCTCCATTCATAAGGTTATCGTTCGTTAGTTCGGGTTTTTATGGTTTTAGCTTCAGCTGTTTTCTTTAAATTACACGAGATTATGTATAAATAATTATTTTTCCTTTTTATTTTTCAATAAAGTCATTACATCTCTGCAATGAAGTGAAATTAAAAATAAACAAAACCAACTGGATTCCTAAGCGAATTAAGTTTAACAGAAGAGGAAAGAATGTGTTGAAACATTTTCTTTAATCAATATACAATATAACAGTAAATTTACAACAAAAGAAAAATTGCTTATTAGTGTAGTGAGTACTTACATTGTACAGGCTCGGGACCTCCATTTTATGTCCTATCCGAGGAACGGCATAGACAAGGATTTTTTACTCCCATTAAATTATCCTAGGGCCACCTCGGGACGCGAACTTATAGTATTGTAAGTTTCTATGCCAACCACTACATCACAGGTGACCCCAAAACTTCACTTTAAAATTCAAGAATGGGGCCACCTGTGGTGTAGTAGTTAGCATGGCAACCTACAATACTAAAGGATGCGGGTTCGCGTCCCGCGTGCACCTAGGATTTAGAGAAAGTATAATTTAATTTTGCACTAAAATTTGGGTCTTTTCTACTTTACTCTCCCTATGATTACTTTCTATATCTGTTACTTTTTAATTAATCTTACATAAACAAACACATGTATATTTAAATTATTTTATTAATCATTAGCACACACTTCCCTAAACATACTTTTCCAATCGGTAAAAGTTTGTAATGAAAGTCCTAGTTCTTTAACACAATATTTTGTGCTTGCATACTCGTTTACCCATGAATAGATGAATATTAAAACATTACACAAAGTTAGTCTAGTACCTTCTAAACAAGTTCCAGCCTTTTCCTGACGACATTTATAATTATAATACCCTCAACGAAATCCTCTTTTTTCACTAAAAAGAAGCTTCATGTCGTGGTTGTTCTGACTGTATGTATTATACCTCCTTCCTGGAAAATTTGCGATGCTTTCATATCATATCATCATTTCCGAGGTATGAATACAATTCAAATCCGTTCATTGTTAACTTTTAAATATTAAATGAGAAATATATGCACTTAACCTTATAACTTTTTTACATTGAATTCATATTTATTGATCATGTGATATAATTTGAAAGAAAGCTCCAAGGTAACAGTTCCATATAAGTAATCATAGGGGGAGTAAAGTAGAAAAGTCCCTAAAATTTTAACTATGAGAGATTTTTTTTTTATCAACCGGTATCGTTTGCAATATTTTTAATCGGAATCTTAGCAGTCGAGCGGTGGGATCAATGATGCTGCTTTTTAAATATTTTATTTATATGTAAAAATAATTGTAAGTCATTGTTTTTATAACTTGGTTAAGTACGAATATAGTATTATAACATAATATAATATAAATTTCCTACAGACATTAGCTAGAAAGATGATCATACAAGGCATTACAAGAAGAAGCTTAAGACTACTCTATATGGAAGAAGTAATTACACTAAAACCCAGAGCTGGTTGCTAACAGGCTAATTAGTGTAACAGTAATGGTGCCCTCTTTAGGGGACGGTAGTCTCATGTTTCCATTTTAAATTATCTTTATTGCCTTTAATCATCTTTACAACAGGTGTAATAATCGTTTTCTTAATCTTGGGGAATAAGCTTAAAAGGTTTCTTACTGCTTTAAATTATTTTTGGTATATAATTATAATTTACTCGGATAGGCAGATGGTTTGGTTTAGCGGGTTGAGGACACGGTAAAAATAGAACTAAATACAAAAACTTTGATGAAAGCCTGTCAATTTTGTTGATGAAATAGGGATTAGACAAAATACTGATACTAATGTAGAAGGAAATATGATTGAAGACTTAGAGAAATTTAAATATTTAGGGGTGATGGTAACTAGAAAAAACGAAATCGTAGAGGAAAATGAAAAGCCGGAAATGCTTGCTTCTTCTCAGTAACTCGTGCTTTCTATCCATAAACTTTAAGATTTGGTGCGATGTGTGCAACACACAACTTTCACTTACCAACTTACTTAGATTAGACATTGACGTGTTTTCCCAAATTCACACACTTTTCCTCATTAATTTACTTATTTTAGTTTGTATTAGCTCTCTAAAGTACAATATTTTTTTTTTATAAAATAAATGTTCTTACTAGTTGTGGCGACCGTGACAGGACATTTTTTCTCGAAGAGTGAATTTTTTTCGTAAAATGATGAATAAGCTGATTAAGAAAAGGGGTGCTGTGAGAACAATTTTCACCAAAAGCTGTGTGCAATTAGAGGAGCTATTGACGGAAGAAGTAAGTGACATAAAGACCATCAATGCAAAGTGGGCAGTTTTAGAACAAAGACACAACAAATTGATACTTTTAGATGAAGAAATAGCCGAGCAGTTTCAAGCAGACGAAGAAGACGAGCACCTGGAAGAGAAGTATACCATAGAACTGAACACCTTACAGGCCTACGAGACCAGGTATTTCATTATAAAATCTAAGGTTGAACGTTTTAATAAAAGTAAAATTGTTACTCATGAAAATGGAATATAATTGTTACTCAAATCAGAGGAATATAAGGAAATAAGATATCCTAAATTAGAATTTGTTAAATATAATGGCGAAATATCGAAATGGATATCATTTTGGGCACAGTTTTCTTGTATTGATCAAGATAATAGACTTCCTAACGAAATAAAATTTCAATATTTGATTCAGGCTACAGAACCTGGTTCCAGAGCACGTAGTCTAGTTGAAAGTTTTCCTCCTTCAGGTGAAAATTATCGAAAGGCCCTTGAGACATTGAAGGAGAGGTTCGGAAGGAAGGAATTGTTGAGTGAATATTACGTTAGTGAATTAATCAAATTAGTGAACAATTGTAAAGGTGATTATTACCTTGGGAGCGTAGGTACAAAGGGGGAAATTATATCCTGGTCCAAAGCATAAAAGGCACAAGAAAAATCTTTCTTTAAGCTTAATAGATGGATCTTATAATAATAATGTTTTACTAGGCCTGTGGAGTTTCCACCAAATAAAGAGTGTCATAACATTCAACAGAAAGAGACCAATTTTCAAAATCATCCTAAATCTCGAAAAAAGCTGCTTCTTCTTTAGCAACTAATGAAGTCGATCTTCTGTCTGTGAATCATAGTTTTACAGTCTGTTCCACTGCAAAAGATGTTTAATTGCAAACTCCAAGTTCAAAGGGAGTGATTAATATCTAATGTAGAAATAACAAACAAGCCGAAAAGATTGAAAAAAAAAAAACTATCATTTATTGATTGCTTATAGCACATGCTAATTAGATAACCCTACTAAAAAAAAACTCTTCAACCAATCGATTCTATCGATAACTTCTTTAAATTCTCCCACCTAATTTTCACCTGCTTGAAAATTACATGAATTTACATCATTGAATCATATAAGGGGCTATCACCCCTCGTCCACTTCTGGTCCTCTTCGTAACAACTCGATTCAGAAGACCACTCTTCTTGCTTATTCCTAAGCCACAATGGGCCCTCCCACCATTTGGATCCTACCAAAAACTTTATACCACAGCCTCTTGAAGGCAAATCTGCTGGATTAATAATAGAACGTTATCGTTCTAATAATAGAAAGTTGTAAAGGTGATCGTTCTAATAATAGTTGTAATAATAGAAAGTTATCGATAGAATCGATGGGTTGAAGAGGTTTTTTGATGGGTATGGTTATCTAATTAGCATGTGCTATAAGCAATCAATAAATGATAGTTTTTTTCTTTCTTTTCGGCTTATTTGTTATTTCTACATTAGAAATTAATCACTCCCTTTGAACTTATTTAATACTAGTGATAATTGGGCAATGCAAGCATAATACTCCATCGCGTCTGATTTTATAATTCTCTATTTAGTGTATGTAATTTATGTAGTTAGTATGTTGAATACTTCATTTAGTAACCATGTAAACAAATAATTTCCATTAAATATGCATGTTTCAAAGCTCTTTGCCAACTCTTTCCCAACAGACCGCCTTCACTTATTAACACTGACCTGTCATTAAAGTCGTACTGCGCATGCGTGGGCTCAGTGTATTTTATGAGTTAGAATATTTTTTCTCCTGTATATGTTAACTCGATTTTTTTCATATTTCATATTTAGTATTCGAATGAGATGGCTAAACAACCCAACCTTCTAAGCCAACCTGCCCCACATAGGGGGTTAATTGGCCTACTCTGAATTGACGAATTCTTCAATTTTCTATAATCTTAGTATTGAATATTATGTGGTGAAAAAAATACTTGAAGTACTCTAATACTTGGAGTTTATAGTTGTATCAGTCCTATTGGGATTATATTAACAGAAACGACTCAAAAATAAAAAAAGTGAAAACTGTTGCCAACCAACCCCGCTCTCCCCTATTTTTTTTTTCGTAGATGGATTGAATATAGATAAAATTCAAGTGGAATTTTATATAGATAAGCGTTACTGTAAGATGGAAGAAGATAGTGTGATAGCCGGGTGTGAGAAAGCCCCCGAGGCTAGGAGACAGCCCTCGCTAAGCTCCAAGTTCCCACACGTTTTCTCATTCGACCCCACTCCACGGTGTCCTGTTTTTTTTTTTTTTTATCTTATAGCACTTTTTTTTTTCCTTTTTTAAAGTTCCATAATATGAAACTCTTATATAACGCAAAACTATTGTAGTTAAATTATAATTTAATAAACAAGTAAAACTAATATTGACCCTTTGCACTCGAGGTCTCCGGAGCGGAGCCATTTAAAATTTGTCTTCAAACTCCAGGACTCCGATATGGAAGCTACAATGCAAATAATTTTCAGTTTTTAACATATAAGGACGTAAACAAATTTTAAAAACTATTTATAGGATATTTCGCTTAAGGTGATAAATGACTGTTGCGGCTCGCGGTGTTTTTCATCATTTTTATAGTACGTTAATCTTTTAACATCGGCTATATTTTGTGGTTTTAATTCATCTTTTATTTCCTCAATTGTACAATAATTTAGTTCGTGGCACCAAATAATCCCTTTACTTTGATTTAGTTTCCCATGTGCTTCTACCTTAACCGGAAAGTTATTAAGTAGATTTTTACATTTTAGGAGCTTTTCTAATTGGATATCTGAAAAAACTTCACTAAAAGGGTCCAATCTCGTAATTTTTTAACTGTTTTTACTTCTCCAAATAGATTTTTTATGCTTTTATAAATAATAATAAAATTATAAAAAATATATAAAATTTAAAAAAAAAATTTTTTTTTTTTTTGTCTTTCAAACATTTATTCGCACCTGTCAGCCGTCTGCGACAATCAGCGAATCCGATGGCTGCAGCATCGCAATACTATTGAAGGCATGTATGGCTTGAAGGAAGGAAAGTGCCCAGCAGCAGCTCTTTCCGGGCTTGACAATAAATTCAGGAGAGGAGGTCTCTCATCCAGCCTCTTTTTAGCCGCCTTCGAACGGGCAAGTCAACCGTGGCCATGTCGTGAATTAATCTATTGTTATGTCCATCCAATTTTACAAAGAAGCGTGAGTAAAGCGTTCGTATATGTTGTTGGATAGTCGGTTGTTGTAAGTCTGTATGTAGAGTTTGGTTACTTACGTACTTGGGAGCGTCCGTAATTAGTCTTAAAATTTTGGATTGAAAAGTTTGTAATTTTTGTAAGTGTGTCTTTTTAGCTGAGCCGAAAATCTGTGAGGCGTATGTCCAAATGGGTTTAAGTAAGTAGGTGTATGTATTCAGTTTTTGTCTAATATTCAATTTAGAAGATTTGGCAAAAAGGGAGTAAAGAATTTTTAAGCGTATGTTTAAGGTCTTCTTTTTCATTTTCACATGTGGGCCCCAAGTCATCCTTCTGTCGAACAGAAGTCCGAGGTAGCGTACAGTTTCTGTCTGTGGAATTTGGTTGTCGCCGATATAAACTGGTGGGCATGTATCTCGTCTGAGTGTGAAAGTTATGTGTTGTGATTTGTCATGATTTAATTTCATTTTCCATAGTGTGTACCATTTTTTTAATTGAAGTAAGTGATTCTGTAAATTCAATGAGGCAAGACTGGGGTCATGGTGTATTGTTAAAATTGCGGTATCGTCAGCGTAAGTTGCAGTGAGAATTTTAGAGTTGGTAGGTATGTCGTGAGTGTATATGATGTAAAGTAACGGAGCCAGTATTGAACCCTGCGGAACTCCTGCTAAAATTGGTCGGATTGAAGAAATCTCTGAGCCCTGCCGGATAGAGAAGAATCTGTCAGAGAGGTAGGATTGGAGTAGAAGATAGTATGTGTGGGGTAGTACGGTTTTGAGTTTGAAGAGAAGCCCCTGGTGCCAGACTTTATCAAATGCTTGGGCAACGTCCAGAAATACACCAGTTGCGTATTGTTTTTGCTCTAGTGCTCCAGCAATGTAATCCGTTACTCTGTGTAGTTGTTGTGTCGTTGAATGGGAAGTACGAAAACCGAATTGATGGTCAGGTATTATATTGTTTTTGGTTAGTATGTCAACTAATCTTTTGTATAGTAGTTTTTCGAAAAGTTTGGAGCAGATGGGAAGAAGAAATTATGGTTATGAAGAAAAATATGGTTATGAAGCCGTGAGTATCACGAATGCCATCTCACGATTCAAACAACCCCTGCCAATGTTTTTTGTAGATATTAGTAAGGCCACGTATAATGAAAAAATATTCGAAATAAATACCCTATTTTACACTAGAATAAAAATTGAAGAACCTCGCAGAAAAAGAATTATACCGCAATGTTTACGATGCCAACAATACGGTCACACGCGGTCTTATTGCAACTACTCACCGCGCTGTGTAAGATGCGGGCAAGGGCACGAAACCGCCTCTTGTAATAAAACTAGGGAAACACCAGCGAAATGTGCCAACTGCCAAGGCGATCATCCCGCAAATTATCGCGGATGTCGAATCCTCAAAGAACTCAGAGCCCAGAAGAAACTAAAAAATCTTGTTCATCAGCGTGAACCCCCGACTCCGCCTCCTTCAATTAACCCAACAGATTTCCCAATCCTAAATGCACCTCAAAAGGGCAATATTCACGTTCAGCACCAAAAGCCAACACAGCAACAGCCAACAGCGTATCAGTGGAAGCCATCTCAGCGGCAACATCAGACGCAGTCGCAGCCATCTCCACCCTTGGAGATGGAGTCCTAAGTGCACATTGGCTACAAAAAAAAAATTTGAAATTGATTTAAAATTATAAAAAAAAAAATATAAAATTTAAAAAAATTACTTTATATTAATTTAATCATTATCGTGTATGACCACTCTTGTTTTTAAATTATTTTAAATAATTTATTTTTGAAGAGAAAAGATTTGGCTCCGCCGGGAATCGAACAAAAATTGTTGGACAAAGATTGTCCACCTTCCCTAAATACTCACAAAACTTGCGAGATCGTGGGAGAGGTGTCAGTGAAGAGGAAGGATTTGGCACCGTTAGGAAGCGACTCCGTGGTGTAATGGATAAGCATCCCGGGCATGCAAGGCGGGTTCGATTCCCGGCGGAGCCAAATCTTTTCTCTTCAAAAATAAATTATTTAAAATTAAAAAAATTACATTTTTTTGTATCTATATGTTCTTGAAGCTTCACAAATAAATATAACCTAAATTTGATTACAATTCCTTACTTGGTTCTAAAATTTTACTGTATAATAATTTACGTTTAATTTAATTTACGTTTAGGGTTTACGTTTTCGCGAATAAGTTGCGTCGTGTTGCCGGTAGGTAACGATGCCGAGTGCAAAGGATTAATAATAAGTTTTTATTGCTTACAAGAATGCATCTTTAAGCAAGAGGTTTGGCTTTAACCTTTAAAAAATTGTTAAAACTCCTAAACAGGGTAAAGAGAAACAAAAAAGAACCATAATAAGCATCAATATGTGTTTTAAATATATGTAAGCGTGAAGTGCAATCTTGGAATCGTATAAAGGGTCGCTTGGGATGTGAAGACGTGGACTTTGATTCGGGCAAACACCGGAGACCCTTTTTATAAAATCAACTGCTCAGAATGGCAAAAGGAGCTCGTAGGGAATTGCATGAACAAATATCCCCGACCCTAACGAAGTGGAAACATGACACTCAGCGGCAGCTTCCTCCTCCCAACCAACTAAAGGAAACATAATTCCGATACACCATTCACGGCTTTATCAAGTGAGAAAACATCAGTAGGCTTCAGGAAACATTGTGGGTTGAAATGTTTTCACTTTCACTTACTATATATGAAATATATATATCTGTGTGTGTGTGAACAGACTAGCTCAAAAACTATAAACCGTGCGAATCTGAAATTGGCTATTTAGTGTATATATATGCCCGCGATGTAACAGCAAAAATTCCATCAAAATTGTTCAAACGGAGGGGGTACATTATTTAATAACTTTTCACGTTTTTTTTTCGATTTCCTCAAAAACGGCTTCAACGATTTTGATTAAACAGGGTATTTGATGTATGTATATGCCCGAGATGTGACAGTCAAAATTTCTTCAAAATTGATCAATTGGAGGGGGCACTTTATTCAATAAATTTTGTCTCATTTTCACGTGTGGTTTTTATTTACTCATAAACGGCGTTAACGATTTTGATCAAACTGGGTATTTGATGTATGTTTACATGTTTTTTGTTACATACGACAATAACTAGTCAGTTCAATTTTATATACATTAAGATATATATCAGAAACATGTAGGACATGAACACACCTAAAATTCTGCAATTAATAGTGCAGTAATCTTTCCAATCCCATAGTTATGCATGTAATTTATATAATACAATATATTCCATGATGTAATTGAAAAATTCTAAATAAGTAAGGACCATATATGGAATGCTGGCAAACAATAGGGGCTTCATAAGGAGAAAAAAGTTCCTGGCTTAGAGGATTTATTCTACCTATCATTTATAATAATTTTAAAATAATAACGATTATAATCAAAGATAAACCAATGAACAAATAGATTTTTTTGTTCTCTTCAAACATTGATTCGCACCTGTGAGCAATCTGCGAAATCAGTGAAATGTGATCAAATTTACAATGTTGAAGTTACAGCACAAGCCTTTATTATAATTTTTTTTAATAGTTATGCCAACATAATTGGGGATTTGGTAACTGATTAGTACCGTTAATAATTGGAGCCCCCCACATAGCATTTCCCCGAATAAATAAGATCTAATTCTGAATAATATGTTAATTCCCCCATCATTAACATGTTCTCATCAAGCATAGGAAGTTCTCAACATTATTCAATCATAATGCTAACATTAATACTTCATCAAAGATGTTATATAAACAACGAAGAATCTTACTGTCCATTAAATCTAATTGTTGAATTCAGTTATTATATCTATCTTTGTATCATAGTTATTAATAGTTTGCTTATTACTTTACTCTATAGTTCATCAATGGCCATTCGATTAAAGCATATTTTTGTCTATAATAGTTTATAAGTTGTATTTCATACAATCATTTAAGTGTCATTCTTATTTAATAAATTATTGTTTAAGCTCTAAAATATCAGAGATTTTTCTTTATTCATTTCCTTTCATTCATGCTATTTGTTTTCCTTTTTTATTAGGTTTTATATATTTTTTTATTATGTTTTACTATGTTCATCTTATTAACTATGCTAATATTTTTTTTATCTTCAATGGTAAACTTTATGTAAAATACATTTTATGCTATTCTTTTATTATTTACACATTTTTATTACATTAACCAACAAAACTAAGAGCATTGAGCACCGGCCATACTTTCTTCATCAGGGAAGCGAAAGGTTTTTATTATTAAAACCTAACTTGCCTCAACACTTTCGATGGAAACTAAGTGAAATTTTCAACAACTAAGTACATAGTGAATTATAAAATCAGACGACTTGGAGTATTATGCTTGCATTGCCGAATTAGCACAAGTAAAAACTTTTATTTAACAATCGAAAAACCTGCACCTACCCCCTATTTTTGGCCTCATCCAATTTCCATCACCGATAATTAGCTTCTACCCTTAGAGCCACGTCTACGCTCGATTTATTTATTTTTTTTTTTTATTATTAAGATTCAAGTAGTCCTTTTTACTCTTTCGATCTAATTGGCAATTTTTATACTGCCTAACACTCCGCTCTCGTTCAATTTGTATGCTTTCGAGGTAAGATTAACCCAAGCCATAAATTAGGGTTAAGGGGGTGGGGAAGAGCGGTTACACCGATTTTTAATATTATTCCCGCACCTACCCCCTATTTTTGGCCTCATCCAATTTCCATCAATGATATTTAGCCTCTACCCTTGGAGCCGAGGACTACGCTCGATTTTAATTTTTTTTTTTTAATTGTATTAATATTTCGATTTAATTACTCCATTTTACTATTTCGATTTAATTAGAAATTTTTATACTGCCTAAGACTCCGTTCCCGTGCAATTTGTATGTTTTCGAGGTACGAAATTGCTGTCTTGCCGAGGGGCGGAGGACGGTGGGTGGTGGGTGGGTCCTGCACCTATCCCCTATTTTTGGCCTCATCCGATTTCCATCACCGATAATTAGCTTCTACCCTTAGATCCGTGGCTACGCTCGATTTTTTTTTTTTTTTTTTTTTTTTATTATTAAGATTCAAGTAGTCCTTTTTACTCTTTCGATCTAATTGGCAATTTTTATACTGCCTAACACTCCGCTCTCGTTCAATTTGTATGCTTTCGAGGTATGATAACCCAAGTCATAAATTAGGGTTAAGGGGGTGGGTAAGAGCGGTTACACCGATTTTTAATATTATTCCCGCACCTACCCCTCTATTTTTGGCCTCATCCAATTAACATCACCGATATTTAGCCTCTACGTTTTGAGCCGAGGACTACGCTCGATTTTAACTTTTTTTTTTTTAATTTTAATAATATTTCGATTTAATTACTCTTTTTTACTATTTCAATTTAATTAGAAATTTTTATACTGCTAAGACTCCGTTCCCGTTCAATTTGTATGCTTTCGAGGTACGAAATTGCTGTCTTGCCGAGGGGCGGAGGACGGTGGGTGGTGGGAGGGTCCTGCACCTACCCCCTATTTTTGGCCTCATCCAATTTCCATCACCGATAATTAGCTTCTACCCTTAGAGCCGTGGCTACGCTCGATTTTTTTTTTTTTTTTTATTATTAAGATTTAAGTAGTCCTTTTAACTCTTTCGATCTAATTGGCAATTTTTATACTGCCTAACACTCCGCTCTCGTTCAATTTGTATGCTTTCGAGGTATGATAACCCAAGTCATAAATTAGGGTTAAGGGGGTGGGTAAGAGCGGTTACACCGATTTTTAATATTATATTATAATATTAATACTATATTATAATAAATATAAAATATAATAATAAAAAATACTTTAGAGAGCAAATATAAACAAAGATAATTAAATGAACGTGGAAAAATGTGAGACTTTGAGGAATAGCGTTTACATTTTTATCAAAACACGTCAATTTCTAATCGAAGTGAGTTGGTAAGTGAAAGTTTGCTTACATGGTAATGTAATGTAATGTAATGGTAGCCCCTCGGCTAGACAGCAATTTCGTACCTCGAAAGCATACAAATTGAACGGGAACGGAGTCTTAGGCAGTATAAAAATTTCTAATTAAATCGAAATAGTAAAAAGGAGTAATTAAATCGAAATATTAATAAAATTAAAAAAAAAAAAAAATTAAAATCGAGCGTAGTCCTCGGCTCCATCGGTAGAGGCTAAATATCGGTGATGGAAATTGGATGAGGCCAAAAATAGGGAGGTAGGTGCGGGAATATTATTAAAAATCGGTGTAACCGCTCTTACCCACCCCCTTAACCCTAATTTATGGCTTGAGTTATCATACCTCGAAAGCATACAAATCGAACGAGATTGGAGTGTTAGGCAGTCTAAAAATCGCCAATTAGATCGAAAGAGTAAAAAGGACTACTTGAATCTTAATAATAAAAAAAAAAAAAAAAAAAAAAATCGACGGCTCTAAGGGTAGAAGCTAATTATCGGTGATGGAAATTGGATGAGGCCAAAAATAGGGGCTAGGTGCGGGAATATTATTAAAAATCGGTGTAACCGCTCTTACCTACCCCCTTAACCCTAATTTATGGCTTGAGTTATCATACCTCGAAAGCATACAAATTGAACGAGATTGGAGTGTTAGGCAGTCTGCACCTATCCCCTATTTTTGGCCTCATCCAATTTCCATCACCGATAATTAGCTTCTACCCTTAGATCCGTGGCTACGCTCGATTTTTTTTTTTTTTTTTTTTTATTAAGATTTAAGTAGTCCTTTTAACTCTTTCGATCTAATTGGCAATTTTTATACTGCCTAACACTCCGCTCTCGTTCAATTTGTATGCTTTCGAGGTATGATAACCCAAGTCATAAATTAGGGTTAAGGGGGTGGGTAAGAGCGGTTACACCGATTTTTAATATTATATTATAATATTAATACTATATTATAATAAATATAAAATATAATAATAAAAAATACTTTAGAGAGCAAATATAAACAAAGATAATTAAATGAACGTGGAAAAATGTGAGACTTTGAGGAATAGCGTTTACATTTTTATCAAAACACGTCAATTTCTAATCGAAGTGAGTTGGTAAGTGAAAGTTTGCTTACATGGTAATGTAATGTAATGTAATGGTAGCCCCTCGGCTAGACAGCAATTTCGTACCTCGAAAGCATACAAATTGAACGGGAACGGAGTCTTAGGCAGTATAAAAATTTCTAATTAAATCGAAATAGTAAAAAGGAGTAATTAAATCGAAATATTAATAAAATTAAAAAAAAAAAAAAATGATTAGGGGACGGTACTAAAAAATTCTCTATCTAATGATAAAACAATTTCAGTGGGCTTACCTATAAAACCTCGCATTACTGAAAAAAGCATGGGTTCAAAGAGTTTTGTTGCGACTTAAAAAAAAAAAAAATACATTAAATCACAAGGTATAACGTAATACAGATAAGAACAGAAAAAAAAACACAGTAAGATATTACATTAAGTTTTAAATAAACGTAACGTAAAACAGTAAATTTTCGTAAATAATAATTATGATAATTTTACTAAATAAAACAAATACTACAAACTTGTCTGAATTTAGACAATTGGGGCAGGCTAGTTGTTAAGACAAGATGTGATGAAACAAATACCTCAGAACACATATCAAGTATCAACAAAGCTTGTCGGTCCACAAAGCTTTTGTGCTTTGCATATCGTTTACACTGCTATATACAGCTTTATAACATAGTTCCAACAGACTTATAATTATTAATTCATGTTATCATATCTTTAATATTTTGGAATAGGAATATTTTTATGGAAAAAAAAATTGCCATACTTTTAATTTTTTAAAGTACAGGACAAAGAAATTGTACCGTGAGTCTTAACAACCAATTCTCGCGAAACGGTATGTGTGAGTATGTGTTAACAGACTAGCTCAAAAACTATAAACCGTAAGAACCTGAAATTGTGTTTTTGGTGTATGTATATGCCCGTGATTTTACAGCAAATATTTCATCAAAATTGATCAAAAGGAGGGGGGTCTTTATTTAATAAATGTTGTCTCATTTTTACGTTTTTTTTTTTTATTTTTACGAAAAAAGCTCCAACGATTTTGATCAAACTCGTCATATTTGATGAGAATCAAGTATTTTTCAATATCAGGTAAGTTTCATGATCATTAAAATGCTCTGAGGGGGTTTTAATGGGGAATAGGACTTTTTTGATTTTTCGGATTTTTTTTTTTAAACGGTTTTGCTACAAAGTACCTTTGTTTTTGTTTATGGGAAATTAAATTGTCTCTCGCTACGCCTAAAAATTAGAAATGGATAAATATGTAATATGAAAAAAATCGAGTTAACATATACAGGAGAAAAAGAAAAATATTCCAACAACTCATAAAACAAGTTTAAACCCGCATGTACCGAACGCCTTTAATCACAGACCATTGTTTATAGTAAAGTCGTTCTTTTCATGGGAAAGTGATGTAAAGGTGTTTTTAAATATACATCGGCCATTCCACGTCAAATCATCCAGCTAAAGTTCAAAATTTTACCTCCCCCCCTCAGATGTTGATAAAAATTTATAGGTATTAAATACATACAGAAATAAGAAAAAATGCCAAATTTTACCCAATTCCAACTTAAAACTCTTTAAACTTAAAAGCCCGCACAAATTCTTAAATTATACAAAAAGTGAGTACTTATTCTTTTCAGCAAAATATGGTTCTACGAGGATATTTGGAAATAGATTTTAGCTTTATTAATTTGTATGCGCCACTTTTAAATTAAATTTTGTTATATATTTGATTCAAATCGACATAAAATCTTTATAAGTCAATAAGCCACTCATATTATTTCATCATTACATAGAGAATTTCATCTACTTTTTAGCTATATATAATAGTTTATTAGGGTTGGAGAGAGATTTTAGCCATACAGAAATGTACATCACATTGAGTTGAATTAATTTTATTAGATTTAAATGGTAATAAAACACTTCCAACTCAAAAGCCCACCTACATCATTATATCATTTAAAAGGAAATTAGATGCCCTTTTCAATAATATATCTTTGTATGAGGATATTTTAGAGATATTTCAACTGTATTCATTTGTATGCGCCATTTTTAAATTAAATTTTACTATATTTGGTTCAAATCGACATAAAATCCTTATAAGTCAAAGAGCCACTCATATTATTTCATCATTAGATAGAGAATTTTATCCTCTTTCTATTGATATATAGTTTGTTAGGCTGATTGGAGAGAGATTTTTGCCCATGGCATTTTTTGATGACTGTTTTACAACTTGGGAAAAATCTAAATTTTTATGTTTAAGAATTTTTTTTTCCATGTTGGAAAATGATCTCTCTAATATTTATGGTATCACCCGATTTTGTATGAAATGTAGAATTAATGAATAAATTTTGAAAGCTCCAGTTCAATTAATGCCCATTCTACAGAGGAAAGTATTAAAACCTACAAGTTGGTTTTGAGCTCAAGTGGTCATCGGAACTTCAAATATCTCAAAAGTTCAAATGACCATAATTCTGAAACTACTTGTTGGAATTGGGTAAAATTTGGCATTTTTTTTTTATTTCTGTCTGTACTTAATACCTATAAATTTTTATCAAAATCTGAGGGGGGGAGGTAAAATTTTGAACTTTAGCTGGATGATTTGACGTGGAATGGCCCACATGTTTAATGGAAATTATTTCTTTCTGTTCAGGGAACCCATTTGTCATTTTATATAATTCTTTAGTGTAATTTTTAGTTTAGCATTTTTAAATTAATTCTAAATTCAATAATTAATAAGTTGTAAATTAAGTAATTAATATATTGTCGTTAAATTAATTATCAAATTTAACATTGAATATCATACCAATCGCTATTAAGTATTTAATTAGCATTAGTTTAGTGTAATGTGCGTGGGCGTTTTTGATTGGTCGAAGACGCTCTGAGACAAACAAAAGACGCTTCAAGTCAGTCAGCTGTGGATTCTCGCCAGCCGAGTACGCATTACTCCTCACGCTTAAACATTCATTAAAAACATCTAATGACATTCTCGTACACCCAGGGTATTCAGTTGTGTATTGTGCACATTCGCATACATTATTATAGAAGACTGAGCGAAGAGGAAGATTGTTCCCAGCGGGATGGACTTTTAAAGTAAAATAACTCCAATATTATTTTTTATATAATGTCTGAACTTTAAATTTTGTTTAACCTTCAACCTTAAATAATATTCTCTAACATTGAACTTTACCTTTTAACATTAAATCTAATTGTTGAATTCAGTTATTATATCTATCTTTGTATCATAGTTATTAATAGTTTGCTTATTACTTTACTCTATAGTTCATCAATGGCCATTCGATTAAAGCATATTTTTGTCTATAATAGTTTATAAGTTGTATTTCATACAATCATTTAAGTGTCATTCTTATTTAATAAATTATTGTTTAAGCTCTAAAATATCAGAGATTTTTCTTTATTCATTTCCTTTCATTCATGCTATTTGTTTTCCTTTTTTATTAGGTTTTATATATTTTTTTATTATGTTTTACTATGTTCATCTTATTAACTATGCTAATATTTTTTTTATCTTCAATGGTAAACTTTATGTAAAATACATTTTATGCTATTCTTTTATTATTTACACATTTTTATTACATTAACCAACAAAACTAAGAGCATTGAGCACCGGCCATACTTTCTTCATCAGGGAAGCGAAAGGTTTTTATTATTAAAACCTAACTTGCCTCAACACTTTCGATGGAAACTAAGTGAAATTTTCAACAACTAAGTACATAGTGAATTATAAAATCAGACGACTTGGAGTATTATGCTTGCATTGCCGAATTAGCACAAGTAAAAACTTTTATTTAACAATCGAAAAACCTGCACCTACCCCCTATTTTTGGCCTCATCCAATTTCCATCACCGATAATTAGCTTCTACCCTTAGAGCCACGTCTACGCTCGATTTATTTATTTTTTTTTTTTATTATTAAGATTCAAGTAGTCCTTTTTACTCTTTCGATCTAATTGGCAATTTTTATACTGCCTAACACTCCGCTCTCGTTCAATTTGTATGCTTTCGAGGTAAGATTAACCCAAGCCATAAATTAGGGTTAAGGGGGTGGGGAAGAGCGGTTACACCGATTTTTAATATTATTCCCGCACCTACCCCCTATTTTTGGCCTCATCCAATTTCCATCAATGATATTTAGCCTCTACCCTTGGAGCCGAGGACTACGCTCGATTTTAATTTTTTTTTTTTAATTGTATTAATATTTCGATTTAATTACTCCATTTTACTATTTCGATTTAATTAGAAATTTTTATACTGCCTAAGACTCCGTTCCCGTGCAATTTGTATGTTTTCGAGGTACGAAATTGCTGTCTTGCCGAGGGGCGGAGGACGGTGGGTGGTGGGTGGGTCCTGCACCTATCCCCTATTTTTGGCCTCATCCGATTTCCATCACCGATAATTAGCTTCTACCCTTAGATCCGTGGCTACGCTCGATTTTTTTTTTTTTTTTTTTTTTTATTATTAAGATTCAAGTAGTCCTTTTTACTCTTTCGATCTAATTGGCAATTTTTATACTGCCTAACACTCCGCTCTCGTTCAATTTGTATGCTTTCGAGGTATGATAACCCAAGTCATAAATTAGGGTTAAGGGGGTGGGTAAGAGCGGTTACACCGATTTTTAATATTATTCCCGCACCTACCCCTCTATTTTTGGCCTCATCCAATTAACATCACCGATATTTAGCCTCTACGTTTTGAGCCGAGGACTACGCTCGATTTTAACTTTTTTTTTTTTAATTTTAATAATATTTCGATTTAATTACTCTTTTTTACTATTTCAATTTAATTAGAAATTTTTATACTGCTAAGACTCCGTTCCCGTTCAATTTGTATGCTTTCGAGGTACGAAATTGCTGTCTTGCCGAGGGGCGGAGGACGGTGGGTGGTGGGAGGGTCCTGCACCTACCCCCTATTTTTGGCCTCATCCAATTTCCATCACCGATAATTAGCTTCTACCCTTAGAGCCGTGGCTACGCTCGATTTTTTTTTTTTTTTTATTATTAAGATTTAAGTAGTCCTTTTAACTCTTTAGATCTAATTGGCAATTTTTATACTGCCTAACACTCCGCTCTCGTTCAATTTGTATGCTTTCGAGGTATGATAACCCAAGTCATAAATTAGGGTTAAGGGGGTGGGTAAGAGCGGTTACACCGATTTTTAATATTATATTATAATATTAATACTATATTATAATAAATATAAAATATAATAATAAAAAATACTTTAGAGAGCAAATATAAACAAAGATAATTAAATGAACGTGGAAAAATGTGAGACTTTGAGGAATAGCGTTTACATTTTTATCAAAACACGTCAATTTCTAATCGAAGTGAGTTGGTAAGTGAAAGTTTGCTTACATGGTAATGTAATGTAATGTAATGGTAGCCCCTCGGCTAGACAGCAATTTCGTACCTCGAAAGCATACAAATTGAACGGGAACGGAGTCTTAGGCAGTATAAAAATTTCTAATTAAATCGAAATAGTAAAAAGGAGTAATTAAATCGAAATATTAATAAAATTAAAAAAAAAAAAAAATTAAAATCGAGCGTAGTCCTCGGCTCCATCGGTAGAGGCTAAATATCGGTGATGGAAATTGGATGAGGCCAAAAATAGGGAGGTAGGTGCGGGAATATTATTAAAAATCGGTGTAACCGCTCTTACCCACCCCCTTAACCCTAATTTATGGCTTGAGTTATCATACCTCGAAAGCATACAAATCGAACGAGATTGGAGTGTTAGGCAGTCTAAAAATCGCCAATTAGATCGAAAGAGTAAAAAGGACTACTTGAATCTTAATAATAAAAAAAAAAAAAAAAAAAAAAAATCGACGGCTCTAAGGGTAGAAGCTAATTATCGGTGATGGAAATTGGATGAGGCCAAAAATAGGGGCTAGGTGCGGGAATATTATTAAAAATCGGTGTAACCGCTCTTACCTACCCCCTTAACCCTAATTTATGGCTTGAGTTATCATACCTCGAAAGCATACAAATTGAACGAGATTGGAGTGTTAGGCAGTCTGCACCTATCCCCTATTTTTGGCCTCATCCAATTTCCATCACCGATAATTAGCTTCTACCCTTAGATCCGTGGCTACGCTCGATTTTTTTTTTTTTTTTTTTTTATTAAGATTTAAGTAGTCCTTTTAACTCTTTCGATCTAATTGGCAATTTTTATACTGCCTAACACTCCGCTCTCGTTCAATTTGTATGCTTTCGAGGTATGATAACCCAAGTCATAAATTAGGGTTAAGGGGGTGGGTAAGAGCGGTTACACCGATTTTTAATATTATATTATAATATTAATACTATATTATAATAAATATAAAATATAATAATAAAAAATACTTTAGAGAGCAAATATAAACAAAGATAATTAAATGAACGTGGAAAAATGTGAGACTTTGAGGAATAGCGTTTACATTTTTATCAAAACACGTCAATTTCTAATCGAAGTGAGTTGGTAAGTGAAAGTTTGCTTACATGGTAATGTAATGTAATGTAATGGTAGCCCCTCGGCTAGACAGCAATTTCGTACCTCGAAAGCATACAAATTGAACGGGAACGGAGTCTTAGGCAGTATAAAAATTTCTAATTAAATCGAAATAGTAAAAAGGAGTAATTAAATCGAAATATTAATAAAATTAAAAAAAAAAAAAAATGATTAGGGGACGGTACTAAAAAATTCTCTATCTAATGATAAAACAATTTCAGTGGGCTTACCTATAAAACCTCGCATTACTGAAAAAAGCATGGGTTCAAAGAGTTTTGTTGCGACTTAAAAAAAAAAAAAATACATTAAATCACAAGGTATAACGTAATACAGATAAGAACAGAAAAAAAAACACAGTAAGATATTACATTAAGTTTTAAATAAACGTAACGTAAAACAGTAAATTTTCGTAAATAATAATTATGATAATTTTACTAAATAAAACAAATACTACAAACTTGTCTGAATTTAGACAATTGGGGCAGGCTAGTTGTTAAGACAAGATGTGATGAAACAAATACCTCAGAACACATATCAAGTATCAACAAAGCTTGTCGGTCCACAAAGCTTTTGTGCTTTGCATATCGTTTACACTGCTATATACAGCTTTATAACATAGTTCCAACAGACTTATAATTATTAATTCATGTTATCATATCTTTAATATTTTGGAATAGGAATATTTTTATGGAAAAAAAAATTGCCATACTTTTAATTTTTTAAAGTACAGGACAAAGAAATTGTACCGTGAGTCTTAACAACCAATTCTCGCGAAACGGTATGTGTGAGTATGTGTTAACAGACTAGCTCAAAAACTATAAACCGTAAGAACCTGAAATTGTGTTTTTGGTGTATGTATATGCCCGTGATTTTACAGCAAATATTTCATCAAAATTGATCAAAAGGAGGGGGGTCTTTATTTAATAAATGTTGTCTCATTTTTACGTTTTTTTTTTTTATTTTTACGAAAAAAGCTCCAACGATTTTGATCAAACTCGTCATATTTGATGAGAATCAAGTATTTTTCAATATCAGGTAAGTTTCATGATCATTAAAATGCTCTGAGGGGGTTTTAATGGGGAATAGGACTTTTTTGATTTTTCGGATTTTTTTTTTTAAACGGTTTTGCTACAAAGTACCTTTGTTTTTGTTTATGGGAAATTAAATTGTCTCTCGCTACGCCTAAAAATTAGAAATGGATAAATATGTAATATGAAAAAAATCGAGTTAACATATACAGGAGAAAAAGAAAAATATTCCAACAACTCATAAAACAAGTTTAAACCCGCATGTACCGAACGCCTTTAATCACAGACCATTGTTTATAGTAAAGTCGTTCTTTTCATGGGAAAGTGATGTAAAGGTGTTTTTAAATATACATCGGCCATTCCACGTCAAATCATCCAGCTAAAGTTCAAAATTTTACCTCCCCCCCTCAGATGTTGATAAAAATTTATAGGTATTAAATACATACAGAAATAAGAAAAAATGCCAAATTTTACCCAATTCCAACTTAAAACTCTTTAAACTTAAAAGCCCGCACAAATTCTTAAATTATACAAAAAGTGAGTACTTATTCTTTTCAGCAAAATATGGTTCTACGAGGATATTTGGAAATAGATTTTAGCTTTATTAATTTGTATGCGCCACTTTTAAATTAAATTTTGTTATATATTTGATTCAAATCGACATAAAATCTTTATAAGTCAATAAGCCACTCATATTATTTCATCATTACATAGAGAATTTCATCTACTTTTTAGCTATATATAATAGTTTATTAGGGTTGGAGAGAGATTTTAGCCATACAGAAATGTACATCACATTGAGTTGAATTAATTTTATTAGATTTAAATGGTAATAAAACACTTCCAACTCAAAAGCCCACCTACATCATTATATCATTTAAAAGGAAATTAGATGCCCTTTTCAATAATATATCTTTGTATGAGGATATTTTAGAGATATTTCAACTGTATTCATTTGTATGCGCCATTTTTAAATTAAATTTTACTATATTTGGTTCAAATCGACATAAAATCCTTATAAGTCAAAGAGCCACTCATATTATTTCATCATTAGATAGAGAATTTTATCCTCTTTCTATTGATATATAGTTTGTTAGGCTGATTGGAGAGAGATTTTTGCCCATGGCATTTTTTGATGACTGTTTTACAACTTGGGAAAAATCTAAATTTTTATGTTTAAGAATTTTTTTTTCCATGTTGGAAAATGATCTCTCTAATATTTATGGTATCACCCGATTTTGTATGAAATGTAGAATTAATGAATAAATTTTGAAAGCTCCAGTTCAATTAATGCCCATTCTACAGAGGAAAGTATTAAAACCTACAAGTTGGTTTTGAGCTCAAGTGGTCATCGGAACTTCAAATATCTCAAAAGTTCAAATGACCATAATTCTGAAACTACTTGTTGGAATTGGGTAAAATTTGGCATTTTTTTTTTATTTCTGTCTGTACTTAATACCTATAAATTTTTATCAAAATCTGAGGGGGGGAGGTAAAATTTTGAACTTTAGCTGGATGATTTGACGTGGAATGGCCCACATGTTTAATGGAAATTATTTCTTTCTGTTCAGGGAACCCATTTGTCATTTTATATAATTCTTTAGTGTAATTTTTAGTTTAGCATTTTTAAATTAATTCTAAATTCAATAATTAATAAGTTGTAAATTAAGTAATTAATATATTGTCGTTAAATTAATTATCAAATTTAACATTGAATATCATACCAATCGCTATTAAGTATTTAATTAGCATTAGTTTAGTGTAATGTGCGTGGGCGTTTTTGATTGGTCGAAGACGCTCTGAGACAAACAAAAGACGCTTCAAGTCAGTCAGCTGTGGATTCTCGCCAGCCGAGTACGCATTACTCCTCACGCTTAAACATTCATTAAAAACATCTAATGACATTCTCGTACACCCAGGGTATTCAGTTGTGTATTGTGCACATTCGCATACATTATTATAGAAGACTGAGCGAAGAGGAAGATTGTTCCCAGCGGGATGGACTTTTAAAGTAAAATAACTCCAATATTATTTTTTATATAATGTCTGAACTTTAAATTTTGTTTAACCTTCAACCTTAAATAATATTCTCTAACATTGAACTTTACCTTTTAACATTAAATCTAATTGTTGAATTCAGTTATTATATCTATCTTTGTATCATAGTTATTAATAGTTTGCTTATTACTTTACTCTATAGTTCATCAATGGCCATTCGATTAAAGCATATTTTTGTCTATAATAGTTTATAAGTTGTATTTCATACAATCATTTAAGTGTCATTCTTATTTAATAAATTATTGTTTAAGCTCTAAAATATCAGAGATTTTTCTTTATTCATTTCCTTTCATTCATGCTATTTGTTTTCCTTTTTTATTAGGTTTTATATATTTTTTTATTATGTTTTACTATGTTCATCTTATTAACTATGCTAATATTTTTTTTATCTTCAATGGTAAACTTTATGTAAAATACATTTTATGCTATTCTTTTATTATTTACACATTTTTATTACATTAACCAACAAAACTAAGAGCATTGAGCACCGGCCATACTTTCTTCATCAGGGAAGCGAAAGGTTTTTATTATTAAAACCTAACTTGCCTCAACACTTTCGATGGAAACTAAGTGAAATTTTCAACAACTAAGTACATAGTGAATTATAAAATCAGACGACTTGGAGTATTATGCTTGCATTGCCGAATTAGCACAAGTAAAAACTTTTATTTAACAATCGAAAAACCTGCACCTACCCCCTATTTTTGGCCTCATCCAATTTCCATCACCGATAATTAGCTTCTACCCTTAGAGCCACGTCTACGCTCGATTTATTTATTTTTTTTTTTTATTATTAAGATTCAAGTAGTCCTTTTTACTCTTTCGATCTAATTGGCAATTTTTATACTGCCTAACACTCCGCTCTCGTTCAATTTGTATGCTTTCGAGGTAAGATTAACCCAAGCCATAAATTAGGGTTAAGGGGGTGGGGAAGAGCGGTTACACCGATTTTTAATATTATTCCCGCACCTACCCCCTATTTTTGGCCTCATCCAATTTCCATCAATGATATTTAGCCTCTACCCTTGGAGCCGAGGACTACGCTCGATTTTAATTTTTTTTTTTTAATTGTATTAATATTTCGATTTAATTACTCCATTTTACTATTTCGATTTAATTAGAAATTTTTATACTGCCTAAGACTCCGTTCCCGTGCAATTTGTATGTTTTCGAGGTACGAAATTGCTGTCTTGCCGAGGGGCGGAGGACGGTGGGTGGTGGGTGGGTCCTGCACCTATCCCCTATTTTTGGCCTCATCCGATTTCCATCACCGATAATTAGCTTCTACCCTTAGATCCGTGGCTACGCTCGATTTTTTTTTTTTTTTTTTTTTTTATTATTAAGATTCAAGTAGTCCTTTTTACTCTTTCGATCTAATTGGCAATTTTTATACTGCCTAACACTCCGCTCTCGTTCAATTTGTATGCTTTCGAGGTATGATAACCCAAGTCATAAATTAGGGTTAAGGGGGTGGGTAAGAGCGGTTACACCGATTTTTAATATTATTCCCGCACCTACCCCTCTATTTTTGGCCTCATCCAATTAACATCACCGATATTTAGCCTCTACGTTTTGAGCCGAGGACTACGCTCGATTTTAACTTTTTTTTTTTTAATTTTAATAATATTTCGATTTAATTACTCTTTTTTACTATTTCAATTTAATTAGAAATTTTTATACTGCTAAGACTCCGTTCCCGTTCAATTTGTATGCTTTCGAGGTACGAAATTGCTGTCTTGCCGAGGGGCGGAGGACGGTGGGTGGTGGGAGGGTCCTGCACCTACCCCCTATTTTTGGCCTCATCCAATTTCCATCACCGATAATTAGCTTCTACCCTTAGAGCCGTGGCTACGCTCGATTTTTTTTTTTTTTTTATTATTAAGATTTAAGTAGTCCTTTTAACTCTTTCGATCTAATTGGCAATTTTTATACTGCCTAACACTCCGCTCTCGTTCAATTTGTATGCTTTCGAGGTATGATAACCCAAGTCATAAATTAGGGTTAAGGGGGTGGGTAAGAGCGGTTACACCGATTTTTAATATTATATTATAATATTAATACTATATTATAATAAATATAAAATATAATAATAAAAAATACTTTAGAGAGCAAATATAAACAAAGATAATTAAATGAACGTGGAAAAATGTGAGACTTTGAGGAATAGCGTTTACATTTTTATCAAAACACGTCAATTTCTAATCGAAGTGAGTTGGTAAGTGAAAGTTTGCTTACATGGTAATGTAATGTAATGTAATGGTAGCCCCTCGGCTAGACAGCAATTTCGTACCTCGAAAGCATACAAATTGAACGGGAACGGAGTCTTAGGCAGTATAAAAATTTCTAATTAAATCGAAATAGTAAAAAGGAGTAATTAAATCGAAATATTAATAAAATTAAAAAAAAAAAAAAATTAAAATCGAGCGTAGTCCTCGGCTCCATCGGTAGAGGCTAAATATCGGTGATGGAAATTGGATGAGGCCAAAAATAGGGAGGTAGGTGCGGGAATATTATTAAAAATCGGTGTAACCGCTCTTACCCACCCCCTTAACCCTAATTTATGGCTTGAGTTATCATACCTCGAAAGCATACAAATCGAACGAGATTGGAGTGTTAGGCAGTCTAAAAATCGCCAATTAGATCGAAAGAGTAAAAAGGACTACTTGAATCTTAATAATAAAAAAAAAAAAAAAAAAAAAAAATCGACGGCTCTAAGGGTAGAAGCTAATTATCGGTGATGGAAATTGGATGAGGCCAAAAATAGGGGCTAGGTGCGGGAATATTATTAAAAATCGGTGTAACCGCTCTTACCTACCCCCTTAACCCTAATTTATGGCTTGAGTTATCATACCTCGAAAGCATACAAATTGAACGAGATTGGAGTGTTAGGCAGTCTGCACCTATCCCCTATTTTTGGCCTCATCCAATTTCCATCACCGATAATTAGCTTCTACCCTTAGATCCGTGGCTACGCTCGATTTTTTTTTTTTTTTTTTTTTATTAAGATTTAAGTAGTCCTTTTAACTCTTTCGATCTAATTGGCAATTTTTATACTGCCTAACACTCCGCTCTCGTTCAATTTGTATGCTTTCGAGGTATGATAACCCAAGTCATAAATTAGGGTTAAGGGGGTGGGTAAGAGCGGTTACACCGATTTTTAATATTATATTATAATATTAATACTATATTATAATAAATATAAAATATAATAATAAAAAATACTTTAGAGAGCAAATATAAACAAAGATAATTAAATGAACGTGGAAAAATGTGAGACTTTGAGGAATAGCGTTTACATTTTTATCAAAACACGTCAATTTCTAATCGAAGTGAGTTGGTAAGTGAAAGTTTGCTTACATGGTAATGTAATGTAATGTAATGGTAGCCCCTCGGCTAGACAGCAATTTCGTACCTCGAAAGCATACAAATTGAACGGGAACGGAGTCTTAGGCAGTATAAAAATTTCTAATTAAATCGAAATAGTAAAAAGGAGTAATTAAATCGAAATATTAATAAAATTAAAAAAAAAAAAAAATTAAAATCGAGCGTAGTCCTCGGCTCCATCGGTAGAGGCTAAATATCGGTGATGGAAATTGGATGAGGCCAAAAATAGGGAGGTAGGTGCGGGAATATTATTAAAAATCGGTGTAACCGCTCTTACCCACCCCCTTAACCCTAATTTATGGCTTGAGTTATCATACCTCGAAAGCATACAAATCGAACGAGATTGGAGTGTTAGGCAGTCTAAAAATCGCCAATTAGATCGAAAGAGTAAAAAGGACTACTTGAATCTTAATAATAAAAAAAAAAAAAAAAAAAAAAAATCGACGGCTCTAAGGGTAGAAGCTAATTATCGGTGATGGAAATTGGATGAGGCCAAAAATAGGGGCTAGGTGCGGGAATATTATTAAAAATCGGTGTAACCGCTCTTACCTACCCCCTTAACCCTAATTTATGGCTTGAGTTATCATACCTCGAAAGCATACAAATTGAACGAGATTGGAGTGTTAGGCAGTCTGCACCTATCCCCTATTTTTGGCCTCATCCAATTTCCATCACCGATAATTAGCTTCTACCCTTAGATCCGTGGCTACGCTCGATTTTTTTTTTTTTTTTTTTTATTATTAAGATTCAAGTAGTCCTTTTTACTCTTTCGATCTAATTGGCAATTTTTATACTGCCTAACACTCCGCTCTCGTTCAATTTGTATGCTTTCGAGGTATGATAACCCAAGTCATAAATTAGGGTTAAGGGGGTGGGTAAGAGCGGTTACACCGATTTTTAATATTATTCCCGCACCTACCCCTCTATTTTTGGCCTCATCCAATTAACATCACCGATATTTAGCCTCTACGTTTTGAGCCGAGGACTACGCTCGATTTTAACTTTTTTTTTTTTTTAATTTTAATAATATTTCGATTTAATTACTCTTTTTTACTATTTCAATTTAATTAGAAATTTTTATACTGCTAAGACTCCGTTCCCGTTCAATTTGTATGCTTTCGAGGTACGAAATTGCTGTCTTGCCGAGGGGCGGAGGACGGTGGGTGGTGGGAGGGTCCTGCACCTACCCCCTATTTTTGGCCTCATCCAATTTCCATCATCGATAATTAGCTTCTACCTTTAGAGCCGTGGCTACGCTCGATTTTTTTTTTTTTTTTTTTTTTTTTTATTATTAAGATTTAAGTAGTCCTTTTAACTCTTTCGATCTAATTGGCAATTTTTATACTGCCTAACACTCCGCTCTCGTTCAATTTGTATGCTTTCGAGGTATGATAACCCAAGTCATAAATTAGGGTTAAGGGGGTGGGTAAGAGCGGTTACACCGATTTTTAATATTATATTATAATATTAATACTATATTATAATAAATATAAAATATAATAATAAAAAATACTTTAGAGAGCAAATATAAACAAAGATAATTAAATGAACGTGGAAAAATGTGAGACTTTGAGGAATAGCGTTTACATTTTTATCAAAACACGTCAATTTCTAATCGAAGTGAGTTGGTAAGTGAAAGTTTGCTTACATGGTACGTGGTAAGTGTTGTACAAGTGGAGCTCATCGCACCAGATTTAAAAAAAAAAATATTTAAGCTTTTTATCCCTTTTTTTTTTTAAATCGATACTAAGTTAAATGAGTAGACGATTGGAAGGGTGGAGCTAAATCAGGGAATAATGAGAGAAAAGTTTGGTCTAATTTCACGGGCTACTGGTAGACCACAGATCTCTTCCCCGGGTAACATAAATACCGCAAAGTTACACCCTCTCAGGTATCTCTCTCCGCATAAACAGGGTTCCTTAGAGATAGCGAAGAGGAAAAAATGTTACTTATCTTGTAATTTTTTTTTATTTATACATATTTCAAAATTTATATGTTATATTGTAACACTTATGTGGGTTAAATAATTTTTATTCACAGAAAAATAATAATTTACAATGCTAGAGAAACATAGAAAACACAAATAATTAATACTGTACATTCATTACAAAAAGTATTAACTTTATATTTTTTTACAAAAAGTATCAATTTTTTTTTTTTTTTAACTTCATTTGTATATCCGCGCCTGTCAACGATATATCGACAATCAGAAGATGTGATGTACCTATACAATGACATGTGAGGTATGGGGAAGGATGGCACCCTACAGTACCTCTTGTCTGGCTTCATTCAGCTATTCAGGTCGGTTAAAGAAGGAGATCTCTCATCCAACGCCTTTTCAATCTCCTCTTCACATTTATGGGCATTTTGTCTGTGGCCATATCTCTTATTAGTAGGTTTATATGTCCGTGTAGGTTAGTGTGGAAACGTTTGTCAAGAGTCTTGATGAGTTGGTCGACTGTTGGCTTGTGGAAGTCAGTATATAAGGTTTGATTAGTCACGTACCGAGGTGGCTTTTGAAATGAGTCGTAATAATTTTGACTGAAAGGTCTGGAGTTTCTGTAAATGTATTTTTTTAGCAATGCCGTAAATCTGTGAACAGTATATCCATATAGGTTTAAGTAAGTATGTGTACGTATTTAGTTTTTGTCTCACTCTTGATTTTGCGGATTTAAAAAAAGTAGGTAAAGTAGCTTTAGTCGTTTGTGTCGAGTTTCCCTTTTCATTTTAACGTGCGGGCCCCATGTCATCCTTATATCGAGGGTTAGTCCGAGCTACTGTACTGTGTCTGTTTGGGGAATTTGGATATTTTCGAAACAAATTGGAGGACAAGTATTTTTCCGGAGAGTAAAAGTTATATGAAAAAGTATCAACTTGTAACGTTTATACTTTAATATGCACTTATAGATTACTTAAAGTATAACACTTTAATATGCACGTATTCATATGATCGATCTTTAGAGCAAACCTGTAAAACTGCTGTTCATCGCTCCTTATATTTATTCTGAAGAAGAACGGTCTGGAAGGTTCTAGGCAAGCGTAGATTGTACCCGAACAGTTTCAAAACAGACAGTTGAACAGAAAATAAGAGATGAAAACTGCCTGAATAGAGAATAATTCGAAAAAAAACTTAAAAGAAATCTAATCTATAAAAAAAAACTGTAAAAAAATTGTTATTTTCCTGGAATATAAATAGTTTAACCCATATCTGATTCACAATAGTATAAAGTAAGTAATATAGTATAGATTTACTACTTATGTATTACATTATGACTTGTGAATTTTGTTTGATGATTAGTTTTTTTTTGTTTTACATCAACTATTTAAAACTTATTGCAATATAAGTATTACTGTTTTTTTTTTCTGTTCTTGTCTGTATTACGTTTTAATTGTGACATAATGTATGTTTATTTTAATTAAGTCCCAATAAAACTCATTGAACCCATGCTCTTTTCAATGATGTAAGGTTGTCTAGGTATTTTTGGAGAGATATTAAAGCTATTCTTATGCATGATTCAATTTTCAAGAACAGTTTTAAAACTCGAAAGCCCATTAAAAAAGCTTCATCTTTTGATGGAGAATTTCATCCAGTTTTTAGAAAAAAATATCAGATACAATTTTGAGAAGAATATTTCTACTGTTAAAACTATGAATATTTTAAATTAAGCATGGTTAATCATACAGTTGCTTCAAAACTAGCTCCATTCAACATTTTAATTCCCACATTGAAATGATCATGGATTTTAGTCTTTCAATACAGAAAATAAAAAAATTTCAATTCTGATTGGAAAATTTTTTTTTTTTCTCTCATGAAACATTTTCTTAATATAGATACAGTTGGTTTTGTAGCTACACGTCTAACATGATTTAACGATTACTCTAATATAGTATTTTTTTGTTTGTTAACGTCACTTTATGCCACTAAGACTAGTCGAAAGCTGCTACAGTGGGAGTCCTAACTTTTGCTTATCCAGGTATAATTAGGATAGGGGTCTTCAACGAGTACATGACATCGTACAGGCTCGGTACCTCCATTTTACGTCCTATCCGACGGCCGTTACAGCCAAGCTTTATTTACTCCCTATAAAAAATCCTGGGGCCACCTTGGGAGGCGGTACTTCGACCTTTAGTATTGTAGGTTGCTATGCTAACCACTACACACAGATGATCCCCTTATTTTTTTCGTCATTTTGCTCATTTATTATTAAATATCGAATAACAATGTTTATGGAAAATTTAGATAAATTATTGTAAGGAGATAGTATTATATTGATAATATAATTATAATATATTATTATACGCATGTATAAGACAGATATTTATGTAGTGAATTATTGTATAAAAATGTTTTTTTATATTTGTTTCAAGTCAAACTCCTTGCTACAATGTTTTGTAAAACCTTTAAAGCAATAATAAATATGATATATTCTAAATCTATCTCTCATGCTTGATATAATTAATGAAAAAACATTGTACAATATCTTGTACTAATAGTCTTTGTAAAATACAAGGGAAGTCCTGATGAAGATCCAAATATTTTGATCAAATCGTAGGCTCAAGTTTTGACTGAAAATCCTGATATTTTATCATCCTACCCAATAGTAAGAATGCAAAACATGCGAAAATGCGATACTAGGAAGTTCCAACTTGCGATAGGTTTATATGATACTAGCATTCCCCGTGGCGGCTTTGCCCGCGAGCCTATAAAATCAATTCTGTGATCATTATCGTGGTATTATTTTAATATAATATCTTAACAAAATCAATTTAAAAAAACGACGTGGGCGAAGGGGGAGAGGGATCGGAGCTTCCGGTGGGTGGAATGTTGGATAGGGAAGCTGCCGGCTCGGTAGAAGAGAGGGAGACGCTCAATGGAGAGAGTTCACTAAAACCACCGAAACAAAAAATTGCTTACTCGTCTTGAACGCTTCATTTTTCGGCTTTAAAACATGGTTTTCGATGTCCCTTAGGGGCTTTCGAGTCAAACTCGTCGTATCAAGATCTTTAAAAAGAGTCCAAATAAGAAATTTTTTCTCGATGTGCAAAAATAGGTAACATTTAAACGGCAATGTCGCCATTTACATTTTTGAAATTCCTTTCTTAGAGGTTACCTACATCGCGTTTAAAATCTAAATTCCGAATTTCAAGTTTCTAGGTATAGACGTCTATGTTTAATGACATCTTCAAGCTTAATAGTGTAATTAGACAAGACATCTATGTGATGCTCATTGTTTTATTTTTAATTTTAAAACATTGACATAATACAAAATAATTGCTTTTGTATTCAGCAACTGAGTAGTTTTTAAGTTATTTGTATTTTACGCTTGCGGTATTAAAATATGTATACTCTTATTGATCCGAAAGCTGTGTCTTAAGCAACTCAATGTAATTGAGCAGCCCCACTTTTATTATTTATTTTTTTATTTTGATAATAAAGTGTTTCTCTAGTAGTTTTCTGTTCGTGTCTAGTAGTTTTCGTGTGTGTCTGTTCGTAGTTCTCTAGTGTAGCGTTGTCTGTTCTGTCAGTCAGGACAAAGCCTCTTGTATATATAGAGATACATTTTTACTCCCATTAAAAAAACCATCTGCCACCGCGGGACGCGAACCCGCGACCTTTACTATTGTAGGTTGCTATGCTAACCACAACACCACAGGTGACCAGTTACGTGATAGATGATTACAAAGAGATTAGAGAAACAAAGAGGTAATATCACTTTGGGAAGAAACAGTTTGGAAGAGTCCATTTGCCACCTGACTCGCCCCACCAAACCACAATCCCCCGGTCGTGCTCTGCCTGTAATGGCAAAACCATCAAAATCCCATAACGTTCAGCTTTATATTTCATTGTTCTCGGTTGTTACTCTCCATTTGCTCTAATCTAATATTTGTGAGCTCGTTTCGTGGCAGTTTGCCAGATTTATACTTTCTAAGTGTCGGTAGGAATACAAGATGGACTTAACCTGTTCGCTCAACGTTATTGAATATATCGGCAAATTATAAATAAAATTCTGTACAAAGTATACCCACCAAGACGATCTCTAATATAAAATATTTTTATTTTGTATAATACAAGGAGCTTTCGGCGTCCTGCGCCATATTCATCTAAAATATAACGAACAAACATTCAAAAACAGTATTAAAAATTTATAAAAATAACATATTTACATAATATAGTTTTTTCATTTTCCATAATACGAAATAAAACAATAGCATGCTTACCCTTCAATTCTCCTGAAATAGGGTCGTCCGTGCATACAGGAATTCAACAAATACAACACCATGTCGTCTGGCCCATCATCTTTGCAGGGTACTGAGGGCCTAAGGCTTAAGGTCGACGAGAGCGCGTTCTATTGTAATGTATTATGTGCGAATAGTGCTTAGGGATGTGGGCTGCTTCCTGTTTAGTATTTAATATTCTGTCTTGATTTATTGAAATGTATATGGATTCAATTATGTTTTTTGATTCTGATATATTTTTTCTTCTTCTGATAATTCGGCAATGCAAGCATAATACTCCAAGTCGACTGATTTTATAATTCTCTATGTAGTTGTTGAAAACTTCATATAGTTTCCATGAAACAAATAATTTCGATCAAATGAACGAAATGTCTTCTGATTATTAATAATAAAGCTTACCTGATATTAAAGAATACTTGATTCTTATTAACCATGTCGAGTTTAATCAAAATCGTGAAAGCTTTTTATGTGAAAATCGAAAAAAAAACGTAAAAATGGGAAAGAAAGTTATGAAATAAAGTGCCCCCTCCGTTTGATCACTTTTGATGAAATTTTCGGTGCCACATCGCTGGCATATACACACGCTAAATACCCAATTTCAGGTTCATACGGTTTATAGTTTTTTAGCTAATCGGTTCACACGCACACACACACACAGATCATTTGGCGGGACTTTCGCTTTTGGTTATTTGGACTCAGGGGACCCCAAAACGCGTATTCAGTGTTTTCAAGCATTTTACAAAAAATGTTTCGTAAATAAGGAATCACCAAGCACGAAATCACTTTTTACTGTACACTTTGATTGTTAAATCCACAGTGTAGCATTGAATGTTCGAAGACAAAATGAAAAAAGCTGGTGCGATGCGTGCACACACAACTTTCACATACCAACTTACTTTGATTAAGAAATATACGTGTTTTGTTAAATACCATTCCTCAAAGTCACACATTTTTCCACATTCAATTAGTTACTGATATACCCCAAAACGCGTATTCAGTGTTGCAAAAAAACAACACAAACACACACACTCATACATATGTACATTTCACAGTTTATATCAGGAAAGTTTTTCGATTTGTTTGCTATAAAAGGCATTGAACTCAACGAACAATCTGACAGGGCTGATAGATATCTCGCGAGAGAGCGCTAATAACAATTATTCATAATAAAGTTACGCCACTGCACGAGCGTGTCGTCCATTTGCAACTGTTAATTAATTACCTACACATTGTAAAGCCACAATTAGCCAAAGATGAATCAGCACGTGTCATAATATGCTGCCTCTTAATTAAATTTAGTAAATTTTATTACTGGCATAATAGGAGATTTCAACACGCGTGGCAGTGGTATCTAAACACAGTTGACATGGAGGTATATATTGTCTAACTTGTGTTGCGGGAATCCGGGTTCGAGTCCCGGTCCAGGCCAAGATTTCCTCTTCAAAATAAATATAGATCGACTTAATGACTAATGAATGTAGGAAGGCAGAATTTTCGTCATGAATAATTAGTAATCACATATCCGCAATAGTTTGTACTTTTTTAATTTTACTTACCTATATATGAAATATATAATACTAACAGAGTAATTAGTGTAACAGTTACTGCACCCTCTTTAGGGGACCCGGGTTCTCATATTTCCATTTTAAATTATCTTTATTGCCTTTAATCATCTTTACAACAGGTGTAATAATCGTTTTCTTAATCTAGGGAAATAAGCTTAAAAGGTTTCTTACTGCTTTAAATTATTTTTGGTATATAATTATAATTTTTGGTTTAGCGGGTTGAGGACACGGTGAAAATAGAACTAAGTACAAAAACTTTGATGAAAGCCGGTCAAAAACTTAGGTTAGAAATAAATATGGATAAGAGAAAATATACAAAGTGGTGTACAATTTTGCTGATATAAATGTAGAAAGGAATATGAATGAACACGTAGAGAAATTCAGTGGTGATGGTAAGTAGAAAAAATGAAATCTATGAGGAAAATGAAAAGCCGGAAATGCTCACGACTTTTCAGTAACTCGCGCTTTCTGTCTCAAAACTAAGATTTGGTGCGATGTGTGCCACACATAACTTTCACTTACGAGCTTAATTAGATTAGAAAGTGACGAGTTTTATTAAAACTGTTAATGCCATTCAGATATAAACACAAATTCACACATTTTTCCAGATTCATTTACTTCTTATTGTTTGTGTTTGTCCTCTAAAGTACAATATTTTTTACTTTCACTTACCTATATATGAAATATAGATAGATATAGATAGTATTGTGATCGTGAAAAATTTCGACTTCCGGTTTTCAACGGAAATACACGTTTTGGGGTCCCCTGAGTCCAAATAACCAAGCCCCGCGAAAAGGTCTGTGTATGTGAACAGACTCGCTCAAAAACTATAAACCGCGCGAATCTGAAATTGGGTATTTAGTGTATGTATATGCCCGCGATGTGACAGCAAAAATTTCAACAAAATTGTTCAAACGGAAACTTTATTCAATAACTTAATTTAATATTGTTAGTTACCTAAAAGCTTTGTGATATTATAATTCACCCTTAAATTTTTTTAGCTAAAACAAATAAATACAATTAAGAATAGATAAAGTTTAAGCTTTGAATTATGAAATATTAGCGCTATACATTAATTTTGTTAAAACTCCTATTAAAGGGAACAGTTTAGGAACGAAGATTAAAAGTTGCGATACAGTTCCGGTTATTAGAATGGAACTTTATCTGCAATAATTCAATAGCGATTACCTCGGAGCCAGTAACTTGAAGATAAGGGGCAAACTGGTTCCAAACTCCATTTCGATATGGGGGGAATTAGTTATAAAAAGTAACTGAATATTCCAGTATATGGACATGGGCTGAGTTAGCGTTCTCAGTCCATGTCCATATATTCAACAAATAATCCTGTTGAAGTCACAAGAAAAAAAAACTTTTACTCTTAAAATCAATAGATAGATAACTATGGACAATGCATTAATATGATTATCCTTAATATAATTTATTCCTTTATGTTCTCAATCGATTTTACTCCACGGTGGCTTATCGGTACACCATATATATATATATATATATATATATATGAATGATTATTCTACGTCCTAAACGTAGTCCTATAGAAAAAAGATATTTATTTTTCGTATAATTTTGTTAAAAAACAGAACAATTTTTACAACACGAATTTCTTTTAAAAATACATTGATTAATATAAACAACAAGGAAGGTTGAAAATATAATGGCCTCTTAAACGACAAGTACCTTTCATTTTTGACTATCAAATTTAATATATATTTAATGAGAATAATGAATATTAATCATGCATTACTATAAAAAGGGTGGTGCGGGTACTGTAGCTACCAGCGCCATCTTACATCATTTTCATTTGAATGCTTATTTATCATATATGTTATTTCACAAAGCCTTTTTTTTTTTTGTCTGGAAATCATAACTTCGTTAATACTTCATCAAATTTCATGAGTGAGCATCATTTTGAAGCTTCCCTTAACCGCAACACCGGAAAAATATACAAATCACTTATTTCGCCTTCGATTGCGAGTTATAAGCGCCAAACCGTGGTTTTAGCGAGAAAATGGTCGTAGAGGTATCCAAATAGTGTCAATCTTTTCAAGGAGGAAATTTGTTTCTATTGATCCCTTCGTTTGCGAGCTGTAAGCGAAAAACTGCATTTCTTAGCGAAAATGCTCGCAGGGCTTTTTCGGAGGTGTAATTTTTTTAAGTTTGTCGAGATGACCATTTTTGGTTATGCACACTTTTCCGATTGACGCCACTGTTTGCGAGTTAAGAGGAAAAACATGCGATTTCAGTTAATAGAAACAGCACGCTCGCTTTCCGCGAATCCGACACGTGTATTTAAGTACAGTAAACCCTTACTAATACGAACTCGGATATAACGAACACCTCGATATAGCGAACCAAAATACTATACCCCCAAAATTACCTTTATATTTCAGCTGAACCCCTCGTTATAGCGAAATCCCTCGGTTAGTGCGAGTGTAAATTTGACGCCTGAGAATTATTATATTCTGTTATAACGAACTGCTAGAATTTTATTAATTTTTTTTTTACTTTCACTTACCTATATATGAAATATATTAGTAAGTGGAAGTATTGCGATCGTGAAAAATTTCGACTTCCGGTTTTCAACGGAAATACACGTTTTGGGGTCCCCTGAGTCGAAATAACCAAGTCCCGCGAAATGGTCTGTGTGTGTGTGTGTGTGTGTGTGTGTGTGTGTGTGTGTGTGTGTGTCTGTGTGTGTGTGTGTGTGTGTGAACAGACTAGCTTAAAAACTATAAACCGTGGGAATCTGAAATTGGGTATTTAGTGTAGGTATATGCCCGCGATGTGACAGCAAAAATTTCATCAAAATTGCTCAAAGGGAGGGGGTACTTTTTTTAATAACTTTTTACGTTTTTTTCGATTTTCTCAAAAACGGCTCTAACGATTTTGATTAAACTGAGTATTTGATCTATTTATGTGCCCGAGATATGAGTGTAAAAATTTCATCAAAATTGATTAACCGGAGGGGGGACTTTACTTAATAAATTTTGTATCATTTTCACGTGTTTTTTTTATTTACTCAAAAACGGCTTTAACGATTTTGATTAAACTGAGTATTTGATCTATTTATGTGCCCGAGATATGACTGTAAAAATTTCATCAAAATTGATTAACCGGAGGGGGTACTTTACTTAATAAATTTTGTATCATTTTCACGTGTTTTTTTTATTTACTCAAAAACGGCTTTAACGATTTTGATTAAACTGAGTATTTGATCTATTTATGTGCCCGAGATATGACTGTAAAAATTTCATCAAAATTGATTAACCGGAGGGGGGACTTTACTTAATAAATTTTGTATCATTTTCACGTGTTTTTTTTTATTTACTCAAAAACGGCTTTAACGATTTTGATTAAACTGAGTATTTGATCTATTTATGTGCCCGAGATATGACTGTAAAAATTTCATCAAAATTGATTAACCGGAGGGGGGACTTTACTTGGTAAATTTTGTATCATTTTCACGTGTTTTTTTTTATTTACTCAAAAACGGCTTTAACGATTTTGATCAAACTGGGTATATGATGTATGTATATGCCCGAGATACGACTGTAAAAATTTCATCAAAATTGATCAACCGGAGGGGGGACTTTACTTAATAAATTTTGTATCATTTTCACGTGTTTTTTTTATTTACTCAAAAACGGCTTTAACGATTAACAAAAATAAGATATGAATGTAGAAAAATGTGTGAATGTAGAAAATGAATGTAGGAAATGATATTTAACAAAACACGTCAATTTCTTATCTAAGTAAGTTGGTAAGTGAAAGTTGTGTGTTGCGCGTACGCACCAGATTTTTTTACTATATTACCTAGAATGAGCGTGGGAAGACGAAGTAGCTTCAGTTTCAAGAATTGAGGTGTTTTTTTACTTTTAACTAATCCGATTTCCTTTTGCCCTCTCTCAGATTCCTTTGACCTTTTACTCAAAACTAGCTCAGTTCTGTTTCGACCTCTGTATTATTCGAATCAGTGTTCTGTAGTCGTTTATACTGTTTTTTTTAATACACAATGAGTTCGTTGGTATACGTGTGTCACAAACGTCGATCCTTATCAATCGAGGTCAAATTGAAAATTCTCCTAGATATTGAATCGGGTATTCTAAGTAAGAAAACCATGGCAGAAAAATATGGAATTCCAGAATCAACATTGTCCACCATTATAAAAAACAAAGATAAAATAGATTCAACCGCAGCCCAAGGATTAACTTCAGCATCAAATAAACGACTGCGCCCTGCGGCTCATGAATATTTGGAAAAAAATTGGTAAATTGCTTTAAACAAATGAGATCTCAAATATCAATCTCAGACCCCCTTATTAAAGCTAAGGCTAAAGAACTCTCAAGTGAACTTGGCAGGTAAATTAATGAATCTCATTGCTTAATTAATTTGTAGTTTATCTAAAAATAAATTACATACCTGCGTTTTAATTTAACTAGTTCAAATGAATGAATTTCCTTGTAAATATGATCAAATAGTGCGGCCATTGGCTAAAAAAATATATAAAAAAAAAAAAAGAATCCTCGGTTATAACGAATCTCGTTATAGCGAACTGTGAATATCAAACCCCCTACCAGTTCGCTATATCGAGGGTTTACTGTACTCCGACTTCTAACCTGATAACAAAGGAAAGGAATTTGGGAGTTTAAAAAAATTAATAATCTACAATTTAAACACATATATTCTTTACTTCAACCCATGACGCACTATACGATACTTAATATACGGTGCGTACTTTAATTAAGTAGGATTTAAGTTGCCTAGAGTGCGAATGCTTCGCACGGTTCAGCTAGTTCTCTAATAATACTGATATACAAAATCGACTTTAGTAAAAAATCGACTCTAATAATACTGATATACAAAATCGACTTTAACACGTTAGGTGCGGCATCGGTCCCCGGGGTCCGATGTCTTACATTCCCTTCTTAACAGCCGATTTTCACATGAAAATGTCCGAAAGGTCAAACACTCAATTTAGTTGATTTTTAATGAGAAATTTGAATTTTAGTTCAGAAAATGTTTCTAATAGCGATTCTGTTGTTTTTTAGAATCGGACTCCGAGGGCCGATTTTCGATTAAGAATGGCGTAAATCCTGTATCTGCCTGTCCTGCGCCTATTATGTCTAGTTCCAATCCTTACCAAGGGATAATGCCCTTGAGACGCTCATTTAATTCATTTTTAATGAAAAGAGAACGCTTTCGTCAGAGCATTCCCATCGGACCTCGACGACCGATACCGTCTGTGGCTCATCCCAGCAGTCGGACCTCGGGGATCGATACCGTCCAATTCAGGGTATCCCTAAACACGCCGCCGCACCAAACGTGTTAATGAACGTTAAAAGAAATTTAATAGATGATTTTCATCTCCAATTACACTGTAATAAATCTGGATTTTCAGAAAATTTCTTTTTTTTTCAACAGCAACTGTCATATTTATTTATTGCATTAAGTGAATTGAAATTTCTCTGTATTATTTTATATCCATAAGAAATAGTTAAGTAAAAAAAAAAAAAAAAAAAAATGCTTGTGGACTCGCGAATATAATTCCATTAAGGCTTTGTTTAAGTTAACTGACAATGGTGCTAAAAATTTTCGAGATGTTAAATATTCAATATCCTGATTTTATTTTCTGATTTTCCAAATTAAAGTTATACAATATTTTTTTAATAATTTCAGCATTATTTTAACCCAGAATGTTTGTATGCTTAAAATTAAAAAATATACGAACAGACAGACAGACCGAGGAATTGTGCCACGCCCAAATTAACCGGCCGTGATAAAGGGCTTGATAAATGTCGCTGATGATAAGTGATTGATACTCCGCCGCGATTAGACCTCTCACGCGACCCTACTAAATCACTCCCTCTTCTCCCCAGCTGTTTCTACAACAGTCTTATATCTAAGCTCGGATTTGTTAGTCTAGAATCGCCAAAAAAAAATATATTATAGGTCACCTGTGGCGTAGTGGTTAGCATAGAAACCTACAACACTAAAGGTCGCGACTTCGCGTCCCGAGGTAGCCCTAGTGATGGGATTCAAAACTTTTAATGGGAGTCAAAAATCCTTGTCTATGCCGTCCTTCGGATAGAACGTAAAATGGAGGCCCCGAGCCTGTACGATGTCAAGTACTCGTTAAAGATCCCTATCCTAATTATAGGTGGGTAGGCAAAAGTTAGGACCCCCACTGTAGCATCGTCTGATTAGCCTTAGTGGCATAAAGTGACGTTAAAACAAACAAATAAATATATACAATTCAACAACTGCTACGACTGCTGATACTTATTAATCACAGTAAAAACTAATGTTTTAAGAAATGATAAAGCAAATATGTACAGCGATATATATAAAGCCGAAAATAACACAACGCATCATGAAAAACTAGAAAGCATACATTACAAACTAACACAATTATTGGCAGCGGACAAACAACATATTATTTGAACAGGTTAAACCTTTGTAATTCAAACACTTGTGACTGTGACGGACAAACGGAGATGCACAGGACCTAAGTTCGATTCCCGGCAGTCGCCTAGATTTTATCAGAAGAGAATTAATAAAACTGTAACACTTCTGTGGGTAAACAAATATTTATTAAACAAAAATATGCAATTATCAATACAAACGAATTAATACAACTCAAATATTCGAGCAGGTTACAAAAATGATAACTTTATAACATACAAGTCTTTGAACTTCACAGTCAAGACACAGACTAAGACTTAGACTAATTGGCCCAGTCACTCGCTCCTTGTATATCGTCGTAAAGGGAATGGCCTCGAATGGTCTAGAACCCCATGGAATCATCCAGGCCTTGAACTTGTCCTCTGACGGACCGCTCCAACCGGTAGTTCCTCCCAAAAGATTTGGGATTTCAAATCATGTGTTTTATTATTTGAATATCGATTTAACGTTGCAATACTTTATTCTTACTTCCACTTACCTATTAATAAACTAATTATTGTGTAAACGAAAGTATTGAGACAGTGAAAAAATTCAACTTCAATTGCAATGCGCGGTTTCGGAGAGGACGGAATGCCTGCTACTCAAAATGCAACTTTCAATACATTATTAAATTAAATAAAATTTATTTAACTTTCCCTGCATGAAAAAAGATGCTAACCATTGCACCACGGAGCTCGCTTCCGAACGGTGCCAAATCCTTCCTCTTCACTGACACCTCTCCCACGATCTCGCAAGTTTTGCGAGTATTTACGGGAGGTGGACAAATTACAATTTGAATACTCGCAAAACTTGCGAGATCGTGGGAGAGGTGTCAGTGAAGAGGAAGGATTTGGCACCGTTCGGAAGCGAGCTTCATGGTGCAATGGTTAGCATACAGCGCATGTCACGCGGAAAAACCGGGTTCGATTCCCGACGGAGCCAAATCTTTTCTCTTCAAAATTAAATTATTTTAAATAACAAGTTACCATCGGTCCTTATGAAGAACTCCTTCCAACTATACCGGTTTACGAAATATCGTTGAAAACCTCGCTTCTGATAATGTTGTAAAAAAAAGAAAAAGTTGTGAAAAATCGACGCCTAAAAATACACCGAATTCCTTCTGTGAAATATTCCAATCTTCATCACCATGTTGATTCCATTTGTTTCTGGAGATAGAAAGCGTCCAGTTTTTTTTTTTTTTTTTTCCCGCATTCCCAATAAAACATTTCTTTTATTTATTCATGATTTAGGTAATAACGACATTAGTAGAATCGTATTCACTTAATACAGTATAGCAAAATATTGATATTATAATGTAAAAAAACAACACTAAATATATTGTTCAGAATAGTTATAGACACGTTGTTGGAACGAATTAATGGTTTGTAAAAAACTGTCATGGTACCTGTTTGTGACTACTGCGGAGTGAGAAAATAACTATCCAATCGGCTGAGATATTTGAAAATCGACTAGCCTATCAGCTGAGATAAATGAGTAATTAACTAGCCCATATTCCAATTTGTCTGAGATTAACGACAAATTGATAAAATTATCACTCTGTAACAAAGAAATAACCATATGACTTTATCTTCAGAACAAGACTACCGCTCCAGTCCATCACTCCTTATATATAGTCGTAAGGAGAACAGCCTCGAAGGTTCTAGGCCAGCGTAGATGGGCCTCGAACATCACAGTCACAAACATGTACTATGACAGTTCGTTCCAAGAACGAGTCTAGAACTATTTTGAACCATATGTTTTGTTTCATGTTGCACTATCATATATATTATTGCTCAAGGCTTTTTTTTTTTTTTTTTTTTCGGTACGCCATGACTTCCTTAAACCTTAATCAAATTTCATGAATGAGCATCATTTTAAAGATTTCCTTAGTCACTACACCGAAAAAATATTAAAATCACTCATTTTGCCTCCGATTCCTGTTTTAAGCACAAAATCTCGGTTTTTGCGAGAAAAATTGCCGTAGAGATTTCTAAATGGCGTCAATCTTTTCCGGTTTTCAAGGAGTACATTTTAGGTCATATGTTCTTTTTCTTTAGATTTACCCCTCCGTTTGCGAGTTGTAAGTGAAAAACTGTAATTCTCAGCGAACATGGTCCCAGGGCTTTTTCGAAGGTGTCATTTTTATCAGTTTGTCGAGACGAACATTTTATGTTATATACATTTTTCCAATTTTCACCGTCGTTTGCGAGTTACAAGCAAATAAATGCGAGTTCAGTCAATAGAATCAGTGCACTCGCTTTCCGTGAAACCAAAATGTGTATTAAGTATGTGGCGTTTTCTAGGGTGCGTTCTTTCAGTGACATCTATGTCTGTATAAAAAAAAAAAAAAACCACCAACAAACAATCACAGATGACTATATCCTAACTTCAAACATAGTGTTCAAAGAGGTCCTGTAAACACGTAAATACTATTTAAATACCTTAAACTTATGTTTCGAATAATTTATAATAAGTAAATAATCTACAGTTTAAACACATCTATTCTTTTCTTTGAACCTCACCTATGTCCATGACGCACTAATTACGCACTATACGATACTAAATATATGTGTTTTTTGTTAGGTATGTAGGTACTTTAATGAAATGGGATTTAAGTAAGTTGCAGTGAGAATGCTTCGCATGTGTGAGCTAGTTACTTTTAAGACTTAATGTTTTTCTGACTTCTAATTAGAAATGCTCAATGATCATAAATTAATAAGTATAAATGATTTCATTTGAAAAAACTCATAGTATTGTTCAAAGTATATCCACCAAGGCGATCTCATAATATATAAATTCATCTGGTATAATTTCAAGGAGCTTTCGGCGTCCCGCGCCATATTCATCTAAAATTATAATGTTAGTACATAGTAGTATATGGGAACTGAGTTTTACTGTAGTTTTATACTTCTCAACTGAGTACTACTGTAGGTTTATACTCCTGATGAAAGATTAAAGTTGTAGTGAAAAGAATCATGACGAACTTCCGAGAGCCTTAAGAAAATTTATGAATGGTGCGATTTGCGTAAATTTCGCATTAATCACGAAATGAAGGCGAACACGCAAAGGAGCGATAAAGGATACCTTATCCAATAAGGAATTGCGGTTTTATTTCTCAGCACATAATCCTTCAACAGATCCTTTTCATTTATCCTTCTATGATGGTAACATAGTTTATTTATAATGGAGGTAGATGGATCGAAACGATCCTTGTACCATATGAAATGTATTTGAATTCTCAAGGGCCACAAAACTGATTGATTTTCTTTTAAAAATAATATGATAATAACATTAATACCGCCTTATCATACTTAATAGCAATACTTTTTTCTGAAATAAAAATATGGAAATTTAATTCGGACAAGTATTATTTCTGTATCACGAACAATCTTCCCAATAAAACCAAAATCCTCTTCTGATTTTCAACCATTACTTAACAATATAAATTGTAACAATTTATCTTAGGAGTTGGACAATAATGATCTGATGGTCGACTTGTTCTTAAACAAGGAAAAGAATGGCAAAGTAAAAATTAAATCTATTGTAACGTGAAACCTAACCTTTCAGGAAACTCAAAAAACTTACCACGTCTTGTACAGTGGCCAGATAAAAATTTTTTTGTTTGCCTTCGAAAGGTATAGCTACCCTGTGCAAGTGAGCTTGGAATTAAAAAAAATCGTGACAAAGTTTGAAATGAGAAAGTTTAGCAACAAAATGTTTAAAGGAAAGACTTTTGCACATTGGAACGAACGAGTATTAATTCACACAGGGTAAGTTGATCTTCCAATAATTATAATAATAAGAGGAGAAGAAAACAATAGCAAAGTTTTTTTTAATAAGTAATATTTATTTAGATCCACAACCATTTCATTAATAAAGTCGGTATAATTTTACAAAATAATACCACCTACTGACTTAAAACATTTGACTATACATTTTTTTGGTTGATGAATTTTTCAAAAATATCAGCTTACTGATATAAAACATCTACAAAATAGTTACAAAAAGACTAGATCCTAAGGTCATCGTCTTTTTCAATAATAGCGACTTCAATATCCTGATATTCATTGTTTTTCCCGTCTGTGGCAGATATATATATATTGAGAACTCGTGTGTAAAACTTCAATGAATTGTTGGCCCTCCACTCGTCACCAAAAAGACTTTTCAGCAGATTATCAACGTCTTTCAGCATATTGGAGCCATTGGAAAATCAATTAGGAATATAGCTAGGTAAGAAGAATCGAGTAGAAATAAAACATGCGAGTTTAAGGAGCTTTCTATCTTTTGTTCAGAATGAGTAACAGAAATTGCTGAGGTGAACGAATAGGATGGGTGCTTTGTAAGAAGTTATTATAGGAACCAAAGAGTTTTGCTTCACAACGAGTAACGAACCAGTTTTGAAACACAATGGACTATGGAACTAATCAGTTCTGCAACAAACCGCTATTTCGTATAGCCAAAATCCATGAATGAAATAACAAGTCTGGCTCCAATCTGATAAGATATGTTGAAAGAGCATTAAAATAGCTTTTAGAATCCACTGCCATCTCAATTTCTCAAAAACTTGAACAAACGAGTTTTGAACCTTACCTCCTCATATGGTTAATTTTTGTTAAAATGTTACAAGTTGATACTTTTTGATTATTTGAGTTTATACTGTTTGTGTAAAAGCTTTTTTGGCATTCTAAATTATTATTTTCCTTCAATAAAAATTATTTAGACACACAAAAGTGTTACAATAAAAACATTTAAAATTTTGTTTAAATACTTTAATAGATCTTCCAGATATTAAAACTAGGATGGCCAAGGTTTTTCGCCATCTTAATTTGGCCAAGGTGAGGACTCGGGGAGCCCACACCTATTGATGGCCATATTTTACTCAAACTTCCTTATAATATGTTATGTTTGTTTGAGGGATGTCTTTATTTCATTTAAATTCTCTATAGATTAAAGCCAATCCTGGAAAGTTGTGAAGTGATTCCGAACCACCAATTTGGCTTTCGGTCTTATCACTCAACTATTCAACAGTGTCACAGAATAGTAGATGCAATCTCTGTCGCTTTCAGGAAAAAAAAATACTGCTCTGCTGTTCCTCGACATTGAGAAAGCTTTTGACAGTGTATGGCACAAGGGCTTGCTTTGGAAAATCAAACCGCACATTCCTTCTACTTATTTCCTGATTATTCAATCTTTCTTTCTTATCCGGTATTTCTGTGTTGCAGTTGACTCTTCTCTTTCCTCCTTCTTTCCTCAACTTGCGGGTGTACCACAAGGTAGTGTTTTAAGTCCTTTACTCTATTCCGTCTACACATCAGATATCCCTGAGCACCCTCACACCACTATCTTTAGTTTCGCTGATGACACAGCTATCGTTTCAACACACCAAAATCCTACTATCGCATCCTTCGCCCTTCAAAGTCATCTATTTGAAATAGAAAAATGGTTCGAAAAATGGAAAATAAAAATTAACTCCTCCAAGTCAAGTCATGTAAGTTTTTCTCTACGAAAATCTACTTGCCCACCTGTGACAATTAACAATGACCCAGTTCCTTCAAAGAATTTCGTACGATACCTTGGACTGTACTTAGACAAACGACTCACGTGGAACATACATACCAAATTTAAAAAACTGGAACTCAACAGACGGTACAAGCAGCTTTCACATCTGCTGGACTACAGATCAACACTCACCTTAAGAAACAAGCGAATAATTTACACGACTATTTTAAGACCTATTTGGACATACGGAGCAGAACTTTGGGGTTCCGCGAAAGACATCCACATCAACAAAATACAAACATCACAATCCAAAATTCTCAGGTGCATCACAAATGCACCTTGGTTTATTTCGAATAATACACTGCACAATGACATGAACATACCAACAGTAAAATCTTTCATACAAATATATCAAATATCAACATTCCACTCTTCAACACTACATCACCCTAACCCACTCATCCATTCTCTTTCCTCCTCCCTGTTACCTGATCAGCCTCGACGTCGACTGAAACGAAGGTGGCCAAGAGACCTCTTACTTTAGTAAATTATAATGCAAGAAAGTCAGAGTCAAAAGCAGAACTGACCGAATTTGCTCGATGAGCCACAGCGCAGGTGCAAATCTACATGGGAAACACAAATAAATAAATAAAAAATAAATTCTTAAAATTGTTTATAATATGATCTTTTTTCAATAAAAAAAAAAAATGTAGGTATCTATTTGCTTATCTTTATAACGGTTTCAATAACAGAAAATAAGAAAAATTTTATTTTCCAAATATTATTACATATAAGCCAATACAAACTATTTCTACAATGTTGTATATAATTTTTTTTCTGAATGTTTATTGCAAACGTTCTTTTTACAAAAACCAGATGTTTGCTTACTTTTTGATATATTATTGTACTTCTGTCGTTTTGAGTTAGCTTCCTTTAAACACATGTAGCATCTATAGCAGCGTTTCTTCCCCAATTGCATACTTGAGATCGTTTGATCAGATGAAATCGAATGTCCCAAAGTTTATGACATAGAGTTCAGTGTGTGTCTCTGAAGTCTGCTGAGGTTCTGGCTCCTTTCTTGAATACAAGGCTTTACAAGTGAGTTAGCAAGCTCATGAAGAAATAATTTTCGTCTGTTTGAATTATTTTGTTTCCACGTTGGCTGGCTCATTGTAGGCTCCTCAGTTTCTCTCCGACTTGGCCAAGGGGGAATCTCGCGCGCCCGCTCGGTTATTGAAATTGACCAAATAACTATTTATTATTTTATACTGCGGCATAAAAAATGTATGTATATTCCCTTTTTCCCCAGTTTCATAATCTGCAGTATTTTTCTTATATATACAATTGGTTTCAACTTTTTAAAGACCATATTTGGGGAAATTTCGGCATTTAAAAATCTTTAGGGCTCCAGGAAACGACCCCCCCCCCCCCCATTGGCCATCCTAGGGTTAATAAGCCTTCTCAATTAGTCTTTTCCAGCTCTGTGTGAGTTGCAGTATCATTATTGATTGTATCTCCCCATCTACTTTTTGGCCTACCACAAGGTCTCTTGCTCATTATTGAGGTATTTATTTTCGTTCAGAGGCTTCCTGATGGATTCCTTCGAGCCTTATGTCACGACCTTCTCAACCTTATTACCCTCATAAAATGAGATATGTTATGACCATATTCTGTTCAGCATTGCTTTGTTGGTGCTGTAATAAATGGTTCTATCGAGTTTCTAGGATTTACATTTCTATATCAGAAGTGGTTTTTTATCATTTCGATGTGGCTTTAAATAAAATATTTAGAGAGAAAGAATGACAGCTATCGAATACGGGAGTTCAGTAAGATGGTTCCTTCCTAAACTATCTTAGTAAAATCTTACATTCAGTTCCATACCTATCCGACATGTATTTTTAAAAAGACGCCGACCCTATTTGCGGTAAGTTGGAGGGGATGTATTGAAACGGGAATCTGTATATCGGCGAGGGGGGCTACAAAATATGTTAAGTCGAGAGGAGATAGAAAAAGTTACTCGCCCCCTTGATCAGTGAAAGGGTCCTCAATCAAGGAGGGTCCACATATCTTACGGTCCCCACTTCTCGCTTCCAGGGGTTCCATTCCGTCGTATTTAGATGTAAATTGAGTTGGGAAGGCCGATTGCGATCTATGATGAAAGTCTCGGCCGAGGGGAGTAAGTTGAAAAAGTTTAAGGAGAAGATAAATTATAAATAAAAAAAAACACACAAAATCGTCTTAAATTCCATCTCTTGCTCAATTATGAAATATAGAAACATATATATAGAATATATTTTTTATTTGTTTTGGGAAATTCCCATACAAATAGAGTTGAGCAATAATAAAAGTAAATAAACATGATAAAGAACATAATAAGGAATATACACATATAAATGTGCTCATGCAGATATGCATGTGTACATGTGCATACAACTACATATGGTTATAAGGATGTAAATAAAATTATTTCCTAAAATTAATAGAACATAATTTTAAAGTTAGCAAAATTAATGTACATATATGTATTTCATACAAGAGCCAATGTTCATACATACATTTATTCATACAATATTTATAATTCTTCCTAACTCAATATGAATAATAGTAAATTCTTAGATATAATATTAAAGTAAACAAAACAAACTTACTTAAACGAATTAAAATTAAAAACAAAACAAAGTTCAACCATTATTATTTACATTTTTCAATTGAAATAAGACTATTCTTGTATATATGTAAAAAGGTTTCTTAATTTTAGGCAATCTTCAACATACTTAAATAAATCATTAAATTTATTTTTACTTTCTATTAGTAACAGTTGTTCTACTTTGTCCTTATCATCGGTAATATTTGCAGTATATTTACTTAAATATTTACATCTGTAAATATTGTATATAGGGCATTTTAATAGAAAATGATATAGGTTTTCGGGCTCCCGCATGTTACAAAAAGAGCACTCAGCACTACTATCTCCATAGTTATTTTGAAAACCATACGAAGTTACTTCTAAGCTGTCAGGTTGACATAACCTCAGTTGACTAAGCACTCTATGCTTCCTTATTGGGCTCTCATTTTTAGATAATATTCACCCATTTCGAAGTTGCTAATATTCCTAAAATTTTTATTGTACTTGGAATTCAGGACAGCTTGAACATCTATAGAAAATTGATTGTTTTTGAATTTTTCAATGGTGTTTTTAAATTCTATTTCAAAAAGCTCTTTGCTTTTAATTAATCCAATCTTAAATTGTGGCTAACCACCAATTTTAAATTATTTTTAAATAATTTATTTTTTGAAGAGAAAAGATTTGGCTCCGCCGGGAGTCGAACCCGGGTCTCCTGCGTTACATGCGAGGATGCTAACCGCTACACCACAGAGCTCGGCTCAAGGCAGAGCGAATCCTTCCTCTTTGCTTTTAATTTTAAGTAAATCAGCCGAACCTATTGATCTTAGTTTGATTAACAATTGTAAATACCAATTGTATTTTGCATTTATCAACAGATTTAAACTGAGGTTTTTCAAAATGTTTAAACATAATTTTGGTAATCGATTATCTTTCATTAAATCTACTTTTCGATACCAACAAATCATTCTTTTAAGGACCTCTGTCTCTACAGTTTCTAGACCTGTTTCTAGGCGTATGTATTGGTTTGGGGTATTTCGTGGCCAATGATAAATTGTCTTGAAATAATTCAAAGCAACTCGCTCTAATTTGTGGTAGTATAATGGAGCCCAGACTTCTGCCGAGTATAAAAAAACGGAGTTAACCATGGACTTTAATAATTTAAATTTAGTAGCAACAAAGTCTGATTTTGATCTTCTTAGAATTTCCCGAACTCTATGTGAAGCCAATTGAGATTTTTTTACAAAGTTATCTGCCGCTTTAGAAAATAGGCCCGATGATGAGAATATCACTCCTAAATAATTGTATTGTTTAACGATCTCTATTCTTGACTTATCATAGAATAGAGGTTTAACTTTACCTAAATTACTGCCCCTTTTAAAAATCACGCATTTTGTCTTTTCGACGTTAACTATTAAAGAATTCAATTGGCAATATTTATGCAAAGAAATTAATTTATTATTTGTTCCAGCCCAACCGTTATCAAGCAAAATCAAATCGTCCGCATACATCAGACCAGTCACTTCTGTTTTGTGGTCAATATTTATCCCTTTACACCCATCATTTATAAAGTGAGAAATTAAATCAGAAATATATAATGAAAATATCAAAGGACTTAATGAATCTCCCTGTAATACCCCTTGGGTAATTTTTACTGACTCCGTTTTATTTTCAAATATAGAAACATATATTGCCAGTGGTCTTAGTTTTAAACCAATTAATCTTTTTAACAATTAATTATTAATCAATAATAAATAATTAATAAAACGCAGTAACAGTTCAAAAGCAACACGGCACGTCGCTAATCAAACCTTAAATACTGACTTCCACATGCCAACAGTCGACCAACACATAAAAACTCTCTATAAAAGTATTATTAATAACTTACAAGGAAATGTTAACCTCCTTATAAATGTTACGAGGAGATTAAAAAGGCGTTGGATGAGAGATCTCCTTCTTTAAGAGATCGCAGTTACTGAAACAAGGCAGACAAGAGGTATTGCTGGGTACCATCTTTCCCAATGCCTCACAGGCCAATATATGTCAAGTTAAAACAGCCATCAAATCTTTTGTTTTTCGATATGTTGTTGACATGGGCAGATTCACAAATGGAGTCAACAATTAAATTAATTATTTTTAAACTGTATTAATCCTCTGATTATATTCATTTGAATTCAAGTTGATTTAATCAGCATAGGTTGAAGCTTATTCCAGGAGAATCTTAAATTTCCATTTATTAATTATCCAGTGACAACATGAAATATGAAAAACAAAACCGAGTTAACATATAGAGGAGAAAAAAAGAAAAGTATTTCGACAAATCATAAAACACCTTGAGCCCACGCATGCGCAATACCCATTTAATGACAGAACATTGTTTATAATTAAAGACGTTCTGTTCATGGGAAAGTGTTTTGAAGTATACATATTTGACAGTTATTATATAATTATCATAAGTAAAAATTTTATTTAACAAGAAAAAAATTTATGTATATACTTTAGAGAGCAAATATAAGTAAATGAATGTGGAAAAATGTGCGAATTTGAGTAATGGCTTTTACATATTTATTAAAACAAGTCTAATATAAGCATCGCACCAGATTTTTTTTTTAAATCCCTTAAAAACGTGATGATGGCATTAATAATATAGACGGGGATAAGTTTGAATACCCAGAGAGATTTAATTATTTAGGGGCGATGATAACAAAGAAAACTGAATTCGAAGAGGAAATCAAGGCTAGATTAAAATCGGGAAATGTTTACTTGCTACTTAGCTCGCGCCTTCTGCCACGAAACATAAAAATTAAGATTTACGAAACTATTGTTCTTTCTACGGTCCTTTAAGATAGTAAAACGTATCAGCTAACATAGTGGGATGAGCAACGGCTGAAGGTTTTTGAAAATAAAATACTGCGGAGGATATTTGGACCAAACCTTCATATTACTATTACCATATAATAATAGATAACTATTATATTGCATTAAGGAACAATTTTAAAAGAAAAAATTATTGAGAGTTAATAATGATTACGCCATTTCAATAATTCCAATAAAAAAAAAAAATCGAGTTGAAATTAATTACATATAATTAATTAGTAGTTCCCAATAGATGGTGTGTGTTTGCCAATTTGCTCTGCCACCCCTTTTGTGGTGGTGGTACATTTTGGTACCTTTCATTTTTTGGGACATAAGTCCAGGAATACGCGCTTACCTTTTAACGATTTTTGCTTGAGCAAATAATAATTTTCAAAGTTTTGGTAACGACAACAGCCGTTGTTTTAATTTTTTTGTTTGATAACTTACGTTGATAACAAGAAATTTTTAATATTGGCAACCTTTTTTTTTTTTTTATCTTTTTAGCTAATTTTTTAAGTTGTGTGTTGCGCTCATCGCACCAGATTTTATTTGTTATATTTACCAATTGTTAACACATGGGTAAAAACCTAATAATAGAATATGTTAAGGGTAAGCCGGGAAATCTTTATAAACGTATTTCCTGTGGAAAAAAAAAGTAGAGAATAAGAAGTAAGAAGACATATTTAAATGTAAATAGGAAGAACTGCGGGCGGAAGTTAAGTTGCGACGACAGCTGAGCACGTGTGATCCGCCCCGGGCCACGGCCTCTTGAATTTCAATTCTTCCCGCCAACTTTTTCTATCAGGGTCCGAACATTTATAAACTCAATCTAGGAGGCAATGTATGCCGGCAACACATTTCACCCCCCTCGGGCTATCTTTCGCCCCCCCCCCCCCCCCCGTCGAGTTCTTGAACCAACTTTACCCATTAACATCTTTCCCGATACGGGATTAATTCACTTTAAGAAGGCACTTTTCCTCGCTTAGTTTTCGTTAAAAGACTTCGCTCGCTAACCGAATAACTCAAGGTGAGCTCAATGATTTAACGAAAGAATCTTAAACGAGAAATATAAAAAAAAAAAAATCTAGTCAGCCTTAAATGTATCTCACACAATGTTCAATGCTTGGTATTATATATGAATGTTAAAAATATAAAGTTTATACTCTAAAGGTCGCGGGTTCGCGGCCATAGGATTTTTTACAGTGAGTAAAAAATCCTTGGCTATGCCATCCCTCGGATAGAACGTAAAATGGAGGTCCCGAGCCTGTACGATGTCAGGTACTCGTTAAAGATCCCTATCCTAATTATACCTGGATAGGGTAAATTTATGACTCCCACTGTAGCATCGTAAGATTAGCCTTATCAGCATAAAGGGCCGTTAAACAAACAAACAAGCAAACATTATCTAAAGAGGTTTCCATGACAACGAAAAATAACAATCTGGGCCCCCCTTCTAAGTACAAAGGGTGCTACAAAAGTTTTGCAATAAAGCTTTATTTATTTTATTTTCTCAAAGTAATTTACACCACATTCAATGCACTTCTCCATACGTCGAAACCAGTCATTAAACCAGCTCTGCCAAGTTTCATCTGGGATAGAGGAACGTCCGTTGACCCTAGCCCTCAGAAGGTCCACTTCGCTGGAAAAACGTTTTCCTTTCAGCTTCATACAGTAAACCCTCGATATAGCGAACTGGTAGGGGGTTTGAAATTCATAGTTTGCTATAGCTTGATTCGTTATAACCGAGGGTTCTTTTTTTTCTTTTTTTCTTAGCCAATGTCCGCACTAATTTGACTGTATTTAGAAGGAATTTCATTCATTAGAATTAGTTAAATTAAAACGCATGTATGTAATTTATTTTTAGATAAAGTACTTATTGATTAAATAATGAGATTCATTAATTTACCTGCCAAGTTCACTTGCGAGTTCTTTAGCCTTAGCTGTAATAAGAGGGTCTGAGATTGGTATTTGAGATCTCATTTGTTTAAAGCAATTTATCAATTTTTTTCCAAATATTCATGAGCCGCAGAGCGCAGTCGTTTATTTGATGCTGAAGTTAATCCTCCGGCTGCGGTTGAATCTATTTTATCTTTGTTTTTTATAATGGTGGACAATGTTGATTTAGGAATTCCATATTTTTCTGCGATGGTTTTCTTACTTAGAATACCCGATTCAATATCCAGGAGAATTTTCAATTTGACCTCGATTGATAAGGATCGACGTTTGTGACACACGTATACCAACGAACTCATTGTGTATTAAAAAAAAAAACAGTATAAACGACTACAGAACACTGATTCGAATAATACAGAGGTCGAAACAGAACTGAGCTAGTTTTGAGTAAAAAGTCAAAGGAATCTGAGAGAGGGCAAAAGGAAATCGGATTAGTTAAGAGTAAATAAAAAACACCTCAATTCTAGAAACTGGAGTTACTTTGTCTTCCCGCGCTTATTTTGCGTAATAACGAAAAAAAAATATTAAAAATTCTAGCAGTTCGTTATAACAGAATATAATAATTCTGAGGCATCAAATTTAGTTCGTAGTTGGCACTGACCGAGGGATTTTGCTATAGCGAGGGGTTCAACAGAAATTTAATGGTAATTTTGGGGGGATAGTATTTTGGTTCGCTATATCGAGGTGTTCGTTATATCCGAGTTCGTAATAATGAGGGTTCCCTGTATTCGCATGTGGGAACAGCGCAAAGTCACAGGGAGCAAGGTCTGGACTGTAACGAGGTGCTCAAGAAGTTTCAGCCCAGTATTGGCCAAATACTCGGTGCAGGATCTGAAACAGTGAGCTGGTGCGTTGTTATGGTGGAGTTACCAGGTGTCCATTCTTGACTTTGGTTTCAGGTTTTTCATAGACTCTATGACTTTAGGCAGGCACTGCTCAGTGGTAAACTGAGCAGTGTACAGGCTGTCTTCTGTGTCTCCAAAACAACAGGCTCTACAACCGCTTGATCTGAAAAATACAGCGATCATTTTTTTTTTTTTTTTACAGATCGAGGTTTTCTGATAGTTACAGGTGTATCCTCATCTTTAAATACCAAACTTTGTTTTGAGCCTTGGTCGGCACATTATAATAGTATAGCCAAGTTTCGTCACCAGTCACGATACTTTTCAGATATGCAGAATGTCCCTTATCAACTAGTTTCAGCACCTTTCGTCACCAAGTCACACGATGAGTCATTTGCTCTTCCGTTAGACACCCAAAGAAATTTAAGTTTTTTTACCTTTAAATGGTCTCTCAGAATTGAATGAATTGCTGGTACATGAAGGCATAATGCCTCCTCTATCTGTTGATATGTCACTCGACGGTCCTCATCAAGCATTTTCCTCACAGCAGAAATGTTTTCCTCTGTTACAAACGTTCGTGGTCTTCCTTCTCTCTCAGCGTCTTCCAGAGTGAAATTGCCCCTTTCGATTTCTCTGTACCATCTAAATATAGTCGTACGATGTGGACAATCATTATTCAATGCAATCTCCATTTCTTCTAAGCATTGATCTATGCTTAAACCACGCACAAAATTATATCGCTAAACTGCCCTTATTTTACTACGTGACCACGATGCCATAATACGCACTTTAATCTGTCACTGCTAATGAACAACTGAGTTCAGAGATGTGATACTAGCGGCTAGTTTTCAGGCATGGATAGGTCTGAACACGCAATAACTTGCAGCCTCCTGGATCTTTCTGTTATTATTATTATTATTTAAAGTGCTTTTATTTTCAAACTTTACAATACATATACATACATGGCACATACTCTTGGTCAATGACCATCATAGGGGAGTACTGGTTGATATCAAAATTACAATAAATAACAACAACAATAAATAAGAGAACAAACAATAAGTAAGAGAACCAAAACATTATCATTTGTTATATAAAACAACTAACATTAAATATACCAACCTATAATTAATTTATAACATTCTAAACATAAGATAAAGATATCAAACATTCATTACACTACGCTTAACATGCACATATGCACAATAGAACCTAATAAATGTTATGACAAACTTTATCTCCATTATCTTTCATAAATATTATTATCAAATGGTATTTATATCGTGACTAATAACTTTAAATTTTGTTTTGAATAAAAAAATTGTTATTATCGTTATTTTTGATGTTACTATTACCATTTTTAAGAATTATTATTATATATACACATACACATACATATACATATATATATATATATATATATATATATACACATATATATATACATACACATACACAGTATATATGTTTTCCTAATTAACAGTTACATTCATATCAATAAATAATTAAACATTAAGTTGGACTTATTCACAAATAGTAATCAATTAATAAATAAATAAACAATAATGGATATCTGCCCATTATTTAAACACACACCTATATTTCCACGCCTCCCTTGCATATGAAATAATAGTTTTCCAATTCTTCCCATTCAGAAAATTGTATAATTCATCCATTTCTAAAGTTTCATTCCCAAACCATTTAGATCTTCTATCACAGAGAGTCGGACATGTTAACTCGTTCTGTTAAGTTACAATGAAAAACTTTTTTAGTACCCTTTGTATGTATACTTTTAAATTTGTTTTTATAAGAAGAGAAATGATGAAGAGAAATCCGTCTTTGCCATGATTTGAAGGGGATTACATATCACTAGTGTGGCGCTCTTGGGAGTCACCAGGCACATTCCCGGTCAACACAATCCTTTATATTCATTCACCTATTTCTGCCGGTTCACCTATTTCTGTGGGGTCAATTGTGTAGGTTAATTAATTTATTTTAGTTAATAATTCCGACTTATATTTTTCAAATAATTTTTATTTCTTGACCTTCCCGTGTGTCATCCATGATAACAATAGTTTCTTTGGAATGTCTCCGTATATGATATGAAGAGTCCACGGAAGAAAGGGGGGGAGTCAATTTTTTTCCGAATTGTAGTTATGTATATATAATTGTTCGTCTAGTTGAGTAGAATATGTTGGTGAAAATAAATAGTCAGAAAAAATGACAGTCGGTTGGTTACAAGCGATGAAAAGAACCACATACTCGGAAGAAAGGGGGAATGTCCTCGCTGAAAAACCTAGAATGGGGGAGAGTCATGTTAGAAGTTATATGGATTGTGTATTAATATCACCATTTCATCAATAAAACAGGGAAGAAAGGGGGAGCGTCCAGGACTATCCCCTTTCTTTTATGTTTAATTTTTTTTTTTACTAAAATATTTTTTTTTAGAGCGTGTTATGTCTTTTTCGGGCAAATTTATTATTTTGACACGCAAAACAAAAAGGAAAAGGACATATAAAAAAATTGAAGAACAATAATAAAAGATACTTAAGTAATTAAAGATCCAAACCTAAAAACTCGATTTTCTCGGAAAGCACTCCAAATGACATCCCCCCTTTCTTCCGTGGACTCTTCATATGTTTGAAAAGTTGTGGAAAATATTTGAAATAAGATTGTGATAGTCCGTCACAATCATAAGAGTTAATATTACAATACGTAGGTGGAAGCTAATCACATCATATTGCTTCAAGTGCTTTTACTTGGTATTTAGAATACTTCATGTATTTATCAACTAATATTATTACCTTTATTATGAAATAGGGTCTTTACGGCCAAAGTATTAAGTTGAAACAATAGAGATTACAATTACTAATGGGATCAACTTGGTATTCGAGTTGTTATCAGTTGGCTATTGGCAGATAACAGAGGAAACTAACTAATGGGGCAAAACATTGCTGGATGCAAAACAAGCCAGGAGCCAAGATCGCGCCAACTTTAGCTTAGTTATTTTGCTAATGTCTATATTATCTTATTCTTTTTTACTATAATTAATGTAGCATTTCAAATTAAATTAAACAATATAATTAAAGGTAAGTTTAATTTTAATAAATGAATGAAAAATATAACTTATTCTAAGATTTTTTACTGAGGGCTCATTAACGGTACCTGACATCGCACAGGCTCTATTACATATCCAATCCGAGGAAGTTACGAACCCGCGACCTTCTGCATCATAAGGGCTATGCTTCTAGAAAGGTCTAAGGCACTATGCACCCGGGGTACTGGAAATGAACTAAACCAGTTGATAACTTGGGTTTATGACCAGAAACAGACTGGATGGTGACTTGACTCCCGCATACGAGGCTACTCAACAGCAACCAAAATCTCTAGTTCGTTAATTGTTGTCATAGATATCCAGCAATGTGGGAAAGTCGAGTTATACATATTAATTATAAACTATGGTCTTTAAAGGCGTTCTGTGCATGCATGGACGGAATATTTTTCTTTTTTTCTCCTGTATATGTATAGGGGAGGGGGCCGGGATGGCCGAGTGGACAAGGGCGCTTGCAATAGATAATCAAAGTTAAGCAACGTCCATCGTGGCCAGTACTTGGATGGGTGACCGCTCCATTCGGGTGACCGCCCGCCAATGAACGCCACACAGTCCAAATCTACCCCCACCCCCGGGTATGTGAGGCCCGTCAGCCTACTGGAGGCGACTCACACCGACCGGGCGTTGGAGTAATGAACCTTCCCCGTGTATCTCATCGAGAATCATGGTGTGGTTTTCCAGGATGTCAGTAACCGCCCGCAGGTTTGGTTCAGGGACGGTATGCTTCAGGGAAAGAAATATAGGTCCTCGGGGCCTGCTGACTCTGAGCTACCATAATCCTAACTGGACCTAGACCAGTTTGTCACTGTCCTTGAACCCGAGAGAGCTGACGCCATCGGTGGGAAGGACACTGCCAAATTGGCCCCAATGGGATTGGTTATGGAGCTATGGGCAGTCTGCCGCTGTACCATGGTGACCATGGCTTGCAGCAACGTGAGGTTTGGACTACCCCCTCCAGGCTGTCTGTACTCCCGCAAGCAAAACAAATGTCTGTAAGAAGACCACACTGCGCGGCCAAAGGTCTCATTAGGCCTAATGCGCCAACCGAAAAAAAAAAACAAAAAAAAAAAAAACAATATGTATAGGGGAGAGCGGGGTTGGTTGGCAACAGTTTTCACTTTTTTTATTGTTGAGTCGTTCCTGTTAATATAATCCCAGTGGGGCTGACACCACTTTAAACTCCAAGTATTAGAGTACTTCAAGTATTTTTTTTCACAACATAATATATAACACTCATAGAAAATTGAAGAATTCGTCAATCCAGAGTATGCCAACTAACCCCCTATGTAAGGCAGGTTGGCCTAGAAGGTGGGGTTGTTTAGCTATCTCATTCAAGTACTGCCTGACACATATTATTGTTATTAAAAGCTGCACTATTATGGTACAATAATTTTGAATCGGTTTTTAACAGCTTTTAAGGGAAAATAGAATGACAATAGAAGAAGATAGAAGTTTAGACTGTCGTCACTTTTTGCATAAGAAAAATTGCTCTCATCTTCCTCGCTGGAACTAAAGACAATTGGTAGTTTCACCTTTGATTATGTTTACCTTGCTTTTGTGAATTGCTACTGCGCCAACAAAAAAAGTTGAAGGGAGCCAACTAACCCCACAGGAGAGATCATATGAAAGATGGCTGCCAGGAAAGGGGAGAACAATCAAACAAGAAACTGGTTAGTCGAAAGTTTAGGTTTTTAAAAGGATTTTGGGGCTATGTGAACAGAATCGGAGTCAAATGTTTTACCATGCCTTTAAACCAAATTTACTGAAAATATAAAAATTTACTTACATGTTGTAAAATCAATCAATGAAGCACACTCTTCTCTACACTGTTAGCATCGGATTGAAAACTCAGGACAAGACTCCCGAGTTCGAGCGGGTGACATGGTACTATGATGGGGCCTTCACAACAGGTGTGACGGAAACTATAAGCCAATGGCCAACCTACCCCCCATGCCAACCAACCCCGCTCTCCCCTATGTGCTAAAATAATTCACACAATATTAAAAACCAATATACTTGCATTTTAATTTGTGAAGAAAGCGTGGAAAACGATAAAATAATTCAGCAGAGATTGAATTATAGATAGATTTTATAGATGTACTGCAAATAAGGCAATATAACTACTGAGGAAAATCGGAAGACGGCGGGCACAACCGTCTAATCCTGCCAGAACATATCGGTCTACAATTACCTTGGACCCTCAGCTCACTGATTCCTAATATTTATCACAAATGTTCAGATCGCGGTCCAGATGCCGCAGCGCGCCCGCCGGAGGGTTAAAACACATCTATTCTTTACTTCAACCCTCAACAATGCCCATGACGCACTTAATACGAACTATACGACACTAAATATACCATGTTTACTTTAATTACGCGAGATTTAAGTAAGTTGGAGAGCGAAAGCTTCGCACGGATCAGCTAGTAACAAATTATTTATTAATTTAAATTGTAAATAATTTTTCCACACGCTCCCACCTTGACTACAATATTCCTTACAGTCCACTCATCACATATTTGCCCGCTTGGAGGGTTCAGACTTAAAACTTGCCTAAGAATCGTTTGTGTTTCAAACACGAAACACCTCTCGCTCCAAAAAATATGCAATAAATATAAAATTAAATAAACGATATAGAATGATCGAGGTTTGATAATGAATGGGAAGAGAAGAATTATAGATTGACACAGAGGTCAATGGCGTGGTTGGATTGAGCTGGACCGGGGGGGGGGGGGGGGGGGGCTAACACTGATTGACGTATTGTCCCTTCTCGTCCCCTCTCATTGTTTCATTCGAGTCCGTCAATATTTATCTCGTCTCTTCCGCTTCGAGGGACGTCTACTTCTAAATTACCGAAGGCTACTCAAGTAGGGTGAACAATAATTTCATTATGCCGATATCTTAATGTCATTTGGCTATATAGGAGGCGAACATGTTTCCCATTGGAATATTTAACAAAAATTGTCAGTTACACGAAACACGATTTACTTACTGATGTTAAAATATAGAAAAAAAAAAAGATAGAAAAACAGGTCTAGTAGAACACATCAATAAAACTAAGCACAGAAGAGATTTTGAAGGGATTGAAATAATGCATAGGGAATCAAGGCATGTATGGAAAAAAATGCTTTAAGCAATGTCCATTTCAGAAAACATAACTAAAACTGTTAATTTTAAAAATAACATATATAAAGTTTAAATAAATACTATGCAAAGTTTCTGAGTAAAATTAATGATCGATTATTATTGTAGGAATACCGAAAATTGTATGGATTATTATATGAATTTGGGAAATTTTGAAAAATTAAGAAATATTAAGATGTAATATAACGAAATTTAAACATGTTTTTAATTGTTAATTTTCAATTGGTTATTTAAGCAGCAATGGAGTTAGTCAAGGACTTTTTACTCACTTCGAAAAATAATAAGGCCACCGTGGGACGCGAGCTCGCGACCTTTAGAAAGTTTGGTTGCTTTGCTAACCACTACTCCACATGTGACCCCGGAAGCTATGATTTATTATTTATTATTTTAATCTTTGTAAATAATCTAATTAATAAAAGATAGAAGCTGTGTAGCAGTTAATAATAATAATTAACGTATTTCTGTTTAATTTCTATGATATAACTAATAGCTAACTAGACAATCTTGATCAAACTGAGAATCTGATGTATGTATATGCCCGCGATAGTACAGCAAAAATTTCATTAGTGTTGGTCAAACGGAGGGAGAACTTTATTTAATAAATTTTGTATTTTTACGTTTTTGTTTTTTTTAGATTCCCTCAAAAACGGTTCCAATGATTTCGATTAAGCTTGTAATGTTTATTGAAAATCAAGTCCTTTATTTGGAGGTCCCTAATTATACCTGCATAGGCAAAATTTAGGACACATGTAGGTAGCATCATTCTATTAGACTCGAGTAGCATAAATGAACGTTAAAAAACAAAGAAACAGAATTTTCTCGATTATATAAATGCAAAACTGTATCCCCAACAAAATAAAAAAATATCATGAAATAGTTTGCAAGTTGCAGTCTTTTGACTCTTGTTCACTTTAGTTTGCAGAGAAAAAAAAAATTATCTTCTTTAAACTGAGGTTTGTTTACTTAGGGCCGCTTTCTCCAAGTAAGTTTAAATTTAATCCGGATTATTTCTTGGTTTAAACCAGATGTGAGTTTCTTCAAGTCGGTTTAACCTCTAAACTTGGTTTAAACTTAGATTAAGTTAATCCTTCATTTTTCCCGGTTTAAACTCTGAATTAGGTTTAAACTGCAAAATCTAAACAAACATTTTGTGTGATAACATACTCGCTCTTGTTACGCAAGAATTGTTGTTTTGCGCAAAAATGGAAAATATACATAATTGAAATTTTAAATGACATGGAAGAAGAAGATTATGAAGTGTTTTTGTTGCCAAAGAGACGCATCAATAGACGCAATCAGTTAATCCAAGGAATATTTTCAGAATATGTTAAATCAGTGAAGTAGAATTGAGATGAGAAAAAATGTTTCTTAACGTGCATTATTTTTATTGTAATGGGTTCATAATTAATATCGAGGTTATGTTGTAAATTATGTTTCACTTGAATATCTCATAATGATGTAATTTTATTATTATAAAGCTATAATAATTATATATCGCTCAACTTAGATCATTTATTATTTAAACAAAATGATAATAATAAAAAGGTTCAACATTATTTGAAAAAAAAAATTATGAAATGTAATAGAGGTTATTATTCTTCTTGGCATAAGAATATAATATAAAGAACATTTTATTAACATACAAATTAAATCTCTGAAAACAGCACCGCTCGTTTCATTGAATTTACGCCAATTTCTTCCATTCATCCTCCTTCTCTTTGACAGTGACGAAATCTGTTTTTTTTTTTTTTTCAAAAATGTCTCTCATCTCTTCCACAAGAGCCAGAAGAACATTAATTTCACTTTGAGAAAAGTTTTGACTCCTTTTTGATTATTTTTGCTCCATTTTTATAGAACAATTTTACCTTATTTACTTTTTTCGTAAAAACAAAATAATATGTATAAATAATCTTTCCAAAACCCTTACATTACCTTCTCTTTCCATAAAAGTTTCAACAAGAAAATGTAAACAAATATGTACCAACCTTTTAAAAAACATAATAACCTTCACATAATTAGGTTTAATTAATTAGGTCCTTGTTGAAACTTCTATGGATAGAGAAGGTAATGTAAGGGTTATGGAAAGATTATTTATACATACTATTTTGTTTTTACCAAAAAAGTAAATAAGGTGAAAGTTTTCTCTAAAAATGGAGCAAAAAGAAGTAAAAACTTTTCTCAGTGTGAAACTAATGTTCTTCTGGCTCTTGTGGAAGAGAAGATTGACATTTTTGAAACCCAAAAAAAAGATTTCGTCACTGTCAAAGAGAAGGAGGATGAATGGAAAAAATTGGCGAATAAATTCAATGAAATGAGCGGTGATGTTTTCAGAGATTTAATTTGTAATGTTAATGAAATGTTCTTCATAATATGATATTATTATGCCAATAATAATAATAACCTCTATTAAATTTCATAAATTTTTTTCAAATAATGTTGAACCCTTTTTATTATTATTATCATTTTGTTTAAATAATAAATGATCTAAGTTGAGCGATATATAATTATTATAGCTTAATAATAATAAAATTACATCATTATGAGATATTCAAGTGAAACATAATTTACAACATAACCTCGATATTAATTATGAACCCATTACAATAAAAATAATGCACGTTAAGAAACATTTTTTTCTCATCTCAATTCTACTTCATTTAACATATTCTGAAAGTATTCTTGGATTAACTGATTGCGTCTATTGATGCGTCTCTTTGGCAACAAAAACACATCATAATCTTCTTCTTCCATGTCATTTAAAATTTCTATTTATAATAATGTATATTTATAATAATGTATATTTTCCATTTTTGTATTCAGTCAAGTGCAAAACAATAATTCTTGAGTAACAAGAGCGAGTATGTTATCACACAAAATTTTTGTTTATATTTTGCAGTTTAAACCTAATTCAGAGTTTAAACCTGGAAAAATTAAGGATTAACTTAATCTAAGTTTAAACCAAGTTTAGAGGTTAAACCGACTTGAAGAAACTCACATCTGGTTTAAACCAAGAGATAATCCGGATTAAATTTAAACTCGGTTTAAACTAACTTGGAGAAAGCGGCCCTTAGTCTCATTAAAGGGTCTAAAGGATCAATTAAGCATGCGCTCCAAATAATTTTAATAAACAATTTATTTTTAAAAATTTATATACTCCAGATATTTTTTAGAAAAATGCTTTTAAAAAATAACGCGGCTAAGACTATTATAACTCTGTAATGATGTAAAAAATCACAAATGCACCTTGGTTTATTTCGAATCATACACTGCACAATGACATGAACATACCGACAGTAAAATCTTTCATACACGACAAATATCAAACATTCCACTCTTCAACACTACACCACCCTAACCCACTCATCCATTCTCTTTCCTCCTCCCTGTTACCTGGTCAGCCTCGACGTCGACTGAAACTACGGTGGCCAAGAGGTATCTTACTTTAGTAAATTATAATGCCTCATGAAAATCAAAGTCAAAAGCAGCAGTGACCAAATTTGCTTGATTCGCCACAGCGTAGGAGCAAATCTACATGGGAAACTATAAGGGCTTATTCACACTATCGGTTTCGCTTTAGCGCGACCGCTCGCGCTCTGTTCCCAGTTCACCCAGTTATAAATTATTTCTTCACCATTAATTTATAATTATTATTAATAATTATCAGTGTTGCAATATATTCTTCTAATTATATGTTTTGATAATATTATCTTCTTCATCAAGAAAGGTACACTTAACAGCTATTTCTACAAACGAAAAATTGAACTTCTTTTTGCTCGTAATATTGATGAATAAATAAATAATTTAATAACTGAAAGTGAATCATTAATTAAAATCCAAATACAGACGGCTTCGATTATTAAAGGCTTCAATCTTGAACTGTGTAAAATTATATAATGTGAATATGATAAGACTTTAGGAGAGCGGACCGGGAGTGGAGCGGGAACGGAGCGATAGAGTGAATGGGGTAGAGCGAGAGTAGGGCGGGAGCGGAGGGAGGCCGGACCTGTACCAATACAGTAAACCCTCATTATTACGAACTCGGATATAACGAACACCTCGATATAGCCAACCAAAATACTATCCCCCAAAATTACCATTATATTTGTGCTGAACCCCTCTTTATAGCGAAATCTCTCGGTTAGTGCGAACTACGAACTAAATTTGATGCCTGAGAATTATTATAATCTGTTATAACGAACTGCTAGAATTTTAAATATTTTTTTTTTTTTTACTGTATTATATAGAAGGAGTGCGGGAAGACGAAGTAGCTCCAGTTTCTTGAGTTCTGTTTCGACTTCTGTATTATTCGAATCAGTGTACTGTAGTAGTTTGTAGTGTTTTTTTAAAAATAAACAATGAGTTCGTTGGTAAACGTGTGTCACAAACGTAAATCCTTATCAATCGAGGAAAAATTAAAAATTCTCCCGGATATTGAATCGGGAATTCTAAGTAAGGAAACCATCGCAGAAAAATATGAGATTCCAAAATGAACATTGTCAACCATTATAAAAAAAAAGATAAAATAGATTCAACCGCAGCCCAAGGATTAACTTCAGCATCAAATAAACGACTGCGCTCTGCCGCTCATGAATATTTGAAAATAAATTGATAAATTGCTTTAAACAAATGAGATCTCAAATACCAACCTTAGACCGTCTTATTAAAGCTAAGGCTAAAGAACTCTCGAGTGAACTTGGCAGGTAAATAATTGAATCTCATTGTTTAATTAAAATGTAGTTTGTCTAAAAATTAATTACATACATGCGATTTAATTTAACTAGTTCTAATGAATGAATTTCCTTCTAAATATGATCAAATTAGTGCTACCATTGGCTAAAAAAGATATATAAAAAAAAAACCCTCGGTTATAACGAATCTCGTTATAGCGAACTATGAAAATCAAACCCCCTACCAGTTCGCTATATCGAGGGTTTACTGTATTGTGATTACCCTCTTTCTATTCCTCTTTAGAATATTTTGCCAGTGAGACTGGACCGGGAGCGGAGCGATAGTGTGAATGAGGTAGAGTGAGAGCGGACCGGGAGTGGAGCGAGACCGGAGCGGTACCGATAGTGGAATTCTCTGTCTATTTCTCTTTAGAATATTTTGACAGACCGAGAGCGGAAGTATAGTGTGAATCCGCCCTAAATATGTACATAAAGTTACACTGTTAAATTTTGTTTATTTTTCATTTCCATGAATTATGGAATCTAACACATGGGTGCTTAGAGGCAGAGACTATCACTGTATCCTTTAAAAACAATGTTTTCGATAGTTTTAAACTATCGATTGCATCGATAGTACTAACGATAGTTTCACATCACTAAAGGCCGTATTTATGAACGATCCTAAGGAACGGGTTACTAAAGGCTTCCTTAAAATGCACACCTTTAGCTAACCTTAACAAAATTTTCATTTTATAAACGTTCCTTTACGCTTTCTTATCTTAAGGACGCCTTAGATCCTAAGGTGTTCCTATAAATTTGATCTGTTTTCCTTCCTTATTGCTAAGGTAGGGGATTAGCTACCTTTAGCTTCTCCTTAACTTTTTAATAATAGAAATAAAAACAGAAAACAAATGTCAGGACTTAAATACTTATTAAAAAGAACCATATATTAAGAACAAAAAGACTATTTGGAATTTTTACTTTATTTATATGAGGTATGAACAGCAAAGGCGGTGAAATATTATTGCACTTTTTAAGGGAAACAAAAATTTTAATTTTGGTGAAATATTTTTTTTTTTCTCCTTTATATATTTATCAAATGTTTTCATATAGAGCCATTCTTATTACCAGGCACAATGAGAGACAGATAATTTCTTCATATAAGCAAATCAAAACAAAAGATGTATTATTTTCAATGAATGCATACTTAAAAACAATTAGAAGAATATTGCAGTCTCTCATCCCCCAAGCTAACCTCAAGAGAAATAAAGTTTGAGACTAACACTACCTAACATTGTTTTATCACACTTTTTCACTCTCATTTGCATCTTCATCTTATAATAAAGATATTTTTGATTGTTATCCTGAAGCATCCATTAAGTTGTTTTGAAATCGGTTAGATGAAACATTGTAAAAATTTGTTTGTTCTTTTACACTAACAATGTTTGCACACTATCTCATTTGAGTGATTTCTACTCTAATTATCATGTTCTTATAGTTCTAGAGCTGTAATTGCCACATTAACTACTTAAAGCACTCGAAACAACACAGTAAACAAGAGTGAAATTAACACTGATGACAGGTTAAGGGAGGTTACACCTAGCGGTGGAGTACTCTTATCAATCTTCTCTGATTGGTTGTTTAGTTAAGGTGGCCTTAAATTTGCACCTTAATAAATGCATACATAGTTAAGGAAGCTTCATAAAATGAGAATTATCTAAAGGAACACTTAAGCTTAAAGGTTAACTTAAAATAGGAAGCAGTTAAGGTAACCTCAACTGCTTCCTTAGGAACTTTCATAAATACGGCCATAAAACTCTGCAGAGCCTGATGAAGTTGTTAATCCGAATCGTATTGCTCTAAAATGTTTGGAAGATAAAAAAAAAAAAAAAAAAAAAAAAAAAAAAAAAAAAAAAAATGAAAGTAATTATTAGCCAGAGAAAGAGAAGGGAGGAACAGTTGTTCTCGACTGCTTCACCAATGTAAGGTTAAAAAGTTTCCCTCGCCGCAGTTAGGGAAAACTTGTTCTTAAAAAAAAAATCCCCACAACCGTGGAACATGGAGTGCTAAACTTAAGTCGAGTCTAATTTGCCTTGAGTTGTTTAACACGTTCTGGGGGGGGGGCGGAGAGGGGGGTAAGGGGGCCTTTTTAAAGGAGGTCAATTACGAGGGGGGAAGGACCCGCTAGCGCCCCCCGGGGACCGCTCGCAATCAGCCCCGTCCGCACGGGTCCAATTTCCTCAAGGCTTAGGTTCTCATCTCGCCCCGGCTGCGTTCCTGTCTTCTAGAAGATATAACAGCTCACCTGCGACAGCTTAAACAACAGGATAATGTCTTCTCTTTTAATTTAATGAACAACAGTCTACTTTTATTCCTTTGGGAGAAATCATTTATTTATCCTTTTAAGCATTCGATGTCTAAATATGATATAAAAAATCTGGTGTCGGTTCACCTGTGGTGTAGTGGTTAGCATAGCAACCTATAATTCTAAAGGTCCGGGGTTCGCGTCCCATTGTGGCCCTAGGATTTTTTAAAGGGAGTAAGATATCGTTGGCTATGCCGTCCCTTGGATAGGACGTAAAATGTAGGTCCCAAGCCGATGTCAGGTACACCTCAAAGATCCCTATCCTAATCATGGGAAAAATTTAGGACTCCATCTTAGCGTCGTCCTATTAGCCTTAGTGGATTAACCCTTTAGCGTCTGAGCAGTGCGATGTATTGCGGACCCAGTGGCCTGAGACCTTAGACCGGCTGCCGTGCCCGCTGGCCTCAATACTTTAAGTCATAAAACATACTTGAGAATTCGCCCTATTTGACTAAGGAAGGAGGTCCAGATAAAATTAATTTGGAAAAACCCTGAAAAGAACCCCATGTCAATTAGATTACAACCTTCGGAAATTTTTGAGGTAACCATAAACCTCTTCACTGGGAAATACCGGACGGGCTGGATACAGGGCTAAAGCGAATGCCAATTATGTACAAATAATTTTCATGTTTCCTGCACTCGTCCTAAATATGAATAAGAAAATTATGACTATTTTGTTTGCTCGCCATGCTTCTCTAATATTCATGAAATTAAATAAATTCGTGTAGGTACGTACCTAAATAGACAAACTTAAATATTATTTTTAGAAATGTTATAGGGTCAATCCATTTGAAGTGGTCCAATCGAGTTGCTTCAACATTTTTATTTTTTTTTATATTTTTACCATTGAAAGAACAATGCATCAGGAGTACAAAAGTGCAATTGGTTTATTTTTTGAATTTTTATTTTTCCAATGGAGGCCATATTATTTTCGAAAAACCGCGTATTTTTAGCTATTTCAGTACTCTGCTTCAAATCAAATATCTCCTCCTTTACTCATCCTAGAATATTCAAATAAAGACCAATCTCTTAAGAAAGGTCTGACCTTTAATAAATGTCATTACAACTATGTACTTAAAACTAAGAATTACGGTCCATGTACCCCTTCAAAGTTTCAAGCGGTAATTTAAAAAAACCGGATTTTCAAAAATTATTTTTTACAAGAAGGCAAATGATTAAGTGTTTGTTATTTTTTTATTTTATAGATAAAGGTAGGCACTATAAATTCACAAAGTTTCAAGCTGTGGACTTGCACAGTTTTTTTAATACAAATTTTTGAAATCTTGAAATTTCCAAAATTTTAAAAGTTTAAAGCTTTATATCTCTGTTGGGCAAGAAAATAAAATTTTGAAATTTAGGCCAGATTTAGTTCCTGAATAGAGGATTAAACTGTCAAAATTTCATTTTGTGGACTCAACTAATTGCAAGGATATAAGACATTGAAAAGTACTAAAATAAGTATTAAATTCAAAGCACTAAACAGCCTGTATTATTTTCTGTCCGTGTCCAGGAAATGAAATTTTGACAGTTTAATCCACTATCCCAAACCTAAATCTGGGCCAAATTTCAAAGTTTTATTTTTACGCCTAACAGAGAAATTAATTCTTTAAACTTTTGACATTTTGGAAATTTCAAGAATTTAAAAATAAGAAACCGTGCAAGTCCACATCTCGAAACCTTGTGAATTCGGAGAACCCACCTTTATCTATCAAATAAAAAAATTGCAAACCTTTAGTCATCTGCCTTCTGGTAAATAGATTTTTTGAAAACGTTTTTTTTTAAATTACCGCTTAGAAATTTGTAGGGTTATATGGACGGTTATACTTATTTTTAAGCTCATACTTGTCATGACCTTTATTAAACTACAGATCTTACTAAAGAGATTGTTCTTTATAAAAATGTGATTTATAAAAAGAGTCGACAAGAAAACTGACTAAAAAATTCATATCAATAGAGCGGAAATGATGAAGCATTGATTTCCATTGAGTAATACACTGGTGAGGTAATGGTCTTCAGTGTATTACTCAATGGAAATCAATGCTTCATCATTTCCGCTCTATTGATATGAATTTTTTAGTCAGTTTTCTTGTCGACTCTTTTTATAAATCACATTTTTATAAAGAACAATCTCTTTAGTAAGATCTGTAGTTTAATAAAGGTCATGACAAGTATGAGCTTAAAAATAAGTATAACCGTCCATATAACCCTACAAATTTCTAAGCGGTAATTTAAAAAAAAACGTTTTCAAAAAATCTATTTACCAGAAGGCAGATGACTAAAGGTTTGCAATTTTTTTATTTGATAGATAAAGGTGGGTTCTCCGAATTCACAAGGTTTCGAGATGTGGACTTGCACGGTTTTTTATTTTTAAATTCTTGAAATTTCCAAAATGTCAAAAGTTTAAAGAATTAATTTCTCTGTTAGGCGTAAAAATAAAACTTTGAAATTTGGCCCAGATTTAGGTCTGGGATAGTGGATTAAACTGTCAAAATTTCATTTCCTGGACACGGACAGAAAATAATACAGGCTGTTTAGTGCTTTGAATTTAATACTTATTTTAGTACTTTTCAATGTCTTATATCCTTGCAATTAGTTGAGTCCACAAAATGAAATTTTGACAGTTTAATCCTCTATTCAGGAACTAAATCTGGCCTAAATTTCAAAATTTTATTTTCTTGCCCAACAGAGATATAAAGCTTTAAACTTTTAAAATTTTGGAAATTTCAAGATTTCAAAAATTTGTATTAAAAAAACTGTGCAAGTCCACAGCTTGAAACTTTGTGAATTTATAGTGCCTACCTTTATCTATAAAATAAAAAAATAACAAACACTTAATCATTTGCCTTCTTGTAAAAAATAATTTTTGAAAATCCGGTTTTTTTAAATTACCGCTTGAAACTTTGAAGGGGTACATGGACCGTAATTCTTAGTTTTAAGTACATAGTTGTAATGACATTTATTAAAGGTCAGACCTTTCTTAAGAGATTGGTCTTTATTTGAATATTCTAGGATGAGTAAAGGAGGAGATATTTGATTTGAAGCAGAGCACTGAAATAGCTAAAAATACGCGGTTTTTCGAAAATAATATGGCCTCCATTGGAAAAATAAAAATTCAAAAAATAAACCAATTGCACTTTTGTACTCCTGATGCATTGTTCTTTCAATGGCAAAAATATAAAAAAAAATAAAAATGTTGAAGCAACTCGATTGGACCACTTCAAATGGATTGACCCTATATTAAATGTTTTATATATCTGTTTATTTTATAACATTTTTAAATTATTTACTATATATTTTTTACGGGTTGTTATCTACGATTATGAATGTTGTATTCCTAAATAATGATACGATAAATCCGAAAGCGAAGAGTAAAAATTCCATTTTTTTTTTTAATAGAAGCCAAAAAAACATCTCCTAAGGTGCTGACTACTGGGGGTTTTATCCTAGTGCAATAGTAAAATGGAAAGAGTTAAGAAATCAATTAAAATAAGGTCCGCAGTTTCAGTCTTCTAACGCTGAGGCGGGCGGAACTGATATATCAGTCTACAGGCCTTAAAGGGTTAATGTGACATTAAATAAAGAAACAAACTACAAAATTCTGGTGCGATGCGCTTAACAGACAACTTTCATTTACAAACTTACTTAATTTAGAAATGTTTCGACTAATATGTAAACGCCATTCCTCAAATTCACACAATTTCCACATTCATTTACTCATTTTCGTAGAATATATAAGTATATATTCCATAATTAATATATATATATATATATATATATATATATATATATTCTCTCTAACTTACAGTATTCTTGCTGTATATAAAGAATATGCACTTGTAATTTCTGAATACACTTATAATACAGAATATACTTATCATAATTTCTATCGATGTTGAAAAATTTATAAACGGTCCATTTCTTATGCTATTAAACGGCATCGTCAACATTTTAAAGCTCACAGTTTTTTTAATGCTTTCCTTCAAGCCCAGTTAAGACTTTACAAATCGAAAGTATGTAAGATTCGTCTTGTCCTTGCAGTTCTACTTTCACAATATTGTTTAGTGTCTTAAAATATTGTTAAACACTTATGTGGGTTAAGCAATTGTTATTGAACGAAAATTAGATTTTACAATGCCACACAAGCTATAAAAACACAAATAGTTAAACAGGTTAGAAAAAGAATCCGTATGACTTAAGCTTCAGACCAAGACTAACTCAGCTGTCATTCGCTCCTTATATTTAGTCTGAAGAAGAACTGGATGGAAGGTTCTAGGCCAGCATCGTTGGTACTCAAACATTGTAGTCACAAACATGTACTAGAACAGTTTGTTCCAACAACAACTCTAAAAATATTTAAAATCATATGTTTCGTGTTTTTTTTTATATTACAATATGATACCTTTTGTTTGTTTGTTGGTTTAGCGTCCCTTTATGCTCCTGAGGCTAACCGGACGATGCTATAGTGGAATTCCTAAATTTTGCCTATCCAAGTATAATTAGGGTAGGGATCTTTAACGAGTACCCGACATCAGGCTTACCTGACACATACAGGCTCGGGAATTCCATTTTACGTCCTATCCGAGGGACGGCAAAGCCAAGGATTTTTCGCTCCCTTTAGAAAATCCTATGGCCACCGCAGGACGCGAACCCGCGACCTTTGTAGGTTCCCATGCTACTACTACACCACAGGTATATATATAATACACCATATGATACTTTTTTAATCGGAATCTATCTCTCATCCAACCTATTTATTGTATTGTATTTTATATAAAGTAACTATTATGATAAAAATTCTATGGTAATCAATATAAATAAAGATGAAATTCTGTTTGTTTGTCCTTTATAGAAATCCATACCATAAATTCTCCAAATTTCGCTCAGTGGTTCTTTCATACCAGGTGCGAACACCTGTCCATATTAAAATTGAACAACTCCAGCCAATCTCTGGATGTATTCTTTATTGCTATAAAAATCGGGAATATCTCGCTTTACATTGATTTTTACAAATTTGACCGTTACGTCGAAAAAAGTCTCATTTTACAGATTTGAAAAATGAAATTCCCCGGGTGAAACCGGTATATACAGCTAGTAGAATATAAATAAAATAAGTTGATACAAAACTTTCTAAAAAGGTGCAAACAAACCAATTAAAAGACTAAATATACACTAGTTATCCCAGGTATCGTGCGAGGTGCCAAGAAACATGAGGGTTTCGTGACAGTTCTTGTTGTTATTACCTGAGAAAATTGGTGCAACGTAAAGCAATCCACAAGAACACCTTTTATCGCTCTTGTCTTCGAATGTATAATGTATCATGTCCACAACACTTCGCCAAGATTTTCATCAGAATAATTTAATTTTCAACTGAATTGGATAAGGACTGCTTGAGCTAAATAAACATCCCCTTAAAAATGGGTCGAATTTTAAAAATTCATCTTCAAAGCATGAAGTAATTTTATACCAGTAAATCTGTTTTTAAATATTGTATGATTCGCGAAAATTGCGAGACCGGTGGGAAAGAGGTCAGCTAAGAGAGAGGATTGACTTGACCGAGATATGTTCCTGGTAGCTCAAATGGCAAGAGCGTCTAACTAGTGATAAGGAAATCAGTGGCGGATTCATGGGGGTGGCGAGGGGGGCGCGCCCCCCCCCCTGAGAGGTGAGGACACCAATCAATTATTACTATTTCTCTATAAAAAGGGCTATCTTTAATAATATCTTAAGTTCCTTAAATGAAAAATAAATTGTATTTAAACATTTAATAGGAATTTAATATTTAAATGTACACTAATATTTTAAATTAGGTCCTTTATGACGCAAAAATATAAAAAATAAAAAAGTGCGCCCCCCCCTCAGACCATTTCTGGATCCGCTACTGAAGGAAATCCGGGTTAAAAACAACCAATCATTTATCTTCTGATAAAAAACATTTAAAAATATAATAATAAATGCTATTATCATGGCAGAGAAATAAGGGTCTTTTTCATTTTAGGCAACCTGCTACTAAGTTATGATAACAGTTATTTTATTAATTTAAACAGTGATTTATCTATATCAGACAAAATCATATGATTTCATATTCGGAATTCTCTAAAGGTTATTATCGCAGTGTTAGTTGGTGTATAAAGTTAATCTGTGCTCTGTATTTTAAAAATGAATCTGTTAGAATTATATTCAATTTTGAAGTCAAATAAAATAGCTATAAATAATGTTCATTAATTTCAATAAAATTCATATTTTTATAAATCATCTATATTTAATGAATTTTTATAATAATTTGATAAGTTATTAATTTGTTTATAAGGGGTACTCAAAGGCTAAATAAACTACGTTAAATTATTTATGTGGAGTCTGACCCCTTAATCCACGTCCGGGCCCTTAGCCGCACTCCTGTGTCGTCAGTCAGAACGAACGGATGTCGTTCGTAGTCATAGGCCCTTTACTAGTCATTTTATGTACTTAAGTAAATTAATGTGCTTCAGCTACGAATTCGTAACACACTCCTGCTTCGTCACTCAGAACGAACGGATGTCGTTCGTAGTCATAGGCTCTTTACTAGTCATTTTTATGTACTTAAGTAAATTAATGTGCTTCAACTACGAATTCGCAATATATACTCCTATTTCGTCATTCAGAACGAACGGATGTCGTTCGTAGTCATACGCCCTTTACTAGTAATTTTTATGTACTTAAGTAAATTAATGTGCGTCAACTACGAATTCGTAATATATGCGTGTATCGTCATTTTCATGTACGCTGCGTTTTTATATAATCTCTTGAAAGGGATCGTCTTTTTCTTCACCTCCAGCTTGAGACTAGCTGCTTATCGCCAGGATCAGTGCTTCATGTGGTTCGTCCTATTTTATTCCTTTTCCCTTTGCCCCTTTTTCCTTCTGCCACGTAGCTCTGATTTCAGGTTATGCCGTGCGGTCCAGCAGTTCGAGGTAAGCGATTTTGCATATATAATTTTATTTGATTTCCATTTGCTCTCTGAGCTCACCAGGGTTTAATCCCCTTTTACTTTCAATCATTTTTTTTCTTGATATTTACTTAATTTAAATTTATTACTTAACATACTACCAGAGGATTTTTATGAGTTTATGTATATTTTTGTATTTATTACGTATTTTTCATTTATTTCATTATTACGTGTTTTTTTTTATTCATGCCTTTGATTACCTCATTTTCTTTTATGAAATATCTGTGTATTAAAATTTTAAATAATTTTTTTTATGTCTGTGCTTTTTTTTCTGTTCAAAATTGACCCAAAAAATTAATTTAAAATTCTTTATTCATCATTGTTCGACTACAGGAAATTTCATGTCAAGGCTGCCTTTACCTAACCTGTGCAGCCTGGTCTTGGTTATCTTATCTGCGCCGTATTGCTATGTGATATTGGGAAGGTTTCTTTGTTTTGATACAACATTATATCATTTCTTCGCTATTTTGTATATTTATGATATATATTTTATATTATATTATAAATTAATTTTTATGACATTTCTTGTTCATAATCAAATGATCATAGTTTTTCTTTGTCTTGTATCATATTGATCTTAATGCAAGAAATATTGAAGAATGTTTACTATAATTTTCTTTGAAATGTTTTTTCTTTTTTATAAGTTTATCATGTATATGTAAGTAGTTCATTTTTTTTTTTCTTCTTCTTTTTAAACATTAATTTTGTGAGACTAATTTTTTGTTGTATTTTATTCAGATTTTGATTTGTGTAAGTTACTTTCTTGTCAATATGCCTCCAAAAATGAGTTTAATTCAGTTCAACAGGACAGTCACCTTGATTAAAGGCTCCTTGAATTCAATTCATAATAATGTTGATACTTTACAGAATTTACCACCCCTGCAAGCAAAATCATCAGCAGATTACCTTGAAGATTCTCTTAGGGCTGAGCTCAAGGAGTTTGAAAATTTTATATCACCTTATATCTCAGCTGAGACTTTGTGTGAGGGACTTACAGAAGAAATACTTGAGAAAAAGGTTTCTGAAGTGAAAGGTTTATTCAATAAGTTGTTGTTTATGGTTGCTAAATATACTGCTCCTATTGTGCCTTTAGCTTCTTCAACTGTTATTGATAATCAAGCCTCAATTAATTTGAATAGTTCTTCTGTTATCTTACCTAAAATTAAAATTAATAAGTTTTCAGGTTCTTATACTGACTTTGAGTCCTTTTTGAGTAGATTTGAGACTTTGGTGGACTCCTCACCTCATTTAAGTGTTTCTCAAAAATTCGAGTACCTCCTCAGTCACCTTGAAGGTTCTGCATTGAATGTGGTAAAACATTTGCCATTCACAGAAGGTAATTATGCTTCAGCTCTTAAACTTTTGAAAGAAAGATTTTCAAATAATAGGCGCACTGTTAGTATTCATTCTAATGGAATTTTAAATTTAACCTCCTTGTTAGATAATGTCGATTCGATTAGGGATTTCCTTGATCAACATCAGGTACATTTTTCTTCACTTGAGAATTTTATAAAGAATAAGCCTGATACCCATGTGCAGGATTTGATTTATGTTCAATTTATTTTATCCAAATTTCCTGGTAATTTAAGGGATTTATTTGAGAAGTCTGTTTCTAATATTGATTTTCCTTCCATAAAGGATATTATAGATTTTCTTCATTGTCATGTTAGAGCATTAGAAAATGCTTCGCTTGGAGCATCTGTCCCTTCTAAATCACCTAGTGCTTCAAGATTTAATAAGTCTAAAGGTTCTAATAAAAATAAATTTTTACCCAATAAATCATTTTCCTCATTATCTACTACTGTTATCAAGGAGTGTAATATTTGTTCATCCAAGGAACATAATATATTTTCTTGTGTTCAATTTTCCATGCTGACCCCTCGTGGGCGTTTCAAAACAGTGAAGTCCAAGGGCTTGTGTGTTAGGTGTTTGTTTCCAGCTCACAAGGGTAAAAATTGTGCTAATTCCGGGCCTTGTGAGTATTGTAGTTCTGATGGGCATCATTCATTGTTACACTTTCCTGAGTCCTCGACTGCAGCTAATGTTGCTTGTATGTCTGTTGGAATATCTACCAGGAGATCTGGGGTGATCCTCCCAACTGCGCTTGTTAGGCTGCAAATTTCACCCACACAGTACATAATAGCTAGAGCATTGCTGGATTCATGTTCGCATGCCAGTTTTGTGACAGAAAACTTAGTCCAAAGGTTGAATTGTTCTCGGTTTTTTGGTGATGCTTCTATTAGTGGCATTGGTTCTTCCACTACCACCGCTAGAGGTCAGTGTATGCTTTCTGTTTGTGACCTCAAAGGCAAGATTGTGATTTCCAATCATTTGTTTTATATTTTAAGTGATATCACTGCTGATAATCCCAGATTTCATGTACCTCCCAATGTTGTTAAAAGGGCCAAAAATTATATTCTTGCCGATCCCACCTTTGATATACCCTCGCGGGTGGATGTTCTTCTATCCGCTGATGTTGTGGCATCATCCCTATTAGGGCCCATAGTGCCTCTAGGGGATGGTTTACCTGTTGTGGTGCTGACTTCTTTTGGGTCTGTGGTTATGGGAAGTTCTCCTCTACCTGCCTCATCCCATGTTGCAGTGGGTCCTTCTCTTGCAGCATCCCATTCTGGTATTCCAGCTAGCCCACACGGTGCTCCTGCTGCCCTCATATCGTCTCCTGATGATACTTTGTGTGATTCTGTGCAAAAATTTTGGTCCTTGGAGGATGTACCCTCTGAGCGGAAAATATCTTCCGATGAGTTGGAATGTGAAAGGTTTTTCAATAACACAACCCAACGATTAGACTCTGGGAGATATCAGGTCAGGTTGCCCTTTATAAAAGGTGGCAAACAATTAATAGGGAATTCATATGATAATGCCCTTTCTCGCTTGAGTTCTTTAGAGCGTAGGTTTAGATTAGATCCTGAATTCAAAAGGTTGTATATTCAATTTATGGCCGATTATGACGCCAAAGGTCACATGAAGTTAGTAACTGATCCATCTTTTCCCCGATACTTCATCCCTCATCATGGCGTTTATAAAACACATGGGGATACTTCAAAGATACGGGTGGTATTTGATGCCAGTTCTAAGAACTTTTCTTCGACCTTTCATTCTTTGAATTCTGTCCTACTTCCTGCGCCCAACGTTCTTGCCCTACTGTCTGATATTCTGACATTGTTTCGTCTGTGCCAGTTTGTTTTTTCTTGCGATATTGAGCAGATGTACCGCCAGATTATGGTTCATCCCGAGGATAGACCGTATCAATGCATCTTGTGGCGTGATGATGAGTATAGCGAGGTTAAATGCTACGCTCTGTGTACTGTTACATATGGTGTAGGGCCCTCGGCATATCTAGCTGTTGCTACTCTGTTGAAATTGGCCAAGGATGAGGCTACCAGGTTTCCTAGGGCTTCTCGTATTCTTTTACGAAATACCTTTGTTGATGATATTCATGGAGGTGATAATTGTCTGATCGATGCACTGCATCTCAGGGATGAGCTGGTTTCACTGTTGAATTCCGGTGGTTTTGTTTTGAAAAAATGGGCCAGTAATTCTCCTGCATTACTGGATAGCATCCCAATTGGTGATCGAGTGCCCCTAGATGCCATACGTGTTCTGGGTCTCGTCTGGAGTCCCGAATCCGATGCTTTCAGCTTTCCTATTGAAGAGATGATAATTGATTATGACAAGCCCATAACAAAGCGTCTGGTGTTAGCTCAGACTGCAAGGCTTTATGATCCTGGTGGTTATGTCTCACCTGTTGTTATGTATGCCAAGTGCTTCTTTCAAAGACTTTGGCGTTTACCCCTTGATTGGGACTCTCCCATTCCTGTCGAAATGCAGAAAGAATGGTCTGAATTCAAACGCTCATTAGACTTGTTTAGAGATTTCTCCATCCCCAGACACCTATATAGTTCTGGTAATGTTCAGATTCACGGTTTTTGTGATGCGAGTCTTGCAGGTTACGGTGCGGTTTTATACCTTCGTTGCTCGCAGGGTAACAGTGTAAGTGTAAATCTCATTAGCTCCAAAACTAGAGTTGCCCCATTAAGGTCTTGTTCTATTCCTCGTTTAGAATTGTTGGGTACACATTTGTTAGCCAAACTTACCAGGCATTACGTTTCCCTGTTAGCAGTTGACATCAAGCTTGACAGCGTGTTCTTGTGGACTGATTCCTCCATAGTTTTGGACTGGATTAGGCTTGAACCACACCTGCTCAAGACATTTGTCGCTAATCGTGTTGCTGATATTGTTGATTGGACACTCCCTAGTCAGTGGCGTCATGTTCCTGGAACTTTAAACCCGGCTGATGTCGCCAGTCGTGGTGTTGCTAATATTTCCTATTTGACATCTCTATGGTTGTCTGGTCCTCCCTTCTTAAAAAATTCTCCTGATTGTTGGCCTGTCTTAGATAAGGTTATCCATCACTCAGATAAGGAGTTGGAATCGAAGGTTCCTGTCGTTGCCGCTTTGCCCTCTTCGGAGCCAGAGCAAGATTTGTTTAATAATATTTCCACCTGGTCCAGAGTTCTTCGAGTCGCATCCCTCATGGTTCGATGGGTTTTCTTGATCAGGGATCCTTTCAAATCTCCAGTTGGCATTCGCGATCATGCACTTCGGCTTATAATTAAGCATATCCAACATCAGTCCTTTTCTGAGGATATAAAAGCAATGGAGAAAGGCTGCTTGCCCCGTCCTGCCATTCAGAAATTGGCTCCTTTCATTGATGAAAAGGGTGTTCTGAGGATTAAAGGCCGTTTGGCTAACGCCTCTATCTTCTCTCGACCTTGTCCCATTTTGTTGCCAAAGGGACATCGTTTAGTTGAATTACTTGTCCGTCACTATCATGAGAGTTTGGGACACGCTGGACCCTCGCAGATCCAATTCCAGCTTGCTTGGACTTATTGGATACTTTCGGCTCGCCAAGTTGTACGGAAGGTTATTCATCGTTGTGTTCAGTGTTTCCGTGTTGCTCCTCGCCCCTCGTTTCCTTTGATGGCTGATTTGCCTGCCGTTAGGGTGAATCCTTCACCACCATTTTGGCATTCTGGGATGGATTATTGTGGCCCCTTTCTTGTGAAGCCATATCCATTGCGTAAGGCCACCCTGGTCAAGGTTTACTTGTGCATTTTTATATGTATGTCAACCAAGGCAGTGCATTTAGAGGTTGCTCACGATCTATCCTCTAATTCCTTTATTGATGTTTTAAAACGTTTCATTTCTCGGCGTGGTGTTCCTTCTCGCCTCTTTTCCGATTGTGGTAAAAATTTTGTAGGCACAAGGGCACATCTCGAGAGAGAGTTAAGGCTGCTTTTGTCTAAGCACGTTAATAATAACCTTATTCGTGATTTTCTGCTTTCCAATAGAATTGAATTTTCTACTATTCCCCCTTCTGCTCCCCACCAAGGAGGTCTCTGGGAGAGAGCAGTTGGCTCTGCCAAATTTCATTTGAAAAGGGTAATAGGTGCTTCCACTTTGGTTTTGTTTCAGTTCATCACCTTGATCACACAAATTGAGGCGATCTTAAATTCTCGTCCCCTCACTCCTATTTCTTCTGAGGCTGAGGACTATTGTGCGCTTACACCTGCCCACTTCCTAATTGGGAGACCATTGACTTCCCTACCTGAAGAAGATGTGACAGAATACCAGAATGGTTCCCTTCGTCATTATCAACTAATCACTGCAATGGTTCAGCGATTCTGGCGGCAGTGGCGCCTTGAATATCTGACCACTCTTCAGGCTCGGTCGAAGTGGACCAAGAAGACATCGAATCTTGAAGTCGGCGACATAGTCATCTTGAGTGAACCCAATTGCCCACCTCTCAGCTGGCCTTTGGGAAGAATAACTAAGGTGTTCCCTGGCAAGGATGGAGTAGTGAGGAGTGTGATGGTAAATACTCGTAGTGGACTCTATGAAAGACCTGCCCTTAAGGTTTTTCGCCTACCCATAAATAAACAAGAAGAGTAAAATAACTCATCTGTTTTATATTTTGTAAATAGTTATTTTGAGAAGTTTTCCTTTTTTTATCTTTTTAAATTCTATTTGATTTTTATTTACATTGTTTAAGCCTTATGTTTTTACGCTTAAATTTGTTTATTCTGACTTATTTGAATGAACAGAACTCGTTCATTGCCGGGCGGTGTTCATTAATTTCAATAAAATTCATATTTTTATAAATCATCTATATTTAATGAATTTTTATAATAATTTGATAAGTTATTAATTTGTTTATAAGGGGTACTCAAAGGCTAAATAAACTACGTTAAATTATTTATGTGGAGTCTGACCCCTTAATCCATGTCCGGGCCCTTAGCCGCACTCCTGTGTCGTCAGTCAGAACGAACGGATGTCGTTCGTAGTCATAGGCCCTTTACTAGTCATTTTATGTACTTAAGTAAATTAATGTGCTTCAGCTACGAATTCGTAACACACTCCTGCTTCGTCACTCAGAACGAACGGATGTCGTTCGTAGTCATAGGCTCTTTACTAGTCATTTTTATGTACTTAAGTAAATTAATGTGCTTCAACTACGAATTCGCAATATATACTCCTATTTCGTCATTCAGAACGAACGGATGTCGTTCGTAGTCATACGCCCTTTACTAGTAATTTTTATGTACTTAAGTAAATTAATGTGCGTCAACTACGAATTCGTAATATATGCGTGTATCGTCATTTTCATGTACGCTGCGTTTTTATATAATCTCTTGAAAGGGATCGTCTTTTTCTTCACCTCCAGCTTGAGACTAGCTGCTTATCGCCAGGATCAGTGCTTCATGTGGTTCGTCCTATTTTATTCCTTTTCCCTTTGCCCCTTTTTCCTTCTGCCACGTAGCTCTGATTTCAGGTTATGCCGTGCGGTCCAGCAGTTCGAGGTAAGCGATTTTGCATATATAATTTTATTTGATTTCCATTTGCTCTCTGAGCTCACCAGGGTTTAATCCCCTTTTACTTTCAATCATTTTTTTTCTTGATATTTACTTAATTTAAATTTATTACTTAACAAATAATATTTTCTGACTGCTGGAAACCGTACAAGGATCTTAAAAAATTACCTGGAATGCAGTACAGTCATTATACAGTTAATCATTCCAGAAATTTTATAGACCCCATAACTGGCGTACATAAACAACAAGTTGAGTCATCGTAGTCATCAGTTAAACGCCGCAACAAAAAATAAAATGGAACTCGAAGAAGCATGCTTGACTTCTACTTTTGTGAGTATGTACGGAGGCGTCGTAACGAAGGCAAGGGTTTATTCATAGAAATTTTCGAGGCAAAGAAAGCCTATTGGCCTCCAGAACGATAACTTTTTTTTTTTGCAATATTTCTAGTTAATAAGTTAGATAGTTAATAAATCATGTGTTTTTTCAATAATGATATAACCTTTGTTATTATTTAAATAACCGTTATTATAACTTATTAACAGGTTGCCTAGAATGAAAAAGACCCAGAAATAATTAGATTAATATTGGAAAAAAATTGGCATTAGTCAAGAGACCTGATTAAATTGGACAAAAATTGTCCACTCTTCCGTAGAATTTGCGAAAATTGCTAGATCGATAGGAAAGAGGTCCGTGAAGAGAAGTGATTGACTTGAACGGGATATGTACCTGGTAGCTCAAGTGGCAACAGCGCCTTACTAGTGATGAGGATATTCGGGTTCAAATCCCGCCAAGGCCAATATTTTCTCTTCTTATAGAAAACTAGCTGTATATACCGGTTTCACCCGGAGAATTTTATTTATTAAATCTATAAAATCTATAAACTGAGACTTTTATCGACTCAAACGGTCGATTTTGTAAAAACCAATGTAAATCGAGATCAAAACGATGATTATAACAATAAAGAATATACCCAGAGATCGGCTGAAGTTATGTAATTGTAATATGGACAGGTGTCCGCACCTGGTATCAAAGAACCACTGAGCGAAATTTGGATAATAAAGAATATCAGCTGAAGATCGGCTAAAGTTATGCAATTTTAATATGGACAGGTGTTCACACCTGGTATCAAAGAACCACTAAGCGAAATGTGGAGTATTTAGGACAAACGTTATGGATTTCTAAAAAGAACAAACAAACAAACAAATAGAATTTCATCTTTATTTATATACAATACAATACAATACAATAAGGCTTAACGGACCCGAAGGCCCGACGCCGACACCACCAATCGGTCCCTACATACCTCCATCCAACTACCACCGTCCAATCCCAAATTCACAAGATCTGCTTTCACCGAATCTTCCCACCTTCGCCTAGGCCTACCCCTCGGCCGTTTTCCAGTCGGCAAAGCGTTTATCAATCTTTTAGGAATTCGTTCACTACCAAGACTCGCCATTTTGCATGCCCACTTTAGCCGACGCGCAGTTATAGACTCGATTACATTTGCCGGGTAAAGCTCACGCTATTCCGCATTGTGTAGCCGTCTAAATACTCCTGTTGACTCATCTTGCTTTGGCCCGAATATTCTACGCAGCACTTTATTTTCAAACACCATAAGGCGTTTCTCATCCCTTACTGTAAGCGGCCATGTTTCACAACCGTAAAGAACAGTCGGAAGAATTATAGTTTTGTAAATCCTAATTTTTAAATTTCGGGATAAAAGGCGTGACCCAAGTAATTTTGCAACCGAGAAATAACAAGCATTTCCCGCCTTTAATCTAGCCGTAATTTCCTCTTCGATTTCGTTTTTTCTAGTTACAGTAGATCCTAAATATCTAAATTTCTCTACCAAATATTTCCTCTTCTACTTCAATATCGCCAAAATTGTCACCGTTTCTACAACTAACCATATATTTTGTTTTTTCCGTATTTATTTCTAGCCCTACTTCTTTTCCGGCTTCCATCAATGCTTTTGTATTTAGTTCTATCGTTTCCACGTCGTCGCCAAGCAAAACCAAATCATCAGCGTAACCGAGTACGGATATATTTCCCCCCAGATTCAAACCCTTTCCGGTATTTATCACCTCCCTAATGACATATTCTAGAGCTAAATTAAATAAAACAGGGGATAGCGAATCCCCCTGTTTCAAACCAGAGTGAACCTCGAACTTCTCAGAAAAATAACGACCGATTCTTATTTTATTGAACGTTTCGGTCATACACATTTTTACTAAGTTTACTAACTTCTTCGGTATTCCTAGTTCAGTCAGGATGTTATACAGTTTATTGCGGTCTATTGAATCATAAGCCTTTTTAAAGTCAACATACAGTTGATGAACAATACCATTGTATTCTAATTTTTTCTCTAATATTTGACGGAGGGAGAATATTTGGTCTACGGTAGATCGGTCTGAAACCACATTGATAATCTCCGATAATTTCCTCGGCGTATTCGGTTATTCGGCTAGTCAGTATTGACGTAAATACTTTATAGCAGACCGGAAGTAGTGAGATCCCACGGTAGTTATTAGTGTCTGTCCGCGACCCCTTCTTGTGAATCGGTATAAGTATAGACTCTTTCCATTCTTCGGGTACTTTCTCATACTCCCAGATCTTTTTAATCAAAAGATGTATTTTTGAAATCCCAGCTTCCCCACATGATTTGATTAGTTCGCTAGGAATATTATCCGTCCCCGCTGCTTTATAGGATTTTAATTTTCCGATAGCTATTTCGACTTCCCCTATACTCGGTTTTTCTAATAACGGTTCAGCGCTTTGAAATTCCAAAAGTGGTGATAGACGGGTATTTTCTGGATTCAAAATACTATCAAAGTGATCTTTGAACTTCCTTACTATGTCTACCGGATCCGCTATGATGTTGTTATTATTATCCCTAATACCAGTCGTAACTGGTCCTAGACGTTTACGTGATAAATTTATGCCTTTATACATATCTCTAACGTTATTTTGGATTCCTTTATTTATATAGATATTAAAAATTATAATAATAAATTTCAAGCTACCAGGGCAGAGAAATAATTGAATCAATAATTTTAAAAAGTTGACATCAGTAAAGGAACCTCATTAAATTGGACAAAAATTATACACTATACAGTATAATTCGAAAAATTGCGAAATCGGTGGAAAAGTGGTCAGGGAAGAGAAGTGAATGACTTGGCAGGGATATGTGCCTGGTAGCTCAAGTGGCAAGAGCACCTTGCTAGTGATAGGGAAATCCGGATCCAAATCATTTCTCTTCTAACAAAAAAATATTTAAAAATTAAAATAATAAATTTTATGTTGTTATGACAGAGAAATAACTGAACTAAATCTTTTTTTTTTTTTTTTTTTTTTTTTAAATGTGCTCGGTTAACAATACCACCATTGTCTCGAAATGGGACAGAAGTTAATATTATCAATAAAGAGTTTTATTCTAAAAAAAAAAAAAAAATCTATTTTTAATAAATAATTTGAACATATTTTAATGAGGATTGTTAGGGGGAAAAGATTGTAAGAAAGATATAGAAATGAAGATTCGACCTGTCCAAATCTTTTCAAACCATAAAAATACCGAGATATTGATCAGGGACAATAAAAAAAAAAAGGTGGGTTTTTAATTTATCCTGCCATATTTATATTTGCTACTCACTCTGTCAATTCCAATATGTTGTTCTGGTATCGTCATAACAATAATTAAGCCCAGCCAACGTATTGGAACATACCTTGCGCCAAATAAATAGACATGACCTAAAGATTACAAGAGTGAGTTCCGGTGCTTGTGGACTTTTCTAAACTCAACATTTATACCCCTCACAAACTGGGAAAGCCCCTGTATAACCTTTAAAAAACAAAATGTCTCTCATTGAAGCTATGAAAGGAATATTCCTATTACCAAAAAGACTTGGTCCCAGATATTGGGGATCAATTCTCCCGAGGTACCAAGCCTGTGCGATGTCAGGTACTCCTTAGAGACCCCTATCCTAATTATAACTGGAGAGACAAATTTTAGGACTCCCACTGTAGCATCATACTATTAGACGACAATTAGATAACAATAAAGTGACGTTAAAAAAATTAATAAACAAATAACAAACCAATTGGTTTTACGCATTTGTTTCAAAACAAGCCGCGATAGTTTTTTTTGTTTACTCATCTCACTATGCTGGGTATGAACATATAAGTTTATGTTTAAATTTTTTTTTCGATATTTATAATTTTTTTTTATTAAATAAATAAACTTAATTAAATAAATAATTTTTACTTTCGCTTAGGTACGAGTGAAATATTTAGTAATAATAAGGCTTATCGGACCCGAAGGTTTGATGCCAACACCACAACCCTCTCCAAACTTCGACAGATCTAGGTTTAACCCACTAATTAAGTGAAAGTCAAAACCATGAAAGGAAAGTCAAATTTTTATTTACATGTTTTTATAAACCTTTTATCTGGGGTCACCTGTGTTATAGTGGTTAGCGTAGAAACTTACAATACTAAAGGTCGTGGGTTCGCGTCCCGAGGTGGCCATAGGAATTTTTGGTGAGAGTAAAAAATCCTTGTTTATGCCATCCCTCGTATAGGACGTAAAATGGAGGTCCTGCGCCTGTGCTATGTCAGGTACTCGCTAAAGATCCCTACTCCTATTATACCTGGATAGGCAAAATTTAGGACTCCCACTGTAGCATCGTCCGATTAGCCTCAGTGTCATAAAGTGACGTTAAAAAAACAAACAAAACTTTTGTCTAGCTATATCAGGGTTTTTTCTAATTATTTATTTTTTGTTTAACGCCTCTATATGCCTCTATACGGTAGGAGTCATAACTTTTGCCTTTACAGATATAATTAGGATAGGGATCCTTAACCAGTATATCACACCGTACAGGGTTGTGACCTCCTATTAACTTCTTAACCGAGGGACGACATAGCCAAGCATTTTTTACTCCCTTTAAAAAATCCTAGGACTACCGAAGGACAAACCGTGACCTTTAGTATCGTAGACTGCTATGCTAACCACGACACCACAGGTGACCCCTCATTAATTTTTATTACTAAATACGTGTTGATCCAGATAACGTACGAGGCTTATCATTAACACCGTAGAAGAAAATAGAAGGGTAGGAGTGAAGAAGAAGGAAACTCGTCATAAACCCCAGAAGCTGACCACGTGACCACGTACCTTCCCCCGGCTCCGAACAGAATACGCAACCAGGGCACGATCCGACAGGAAAAGAAAAAAAAATACGGAGGAGGGTAGCTAAAAACTCCTCTAACGAAGGGAGAACTAATTTCATTTACTCTATTTGTGGCCCCCCAGCGTCTCCATTTAGGTTTCGGTTCCAGTGCTTCTTACTTCTATATCATTTTTTTGTTTTGTTTTCATTGTAGGTATATCTTTTAAAAGACACGTTTAAGACATTAATTTTCAACTTTCAATGATCTCTGTGGTTTCAAAATAATTTATCACCATTCCCAATAATAAAAACCTTTAATTGCATAGCAAGCTACAATACTAAGATCGTGGTTTCACGTCCAGCGGTGGCCATATGTATTTTTAACCCTCCGTCGGGCGCGTTATCTGTGAGATATACTTTTTAAAGAAAAATATTCACCAAACTGCCTTCTTGAGGGTAGTGGTGTTGTGCTCCCAGTTATGTGTTCCACAGGTCCTTCTGTAAAGTTCAGTAGTGCAATTTCATTGGATAGTGTTCTGTGATTTACTTGCCATTATTTTTAATCTGCTTGATACAACGCGCACGTTGACATAATTTTTTTCAATTCCATATTTCTCTTTTTTATTTATTGATTTAGTGTCTCTATGTAACAATTAAAATATACATATATATTTTTCTTACTTTATTTCATATCTGAATAACTGTAAAGCCTATCTGAGAGATACACGCGTCCGGTGTCGTATTTTTTTACTTTTCGTAATGGAATACAATACTATTTTATAATTATTTTTTTTAAACTAACGCTTTCCATTCTTAAGGATTCGAATGAAACACATAAGTTTTGATAAAATGAAATTATTAACTTTTATGATCTTTTATGATGATTATGGTTAGAAGATCTCGCAGATACACGCGCCTGACAGCGTAACATTCTTGACGCGCCCGACAGAGGGTTAAAGGGAATAAAACATCATTTGCCATGCCGTCCCTCGGATAGGAAGTAAAATGGAGATCCCGAGACTGAACGATATCAGGCGCTCGTTAAAGATTCCTATCCTAATTATACATAGGCAATGTAGGCAAAATTTAGGACTCCCACTGTAGCATCTTCCGATTAGTCTCAGTAGAATCAAGGGACATTAAACAAAAACAAAAAAAGGTATAATATTGTAATGCTCAAAAAACAAAACACGAAACATTTGATTTTAAATAGTTTTAGATTTTTCATTGGAACAAACTGTTCTAGCAAATGTTATTATTGACTATTTGAGAACATTCTACTCTTGTCTGGAACCTTCTGGGACTGATCTCATTCAGACTAAATATAAGAAGCGATGGACTGGAGAGTCTTTTTGTGAAGCTGAAGTGATATGGTTATTAATATGTTACTAAGGGATAATTTTTGTAACTTATTTAAATATTTCGGTTTTCATAATTTTTGTGACATAGATAATTGCTATTTTCTTTCAATGAACATTGTCGGTTAGGACGTAAAATGGAAGTCCCGAGCCTGTGCGATGTCAGGTACTCGTTAAAGATCCCTATCCTAGTTATATCTGGATCAACAAAATTTAGCAATCCCCCTGTAGCTTCGTCAGATTAGCCTTAGTAGCATAAAGAGACATTAAACAAAAGAAACAAACAATTCACAGATGATTCATACATTTTAGAGATTATCATTTGGTGCATATTATAGCGTCAGTCAATGGGATAGGGTAATTCACATAAACCTTATTGTTTTTTTCAACTCCCATTAGAAAGAGTTGTCAAAAATTATTTAGGGTGCCATCATGCATAAGCGCGTATCTGGTATAAATTTAAAAACAATCGGAGGATTCCGTTTTACGGAACCCCAGCTTAAATATCTAATATTGCTCAGATTTGATAAAACTTTGGGTTGGAGAATGGTAAAGAATAAAAAAAAAAAAACACCTTGGTCACCTGTGGTGTAGTGTAGAAACTTACAATACTAGAGTTCGCTTCCCGAGGTGGCCCTAGGATTTTTTAAAGGGAGTAAAATGTCCTTGGCTATGCCGTCCCTCGGATAGGACGTAAAATGTAGGTTCCAAGCCAGTACAATGTCAGGTACTCGTTAAAGAACCCTATCCTAATTAAACCTGGATAGCAAAGTTTAGGACTCCCACTGTATCATCGTCCGATTAGCCATAGTAGCAAAAACCAAACAAATAAACAAAAAATTCACATAGATGATTTATACAGTTAAGGAATTATCATTTGGTGCATATTCAAATTCAATGGTCAGTCAATGGGTATACCAGTAGGTAAATCATATACACTTTATTTTATTACAACCTTTCACAGTTTGAGTCATCAAAAATTACTTAGGGTATCATCATGAATATGAGCGTATTTTAAGCCGCTACGCTAACCAGGACACCATAGGTAACCCCTTTGTATGTATAGTAAAAATTTAAAACAATTTAAATAGCTTAAATATGTGATATTGCTCAAAGTTGATAAAACGTTTGGTTGCAGAATGGTAAAGAAACAAAAAAAAAAAAAAAAAAAAAAAAGAAACACATATCCACAATATTATTTTTTTTCCTATATATTATTTAAAAAATAAATGTCATCATTCTCTGTATTAGCAAGTTAATGTCAAAACGGTTCAATATTTTTTTAGTTTTTACGTTATTATTTGAAGCGCATATTATCAAGGATATAAGCGCTTAATCAGTATAATAAGAATATTTGTTATTTTTTTAAACATTTAAAAGAAATAATTCTATGTTATTACCAATCCTAAGCATTTACATTTATTTAATCCTTAATATCCCGAAACCATTTAATTTTTGGGGCATATTTTTATACTTGGAATCTCAAATTTTTAGTGAGATCATAAAACTTAATTTTTGAAAAAGACAAAATGTCTTTTAGAGGTTTTATTTAAGTGAACATATATGATTCAACAAATTGAACAGTAAGAAGTATAAGTAACAACATATAAGTAACCACAAATTAAATTGCATAAAGAATGCATCTACCAATGCAAAATAAATTACTGTAGTGTATAGGAATTTTTTTTTTGCTATTATGAAATGGAAGACATACTCATCGCCGTCATTTGAACGATTACAAGTTCTATAATGTACCTGAAGAACATCCCCTCTGCTGATGCATGAAAAGAAATGGGCTTCGAGATCTGTGAGGAGGGTTGGAGAGATGCCAGCTGGCTCCACCCCCGACCCTTTTACATCTTATGTATCAGTTTTAGTCACTTCTTTCTTACCATGTTTTCTTACTCAGGCGTATAATTCCATCTTGATAAAGGTAAGTAAATAAATACAAACCAGGGAATCAAAAATAGACAAAATTCTGAAAAAAAAAATATTTATTTACTGTATAGCCTCTACCCCTTAGGATCATTTGCTTTAATTTTTCCTTTTTATATTCCCTTATCGTAATTAGCTGCCATTAGGAGTTGGAATAAGTTTTGGGCGAAGATTCTTCATCTTTCAGTATTTCTTTTATGGTTTTCGCTAGTTTTAATTTTTTCCTTTCATCATTATACTGTATAATATCCAGTAACAAGTGTTTTACAGTTTTATTTGTATTGCTGCACATTTGGCAGGTGGGTGCTTCGAGACCTTTGAGTAGGTATGTATGTGTGAATGCGCAGTGCCCTACCCGCATTCTGCACAATACTACTTATTCTCTTCTAGATTTTCTATTGGATGCGACCCACTTGCTGCGCTATGGCTTAACTTCTGAAAAAATTGTAGGTACCTACTTAAAACTTTGTTTTTCTTTTACAAGTAGTTGCAAGATTCGAGATCTGATGGATCAGCCCAAATAAAAGTTAAGTTTCCACCATTTTAGGGGGGGGGGGGTCGTAAAGGAGGGCGATCTCCAAATTAATTTTGCTTCTAGCAGGCGTCTTTTTTTATTATTTCTGAATCCAATAAGATCATTTCCTCAGAGAGTGCTGGGATGGCCGAGTGGGCAAACGCATTAGGAAGTACACTTTGCCGCTGAGAACGTATGACTAAAATACAGAAGATAGCAAGTTCGAAACCCGAAACCAGGGGAGATTTAATAATACTACCACCCCAACACTCTCCCCTGGCTCAGGAAACCCCGTGTACGGGTATACTAAAAGTTGAGGAATAAAAAAAATACTAAGACGACTCAGTAATCGGGTCAAAATTTATAACAGAATTTAATTTAGAAACATATTTTGTGCCTGAATGGTATCACAGCTAACAAAATGTGTATTTACGTAGAATAGCCGAAGCTACGTTATCCGCTTTTTTCCAAATCCTCAAAACTAATACTTAGAAAAAAAACATTAAGGGGTTTAAATGGCGGAATTATCTTTTAACTCCAACGGACACCTATTTTTGCACTTCGAGAAAAATGTCTTATTTGGACTCATTTTACAGATCTTGATACAACGAGTTTAACTCGAAAGCCTTACGGGGCGTCGAAAACCATGTTTTAAAGCCGAAAAAGGAAGCGTTCACGACGAGTAAGCAATTTTTTGTTTCGGCGGTTTTAGTGAACACTCTCCATTGCGCGCCTCCCTCTCTTCTACCGAGCCGGCAGCTTCCCCCTCCAACTATCCACCTACCGGAAGCTCCGATTCTACTAAATGTCCTTAACATCAATTAACATTTTATATTAAATCAATACCAAGATAATGATCACAGAATCGATATTAAAGGCTTGCGGGCAAAACCGTAACGGGGAATGCTAGTGTTTAATATAAATTTATAATTTCTGTAACTATGTTTGGTATGTATTCAATATAATAATCACAAAAACTACATGGTGATCTAGAAATAAATGAAACGGAAATGGGTGGGGATGGGGTCAAAATTAGTAGCGCAAATATGTAATTCTCAGTGCTAGTTATTTTGACCGCACCCCTCATATCATTACATCTCATTATATCTACGGACAATTATCTTCCACCATGAAGAAATATATGGATTAATTGTATGTAAAAGTACTTTAAATGTTCATACAGACTAATAAACTAACTAAAACGAACGAAACTAAAACGAATATATAAAAAGTAATCAATTTGAAAAGAAAATTTGTTCCATATAGGTTTAGAAAGAGTTTTCATCAGGAAAATGTGATTTTCAATCTAAAATCAGTGATTGCATTCATGGACCTCCGCAGGGGAGAATAGCCCCCTTGAAAATATGACAAACAAAAGCTACAAATTGAATGAATTCTTATTTAGTTTCTATTTGCATTAAGTATTATATAAAAATAGTAGGTTGATTAATAGTCAGAATTTTCAGTTTTATCTTTTTTATTTTGGAAAGCCAGCGTTTCGAGCTCTACATGCGGATCTTCAACAGGGCTTTTGAGTCCAGAAAAATACAGACAATGAGGGTAAGAATAAGGTGTGAGATGGTAGGGGTTAGTTAATAAAACTAAAAAGGGGCTAGTAGATCAAACTAACTCCAACCACCTCTCACCTTATTTTTACCCTCAGTCTCTGTATTACACTCGACTCAGAATGAAGAATGAATCCTGATGAAGATCTAAATGTAAAGGGATCGAAACGTTGACTTTTCAAAATAAAAAATGTTTAACTGAAAATCCTGAATATCAATTAACCTATCGTAAAGAAAAACAGTTGGCTATTTATTACACACCTCTACATTATATTAAAATATATTTTAGTTTTCATATCTCAATCAGTTTTTTACTTTCACTTACCTATATATGAAATATATAGTAAGTGGAAGTATTGCGCTCGTGAAAAATTTCGACTTCCGGTTTTCAACGGAAATACACGTTTTGGGGTCCCCTGAGTCAAAATAACCAAGTCCCGCGAAATGGTCTGTGTGTGTGTGTGTGTGAACAGACTAGCTCAAAAACTATAAACCGTCGGAACCTGAAATTGGGTATTTAGTGTAGGTATATGCCCGCGATGTGACAGCAAAAATTTCATCAAAATTGCTCAAAGGGAGGGGGTACTTTATTTAATAACTTTTTACGTTTTTTTCGATTTTCTCAAAAACGGCTCGAACGATTTTGATTAAACTGAGTATTTAATCGATTTATATGCCCGAAATATGACTGTAAAAATTTCATCAAAATTGATTAACCGGAGGGGGGACTTTACTTTATAAATTTTGTAACATTTTCACGTGTTTTTTTTTATTTACTCTAAATCGGCTTTAACGATTTTGATTAAACTTAGTATTTGATCTATTTATATGCCCGAGATATGTCTGTAAACATTTCATCAAAATTGATCTACGGGAGGGGGGACTTTACTTAATAAATTTTGTATCATTTTTACGTGTTTTTTTTATTTAATCAAAAACGGCTTTCACGATTGTGACCAAACTGGGTATTTGATGTATGTATATGCCAAATATGTGATAGCCAACATTTCATCAAAATTGATCAACCGAAGGGGGGACTTTACTTAATAAATTTTGTATCATTTTCACGGGGTTTTTTATTTACTCAAAAACGGCTTTAACGATTAATAAAAATAAGATATGAATGTAGAAAAATGTGTGACTTTGGGAAATGATATTTAACAAAACACGTCAATTTCTTCAATCAATTTCTTATGGTAAGTGAAAGTTGTGTGTTGCGCGCACGCACCAGATTTTTTTTATTTATTGCCATCCCTACCGTGCCTGAAAGGCAATACAGTTTTTGGCAGCAGTTGGATGCTATCCTTGTGGATAGCAACCAACTGCTGCCAGTAAAACAATAACAAATTTTTCATAAGCTGTGCACAGAGTCTGCTCTTTTAATTTATGATTCACTTTCTTCAGCCACTGCCCTCTCTGGTGGTCTTCCGGGTACAGGACCTTCTCTCCTCCCCAACGAGAAGTGGGTTGGATCCGCAATCGTTTTCCACCCAGTTATGAAGGCTTTGAAGTGCGGATAGTTTTCTTGTGCCATTAGCTGAGGGAAATGGCTTTCAGACAGAACATAGAAACCTGTTTCCCTCAGCATTTTTGCCCTCAATGTCTCATAGGTGGGACAGTCCAAGACCAATGTCAGTCCAATGTTCGGCTGTTTCGTGTACTCCACAGGAAGGAGACAGAGGATCAATATTCTTCCCATACTGGACGAGTTTTGTGCGGAAGCCACCATGTCCAGTTAGTTGTAATCTCAATCAGTTTTATTTGAACTATTAATTGAGCCTTACACACACAGAATATCCGATCCCTTCCCACTCTGGTCATAAGAATTTTACCAGGCTGCCCCCGTAAACGAATTCTAACGGAACTAATCGGTGACAGGGAATATTAATGTTTTTTTGGGTAAGTTTATTTGTGAAAAAATAAGGAGCATTACGGGTTCTACATAGGATTACAGGGTTTGGATGGGAGAGCAATTTGATGGTTTGGTGGAACCCCAAAGTTCGCCTCCATAAGTCCAAATAGGTCTTATTATTGTCATGTAGATTAGATATTTCATAATGAATTAGAAGTTTAGAGCATTTGTCAAGTAATTGTTCATGATTTTATTTTTCGCAGCATCGCTACATCTGTTTTAAAAATAATAGTGTTCAGATACCTCCACACAGTCATGCTGGGTTCGGCACTGGGACGCACAAGTTGCAATACTTTTTAATGGACAGTAAAATGCATCATATTTGCCGGCTAGTACCAGCATACAGTTAGCTAGGGTGCAACCTACAGACAAAATAGGTCCTAAGTACCTTACAATTGATGATTCATTATTTTTTTTATTGATTTGGAGATAAAATGTATTGCTGTATTGGGTTTAACTATTTTGTTTTTCTTTTAGCATAACTATCATTTAATAATCTTTTTCTGTAAACCTCCGTTTAATATTGTTTTTTTCTAATCAAATAAAATTCTTTTAATATTTATTGAGTGAAATCAATTCATTACCAAAGTATATGTTACGAAGTTAACTTTGCATACGTTGAATATTGAAACTAAAATCTGCGTCGTCATAGGAATGGTCTCATTTGATTCAGCGACACGGGTTCGTTTTCAATAGATTTCGCATTCTACTAGGATTCTGTATTTTTACAACTTTCAAGAAGTTCCCATAAGAAGGAAACACTCAAGCACCTATATATTGTTTTGAGATCACATGTGGTCAAGAGGTTAACATAGAAGCCCACAATACTAGAGGTCGTGGGTTGGGGCCCCGCGATAGCCCTAGGATTTTTTAAAGGGAGTAAAATACCCTTGGCTATGCCGTCCTACTATCCGATGTCAGATACTAGTTAAAAACCCCTATCCTAATTATACCTAGATAGGAAAAATTTAGGACTCCCACTGTAGCATCGTACGATTAACTTTAGTGGCATAAAGTGACGTTAACAAAGTATCGTTAAATCATATGAGACGTGTAGCTGCAAAACCAACTGTATCCATATTAAGAAAATGTTTCATGAAAGTAAAAAATCTTTTGCCGATTAGAATAGATATATTTTAATAATATCTGGATATCGTCATTTGATAAGGTTAGGGATTTAGGTTTTGTATCTGGACAAAAGACTTCCTTGGAATACTAATATTCGACCCAAACCTAAAGAACTAAACAGATAGTACGGTACAATATATCCACTTCTATTATCCACTTCAAAGGATCAAAATTACCTCTAACAAATAAACTCACATTATACAAAGTCTTACTAAAACCCTTGTGGACGTACGGGATAGAGTTGTGGGTGTCTGCAAAATCAACCAGGATCCACAGAAAACAATCTTCTCAGTCAAAAGTGTTGCGGTGGATAGTTGTTGATCATTATATGTCAGTAATGATATAATCCAAAAGATCCATATCCTAATTATACCTGGATAGGCAATATTTATGACACTTAGCATCGTTCGATTAGTCTTAGAGGCATGATAAACAAAAACCGTTTATAATTTGAAATATTCAGAGTTGCTTTAATTAGAAAACTTTTAATTTTAGACACCAATTATATATTAAAAACTCTGGATGAAGCCTGACATTGAGAAAAATTCAGGACTTGAATTATTTTAGGCTAAGATTTTTCCAACAGCTCTCCCCAGACTAACAAAGAATAAGCGACTTAAATCAACCCTTAAACGTTTTTTTTTTTCTTCTCTTCTTCCCATTGGCCTCCACCAAGTTTTATTGGTTTCCTCCGGAAGGATATTAAAATGTAAATGTCCTTGACATAAAGGATCTAATTTACAATTCTTTTAGAGGAAGCCATCCTTCGCTTTCTCCTCCACCAGGCCTCCTTGTATAATTACAATAGATTACAACTCCAGTCTCCGTTTCCTACAAACTCTCTCGCAGTATCTTAGCCAATTATGTTTATTTTATGAATAAGTAATCTTTCTATTCTCCAAGGAATCCAAATTTTGTTTTTATGAAACAAAATTGAGCAAACCGTCTCTATGTATTAATTACGTGGAAGAGTTACTTTAATTAACCGAATTTGGATTTAGGTTTAGTTTCATCCGAATATAGCATAAAAAACGCCTTTTTATTTTTTTTTTTTATGTAGACACCATCTACTTGGGCCATCATAGCCTATAGTATAACAATTGTTATATTTTATTATTTCGAATAGTTTGCCGATTGTCTGCACATTGTCCTATAACTGTCTGTTGGTCGATAGCTATTTCTAGGAGGTCCCTGTACGTGTCATATGTCCTGCAGTCCGCTAATGTGTGTTTAACTGTAAGTGGACACCCGCAGGTCTGGCTAGGTTTAATATTTTTGACAATCGAAAAAGTTACCTTCAGAATTCTTGGAAGATGAACAAGTATAACAAGAGCAATGAACAAAATAGGGCATTTTAAACGAATTTGTTGAGTCCGATTTAGTTTTTCATCTTATATTAGGTATTTTATAGGGTGTATAAAAAAAAAATGACTGTAAATATTTTAATGCTATTTATTATTTACCAATATTTAATAATACCTTTACAGCATTCTCTAAGCTTGTTTATTAATATTGCACTTCTTCAAAAAAAGCCTCAGTTTAGTTTTTTATTTCAAAGAAGAAGTGTCCTACGAGATCGCCATCAAACTGCTTTACCGGTTGCTGCAACAAGGCAATTTCGAAAAATTCATCTCCAATCTGTTCCTGATGGATGCTCTATGAATTCTGAACACTAATGAAAACTACTGGAAAGATTGTACGCGAATTTTTCGGGGAGTTTTCCTGCTCAGGTCAATCGAAAAGGAGTTTTCCTGCTCAGGTCAATCGAAAAGGAGTTTTATCCCGACAAGATAATGCTCGTCCACACACTTCCCTTCGAACCAAAGAAAAGTTTACAGAACTAAATGGGGTTGAACTCCTGCCTCATACACCATATAGTCCAGACCTCGCACCATCGGAGTACTACTTGTTTCGATCCATGGCTCAATGTTTGAAGCGAAAAAATTTGATAATTTGGCGGAAGTTGAAAATGCGGCCGAAGAGATCTTTGACAGCCATCGCAAGGAATGGTATCAGCGTGGCATCGAGCAAGTGGCTAGCAGATGGCTAATGACGGTAGATAACAATGGACTATTGAATATCAAAGAAATCAATATATATTATAAAGCAAAGTGTACAATGTGCGTGCCGAAAAGGCTCAAAAACGACTCCACGTGGGATTAAGGAAGTTATGTCAGCGTGTTGCTATATAACACCTGACGGAGAAGAAGGTTTCTGTTTTTCTCTTAAGGGTGTGAAATTGAAGAGAAAAGGACTGAAATTTTAAGCCTCTCGCACCATGTAATTAGCCTACCTGAGAAAGACATACGAGTTTATGAATGAAAAATTTAGTTCGAGCTCCAGGCTACCAGGAAGCGCTAGGGTGCGTTTCACTCGATGTTTATTGTTCATTCATTCCGTTCAATTTGTAAAGGTTATGTATTTGTATAGCTGTTCTTTTTAAATTACTAAAAAATCAAGCGAAAATAATTAGTTTCACCTTTTCTTTCAAAATAAAATAATGATTTTACATATCAATTAGAAAACCGACTGGATACCTTACAAAATTATTTTTCTCATAAGAAGGTTAATTGATTAACGCATTATATTTAATCAATATATAATATATACCTACTTAAGTAAATTTAATGCAATATGAGTGAACATTTTTGAGTAGTACAGTGAGTGAATAAAAACAGACATAAAACAAAAAAGGAGAGCTGAATTGACTGATTATAAATCGAAAATAAAATGTTTGAAGTGTTCTTATTGTATGTAATTATGAAAAATGGTTTTATTACTATGTATGATGAGCATTCCAGTTGACAAAGTGACTAACTCCAATTACAGCATTTTTTCAATAAGATTTTATCACCCCTCATAGTTCAGGATAAAAAGAAATACGATGAAAAAATTGTGCCATCATGATATTTTGGTTTTCACTTTGTAATAGTAGGTGCAGTGTCCGGCCAAATTACGAGGGAGGGGGGATATCTTAAGGGAGATTAAACTGGAAGAAAGGTCTTAAAAAAAAGTTTCTATGAATCTTCGGTAGTTTCTAAACTTCTGGATCTAATAGGATCATCACAGTATTCGGCGCTTAAGTTGTAATCGAAATATAGTTTTTTAACTAATAGGTTTTTCAACCATAATCTAATAACTTATTATCTGCTGACTGCTTGGAATGGGCTTATAGAATTCAGAATCACAGAAACCATCAAAAACGATGCATGAATCGACAAAGTTGCAGCAAAATTAATTGTTCATTCACCATTTTCAACCCCCTTTAAAGTATATAGGGTTCCTTATTTGGGCGGACTCGGCAGATATCGAATCTTAATATTGATACTATGTCAAAAGTTTCAAGAAAGTGCTAATTTTGTTCTATATTTCCTTTAATTTTAAAGTTTTTCTGTTATTAAAACCACCACACAACTACCGGAGCGAAGCCTGTCACAGTCGGACTTGATCCCGAGATAGCAAGTATCTCATCATATATACTTAGAGAGTGCCTTACTGGTCGAACCATCCTGAATCATATGTGTGTTTAGAACTTAATATCTACCTAACAAGACTTTACACAGGCAGGTTCTTCAACTGATTTTTGTATCAGGTGTTACTTGATACAGGGGAATGGAAAAAAAATTGCTTAATATTTTTAGGCTCCCACAGAATCACACATATGAATGAACAACTTCACTCAGTAACTATATCTTAAAATTTATATATCATGTAATACGGATCGCAGGGCTGTATAATTAAGTTTCCACTTTAAGCAGGTCAATCGAAGTCCACATTTAGGAAATTTGACCACGAAAAAAAATAAAACATAAACACATATTTAAAAAAATAGCAGAGTGAATGTTAATCTTGAAAAATATAGAATATATATAATTGGTCTTAAGTATCCATACTGGAATGAGCTTTTAATTCCATCTTAAATAATATTTTTAAAAATACGTTTTTTTTTTCTTTGTAATCACTATAGATTTTACTCTAGACATTGTCTCTAAGGATTCGAAACCATTTTTACTGTATAGAAGAATCAGAACCATCTTTAGGCTTTGATGATCTTAGGGGTGTATGCCTTTAAACAAAAAATAAATAAAATCTTTAGCAAAATAATTAGGAATTATAAAAAGTGTTTTGGTTAAAAAACGTTCATTTTTTTTTTTTTTTTTTTTTTTTTTTTTTTTGTACACGCCAACATTTATAATACCTTTCTTACGTATCAAATTCTCCTAATACGTTTTTCCCTTCTAAATCACTCTATTGCTCTAGTAAATATGGACTAGGACATCCGAACCCTGTTATTATATTTAACGACCAACATAATACTAGAGGACAAATAACACAGCCCCCCCCCCTCCAGATATAACCATATCCGCCTCATACTCTAGCTCGTGAAATATTTCGTGATGACTCCCCCCTTTAGTGCCTGATAATGCCTCGGCTCGGAAATCCCTTTTCAGATAAAAATAATATTGCTTGGAGGACGTGGAATAGGTTTTATCGCTCCGCACTTAAACGGAATGAATCCGAATTAGCTGTTTTATTGTTGCAATATGACGCTGTGAAGGGGGCGAATTAGTTTTCAATGGGATTGCCTTATATTCAATTTTCTTCTCTTTAATATTTTGCATAGCCTATATTTGTCTAAAACACTACTAAACTATTATTTTCAACAGGATATCAAGAAGGGGACCAAATTAGTCTCAACAATACATTTTTTTATTTATAAGACGTTTCGGCTCTTTTGATCCATCTTCAGTTCAGCAAAACAGGCAGACAAATCATTGGAAGTCACACAGGGCAGATACAACTCTCAACCAATGTTCCCCAACCCCAAGACACCCAAAAAACTGTGTGACTTCAAATGATTTGTCTGCCTGTTTTGCTGAACTGAAGATGGCTCAAAAGAGCCGAAACGTCTTATAAATAAAAAAATGTATTATTGAGACTAATTTGGTCCCCTTCTTGATATCCTGTTTACAAAAATATAGTCTCAAGAACTGAATGTCTTATAAGTATTATTTTTAAATTTCTATGTAAGCCCATCACTGCACTACAATCGATAACAGAGTTTCCCAATTTTTTGGTACAGCGGACTCTATTGAAAAAACTAATCCCAACAGTTGTACAGCTCATTTTAAAAAAAATCTCATATGTAACCTGAAACATAAGAAATTAACATAAACGTTTGTACAAATTACCTTTAACGATGTAATAACACATAGGATTCATTTGCTTTCGAATTGTATGAAACGAAAAAGAGAAAATCTAGTGCGACGCAACACACAACTTTCACTTACCAACTTAATTACTTACCAGGTCATTCAAAAAGTCCTGTCGTTTTTTTGGGGGAAATTATAAATAAATAAATATTTTCAAATAATCACCTTTATTCATCAAAATATCCACCGTTACAGTCGGTAACCTTCTCCCAACGAGATGGTAACGCCCAAATTCCTTCCTTAAAAAACTGTTGATTTTTACTGCAAAAATAAGTGGTCAGTTCGTGAATTAGGTTGTCACGGTCTTGAAAACATTTCTGTCTCAGATTGTTGTCGAGATCTCTGAATAGGTGATAATCAGTGGGTGACAGGTCAGGGGAATATGGTGGGTGAGGCAAAACTTCCCAGCCTATTCAAGCGGGAAGTTAACGAAGATGCAGTTGTCAAGCGAACAAGCATATTGGCATCTGAAAGCTTATGAGGAATCCATTTATCCAGTTTTTTCACTTTTCCCAGTTCTTTAAGGCAATTCCAGGCAGTGGCGGCTGAGATATTAAGTTGAGAGGCTATCTCTGAACAACTTTGACGCGGATCCAACACTACTACTCTTCGAACGTCCTCCTTATCAACTACAGTTGGTCGACCCGAGCGTGCCTCGTCTTCTAGTGTCTCGTCGCCTCCACGAAATTTTGAAAACCAAAATTGTGCCTTCCGCTCAGACAGCACTTCCCCAAACACGGAGCATATTTTTCTAGCAGTTTCGGCAGCTTTTGAGCCAAGTTTAAACTCATAGAGCAAAATCGACCGAATTTGAGTTTCAACTGGAATCATTTTAACTAGACAGTTGGATGGTGACTGCATTAAATTAATCCTCCTTAGCCTCCTATTCATAAAGTATAAACATTTGTGTTTACATGGATAAAAGTTGTATTGAACGGAATTAATTAGCAAACACTCTAGAATCAAAATAAACAACGAACAAACGAAAAACGTCAGGACTTTTTGAATGACCTGGTACATTAGAAATTGACGTGTTTTGTTAAATGCCATTTCTAAAAGTAACAAATTTTTTCACATTCATTTAAGTACTTATTTTTGTTTGTATTTGCTCTCTAATGTAAACTAAATTTTTTATTATTAAATAAAAGTTTCTACTTGCGATAATTCGACAATGCAAGCATAATACTCCAAGTTCTCTGATTTTATAATTCTCCATGTAGTTATTAAAAACTATATATAATTACGATGAAACAAAGAATTTCAATTAAATGAACAGAACGTATTTATTAATTATAAACTATCGTCTGTCATTAAAGGCGTACTGTACGCATGCGGGGGCTCTGTTATATGAGTTGACGGAATATTTTTCTTTTTTCCTACTGTATATGTTTACTTGATTCTTTTCATATTTCATATTTAACCATTTCTTATTTTTATGTGAAATGAGGGACAGATAATTTCTCCATGCAAACAAAAACAAAGGTACTTTATAGGAAAACAAAAAAGGCCCCTTCCCTATTTAAGCCCCTTCAGAACTTTTTAATAATGAAAAAGCTTACCTGATACCAAAGAATACTTGATTATCATTAAACATGACGAGTTTAATCGACATCGTTAAAACAATTTTTGAGAAATTTGAAAAAAATTGTGAAATAAAGTGCGCTCTCCGTTTAATCAATTTTGATGAAATTTTCGCTGTAACATGGCGGGCATATACATACAGCAAATACTCAGTTTTATCTAAATCGTTTTTGAAAATATTAAGAAAAAAACGCAAAACGTTAATAAATAAAATACCCTATTCGTTTAACTAATCATGATGAAATTTCCGCCGTCACATACATATACCAAATGCCCAATTTCAGGTTCGTATGGTTTATACTTTTTGAGCTAGTCTGTTCTCACACACACAGACCATCTCGCGGGAAGTAGTTATATAGACTCGGGGGACCCCAAAACGTGTTCCGTTGAAAACTGGAAGCCGAAATTTTTCAGGGTCGCAATACTTTCCCTTACTATATATTTCATATATACACTCCGGGACAAATAAAAGTGTACAGTTGAAACTCGGTTATTTATTTAATTCATGGTAATAAATATTTTCTAAAGATGGGCCTGATAATGAATACAGTTACATAGAAGAAGGCCAAAAAAACTATTTACAACAGAATAAAACGTCAAAATCAAGGAGGGTGTGTGATGGTTTGGGGAGCGATAACCGCCTCTGGTAATTACCGCATTGAAAGGCTTATCGGAAGAGTGAATAGTGAGCAATATTTAACTTCGATCAAAGAAAGGATGTACCCATGGGCAACCCAGATATATCCAGGCGGAAATTTTCATTTCTTGCAAGATAATGTTCCAAGTCAAAAATCGAAGGCAACCCTTCATGAAATGAGGATCACATTGGTGGGGTGGCCCTTTCGCTTCCCAGATCTGAATACAATCGAGAGCTTTTGGAAATGTCTCTCGGATCAATTGTACGCTAAAGGTGAGTTTAATACTGATGATGATCACTGGAGAGGTATCAAAAAAGCAACAGAAGTCGTCACTCGCAAGAATCAAGATCTTTTAAAAAATCCGTGTCTTTCCATGAATAAGCGCTTGTTGAAAGTGCTAGAAAAAAAAAGGTGATGTTATATACTACTAAGTTTTCATTAAAACTTAATTTCATTAATTGTTTCGCTTCCCACACATTTTTTATAAAAATTAAAGTGTACACTTTTATTTGTCCAATTTTATTAAATGGTTTTAATTGTATATGAAAATTTCTAATAAAGAGTTTATTGTAACATATCCATATTTCACTAATTACTTATTCCTTTTGAAACAAAAAGTACCAGTTGTAAATAATAATACAGGAATAAGGGGCATAAGCACAACAGGGTGTACACTTTTATTTGTCCCGGAGTGTAGGTGAGTGAAAGTCGCAGTCGCCCACTGTTTTACAAGGATTTAATAAAATATGTAGGTGAATACATATAAATCCGGTCCATAATAATAAATAATTTGCAGGTAGTCAGTAACCTTATTAACATTTGAAGCTTTTTTCTTTCTTTTTTTAGTTTTAAAGGAGTTGGAATCAATTGAAATTAAATGAGTGGTAATTTAATTGAACGTTCTCTCCTTCCAAGTGGTTGAGCTGAACCGAACCCGCGAGATGAGATAGTCTCGTGATCCGGAGCAATCAAACAGGAATTATAAGAAGCACGCTAGAGTCGATTCTCGCCATCCGGAAAGTTTCAAGGGACTATAAGGAGAGAATCAGAGATCCTCCCGTTGATGACTGGTGTTTACATGCTATTCATTTCTAGACCCTCTGCGTTTCGAACAGAATTCATCACAAGTCCCCTTAGAGCGAAATCGAAATTGCAAAACAGGCGGGGAGAAATGAATTATTTATACATTATGCAAAGGATCGGAAGATTTTTCAATTATACTCTTCCGGTTTCTTAAAACGAAATGAAAAGTACGCGGCTTTTATTCAATGGAATTTTCTCGTATTTCGTGAAATACATTTTTTTTTTTACACTGTTTGTATAACAAAATATCAAAAATTAGCAGGCTTTATGGCCTTTCTGTTCAGTTAATCAGGCCTGTTGAAGTCCTTTTTAAAATCTCCTCCTCACTTTTATGGGCATTTTATCTTTAACCATATCTCTTATATGGAGGTGTATGGAAATATCTTTAATGATAGTAATAGTACACTTAAGGATTGTGGCCGAGAATACTATTATTATTATGCAAATATAAATTATTGGAATATATTGGAATTATTAATATACCAAAATTTCGACAATCAACAGTTTTGATGGCTTTTATGAAAAGACGTATACCTACATGTCAGGCATTGCGAAGTATGGCAACGAGCAGTACTTCTTGTCTGACTTGTGTAAGTTATTCTGGTATGTTAAAGAAGGAGATCTCACATCCAACGCCTTTTTAATCTCCTCCTCACATTAATGATATGTCATCTGTAGCAAGATCTCGTATAAGGAGGTTTATATGTCCTTGTTGATTAGTGTGATAACGTTTCTAAAGAGTCTTTAAGTGTTGTTCAACTGTTGGCACGTCAAAGTCAGTATGTAAGGTTTGATTTGTCCTGTGCCAAGGCGCTTTGGAAATGAGTCGCAATACTTTTTGACATGCATGTTATGAACATATCCTTTTATCCATTCACATAAATTAATGAAACAATTATCTTAGTAATAAATAGAACATTTTTCTCATACATGCTTATAAATTATCTCAGAGTAAAATGCTTTATTACTGGATTCTTTTAACAGAGTTTGTGACACAGTCGAAGTGGGGTCACATAGGGGACTCAGAAATTATTTTTTATATAATTTTTTTTTTTTTTTTTATTAAAAGAATTAATACATTCTGCAACAATCAAGGGCATTAATATTAGAGCTGTAAGGGCACATTCGCTCAATAAATATATTCGAATAAACATTTAAAAAAAGAAGAAAAAAAGTAATAATAATAAATAGAATATAACCCTAGAAATGAGAAAGAAAAAATAAAATAACCATCACAAAAATTAAAGAACACTCATTCCTACCTATTTACAATATATACATTCTGTCTGGGAAACTCCGACTCGTGCTTTGCAGCCCACTTATGGAAGGCAAAGCAAGACTCTGGGAGATCCCAGTGCTTCTCTCCTAGCCGCGTCAATGTAATTATGTAATTAAGAGCCAGATATATAAATCTAGAGTAGATGGCTTACCTGAACTACCATTCTTTATCAAAATAAAAACATCTTCAAAACCGAGTAAAAACGATATTTAATAATTATTTAGACACTGCGGGCGTATTTTTGCTTATTTCCATGAAAATTACCTTCCATGAAATTATTCTATTTTTTTTTACTTTCACTTACCTATATATGAAATATATAGTAAGGAAAGTATTGCGATCGTGAAAAATTTCGACTTCCGGTTTTCAACGGAAATACACGTTTTGGGTTCACTTGAGTCCAAATAACCAAGTGTGTGTGTGTGTGTGTGTGTGTGTGTGTGTGTGTGAACAGACTAGCTCTAAAACTATAACTTGTACGAACCTCAAATTGGGTATTTGGTGTTTGAATATGCCCGCGACGTGGCAGCAAAAATTTCATCAAAATTGGTCAAACGGAGGGGGTACTTTATTTAAACAATTTTGTCTAATTTTTACGTTTTTTTTAATTTACTCAAAAATGGCTTTAATGATTTTGATCAAACTGGGTATTTAATGTATGTATATGCCCGTGATGCGACAGCCGAAATTTCATCAAAATTGGTAAAGCGGAGGGGGTACTTTATTTAATAAACTTGTTCTTATGTTCACGTGTTTTTTTTTATTTACTCAACAACGGCTGTAATGATTTTAATCAGACTGGATATTTGGTGTATGTATATGCTCACGATGTGACAGCTACAATTTCATCAAAATTGGTCAAACCCAGGGGGCTCTCAGTTTCATAATCTTTTTTTCCAATTTTCACCTTTTTCGAATATCTTAAAAACGGCTTTAATGATTTTGATTAAAATCATCATGTTTAATCAAAATCAAGTCTTCTTTAATATCCGGTGAGATTTATCATTATTAAAATCTTCTGAGGGGGCTAAAATGGGGAAGGGGCCTTTTTTGTTTTCCTACAAAGTACTATTGATTTTATGTATATGGAGAAATTTACTGTCTCTCGTTTCGCCTAAAAATAAGATAGAGCAAAATATAAAATATGAAAAAAATCAAGTAAACATAAACATTTTCAACAATTTCATAGAGAATTATAAAATCTGACGACTTGGATTATTATGCTTGCATTGCCGAGTTATCACAAGCAAAACTTTTATTTAATAATAAAAAAAAAATAGTATACTTTAGAGCACAAATAAAAACAAAAATAAGAAACGATTGTGAGAAATGGCAATTAAAAAAACACGTCAATTTCTAATCTAAGTAAGTTGGTAAGAGAAAGTTGTGTGTTGCGCGCACGCACCAGATTTTTTTTTTTTAGTTATCTATTTCGAACTCTGATTAATATAAATCATATACACACATTACCTGCCTTAATTATATCGAGACTATGGCTGCAAAATACACAGTCTAGCCTGAAACTGCTTAAAACTTGAAAAATGGTGTAAAAAATGGAAAATGGAAATCAACCACAACAAATCCTATCAAATTACCTTTTCTCTCAGTCGTAAACTTACGACCTTCCGTTCTACTGTATCCTAAAATAATTCTTCATTTATCCCTGTTGAATAGATCCGTTAATTAGGACTTCACCTGGACAAACGTCTTACTTGGAATCCCCATGCTAGATTGAAACGACAAGAAACCGTTCGACGCTACCGTCTACTGCAACACTTACTAGAAAAACGCTCAAAACTACCAGTCTACTAAAAAAGGCTCCTTTATATGAAGGTAATAAGACCTATTTGGGCTTACAGAATCGAACTTAATTCCTCTCGTATCCAATCATTTCGGACTAAAATCCTTCGAAAAATCCTGAATGGTCCTTATTTTCTAACAAAAAAAATAATCTACAAATCTAATGTTCCATATGTCGCCGATTTATCCCGATCCAGATACCAATCCTTTCATAGAGAACTCCAGACCCTTCAGAAACTAATCGTATCAACCCTCGTTGTCACCTCTATTCCAGACAATCCTCCAAGGCGTCTGAAAAGAAGATAACCTCGAGAACTTAGAAAGCAAATATAGATACTAGTTGAGTTCTATCAATGGATAGTTTCTCTACATGGTAATTCAAGACATTATTTTATTTTACTTTAGCATATTTACTTAATGAATAATATGCAAATACAGTTGTAAATTTCAATAAAATATCTCCATATATATAAGAGGCTTTGTCCTGACTGACAGAATCAACGCAGAGCAAAAACTACTAATGATAGAGACTTGAAGTTCGGAATTTCGATTTTAAACGCGATGTAGGTAACCACTAAGAAAGGAATTTCAAAAATTTAACGCCTAAGGGGCTTAAATGGCGAAATTGTCGTTTAACTCTAACGGAAATCTATTGTTGGGATTTTAAACCATATGTTTTTTATTTGAATATCGATTTAACGTTACAATAGTATTAAAATAGACATAACATAAAATATGGCTACTAATTATTTAAATATTAGTGGTAATCAAATTATGCACATTGTGATTCCCATTATTGGGGATGGTGCGTGTTTATTTCGATCTCTTCTCCATATATTTAAGAGGCTCTGTCCTGACTAACAGAGTCAACGCAAAGCAAAAACTACTTATGATAGAAACTTGAAGTTCGAAGTTAGATTTTAAAAGCGATGTAGGTAACCACTAAGAAAGGAATATCAAAAATGTAATTAAATGGCGAAATTGTCGTTTAACTCTGACGGACATCTATTTTCGAACTTCGAGAAAATATACCTAATTAGTACTGATTTTAAAGAATTTGATACGACGAGTCTTACTCGAAAGGCCCTATTAGGCGTCGAAAACCATGTTTTACAGCCGAAAAATGAAGCGTTCACGACGAGTAAGTAATTTTTTGTTTCGGCGGTTTTAGTGAACTCCCTCCATTGCGCGTCTCGCTCTCTTCTACCGAGCCGGAAGCTTCTCCCTCCAACATTCCACCTACAGGAAGCTGAGATTCTACCAAGATAGTGGTCAAAGAATTGATTTTAATGGCTCGCGGGCGAAGCCGCTACGAGGAATGCTAGTATTAAATAAATTTAAAAACTTACAGTGGAAAATAAGTGAGGTTTTCCAGGTATAATTTTTAAAAAATATACAAGATGAGACGGGTTGTTGATCTGCTTGCTTAGTGCGGACTAATTGCTGTGCACACATATCCAAGCTAACAGGCCATCAGGGGATGGTAATGTTAATCAATTTGGCGCAAAGAGGGAGCGAGGGGGAAAGAAGTGACGAAGCTAGCCCTTAGGACAACTTACCCCAAAGCAAACATCCCCCGGCTAATGGAAGGGTAGTGCCGGGCTTCGTCCCATCCTACTTCCTCCAGCTCTTATATCGTAGTGCTCTGTGTACTCCCAGTATACCATGATACAAAATAGTAGTATTAATACGATACTAATGTATAATTATACTAGATACACCTGACAACGCGTGTTTGTGTCTCAGTAGCTATAATGCTTTACATTAATTATATTCTATTCTTTTTAATACAGTCAAATCGAAATTCACTGCTAAAGATGAAAAAAATTCAGCTAATCTAAAAACCTATGGGATTCAAAACAAAACCTTACGTCAAATTTAAAAGTTTTAAAAAAGAATTTAGGAGAGTTAAAGTTTTTATTTTATACATCTTATTTTTGACTGAAGCAAGTTTTAATGATTCATTTACTAAGCGGCAATAAAGAATATACCCAGAGATTGGCTGCAATTATGCTATTATAATCCATATTATAACACCTGTCCATACAGGTGTTCGCACCTGGTATCAAAGAACCACTGAGCGAAATTTGGTGAATTTAGGACAAACGGTATGGATTTCTATAAAGAGCAAACAAACAAACAAATAGAATTTCGTCTTTATTTATATAGATTGTATAACTATTTGGGTCATTCTCCCAATTCATACGGATTCGTGTCCCGGGTTGATTTTGGCGTCAGCATTCCATTGCGTGCACTATTCTGAATAAAATTGAGTACTAGATACTCTTACCTCACTTTTCATTCATTTGCAGGTTCAATGCGAACTTTTTTTTATACTTAAATTCAAATTCAAAAGGTCAAAACCTAATTCCCTCATGTGTCCCTTGACTCGAGTTGATGATTTTGCCAGACGATAAAATAGTTAATTTTGATGATATGACTTTCTTTCTTTTTCTTTTTCTATCAGATTGATAGAATAGACAATAAGCCGCATGTCAAGGTAAAAAATATATGGCCCCTAACCCGAGTGTCCATTAGGTCTGATCAAATTCCCTCACTTTTTTTAAAAAAGGGCGCCAACGCTCTTCAGAGCATGTTAGAAACATTTCATAGGATTGGCAACATTGTCTAAAATTGCCGCCATTTGTAGGGAAACCTACCCCACAGAAGCCCTGTTGTGAATAATTTGTGTTGACATTTAATAAGATATACTTGGCTCTCGTCATTCAAACGCCTAATTCCATCACCTCTTGATATTTCAACAAAGGTAAGAAAGATTTCGTATTTCTAATCCAATATTGTGTAAGACTTGAAAGGGACTTTAGAATTCTCATAAAATATTGTTGTTGTTCATTGCATGAAATGTGTTACCTTTGGTTAACTTCTAGAATCTAATTCCCTCATACCAAATTCCCTCATTTCACAAATAGTGATGGAATTAGTAAGTACGTGATTTAGGCAAAGTTTTGAAAATTTTAAATTGTTTGTTTTCATCAATTAGTTTTGTTCATCTATTTTTTTTGTTAATCATGCAACCTTAAGTAATACTAATATAGTAATAATACCAATATATATTAGTGTGAGATAACAGTTCGATTAAAGACTTACTAAGAATGAAAAAAAAAAATCTAATTGGTTATTTTAAATACGTATATTTGAAAAAAATATCAAAACTAAAATATCGATATCATAAACATCGTAATTTTAGAATATCGATAAAAAATATAGGTTTCTGTGAACCAAAATATCGATAATTCTGATATATCGAGAATCGATACCCATCACTAATAAAAATTAAGTTGAAAGTTTTTTCAATATAGATGGCCGAACTAAAGCACAGCAAATTCAAATCTTTGAAATTATACTTATTATTCTGCCTGTGAACTATGTCAAATGTTCAAACTTTCGAAATCCCGGTCTCTCTGAAATTTTCTGAAACGTGAGTTTATATTAAATCTAAATGACCAATTTTCACTTGAGCCAAAAGACATATTAATGACATTGCCCGCTCCAATAATAAAAATTCAGAACAGAAAACTACTCCGTGTCTTTCCATTCGATATAGAAGCGCAAGGAATAAAGATATGAAGGAATATCGAAGGAACAATTTTACATAAATTTTATGCAGCATCTGTTCTAGTGTTCGTCTTCGTTTATTGAGTTTATAGTAAGAGAATATTGTACCACACCTAATGTCCAATGTGATTTGTTTGTAAATACTTAATGTGATAGTCATAATGTGAGAATAAAATTTATACAAGTTGAATTTTGATCATTATCTAATTCCCTCACTCGTTACCTGATTCCCTCACTTCCATGATTTCAATCATCATCGTGTATCTCTTGAATGACGAACTTCTATGAAAGGATTCTTTGCGAGAATCATCAGGAGACAATGTTGAAGAGATTCACGGAAAAAATAAAAATAATTTAAAAATGTACTTTTTTTTTCATAGAAATATAAACTCCAAATTCGTATCAAATGGGAGAATTACCCATTTACATGTGTAATCGTTTAATCAAGCCTGAGATACATTTTTTGCTTTTCTTGCAAAGCACTTGCCTTTCAACTTGGAGGCACTTGCCTCCAGTTTTCATTGTCAACAGTTCGCATTACTAGCATTCCCCGTCGCGGCTTTGCCCGCGAGCTTTTAAAATCAATTCTGTGATCATTATCTTAGTATTGATTTTATATAATATGTTGAATGATGTTAAGGAGATTTAGTAGAATCGGAGCTTCCGGTAGGTGGAATGTTGGAAGGGGAAGCTGCCGGCTCGGTAGAAGAGAGGGGGACGCGCAATGGAGAGAGTTCACTAAAACCGACGAAAAAAAAAATTGCTTACTCGTCGTGAACGCTTTTTCGGCTTTAAAACGTGGTTTTCGACGCCCCATAAGGGCTTTCGAGTTAAACTCGTCGTATCAAGATTGAAATGAGTCCAAATTAGATATTTTTTCTCGAAGTGCAAAAATAGGTGTCCGTTAGAGTTAAACAAAAATTTCGCCATTTAAACCCCTTGGGGGTTACATTTTTGAAATTCCTATCTTAGTGGTTACCTATATCGCATTTAAAATCTAAATTCGGAACTTCAAGTTTCTATCATTAGTAGTTTTTGCTCTGCAGTGATTCTGTCAATCAGGACAAAGCCAATATATATAGAGACTAGCATTCCCCGTCGCGGCTTTGCCCGCGAGCTTTTAAAGTCAATTCTGTGATCATTGTCTTGGTATTGATTTAATATAATATGTTAACTTATGTTAAGGAGATTTAGTAGAATCGGAGCTTCCGGTAGGTGAAATGTTGGCGGGGGAAGCTGTCTGCTCGGTAGAAGAGGAGGAGACGCGCAATGGAGAGAGTTCACTAAAACCGCCGAAACAAAAAATTGTTTACTCGTCGTGAACGCTTTTTCGTCTTTAAAACGTGGTTTTCGACGCCCCATAAGGGCCTTCGAGTTAACCTCGTCGTATCAAGATCTTTGAAATGAGTCCAAATTAGATATTTTTTCTAGAAGTGCAAAAATATGTGTCCGTTAGAGTTAAACAAAAATTTCGCCATTTAAAACCTTAAGGGGTTACATTTTTGAAATTCCTTTCTTAGTGGTTACCTACATCTCGTTTAAATCTAAATTCCGAACTTCAGGTTTCTATCATTAGTGGTTTTTGCTCTGCGTTGAGTCAGGACAAAGCCTCTTATATATATAGAGATTACTAATAATATAATAACAAAAACATATATTAATAATAATATAACAATAAGATTTAACATTATAATCAACATATGACTACCCAAACGAAACACCATGCTCGTGCTCCGAATAAGAGAAAGCACCCCTTCCTATTCATCATATCTATAGCAGGACCACTCTCTCTCTCTCTCTCTCTCTCTACAGGAAGACCTCTCTCTACCGACTCGAATTAAATTCCCATTAGCCACTCCATTATCATCTTCCAGTTCATATCCATTTGTTCCAACTTCCCCAGCCGACATTTGTTCCTTTTCCCTCTGTCAATATTCCTTATTAAAGGGATCGTATATATTATTATACCTACAGATTGGATATTAGACTGTGATTCATGGAGTGCAGAGAAATCCAGGAGATGTATTATGGATAAGTATGTACGAGTATATGAACATGTCAGTAATTGATTAAACATCTTAAGAAAACATAGAGTTTGAGTGGAAACTGCATTGCCTGAGGATCCGAGACACATCGCGTTCCAGTGTAGGTAGTGATGTAAAACTATCGACAGTTTCGATGGTATCGAGCATAAAACTATCGATATTAAATGATAATCAACGGATGGGGGGGGGAGGGTAGAATAGTTGATTTTTTTTATTTGGAACGATAAGAGCTATAATGCCTTTTTTAATTGTACTTCTTTCTTTTGTTTTAATTAGGGAATAAGATAAACATTTCTATCAATGTAGGATGAGTTCCATTATAGCCAGAGGTAATTTTTGTTCACATAACGTTCGATATACAAATCAAAACTATCAAATAGTCAAGGACAATGGACTTAGAGGAAGGTAATACCAACTCTTTTTAGTTAACCACGCATCCGAAATCCTTATTTCTCGACGAAGTTGATTTTTAAGGTACTAGACGCGACAACATTCAGAACGCGATCTTCGAGTGTGTGGACTATCCTATAGAGCTATACTATGTAGATAAGCACGTTTAGTTAGAAAACTGAATAAAATTACTCGAAAACTGAATAAAATTACTCGAAACTGAATAAAATTACTACTATTTTATTCCACATATCAATGAATTTTACTCGTATAGCACGTAGGTACATAAGGCAAATGCTATTACCAATTTTCCCTTAAAAAAACAGTTTTCGATGATACCATCTAAGATTTTGATAAAACTAGGAATTTGATGTATGTACATGCCCGCGATGTGACAGATTATATTATAAAACTATAATTATAAAATTATAGACTTATAGGGACATGCATACATATTGTAACGTTTAATCGATAAGCAAATAAAAAAAATCTGTTGCGTGCGTGAAACACACAACTTTCACTTACCAACTTACTTAGATTAGAAATTAATGCGTTTTGTTAATTGCCACTTCTCAAATGAACAGAACCGCTTTAATTATGAACAATGGTCTGTCAACAAAGGCGTATTCCGCATGCGTGGGCTCAACGAGTTTTATGAGTTGACTGAATATTTTTCTTTTTTTCTCCTTTTTATGTTTTCTTTATTTTTATCATATACCGAGAGATAGTTAATTTCTCCATATAAACAAAAACAAAGATACTTTATAGGAAACAAACAAACAAAAAAGGCCCCGACACCCGTTTTTGAGATCATCGAAAAAAAGGTAAAAATTGGAGAAAAAAAATTATGAAATAATGTGCCCGCTCCGTTTGACCAATTTTGATTAAATGTTGGCTATCGCATCTTTGGCATATACATACATCAAATACCCAGTTTGATCAAAATCGTTACAGCCTTTTTTGACTAAATAAAATAAAAACGTGAAAATGATACAAAATTTATTAAGTAAAGTCCCCCAACCGGTTGATCAATTTTGATGTAATGTTGGCTATCGCATCTTTGGCATATACATACATCAAATACTCAGTTTAATCAAAATCGTTAGAGCCGTTTTGAGAAAATCCAAAAAAATCTAAATATTAGACAAAATTCTTTAAATAAAGTACCCCCTCCGTTTGACCAATTTTGATGAACTTTTTGCTGTCTCATCGCGGTCATATACATTCAATAAATACCTAATTTCAAATCTGTGCGGTTTATAGTTTTTGTACTAGTCTGTCCACACCCACACACACCATCAGACCATTTCGCGGGAGTAGGTTATTTGGACTCAGGGGACCCCAAAACGTGTATATCCGTTGAAAACCGGAAGTCGAAATTTTTCACGATCGTAATACTTCCACTTACTATATATTTCATATATAGGTAAGTGAAAGTACATACATATGGCGTAAACTCCCAGACCGTTTGTTGGCTTAAAATAAGCAGTTGGAACGAACTCTTTGGGTCTAGATCTGTCCATGGCCTAGTCCACGAAGGCGCAGAACTGTCCACATTGTTCTGGAACATTCCAGGCCTGACCATTTACGATTATATATAAGGAGCGAGTGACTGAACGAGTTAGTCTAAGACAAGTCTGTCGTCTTTACGGTGTAGTCAAGTCATATGATTGTGTTTTATAATGTTATGATTTTTGTAACCTGCTCAAGTATTTTAGTTTTATAAATTGGTTGGCATTGACTGCTGTATATTTTGTTGAATAAATATTTGTTACCCACATAAGTCTGTTTCTATTAGGAACAGTCCTATATGGGTCCGAAACATGGACTATTAAACAATGAGATGCCAAGAAACTATTGGCTCTGGAAATGGACTTCCTAAGAAGAAGTTGCGTTTCATTTTCAAGACTTCAGCACATCCCAAATAGTGCCGTTAGAAATAATGTAAGACAAGAAACTAATATCTTATATGATATTGAAACAAGGAGGCTTCAATGGTTCGGGCACTTAATGAGAATGGAAGAAAACAGATGGCCAAAAAAAGTCTTCCAGTATAACCCGGAATATAGAAGGAAGAGAGGTCGACCAAGGAAGATGTGGATCGAGGATGTGCATGAAATGAAGTGCATGAATGAATGAGTGATGTGCATGAATGAATGAAAGGCTGCGAGAGGCCTGCGGGATGGTAATTGGAATAATAGGAAAGAATGGCGAGAGAAGGTTCTGGGGATCGGAATACAATAATTAATTGTAAAAATCCGAAATAATAATAATAATAATACCCACATAAGTGTTACAATATACAAGCATAAAATGTGTGATGTTGAGGAGTGGCGTTTACATGTTATCGAAACACGTCGATTCCTCATCTAAGTAAGTTCGTAAGTGAAAGTTGTGTGTTGCGCGCATCGCACAAGATTTTTAAGTTTTTACAAAAGACAGTTTAATACTAGTGTAGTTGGTTGAGGTTTGATCCAACTTAACGCGTTGCCATATTAAAGATATAATCCAAAGAAGATCATTTGATGACTGGACAGAATACATGTTCCAAGTTGTAGTGGTGATGTAGTGAGGGACGAGATCTAGCGGTAATAGGAGCCAATTATCCCCTGTTTAGGAAGGGCTGAGGCCCCGCCGCAATTGCATTATATATAAGTTAATTCCTTCAGGGCCCGGGGGCAGCGCTGCTTTCTTTATTTAAACAGCCTCCTAGATTAAGGCAACTTGCTACAACTGCACATCCTCTCCTATCAATTATTAACATCCGGAATGAAAGAATTAAATATTGCTCAGCTTCCTTTCCGCAAGTTTTCCTTCCGGTTGTTATTGTTTCCTTATCTCTGCTAATGCCGATTACACCCACCCCCCCCCCCCATCCTACTTAGGGATCGCCATCTAATATTTATATTCCAACTTCTTCTTACTTTTCCTTCGCTTAAATATAACATTTCTTCATCGAAACTTGGGTCTCAAGGTTCATTGGAATATAAAATCCCATTATTTAGAAAAGGGATTCACAATTTTACTATTTTTACGGTACCTTAAAAAAAAAAAAAAAAAAAGAAACATATCAGCAGAATTTTCGTTTGCTTGTCAGTTGGAAATATTTAAGCCCCGCCAAGTTTCAGAATCCGGGTCTAAATAGCAATTTTTGTTTGTTTTATTAACGTCACTTTATGCCACTAAGACTAATCGGTCGATGCTACAGCGGGAGCCCTAATTTTGCCTATCCATAGTACAGGCTCGGAACCTCCATTTTACGTCATATCCGAGGGACGGCATAGCCTAGGATTTTATACTGCCACCATGGGACGCGAACCCGATTCATTTAGTATTGTAGGCTGCAATTCTAACCACTACACCACAGGTGACCCCAAAATAGCAAATTTTATTTAATCATGTTGTACCGTGAAAAGAAAACACAAGACGTGTGATTTAAAATAGTTCCAGATTAAATTTGAATTATCCTTTTTATAAGGAATAGGCTAAAATTTCATAGACTGCTATCATAGAAAATTCCTTGCAGGCTACTTTTTAAAAAACGAAAATGACATTTTTTATTTTCTTTTTGCCAATAAACAGGAAAGGAACAACATTAAAACCACTGTTTTCTTTGTTGCGAGTGTAGGCAACGTCTAGTGTCTTTATGAAAAATTTCAAAGCAATATCTCTAAAAATAAGGAAGCGAGAGAAACAAGAATTTCCATTAAAATTTTTAAGTCAAAAAGTGACCAAAAATAATTGATTGCGATTGTAGATTTATCTTTTATTTTTAGAATAGGCTGATAGATGATCAAATTCTGCTCATTATAGAATTTTTTCCGAAAAGATTGGACGAAGTTTAAATCAGTGGCAACGTCGCACAGACGGAAAACGACAGAGTTATCTAGAGCGTCTCGTGTTAGAAAGAGACAGAACTCCCCAGGCAAAACTCATACTGCCATCTCGACAACGAACGACCTATAGTATAGGTTTGTGATTGTTCGAGTTTCTTCTACGCTTGTCGAGAACATTCCAGATAGTTCTATTTCAGACTAAATATAACGAGCAGTGGACTGAAGAGTTAGTCTTGCTCTGAAGATCGATCAAATGGTTACGTTTTGTGTTAAAACATATGTGGGCAACAACAGTCCCGCTGTAAGATTTGACCCAACCCGCGAAACATTTTGAAAAACCCCTATCAAAGAAATAAAATATTACACTACTTACTCAAACTCACTCCAAAGGAGGAAGATTAAGATTCATAAGGGCACCATAACTTGTGTGCAGCGGTATAGCTTTATTTGAGTAACAACAATTTACGTATGTTCAAAAAATGTATACCAATTCCGTTTAGCCCAGAATATGTCAAAGTTTGCCCAATTTTTCAACACATTGAAAATTAGACCCTTCTGCAACACATTCATCGGGGTAGAACAATCTTGAAGTGACTCCTGCCAGACAAAAAGTCGACAGAGTAAGGCTGGTACACAATTTATTTTGATTAAAATTTCAAATTTAAATCAATTTTGTGTTTTAAATACATGCTTTAAATCCGTAAACTGGTACTTTTTGGTCCTAGGCCTCAAAAATCTTTTAGTTGCGCTAACATCACTTACTACTACTGTGTTTTTGTATAAGTATAATGCTTGAAGTGCAGAATACCATGCAAATACCAGAACATGTTTTAAAAGGAGTGAAAGAAATTTTGAACGAACTACTTCAAGCTAAATACTGTACTATAAATATTGATATTAGAATATAAGTATTATTCTTCTAGGTATCTTTACGTTATTAATGAAATGTAAACAAGTGTTTTTATGTACTCAAGTATGAGCAGTCTGATTAAAAGTATTATTCATAACACGTACCAAAAGTGGGTTTGAGGTGCTTGGTCTAATTTCCGCGCTCGACTACGCCTCGCACAATAACAACGCCTCGCGCACCTAAAACAACAACTTTTGGTACTAGCAATAAAAATTACTATTTTGGGCACTTTTCCCTAGTGGTGGACTTGACAATCCTTCACCATTACCACAATAAGCGCTTTTCCTCCCACCCCAAGCAATTTTTGCCATTGTTTGCTCTGCCGTTTAAATATCCGCTCTCTATTTGTCTCTATTTGTCCACATGTTGGACCTTAATAACGCTGGCTTCAATTAAACCTGAGTAATCAAGCGACAATGCAATTAGCTGTATTTTCACAGACATTTGTTTATATTTTTTATATTTTGACATAATTATTGGTAATTAGATATTTTTTTCCTGTAATAGGCCGTGTCAATTACTGATCGAATTTAATATCACCAACTAGATCAAGGGATGAAGAACATCACAAGAGCGATTTGTCCTGTGCATCTGAAGGGTTAACATCCTGTAATACTTCTGTGGGTTAACGATTTTCATTCAAAGAAAAATAACGGTTTTCTATGCCACTCAAATTATACACAAATAATTACATATAATTAGGTTACAAAAATTATCACTTCGTAACACAGAAATAACCATATGACTTGACCTTCAGCACAAAGACTAACTTTCTAGTCCAGCGCTTCCGTATATTTAGTCCTAAGTAAATTAGACATGTTTTTTTTTTTTGGACATGGGTTTATCAAACGATTGATTCAATTATGAGGTGAGGTGCTTAAGCGATATCTCAATTAAATCACCTCCTTCACAAACTTTGTCCCAGAAACGATACTTAAAAATTATTTTAAGAAAATAAAAAACGTGGATTTATATTTCATTTTATTTTATTATTTTAGTAAAGATCTAATAAAAATAATATTGGTAATGTAATGTTCAAAACCTCATGAAATATCCCAAGAAGGTTTTTTAAAATATATCTAACACATTCTTGCTCTTTATATATATATATATATATATATATATATATATATATATATATATATATATATATGTTTTTTTTCTTTCTAAAAATCACAAAATAGTCCTAATTTAAAAATCTTTTTGTCTTGTTTTTTATTTGCCGAAAATCCCAATTATGTGATTCGATCTCTCAAAAGGATTTAAAAAAAATAAAAAATAAGTACATATAAGATAATTAACGGCGTTGATAACCAATAGGTTTTACGCCCCCTAATCCAAATAACCAACCAACATCATGAAATAAAAGAGATATTTGAAGATAGATTTATATTACTTTTCAGTGTCCGGGCTTTGTCGAGTATCTCCTTACAACGATTATTTGAATGGTCTATGAAAGCCGACAGAACAGTTGGGTTTGTCAGGTATCTCTTGAAGTGGATGTCTCGGAATGATAGGTGTTGGGGAGAGCGATACCATAAAATAGTAAAATTAACAAGTATAGATCTCTGACCTCGTTTCAAAATTGCCGGTTATTTTGAGCATCTAATAAGAATTAATTTCCAGTGAAAAGAATAGGTTTCACATTATGTGGAGAAAATAGAAAAAAATAACAAACTAAAGGAATTGAAAGGAGAGAATTACAAAATTAAAATGTTTCATTCACAAAAAAGGTAATTAAAAAAATCTGGTGCGTGCGCGCAACACACAACTTTCACTTACCAACTTACTTAGATTAGAAATTAATGCGTTGTTGTGGTCCCCTCCACGAGACCAATTTTGAGGAAATGTTGGCTATCGCATCTTTGGCATATACATACATCGAATATCCAGTTTGATCAAAATCGTTCAAGCCGTTTTTGAGTAAATAAAAAAAACACGTGAAAATTATACAAAATTTATTAAGTAAAGACCCCCCTCCGGTTAATCAATGTTGATGAAATGTTGACTATCACATCTTTGGCATATAAATACATCAAATACCCAGTTTGATCAAAAAAGTTAAAGCCGTTTTTGAATTAAAAAAAAAAAAAAAGATACAAAATTTATTAAGTAAAGTCCCCCCTCCGGTTAATCAATTTTGATGAAATTTTTACAGTCATATCTCAGGCATATAAATAGATCAAATACTCAGATTAATCAAAATCTTTAGAGCCGTTTTTGAGAAAATCGAAAAAAACTTAAAAAGTTATTAAATAAAGTACCCCCTACCTTTGAGCAATTCTGATGAAATTTTTGCTGTCACATCGCGGGCGTATACCTATACTAAATACCCAATTTCAGGTTCCCACGGTTTATAGTTTTTGAGCTAGTCTGTTCACACACACACACACAGACCATTTCGCGGGACTTAGTTATTTCGACTCAGGGGGTCCCAAAACGTGTATTTCCGTTGAAAACCGGAAGTCGAAATTTTTCACGATCGCAATACTTCCACTTACTATATATTTCATATATAGGTAAGTGAAAGTAAAAAATAACTGAAAATAAATTACTTCTGTTAAAAATTAAAATATAAACAATTCAAAGTTAATAATGGAAAAAAATGTAAATTAAACAATAGAAAGAAAACAATTTCTAACTCTAATAAAATAAATAAAATACATGATTTGTTTTTTTCTTTAACTATTGATAATTCAAAAGAAAAAGAAAAATATTGAAAGTTTACTGCAGTTATAAGTAATGCAGGTAGCTGGAGTTTTTTTTTTTAAGTCAACAAATAATCAAGAGCCGTAACTGTTACCTGTTACCAGTTCCATACGGAGCAGTTTCAGTCACTGTGCACTGAACAAAGAATGTAACCGTTCCTGAAAAATAACTGTTTCCATCACCGTGACTAGGTTTAGTTTCAATGGTGGGGGGTGATGAACTATTGGCGCACAATCGGCGATTGTGATGTCGATGTGGAAGATCGATAATTGACTATCGATCTGTCGATCTTTCGGTGCCACTACGAGAGAGCTCCTTGTCTTGCAAAATTCAAAAGACAACTGCCTAATACGGCGCGGGAACACGAAACTGAAGATAGTTAATCCCCAATCCGTAAACAAACACTGAGAACTCCAGGCTACCTAATTCTAAAGTTGTAAATATATTACATCTAAATTATTATTTAACAAAACATTTAATTCTCTCGTTTCAATAAAATCATAACTTATTAAATTAATTTACAATAAAACAAACTCCTCTATGCTCAGATAAAATAAAGGGATACCTCATAAGAAAAAACGAAATAAAATTTTGTTAAAGAGAACGGCTTTAACAATAGGATTACAAAAATACTATGAAATGAAAATCGATTTTTTTGGACGGATTCCTCAAAAAAAAGATTCAATTGTCCTATTATTAAGAACAGTAGTAGATATGACAGCTAAAGCTGAAGTGGCTAAACAGCTAATAATAACAATATTTTTATATTTTTTTAAAATATTTTATATTATATTTTTTAATGCGTAAGTATGGTTGATATTTTCTAGAAGTGATTCGAATAATAGGTTCAGAGCTTTGACTTGTTTTCTTTTCTTTTTTCTTTCATCTTTTTGTTTTTTCTCTTTTTGATTTATTATATAACCGCTAAGTTGTTCACATTACATCCTGTAATTAGGCATATGCCTTTTGCTGGTATTATGTAAAATAAAAATAAAAACTAAATTATTTAAGTTAATCTAATCTTTGTTCTCGGGTAACCTCCTTTTTTTTTTTAAATTAATTTAAATATTTTATTTTTGAAGAGAAAAGATTGGGCTCCACCAGGAATCGAACCCGGGTCTCCCGCGTTTCATGCGCGGATGCTAACCATTGCACCACAGGGCTCACCTCAAGCGGAGCCAATCCTTCCTCTTCACTGATACCTACTTCGGGGGTGTAGGTAACATAGGAGCCCAAACTTTTCTCTTCAAAAATAAAATATTTAAATTATTAAAGCTTTTATAATAAGATAAGATTTTTTATCTTACCTTACTTTATATGATTTTGCTAATAAGATTTTTTAAGCTTTTTTATGTATTTATTTAGAGTACTTTGATGCAAAATAGATGGATGAAAGAGGACGCTGACAGATTTAATCCTTAAGGATTGAACGCAAAGGGTTATTGATGATCCTGATCGAGTGAGAAGGATACAGCTCGGCTAAATTCCAAGAAAGACAGAGGAAGAAGGATACGGAGGAGGCGAGGACAGAGGAAGTTGACAAAGAGGTAGGGGCGGGACCTCCATCTGTCCAAGTTCCTACCTCGCGTCTTTATTCCGGGACATTACTCCACTTCTTATGTATGTCCCCACTTCTTCAGTGTCTTCTATCAAAGTCTCCTTAGTTTCGTAGCTGGTTTTGGTTGACTGTTCTCAAGAAGATTTCACTGCAGATTTAGTAGATTTAAAATGAAAATAATTATCTGTCGAATAAATCAGGAGTATTCGGAGAAACAAAATTCAGGGGGGGGGAGGATAGGTCGATAAAAAAATGTATAAAACTTATATCAGGACGCTTACAACAATTTTTCACTAATAAATTATTTTGTTTCTTAATATTTTTTTTTTTACCCTAAAACCCTTTTGATGCATTTTACTTTTATTTAATGGTCTACACTTCGGGTTTTACGCCCATACTCATCACTATGCTATTTTTTATCTCTTGATTTTCAATTAATGTTAAAAAATGCTTTACGTCTGTTTGTATTAATAAAAATCTGGTGCGTGCGCGCAACACACAACTTTCACTTACCCAACTTACTTAGATTAGAAATTAATGCGTTTTGTTAATTACCACTTCTCAAATGAACAGAACGGCTTTAATTATGAACAATGGTCTGTCATTAAAGGCGTACTCCACACGCGTGGGCTCGACGAGTTTTATGAGTTGACAGAATATTTTTATTTTTTTCTCCTCTTTATGTTTTCTTTATTTTTATCATATCTCATGTTTAGCCATTTCTTATTTTTAGAGCTAGAGTTCTTCATATAAACAAAAACTAAGGTACTTTATCGGAAACAAACAAACAAAAAAGGCCCCTCCCCCCGGGTGGTCTCCCCTCCGTTTGACCAATTTTAATGAAATATTGGCTATCACATCTTTGGCATATACAAACGTTTTTGAGTAAATAAAAAAAGACACGTGAAAATGATACAAAATTTATTAATTAAAGGCCCCCCTCCGGTCGATCAATTTTGATGAAATTTTTACAGTCATATCTCGAGCATATAAATAAATCAAATACTCAGTTTAATCAAAATCGTTAGAGCCGTTTTTGAGAAAATCGAAAAAAAAACTTAAAAAGTCATTAAATAAAGTACCCCCTCCCTTTGATCAATTTTGATGAAATGTTTGCTGTCACATCGCGGGCATATACATACACTAAAAAATACCCAATTTCAGGTTCTCACGGTTTATAGTTTTTGAGCTAGTCTTTTCACACACACAGACACACACACACACAAACCATTTCGCGGGACTTGGTTAATTGGACTCAGGGGACCCCAAAACACGTATTTCCGTTGAAAACCGGAAGTCGAAATTTTTCACGATCGCAATACTTCCACTTACTATATATTTCATATATAGGTAAGTGAAAGTAAAAATAGCAAATAAAAATCCTTAACTGCTCCGATTGAGTCTTTTTCATTTTAGGCAACCTGTTACTAAGTTATGATAACGGTCATTTAAATAATAAAAAAGGTTACATCATTGTTGAAAAACACATGATTTATTTACTATCTAACTTATTAACAAGAAATATTGGAAAAAAAGGTTATTGTTCTGGAGGCCAATAGGCTTTCATTGCCTCGAAAATTTCTATGAATAAATAATTCGTTACGACGCCACCGTACATACTCACACAAGCAGGAGTCAAGCATGCTTCTTTGAGTTCGAACCATGTACCTTTATATACACTTCTGGATTGGTTACATCCCTGCCTTCGGCATCTCCAAATCGGAACGCGTTTCTTACTGTAAATAACTTTCATGTAGTGTCTTTCTCTGCATTTCATTTTTCCATATAGAATACCAACTCTTTGTAAAAATTTTATAGCTATGTTATTTGACTTCCAAAACTGAATATAATTCTAACAGATTCACTTTTAAAATGCAGAGCACAGATTAACTTTATACACCAACTCACACTGCGATAATAACCTTTAAAGGATTTCAAATATGAAATCATATGATTTTATCTGATATAGATAAATCACTGTTTAAATTCATAAAATAACCGTTATCATAATTTAGTAACAGGTTGCCTAAAATAAAAAGAGCGATTGACAGCAGAGTTAGTCTTGTTCTGAAGCTAAAGTGATATGGTTATTTTTGTGTTTCTGTGCAGTTAAAAAGTGATACTTTTTGTAACCTGTTTAATCATTTGTGTTTTAATAGTTTGTGTGTCATTGTAAATTATTATTTTCTCTTAATAAAAATTATTTCAACCCACTAGTTCTATTACAGTATTGTTACTTCCACTTACTTATATATGAAATATATAGTAAGTGGAAGTATTGCGATCGTGAAAAATTTCGACTTCCGGTCTTCAACGGAAATACACGTTTTGGGACCCCCTGAGTCGAAATCACCAAGTCCCGCGAAATGGTCTGTGTGTGTGTGTGTGTGAACAGACTAGCTCAAAAACTATAAACCGTGGGAACCTGAAATTAGGTATTTAGTGTAGGTACATGCCCGCAATGTGACAGCAAAAACTTCATCAAAATTTCTCAAAGGGAGGGGCTACTTTATTTTATAACTTTTTAGGTTTTTTTTCGATTTTCTCAAAAACGGCTCTAACGATTTTGATTAAACTGAGTATTTGATCTATTTATATACCCGTGATATGGCTGTAAACATTTCATCAAAATTGATTAACCGGAGGGGGACTTTACTTAATAAATTTTGTATCAATTTCACGCGTTTTTTTATTTACTCAAAAACGGCTTTAACGATTTTGAAGAAACTGGGTATTTGATATATGTATATATCATATATGTAAAAGCCAACATTTCATCAAAATTGGTCCAACTGAGGGGGCACTTTATTTTATGACTTTTTTCTAATTTTTACCTTTTTTTCGATTATCTCAAAAATGGCTTTATCGATTTTTATCAAATTCGTCATTTTTAATGAAAATTAGGTTTTCTTTAATATCAGGTAAGCTTTATCATTATTAAATTTTTCTGAGGGGGCTTTTTTTTTTGGGGGGGGGGCTTTTTCGTTTGTTTGTTTCTTTCTTATAAAGTACCTTTGTTTTTGTTTACATGGAGAAATTAACTGTCTCTAGTTACGCCTAAAAATAAGAAATGGCTAAATATGAGATATGACAAAAATAAAGAAAACATAAAGAGGAGAAAAAAAGAAAAATATTCAGTCAACTCATAAAACTCGTTGAGCCCACGCATGCGGAGTACGCCTTTAATGACAGACCATTGTTCATAATTAAAGCCGTTCTGTTCATTTGAGAAGTTGCAATTAACAAAACGCATTAATTTCTAATCTAAGTAAAATGGTAAGTGAAAGTTGTGTGTTGCGAGCACGCACCAGATTTTTTTTTTTTTGGAATTATCATTATTTTTTCAATAATATTACCTACCTACCTTAAGACCTATTCAATAGAAATTATCGATAAACAAAGTATTAAATTTTATAAAAAGTTTTCTGATGTACTAAAGAGAAAAGAAGCCATAAACCTCTTAAATGTTGGCGAGAACCGAAAGCTGTGGAGCATTGTCTGAATCGAGAGTTGTCCACTGACCCAAGATAATGCGATTGGAAGTCAATGGCCGCCGCTAAAGGACTTAGGTCGGATGTCCTGTTTGTTCTGTTGTGTTGGACATAAGGAAGTCAGGATAACTCCAATGAGGAAAAAGAAAAATGGGAAAGAGAGGGAGAGAGTCCTGAATGTTCTAGGAAATTTACATTTAAAGTTATTATGCCTAAAGTTTTCAATAATTTTATATTTTTCAATAAAATTAAACAAATAAGAACAAAGGAGTTACCTATGGTGTAGTGGTTAGCAACACTATATGAGTCTAGTCTATATAAATAAAGTTGAAATTCTGTTTGTTTGTTCTTTATAGAAATCCATACCGTTTGTCCTAAATTCTCCAAATTTCACTCAGTGTTTCTTTGATACCAGGTGCGAACAGCTGTCTATATTAAAATTGCGTAACTTCAGCCGATCTTCAGCTGATATTCTTTATTGTTATAAAAATCATAATGATCTCACTTTACAATGTTTTTTATACGAAATCGACCGTGTCTTTAGAAAAATGAAACTCCCCGTGATGAACCGGAATATACAGCTATCATCTATGTAAATAAAGATCAAATTCTGTTTGTTAATTATAGAAATCCATTCCGTTTGTCCTAAATTCTCCAAATTTCGCTCAGTTATTCTTTCATACCAGGTGCGAGCACCTGTCCACATTAAAATTGCATAGCTTCAGCCGATCTTCAGCTGATATTCTTTATTCTCCAAATTTCGCTCAGTGGTTTTTTCAGACCAGGTGCGAACACCTGTTCATATTAAAATTGCATAACTTCAGCCGATCTTCAGCTGATATATTTTATTGTTATAAAAATCATAATGATCTCACTTTACAATGTTTTTTTTTACGAAATCGACCGTTTCTTTAGAAAAATGAAATTCCCCGTGTGGAACCGGGATATACAGCTATAATCTATGCATATAAAGGTGAAATTCTGTTTGTTCTTTATAGAAATCCATACCGTTTGTCCTAAATTCCCCAAATTTCGCTCGGTGGTTCTTTCAGACCAGGTGCGAGCACCTGTCCATATTAAAATTGCTTAACTTCAGCCGATCTCTGGGTATATTTTTTATTGTTATAATAATCGTTTTGATCTCGCTTTACATTGGTTTTTACAAAATCGATTGATGTCAGTTCATAGATTTTATAGATTTAAAAATTGAAATTTTCCGGGTGAAACCGGTATATTCAGCTAGTTACAAAATAAAAAACGAAAAAATCAACAACAACGGTTAAAAGAAAATTTATTAAAATAATAATAATATTGATTTGGTATTGTTTCACTAAGGAAGATACTCAAGAACCCTTCACTGCTTCACTACCCCAGCTTCTTGAGTCAAGTACCCTTCATATTAACAAAGGGGGATGAGGCGTCGGTTTTAGGGTAGATTACAAGGGTGCGGGGAAGTAAGGAGTAAGGAAACATCATCTTCCATATCAGGACAACGGTCACCTATCCAAGTACTGATCATGCTCTATTTTATTTATCCGAAAATAGCTATTAGTAATAATTTTAAAAATTTAATTTTTGTTTTACTAAGAAATACTATAAATCCAAATTTTTCTAAGAGGGAAGAATGAACTAATTAGCAAATATATGTTAAAATTTAGTCATTTTTTAATTTTTAAATGTAGGGGAGACCGGGATTGGTTGGCAACAGTTTTCACTTTTTTGATTGATGACTCGTTCCTGTTAATATAATAAGAATTGGGCTGATACCAATGTAAACTCTAAGTATAAGAGTACTTGAAGTATTTTTTTCACCACATAATATTTAATACTAAGATCATAGAAAATTGAAGAATTCGTCAATCCAGAGTATGCCAATTAACCCCCAAGGTGGGCAGGTTGGCCTAGAAGGTTGGGTTGTTTAGCCATCTTATCTAAGTACTGCCTGGCACATATGATTCTTATTAAAAGCTGCACTATAATGGTATAATAATTTTGAATTGGTTTTTAACACCTTTTAAGGGAAAATAGAATGACAATAGAGGAAGATAGAAGTTTAGACTGTGAAGTTTAGACACTTTCCGCATAGGAAATATTGCTCTCATCCTCCTTGCTGGAACTAAAGACATTTGGTAGTTTCACCTTTGTTTATGTTAACCTTGCTTTTGTGAATTGCTACTGCGCCAACAAACCCCAGTTGAAGAGAGCCAACTAACACCACAGGAGAGATCATATGAAAGATGACTGCCAGGACAGGGGAGAAATAAGAAACTGGTTAGTCGAAAAGTTAGATTTTTCAAAGGAGTTTGTGGCTGTGTGAACAGAATCGGAGTCAAAAGTTTTACCATGCCCTTAAACCAAATATACTGAAAATATAAAAATTTACTTACATGTTGTAAAATCAATCAATGAAGCACACTCTTCTTTACACTGTTAGCATCGGATTGAAAACTCAGGACAAGACTCCCGAGGTCGAGCGGGTGACATAGTTCAATGGTGGGGCCTTCACAACAGGTGTATACAAATACAATACAATAAGGCTTAACGGACCCGAAGGCCCGACGCCGACACCACCAATCGGTCCCTACATACCTCCATCCACTTACCACCGTCCAATCCCAAATTCACAAGATCTGCTTTCACCGAATCTTCCCACCTTCGCCTAGGCCTACCCCTCGGCCGTTTTCCCGTCGGCAAAGCGTTTATCAATCTTTTAGGAATTCGTTCACTACTAAGACTCGTCATTTCGCATGCCCACTTTAGCCGACGCGCAGTTATAGACTCGATTACATTTGCCTGGTAAAGCTCACGCAATTCCGCATTGTTTAGCCGTCTAAATTCTCCTGTTGACTCATCTTTCTTCGGCCCGAATATTCTACGCAGCACTTTATTTTCAAACACCATAAGGCGTTTCTCATCCCTTACTGTAAGCGGCCATGTTTCACAACCGTAAAGAACAGTCGGAAGAATTATAGTTTTGTAAATCCTAATTTTTAAATTTCGGGATAAAAAGCGTGACCCATGTAATTTTGCAACCGAGAAATAACAAGCATTTCCCGCCTTTAATCTAGCCTTAATTTCCTCTTCGATTTCGTTTTTTCTAGTTACAGTAGATCCTAAATATCTAAATTTCTCAACGGCTTCGAATATTTCCTCTTCTACTTCAATATCGCCAAACTTGTCACCGTTTTTACAACTAACCATATATTTTGTTTTTTCCGTATTTATTTCTAGCCCTACTTCTTTTCCGGCTTCCATCAATGCTTTTGTATTTAGTTCTATCGTTTCCACGTCGTCGCCAAGCAAAACCAAATCATCAGCGTAACTGAGTACTGATATATTTCCCCCCAGATTCAAACCCTTTCCGGTATTTATCACCTCCCTAATGACATATTCTAGAGCTAAATTAAATAAAACAGGGGATAGCGAATCCCCCTGTTTCAAACCAGAGTGAACCACGAACTTCTCAGAAAAATAACGACCGATTCTTATTTTATTGAACGTTTCGGTCATACACATTTTTACTAAGTTTACTAACTTCTTCGGTATTCCTAGTTCAGTCAGGATGTTATACAGTTTATTGCGGTCTTTTGAATCATAAGCCTTTTTAAAGTCGACATACAGTTGATGAACAATACCATTGTATTCTAATTTTTTCTCTAATATTTGACGGAGGGAGAATATTTGGTCTACGGTAGATCGGTTCCGTCTGAAACCACATTGGTAATCTCCGATAATTTCCTCGGCGTATTCGGTTATTCGGCTAGTCAGTATTGACGTAAATACTTTATAGCAGACCGGAAGTGGTGAGATCCCACGGTAGTTAATAGTGTCTGTCCGCGACCCCTTCTTGTGAATCGGTATAAGTATAGACTCTTTCCATTCTTCGGGTACTTTCTATACTCCCAGATCTTTTTAATCAAAAGATGTATTTTTGAAATCCCAGCTTCCCCACATGATTTGATTAGTTCGCTAGGAATATTATCCGTCCCCGCTGCTTTATAGGATTTTAATTTTCCGATAGCTATTTCGACTTCCCCTATACTCGGTTCTTCTAATAACGGTTCAGCACTTTGAAATTCCAAAAGTGGTGATAGACGGGTATTTTCTGGATTCAAAATACTATCAAAGTGCTTTTTGAACTTCCTTACTATGTCTACCGGATCCGCTATGATGTTATTATTATTATCCCTAATACCAGTCGTAACTGGTCCTAGACGTTTGCGTGATAAATTTATGCCTTTATAGATATCTCTAACGTTATTTTGGATTCCATTATTTTCTATTTCTATTATTTTGTTTTTGAGATATTCTCTTTTTTTATTTTTAAGCAATTTAGTCGTTTCGTTCCTTATGCCTCGAAAGTAGGCACGATTGTCTTCGCTAGGATTATTTAAAACTTTGAGTTTAGCGGCTTTTCTTTTCTCACACGAGTTTAAACATTCTTCATCGAACCATGGTTTATTCTTATTATTTTCCCTTTTGCCCAGACACAAATTACTGACCTCTTCAATATTATCCCTAATCCCTTCCCACAATTGATCAATGTCTTCACCATTCTCTGTCGATGGTTGAAATACATCAAATCTATTCTTGAGTTCAATTTCAAATTGTTTTCTAATCGCCGGAATTTTAAGTTTTTCCAGATTAAAATATTCGGTACGAGATCCGGTTTCTAACCTTTTTTTTATTGAAAGTCTTTGCCGAACTTTAGCGACTACTAGTTCGTGATCCGACCCGCATTCCGCTCCTCGGTACGACCTAACATTAATAACACTATTTTGCCACCTATGCTGCACCAAAACGTGATCGATTTGATTTCTTGTTTGTGAATCCGGTGATGTCCAGGTATATTTGTGAATATCTTTATGTTTAAAAGTTGTACTTTTGATTATTATATTTTTAGAAGTAGCAAAGTTAATCAATCGGATTCCGTTATCATTACTAATTTCGTGTAAACTTTCTTTTCCAATTATCGGATAATATATTTCTTCCCTGCCCACCTTTGCGTTAGCGTCTCCTAAAACTATCTTCATGTAATTTCGCGGTAATTTATCGAAGGCCCACTCTAGTTTATCGTAAAATTCCGACTTAACTTCGTCGTCGCTGTCTTCGGTCGGAGAATGTATGTTTATTAACGCGATTTTAAACCACCGCCCCTGAAATACAGCTACTGATATCCTGTCCCGGAAAAATTGAACGTCCCTCAAAGCGGATATCAACCTATTCCTAATCAGAAACCCAGTGCCTAAACAATAATTTTCGCCCCCGCCGTACCAAATTGTGTACTTACCTTCTCTTAGAGAGCCCTCCCCCGGCCAGCGTACCTCTTGCAGCGCCACGATATTTATACCGTACCTCTCATCCTCATTCGAAACCGATTTTAACCCACCCGCTATATTCAAACTTCTGACGTTCCACGTCCCTAATACTAAATCTCTTAATTTCAACTTTCGCCATGATTTCCCTAAAGCAGTCCCCACCCGGAGACCCGAACGGGGGACTAGTTTACCTCCGGATAATGAGCGTTTTACCTTAGGAAAATCCATGACTGTTTGTGGTGTTTGGGTGAACTAAAAAATGTGAGTAGGGCGTTCAAACCTACGTCACACCCTCCAGCAAGCCTGGAGGCCGCACAGTGGAGAAAACAGCCGATCTAGGAGTGCAAAAGTCCAAAATTGAAGTTTCGATATCAAGCCTAATAAGATTAGATATGTAAACACAAATGTCTAGTGAAAACAAAACAAGAGCTCCGACCTAATAATAATCCTTTATTTCAAGGTAAGTTCAATAATACAATTTTTATTCAAAATATCTCAGTTTCATTCTAAGCACTGTTGGGAGAAGTTGTACAAGAAAATTTTATTTGGAGTGTATAATACGAAACTTCAGTTACAATGGAAGGTAAGAAAAACAATATAAATGTTAAAATTTTTTTTGAAAATGTGGCTTTTGCAATATTTAAAAAATAAGGCTTTTTTTTATCGTACGCTCTGATATTCGCCCGTATTCGCATTGATTCCAAAAATAGTACCTTCTAATTGAACTATTAAACGATTTTTTTCAAGAATCCCGTGCAACTATTTGCAACTTTTTTTTAAATGAATTTTTGAATTTTTTTTTGTTTCAGAAAAATTTACATTTTTGAAAAAAGAACTTTTTAAAGTATGGCGGAGCCAAAAATGTTTATCGGAGAAGAACACAAGCGTTCTATATTTTATTCGTAACTCATTAGAAGACGAATCGAAAACTCTTTCGGGTATCGGCGATACAGGGAGAATAATACAAGGAAGAATTCTCGTTTAGGTACCATGACGGACTTGTTTCACACTTTGATGTTTTCGTCGGACCCTCTAATTTCGTCTATGTCAGAGAGAAATGTACGATCAGCATCGAATCGAAAATCAGTTTTCGAAAGTGACATAAAGTCACTCACTTTAGAAGAACCAGACGAAGACGAAGAAGATGATGATTTATTAGATGATATTTATTGATGAAATATGATACAATTTTAAAATAAATCGTTTTCAGAACCTTTTTTTTTCTTTTACTTGCGTTGTTTATTACAGCAAACACTTTTTTTTACTTGTTTATAAAATAAATGTATTAATTTTCAGTTTTATTTAGTTTTCCTTGCTCTATTCTGTTGTAAAGATTAAGAAGAATGGAAATTTATATTTTACGTGAAACCGGCCAGTAATGTCTGGTATTAAGCCCAAGAAACCAGATAGAAAAATTGGACAATTTAGTTTACATTGTTTGGTGAAAAATGATTTACTGTTTTGGTGATATTGGGCAATCAAGACGTTTAGAATATAACAAAATTAAAGAAAAATAAATTTAGAAAATTGTCCAGAAACAAGATTTATTTTAATAATTGTGGCGAGTCGATTCAAATTTGAAATAGTCGTGCTAGTTCCACCGCACTCGGCTAGAGGGAAGCACCAGGCACATGGAGGGTGAATCTGTAAGGGAGGGAAAAGCCTCGTGGCAGTTTTTGGCGGATTTGGAGAAGGACGCTGTGAGCACATGGGTGAATAACACACATCGTGAAAACTTTACAAGAAATGTAGACTGAGGTTAGTTTTAGTGGAGTAATTTTGTAAATGTACAGTGTTAGGTATTAATTATTGAACTGAAAGCTAGATAAGAACCAGGGTTTAATTAATGTTAAATTGAATATTCCTACCTACTGGAGGTACAGTTACGGGTTATGTTTATTTATGTATATTGGGTTAATTGGCTTTCATATATATATTAGTATTAATAAAGAATTTACAATAAGCACCCGTTCGTTGTAGATATAACAGATAGTTTTGATTTATTTGCCACATTTGTTTTGTTTTATGTTTAATGTATGTATGTTTGACCGGAGGTTATTTGTTTTTATTTTGTTCACATTAAATAAACGACTTTTCCTATCGAGGCTGTATCTTGTTAAACCTCCAGTCTTTTGATGTTAGATATTGTAGATAATTATAGTAAAAAGAAAACTAGTATTATCAGTTATATTTGATGTTTGCTTATAACAAATTGCAAAAAGCCTTTTCAAATTTATGTATATATTTTTTATTTACTAATTTCCTTTTTCTTTCTAAATTACTTTGTAATTTTTATACATTGTACATATGTTTCAAATAGCGTCTAATTAATGTCCTTATTTGTTTTGTTTATATAACTATCAGAATATAGTAGATTTTTGTTTTCTCTTGTTTGGAATGTAAGATGTGTGTATTCTTTTCCCTTTAAGTTTTCCCATCAAGTATTCCATGTTCTCACGAAGTCTCGGGAGAAGGCGCAGGTAACATAATAATTAATAAAATATTTCATAATTTAATCGACTATTTTTATTAGAAGCAAAGAATTAAATATAAACGATGTTACAAAAGGTTGGAATTGAAAATAAAACAATAATTTAGGATCAGTGACAACAAATAATAATTCGACTAGTGAAAATTTCTATTTGAAATTTTAATCCTTTCATATTATATATTTTAATACATTTTCAGATCATATCTATAAGTCGCAAGAGTTTTGTAGGCGAAAAGACTTTTGCACTCCTAGATTGGCTGTTTTCCCCACTGTGGGCCGCTCTCATTGTTGGTCAGCGAGTCCTACGGACTTAGCCGGGAGGAACTTCCTAGGAATTTCCACCGACCATCCCCACATCCGCCACCCGTGGGACGCTCCCCATACGCGGTAGTGAGACCCGCGCGAGGACACAACAGGTGTGCGAAAACTATAAGCCGGTGGCCAACCTACCCCCTATGCCAACCAACCCCGCTCTCCCCTATAATTTATAATTTTAGTATAGATCGACCACGGCCGGGAATCGACCCTAGGTCCTTTTCATCTCCGTCACAGCCCTCTTAACACTGATATAGAGCTAGCAGTGGGATCATCAGCTTATATCTATAAATAGATATAGATTACCTAACCTTTAAAGGTTTAGCAATGAATAATTAGCCTTGATTTTTCATATACAAAATATTTATTTAAAGCTTCTCTATTTTTGTGCACATAATATATCTGCATCATCATCTATCTATTTATGTTTTGGTATATTATTTATTATAATTTTATAATATTTCACAACGAAACCATTATCTCGCATGTTTAAAGTTACTAAGTTTCTCCTTATCAAGGAGAAATAGAGCAGCATAAGGGTAGTGGAAAATTCAGACCTCGACTAATTATTGTATCATCTATTTAGTCCTCGATTAATGTATCACCACCTTTTTGGTAGCATTATTAGACTTTTTAGTCTTATTATTTAGCATTATTAGACCAATTAGACTGTCTGACGAGCATGTAATTATGTTTATGAGTTATTTATTGATTTGTGTGTTATACATCTTTTATCTTTATATAGATATATATAAATCTCGTGTTACGATGTTTGTCGGAGGTAAAATCAGTGTATGGTTCATGCCTCCAACTTAATGGTGTGGCACAAGACCAATTTTGTGAAATGCAGTGGACTGTATTTGAAGGTTAAAGATGTCAAAAATAAAATTAACAAGTTAAATGGAAGGTTTTTTTTTGTTTTTTTTGGTTCTACCCCTTCCTCGCCGTTGAGGATATACGGGGTTTCCCGGGCCAGGGGAGAGGGTGGGGGATTAATGCCGAGTATAATTAAATTTTCCCCTGGCTCCGGGTTTTGAACTTGCTATCTTCTGGTTCTTAAATCATCTGTCCGGATGTCAGTGGCAACGCGTATTTTCTATCAACGCGTTTAGCAGCTCGGCCATCCCGCCGGCTCAATTATTCTTCTAGAAACTCCCTCTCCACCCTTCATCGCCTCCAGCCGGGGAAAAGGGGCCTCTCTTTATTCACTCATGTCTTTGAGTAAATTTTGTTTGAAGTAAAAGGAAAAGAAATGGGCCAGGCCTAGGCTCTTGTAGGAATCGAACACCAAGTCTCTTCTCAGCCTCTGCCCCCAGCAGAGGTCGCCATTGGGGCATTCGAATCTTGGCTGTCCCACCATTCGATTTGCCCACGCCCTCGGGAAGCAGAAGAGAAAGATTCGATCACGATCGGGACGGCCCCACGGTTAGCTCAGTGGTAAGAGCGCCGCAACGTAGATGCAGAGGACCTGGGTTCGATTCCCGGCCGTGGTCGAATCTTTTATCTTCTAATTAAATAGTTTAAAAATTAGATTTTACATAATATTTTGAACTTTGCTGTTGCTCTCCTGAAAAATTCAAGATTTTGACTTAATTCCTTATCACCGCGCATCAAAGATATAATGATAAGCGAAAGGCATGAAAGAAAAAATTAGGTTAAGTTATAATCGACTTCATAGATTATAAAGAAATATATTTATCAATTCAGAGGTTATCTAGATGGTTTCAAGACTCCTATCTAAATTTAAGATTTAATTTAATGGTTTAAAGATTAATTTATTATAAAAATATTTCCTGTCACCTTATATTTAAGATAAGGTTTTCTGCTTGGAGTGCCTTCGTCGAAAAAAAAAAAAAAAAAAAAAAAAAAGACAAGAAAAAAATGAACTCTCCCCGCCTGAGAAGCGAGTTATTCCGCAAAGCGAGGCTCTTTAAACAAAAGTTTTATTTTAGTTTAGCCTCTGCGAATAAAGTCCCTTAACGGAATTACCTTGACTCGGGATATAAGGATATTAATACTCCCTCACCCTTTCTTGTAACTCCTTGGAAGAACACAAAAAGTCCTTAATATTCTCCCTTCTTTGAAGTTTGCTCCTCTTCAACACAATTCCTTAAGTAATTTCCTCACTCTCGAGGGGGTCAAATATAATTTTAATATACGATATGCTTTGTCAGATCATGTCACCATTCGCGTATATATAATTTTCTTCTTTTGCTGTATGTCTGAATCTCTGTCGAATTAAGGTTGTAGAAAAGATTTACTTTCATTCTTTCATTATTAAATTTTCTATTCTTTTTTTTTTTACTAATTTAAATCAGAATGAAAAATCAACAATACATGATTTTTATAATTAAATTGCTTTTACTACAAAGTAACAATATGTAATTTTTTCCGGGACAAACTACATATTTTGACCCAGATTTAAGCATCGCTCAAAAGAACTAATTAAAGCTGCATGCGGCCCATGTGAGGTAAATGAAAAACGAATCAGCAAAAATTATGAAGAAAGAATTGAAACCCTGGGCATCGTCCATTTTTTTTTCTTGATGAAATACATCATTTAAAAAAAAAACGGAACAAACGGTTTCACATGCCTTAAGTGGCAGGTTCGTAGTAAGATGGAATTACGATATTATAAAAGGAATGAAAAACCTGTTCGATGGGAACTGAAATAGAGGTTCAGATTATTCAGACAGATAGATATATATTATGTGTTACTGTTATTTTTAATAACTTTATAAAAAAACTAGCTGTATATCCCGGTTTCACCCGGGGAATTTCATTTTTCTAATAAACGTGAACAAATTTAAAGTGAAATCATAACGATTTTTATAACAATAAAGAATATACCCAGAGACTGGCTGAAGTTATGAAATTTTAATATGGACAGGTGTTCGCACCTAGTAAGAAAGATCCACTGAGCGAAATTTGGGGAATTTAGGACAAACGGTATGGAGTTTTATTAAGAAAAAACAAACTAACAGAAATTCATCTTTGAGCTGTATAACCCGGTTTGATCGGGGAATTTCATTTTTCTAATGAAACGGTTGATTTCGTAAATAACCATTGTAAAGTGAGTTCATTACGATTTCTATAACAATATAGACTATCAGCTGAAGATCGGCTGAAGTTATGCAATTTTAATATGGACAGGTGTTCGCACCTGGTATGAAAGAACTACTGGCGAAATTTGGAGAATTTAGGATAAACGGTATGGATTTCTATAAAAAAACAAACAAACAAACAGAAATATTGGCCTGCAGTTTCAGCTTCTCGCAAATCGGCTTGCCTAAGCCTTTGTGGCGCAAAGCGGGCCTCGTATTCCTGGGCAGACTCAGTTTCCCGCGATTCTGCCTGTCTAAGCCTCTGTTGTTCAATCCTAATTTGATGTTCGTCGAGAGTTTCAGCTGCTCGTATTTGACGTTGTTTTTAGCTTTTGAGCTCACTACTCCTATTGAAGCTCGCTTCTTAGGAGGCATAAATAAAAAATAAATTCACCATACATGTAAATAAACGTATTGTAATTTAAAAAAACAAAAAACATATGGTTTAAAAATCCCAGAACTGGACGCCTACCAAGGGACGGTCTTACCGGGCCTTGTTGGCCTCTTCAAAATGTATAAAATGATATTTTAGGCTGTTTTTCGACTCAAACGGTCGATTTCGTAAGAAAAACCCATTATAAAGCGAGATCATGACGATTTTTTTAACAATAAAGAATATACCATGAGATTGGCTGAAGTTATGCAATTTTAATATGGACAGGTGTTCGCACCTGGTATCAAAGAACCACTAAGCGAAATTTGGAGAATTTAGGACAAACGGTATGGATTTCTATAAAGAACAAACAAACAGAATTTCAACTTTATTTATAAGATAAATATAAAACTATTATAAATTAGATAAACAAATCAAACATAATGCCCTGGGATTTTTTAATGGGAGTAAAAAATCCTTAGCCATGCCGTCCCTCGAATAGGACGTAAAACGGAGGTCCCGAGCCCGTAAGATGTCAGTACTCGTTAAAAATACCTATCCTAATTATACCTGAATAGGCCACATTTAGGATTCCCACTGTAGCATCGTCCGATTAGCCTTAGTAGCATAAAGGGACATTAAACAAACAACAAAATCAAATATAATTTAGTTATTTTATATCCACAAGATACATGCCACAAAATAATATTCTTAGGGTGAGCATTATATTATTATAGCATCTTCGTAGTGGTGTAGTGACTAGCATAGCAACCTATAATACTAAAGGTCGCGAGTTCCTTCCGCATTCCGCGTTGGTTCTAGGATTTTTTTAAAGGGAGTAAAAAATCCTTGGGTATGCCGTCCCTCGAATAGGGCACAAAATTGAGGTGCCGAGACAAAAAAAATGAAGAGTTCATGGACCCCTATAGAAAAAAATCTGTTGCGTGCGCGCAACACACAACTTTCTCTTACCAACTTACTTAGATTAGAAATTGACGTGTTTTGCTAAATATCATTTCCCAAAGTCACACATTTTTCTACATTCATATCTTATTTTTGTTAATCGTTAAAGCCGTTTTTGAGTAAATAAAAAAAACCCGTGAAAATGATACAAAATTTATTAAGTGAAGTCCCCCCTACCGTAGATCAATTTTGATGAAATTTTTACAGTCATATCTCGGGCATATAAATACATCAAATACCAACTTTGATCAAAATCGTTAAAACCGTTTTTGAGAAAATAAAAAAAAACACGTAAAAATGATACAAAATTTATTAAGTAAAGTCCCCCCTCCGGTTGATCAATTTCGATGAAATTTTTACAGTCATATTTCGGGCATATAAATACATCAAATACCAAGTTTGATCAAAATCGTTAAAGCCGTTTTTGAGTAAACAAAAAATAAATAAATAAAAAAACACGTGAAAATGATACAAAGTTTATTAAGTAAAGTCCCCCCTCCGGTTATTCAATTTTGATGAAATGTTGGCTATCACATCTTTGGCATATACATGCATCAAATACCCAGTTTAATCAAAATCGTTAAAGCCGTTTTTGAGTAAACAAAAAATAAATAAATAAAAAAACACGTGAAAATGATACAAAGTTTACTAAGTAAAGTCCCCCCTCCGGTTGATTCATTATTATCATAAAATTATGGTTGGTTTTAAAGCAGCCTTGAGTATGAAGTAGAATCCTGAAAAAGTCAGCTTATTCAGTTTTCGTACATTTAACTAGGTTTTTTTATGAACAAATAACAAGGAATTCTTTAAACCTAATCTTTTCGTGTCGTATATCCTTTAATCAATAACGACTCTAATAAGTTTATATAGTGTCTATAGAGTTTGGCTTGGATAGCCGTGTGAGCAGCATCGTCTCCTCGTTTATGTTAAATAGTGTCGGTTAAAGTGCGGCGATTTGAGTGATTTTATTTTCAGACTGTCGGGAAGTGGTTGAAGGTGGCAGGTGTAAAGTTTGGAGGAGATTAGAGCAGTGGAAGTGTAATTAAAATTAAAAAAACTTTTAGGCGATACCAGGTACAATATACAGTAATACCTATTAGAGGATTAGAGGATTTGCCCCACCAGGCTCTGGCTCCGCCCACCAGCCCTCTACGATTACTTCAGTTGAAGTTCGCTGTTTACTTTCTTTTAAGACATTTCCGTATTGGTTTTCGTCATCTTATTTTTTTATCCTCATTATATTCAAGTTTATTTGGTTAGCAATAATGTCAGGGAAGAAGGAGCTGACTAAAATGAGCCTAGAAGAAAAAGTGGATTTCTTAATTGACTCCACAATAACCACAAATGCAGAGATATCTTCATTTAAAAATTCATTAGAACATTTTACTAATACAATAACCTCCTTCCAAGAAACACAAAACTACATTATTTCCCAATTCGAATCCCTTGACCACAAAATATCGCATTTAAAAGCTGAGATTCAAAATTTAAAAAGTAATTCAACTGAACTAAAGTCAGAATTACAACTGATGAAGTCTCAAGAAACAAAGAAAAAGGTAGAGGTGAAAGGAATTCCTTTCAAGGAAGATGAAGATTTAAAAAAGTTATGCATCGTATTATTTAATTCCATTCAAGCAGATTTGAATATTAAAGATTTAGATTATTATTATAGAATACGAAGAAAAAATGGATCATACACTGACATTATCATTCTGCATTTTTTAAGGATTACTGATAGAAACCAATTTTTGTCTCAGGCTAGAATAAACCGGAGTAAGCTAACCTTAAAATCCCTGAACTGTGCTGCACTTGAACAGGATAGAGACCGAAAAAATTTTATAAATGAATCTCTTACATCGGAAAATCGGTTCTTATTTGCTAAAGCTAGGGCCCTGCAGAGAGAAGGCTGTTGTAAATTCGTATGGCATAGAAATGGTAAAATATATGCAAGACATCTCGAAGGGTCTACTAGAATAAATATCAAAAATGAATCCGACTTATTGCTATTTAAAAGCACAATAGAAGAGTCTTATGAAACCGATTTTGAAGAATTCAACAGAGGAAAGGGGATAAATGAGAAAAAACGTTCTCTCCCGAATTCGTTTGAGAACTCTCCAGACCTAAGCACTGCATCCCGGAACAAAAAATGTAAGGGAAAAGAAATCATTTCCTGACTTAGCCCTCGGGGAACACCTACTAGCCAACTCGGAACGATAAAAAATACTAATGATGAGTGTAAAAAAACAATTTATAACAGTTCAGAACAATGTTCAATATTTCTATGGAATGTCGACGGATACAAAAACTTTATTGAAGAAAATAGAACTTTCAAAGATTTAACAATAATTTGCCTTTGCGAAACGCATTTACTGGAAGGACCGGCGGGGCACCCCCATCGCTCTCAGGATTCAGCTTCGTTTCTTCTAACGCCATCAGGGAGAAGAGCCGAGGTAGGGGCAGTGGAGGTCTTATTATATTTTATAACTCTAATGTTTATAATATAAATGTATTAGATGTCAGTGAATACTGGATCTGTGCCCATGTTAAGGAAAATCAGGGATTTAATGAATTTATTATAATTTTAATTTATTTTAGGCCTTCTTTGGATATTAATTATGTATTGGAATTATTTGAGCCCATCCTTGCTGGGGTCCAGAGTAAGTATCATGATAAATTATTTTTATTTCTCGGTGATTTTAACGTGAGAGTAGCTAATTTAAATCAGGGTGATTTTGAGGCCTTCAATGGTTCTAGTTTGTCCCACGTTCGGTGTAGCATGGATATTGTTGAAAATAAAAAGGGTGAAACATTAGTAGAGTTTATGGAAAATTATTTTTTTGTCCTACTGAACGGTAGAACTATTAGTGATAACCCCGGTCAGTATACAGATATCACTCCAAATGGCAAAAGTGTGGTCGATATGGTATGGTGCAATTTCAATCATATTAACTCAATAGCAGACTTAAAAATAAAACATATCATTTCCGGTTCAAACCACTTTCCTATTGAGGTTACACTGTATATTTACCCATTTTTCAACTTCAAGACGTCACTAAATAAAACAAGGCAAAATTTAACTCTCGTTAAGTGGGATAATTCAAAGGATTTAATTTACCATGAATTAATTATGAATTCTGCACGAGTAGGGTCTCAATTAAATTCAGAATCAGTTGATGAAATCCAAAGTAACCTCCTTTCAGCAATCCACGAAACATCATTTTCACTCGGTTTAATAAAGAAAATAAAACGGAAAAATAATAACTTTTGCCACAAAATAAATAAACCCTGGTTCGATCAGGAGTGTATTAATACTAAAAAGCTTCTCAGAGCACAGTTAAAACAAATGGTTAGGAATCGTTATAATGAAAATGCTATTAGTGAATATTTTACCGCTAAGAAAAAATTTAAAAACTTAGTCAAATGGAAACGAAGTGAATTCGAGCGCAATATCGTCGATAGCCTGGGTAAAGTTAATGACTCAAAAACTTTTTGGGGAACGGTAAACAAGTTTAGAAACCGGAAACGGCAACCAGAGGCAATTAATTGCGATCAGTGGTACAACTACTTATCACACAGCTACCCCCCCCCCCACGCGTTCTATGCGACGTAGAATATTACGGAGTCCTTCACCCTCTTCTCGATTCTGCAATAAGCCTTGAGGAGCTTCAAAGTTCGTTAATGAAATGTAAAAACGGTAAAAGCCCTGGTAGAGACGGTTTCAGTCATGAATTTTTTAAAAACCTACCGATTAATTGGCAATTATACTTACTACATTTGTATAATAAAGAATTCGAGACCGAGAATATACCAAATTCCTGGGTAAAAATAGAATACTCAATGCTGTTTAAAAAGGGTGACCCAAATCATCTAGAGAACTATCGCTCGATTGCCCTGGTCAACTGTATAATGAAGATATTTACCCAAATAATTCTCAGAAGGTTAACAATCTGGTGTGACGAGACGAAAACAGTCCCAGAAGCGCAGTCTGGGTTCCGTAAAGGCAGGAGCTGCCTCGATAATTTATTTTCATTAAATGCTGTTATTCAGATGCAATTAGGACTACGTGGGAATCGGCTTTTTGCCCTCTTTGTCGATTTTAAGCGAGCATTCGACTCTATAAATCACAATTTACTCTGGAATTCGCTCTATAATCTAGGAATAAGTACCAAAATAATCAGAATAATAAAAAACATTTATCAAAACGCGTCGGGTAGAGTCAAAGGCGAGGATGGATTTTCATTGGAGATCGATATTACACTTGGCCTATTGCAGGGAGAAGTATTATCGCCATACTTATTCAGCCTCTACATAAGTGATTTAGAGAGATTTTACAGAAACAAAAATGTCGGAGGAGTAAGGGTTGATAGTACCTGTGACATACTGTTACTGTTATATGCCGACGACCTAATAATTCTTGCAGACAGCTACACCGATGCAAAAATGAAATTAAAAATTTTAAACGAGTACTGCAAGGAAAAAAAATTAGAGGTCAACACGCAAAAAACGAAATTAGTACACTTTCACAAAGGAGGTTGTAACAAGTTAGGGAAATTATTTTATGGGGACTCAGAAATAGAAATAGTTCCTGAATATATTTATCTAGGGGTACCATTATCCAATTCAGGATTATTTCATAAGGCCTCTAAATATTTTGAATCAAAAACTAGAGCAGCGATAGGTTCGGTTATCTCAATCTGCGCAAAATCTAAATTGCAATCTTGGGATAGCAAAATAAAAATTAATAATGCAATTGCAATGAGCGTATTACATTACAATGTACAATTATGCGGGTTAAGATATACTGATTATCTAGAAAGGGTAAATTTAAATTTTTTCAAACGTTTATTCTCCTTAAACAAAAACATGCCCTTTTGGTTAATGCGATTAGAATTCAGTATCCCTCGGTGGCAATTTTGAAATTGGCTCTCAATTGGGTCCTAAAAATTTTAAAAATGAGTAACCAAAGACTTCCTAAAATTTGCTTTAAAGAATTGAGGAAAATACATATAAAGGGCAAATCGGAACTAAAGTTTAATTGGGTGAGTCAGCTGTGCTCTTTGTTATCTTTAGTAAATAAACAAGGTATTCTGGAGTTAGAGGACGCAGGCGAATTCCTGTTAGAGATGAATGAAACGTTAAGCATATTTAAAAGTTATACGGAAGACCGCGATAAACAAAGATTGACTAGCGCTACAAGGTACAGTCCGCTATACCCCGATATGTACATAGACAGGGATCAGGCCCAGCCGTACCTTGCTCTAGATGCCCCATTCCCTATGACCAAAACACTAGCACAATTAAGACTATCCGGTAATTACATTATAAAATTGACGTTTAATAATATTTATTATTACTTCAAGCCGAAGGAAACCTGCACTATTTGCAACTTAAGAGAGCTAGAAGATGTTTTTCATATTTTGGTCCGGTGCCCGATTTACTCTGCTTTCCGCCATCACTATCTGCCCTACTCAATCGGTTTAAACAGGTCGAATTGCTCAAAATCGAGAACATTCAATCCCTCAAAAATCTCTTCTGTTACATTAGGCAATGTTGTAGACTGAAATCATTCATTGTTAATGAATAACCGCTAATTAAGATCGAACATCTATTTTTAATTTTATATGTTATTAATTGTTAATATTTATATTTGTTAATGTTATAAAAAATTAAATTAATTATAGATACTTTGATTTATATTTAGGAAAAAGGTTTTTAGGTCTATAATATTTATATAGTTATCTATTGTTTTATATTAAGTCTATATTTAATGCTTTTTTGTCAAGTATATATTTTAATAATGTATTTAATGTGTAATAATATTTTTAAATTGCTATGTGGAGATGATGTTGCCACATCTTGTTATGTTCTATATTATCTCTTAAATATTATAGTTGTTCAATATTGTTATTAGCTCTAATACGTCTTGCTTGGCCAACTCTATTTGTATGGGGTATTCCCCAAAAACAAATAAAGGAAATATCTATCTATCTATCTATAGTGTCTATAATCAAATGTCTTTTCCAACATAAGTATAATAGATATTGTATTTTGAATTAAAATCAAACGGAGGGATGGCCATGTTTATTGAGAATCAAGTATTTTTTAATATGGAGGTCCCGAGCCTGTGCGAAGTCAGGTTCTTGATTAAAGATCCCTATCCTAATTACACCTGGATAGACAATATTAAGGACTCCCGCTGTAGCATTATCCTTAGTGGCATAAAGTGTCCTTAAACAAACATACAGACAAACAAGATAGCATGTTGGGCTCGACGATGGAAGCTAAAAATGAATGAAGCCAAGAGCCAATATGTCTCGTTTTCTTAAGCATGACTCTTTCCCTCAGGTATTTTTTAACAACATTCCGATACTCACCTCTGATTCATTACGTTATCTGGGCCTTTACATGGACAAACGACTGACTTGGAAAGACCACGTTAAACGCAAAAGAAAAGAACTGCACCAGCGATATAAACTTCTTTTAAGACTACTGGACAGACGTTTACAATTATCTCTGACTAACAAATTAACCGTTTACAAAGTACTTATTAAACCACTTTGGACTTACTGTATTGAACTATAGGGAACAGCCAAAAAATCAAATATACGACTCATACAGTAATTCCAATCAAAAATACTAAGGAAGATCGTAGATGTCCCCTTTTATGTCTCTAACGAGACCTTACACACTGTCATCAACATTCCTTACGTCGAAGTAACAGCCACAGATCACTACCGTAACTTTCTTAATGACAGACTTAATCTAAATTCCAACCCACTACTTCAAGCTCTACACACTCTGTAAAACCCCTACAATCCGCCAAGTTAAGGCGCCAGCCACGAGGTTTTATGCATTAAACAATGATACATATATTTTTTCTTTTACATTTAGCCTATCGCTTGTTTTTTCTTTGTTTTGTTTTTTTATTATTATTATTTCTGATTGATTGTTTGTTAATTCGTTTCGTTTTGTACTTTTTAAATCTGTCATGTCAGCAAATTTGCGTGTAGCGAATGTTAGAAAAACGTCAGAAGTTATGCATAGCTAAATAAATAAAATTTGTATTGAAGTATTTTATGCAGTAGCACTGCAATAGTACTTTAAGAGAAACCCTCAGGGGCTAACCCAGCCTCTAAAATTTGGGTACTCTTAATTGAAAAATTAAGGGGAAAACCTGGCGGTTGAGCGTGATCACGCTCAAATCACCTCCTTGCACGACCCCTGACCAAGAAACACTACTTCTTGGTGCATTTTTTTTCCAGTAGGAGCTCACGACCTTATCCAGTTCACACGGGAAAGTGCCTTTGTTGGTCGTACTTCTCTCGATCTTGATCTCACTATGGCAGAATATGAAGCCGGTAAAGTTGTATGCGAACTTTTAGTACAAGAGTTGAGGAATCATTTGAAAAATTTAAAAACAAGAAGAGATACTGAGTAAAGAGGCACCAGCAACAGTATTTGCAGAGAATTATTGTTGGAAGTTAACAACAGCTGCAGGAACTTTAGGATAGAATCAAACCTGTTTTGGTTTTTCTCAATAAAGTGAAACCATCGATTCAAAAACAAGAAACCAATGTGAGAAGACCGGCTCCAGCAGAATCAAAACTTCAAGTCACTTTAAGATTCTTAGCTACTGGCGATTCATTTGCCAGTCTACAATATTTATTCAGAATACCCAACAAATCAACAGATGGGTAGCATACGACTGAAGCGGGCGTGCTCACTCCAACTAAATGGAGATGCTACGACCCTTCGCTTCAAGGTCGTGCACTTCCACCATTCCCCTACCAATAGTTCACACGTGTTAGTGCTCTCGCCCAATGCACGACCCCATGTGAACCCGCCTTAACGAGTCCAAGACATCCTACAGTCTCGGGAACTCCATTTTACGACCTATTCGAGGTATGGCATAGACAAGGATTCTTTTCTCCCTTTAAAAATCCTAGGACCACCTAGGGACGCGAACCCGCGACCTTTAATATTGTTAGTTTCTGTGCTAACCATAACACCACAGGTGACCCCAATAAAAATTGCTCAACCCCCATAAGTGTTACAGTTCTATCTTTTTCATCAATATATATTATAAAGCAAAGTGTACAATGTGCGTGCCGAAAAGGCTCAAAAACGACTCCACGTGGGATTAAGATAGTTATGTCAGCGTGTTGCTGTATAATCCCTAATGGAGAAGAAGGTTTCTGTTTTTCTCTTAAGGGTGTAAAATTGAAGAGAAAAGGACTAGAACTTTAAGCCTCTCGCACCATTTAATTAGCCTCTCTGAGATTGAGACACGAGTTTATGAATGAAAAATTTAGTTCGAGCTCCAGCCTACCAGGAAGCGCTAGGGTGCGTTTCACTCGATGTTTATTGTTCATTCATTCCGTTAAATTTGTAAAGGTTATGTATTTGTTCAGCTGTTCTTTTTAAATTACTAAAAAATCAAGCGAAAATAATTAGTTTCACCTTTTCTTTCAAAATAAAATAATGATTTTACATATCAATTAGAAAACCGACTGGATACCTTACAAAATTAATTTTCTCATAAGAAGGTTAATTGATTAACACATTATATTTCATCAATATATAATATATACCTACTTAAGTAAATTTAATGCAATATGAGTGAACATTTTTGAGTTGTACAGTGAGCAAATAAAAACAGACATAAAACAAAAAAGGAGAGCTGAATTGACTGATTATAAATCGAAAATAAAATGTTTGAAGTGTTCTTATTGTATGTAATTATGAAAAATTGTTTTATGATGATACTATGTATGATGAGCATTCCATTTGAAAAAATGACTAACTCCAATTACAGCATTTTTTCAACAAGATTTTATCACCCCTCATAGTTCAGGATAAAAAGAAATATGATGAAAAAATTGTGCCCTCATGATATTTTGGTTTTCATTTTGTAATAGTAGGTGCAGTGTACGGCCAAATAACGGTGGGGGGGGGGGATATCTTATGGGAGATTGAACTGGAAGAAAGGTCTTAAAAAAAAAAGTTTCTATGAATCTTCGGTAGTTTCTAAACTTCTGGATCTAATAGGACCATCACAGTCGTCGGCGCTTAAGTTGTAATCGAAATATAGTTTTTTAACTAATATATTTTTCAACCATAATCTAATAACTTCTTATCTGCTGACTGCTTGGAATGGGCTTATAGAATTCAGAATCACAGAAACCATCAAAGACTCGACAAAGTTGCAGCAAAATTAATTGTTCATTCACCATTTTCAACCCATTCCTTATTTGGGCAGAGTCTGCAGATGTCGAATCTTAATATTGATACCATGTTAAAAGTTTCAAGAAAGTGCTAATTTTGTTCTATATTTCCTTTAATTTTAAAGTTTTTCTGTTATTAAAACTACCGGAGCGAAGCCGGGCACCCTAGCTAGTTAAATTAATAAAATCAATAAAATTGAGTGATTATAATATAGTTCGAAAATTCTAGAAATGTTTAGCTCTCACAGCTCGGTAACATATAAAAATTGCAAAAAGCAATGGAGAGTAGACAAGAATGGTTGGATGGCTTTTCATTGGGGCAACAAATAGCGAAGACCGTTTTCATCTTGTGCCTGATTAAACTCGATCGTGCGGGGGTGGCAATCAGCATCAACGGTAAAGCCATCAATAAATTGGTTGCCAATATCAACTCAACCTCACGTAGCAGCTTTTACTTCGACCACTTCTCGCTGCAGTTAACCTCAAAGTGCAGTAATAACTCAACCTCAATTCTATATTTATACCTCTCTTTCTCTCGTATCTAATTAAACTCATAGCTTTCTGTGCAACTCAATGAGCTTGCCTCATTCCCCAAGATATTTCTTTTTTTCTCCTCAAGAATTTTGATATATCTTATTCGACATTGAAGAAAATAAAATATCCTAACAATCATCCAAATATACATTCCAAGATTAGCATATAATAGTTATTTTCTTGCCTAGCTCCAAAAGTGGTTGTTTTCGGTACGCTGTCGTGTTTACCATGATAGGCGTAGCCGAGTTCCAAAAACCCATTTTTGGTGCGTGTTATAAACAATACTTTTCATCATACTACCCATACGTGAGATACATCAAAACACTTTTTACATTTCATTAATAACTTGCAGTATAATCTAATAAGAAATCAAATTGGCAGAAAAAAAAATTATTTATTAACCTAGAAGAAAAATACCTATATATTAACATTGATATTTATAGTAAAACTAGCTGTATATTCCGTTTTCACCCGGGGAATTTCATTTTTCTAATTCTGTTTTCTATTCTGACAGTTCTATAAACAAAAATAGCACTTATAGATTATTATTCTAAAGCTTTTGATTATACCATATTTTTAGTTTTACCCTCCGGGGCATATATAATTAGGTCTTTAACCTACTCCAGAGCATGCAACCTAAAGCTGACCATGAGAAAAACATGAGGAATACAAATTGATCCCAGCTACCCTCAGTGATTGCTCTTGAGCTTTACATATAGTCATCGCATATGAGACTCAAACTGAGAATTGTACTCTTTTGAAATCAAAGGTCATATCACTGGGGACGACAATGGGTATTTTTGATGTTCTGCAGGAGTTTCATCTGCTCTTATTTGACGTTGTTTATTAGCTTTTGAGCTCAATACTCTAATTGAAGCTCGTTTCTTGGGAGGCATTTTAAAAAAATAAACGTATAAATAACAAAGTAATCTGTTGGGTTGTTGTTTCAGGCTTAAAACGTGGACCCCGGTCAGTTTTGGACGAGCAGCCTTACCGGGCCTTGTTGGCCTCTTCAAAATCTGTAAAATGAGACTTTTTTCAACTCAAACGGTCGATTTCGTAAAAAAAACCAATGTAAAGTGAGATCATAACGATTTTTATAACAATAAAGAATATACCCAGATATTGGCAGAAGTTATGCGATTTTAATAGGGACAGGTGTTCGCAGCTGGTATGAAAGAACCACTGAGCGAAATTTGGAGAATTAGGGACAAACGGTATGGGTTTCTATAAAGAACAAACAAACAGAATTTTTTTTTCATGTATATAGATTATTATTATTTATTATTTTAAACAATTTATTTTTGAAGAGAAAAGAATTGGCTCCGCCGGGAATCGAACCCGGATCTTCCGCGTGACATGCGCGGATTGTTTTTAAAATAATTTAAAAACAAGGGTGGTTATCCACAACAATGATTAAATTAATATAAAATATTATTTTAAGCCCTATGTTTATTTGGGTTAAGCCTTTTGTAATGTTAAACAGTTTTTTCTAAACATCTTATGGTATTTTGCACTTCAAGCATTCTACTTACTAATAAACACAGTATTACTACTTTTTTAAAAAGATGGTTTTTAGTATTTAATAGTATTAGGTGCATCGAAAAGATTTATCAGGCCTAGGACCGGAAAAATATGTAAAGAAAACACATATTTTTCATGTAGGTACGTATTATGATGAAAAACAAATATTTTCTACTTGGTGATTAGAAATTAGACCAATAAATGATAACAAATTGGAAGAAAATCAACAACACACAAAATAAAACTTGATTCACTTAATATAGTTAAAAAAAAAAAAAAATGTAAAAACCGTGAAGAAAAATACTATACAGGTGAAACCACACAAATTATAAAAACAGAAATAGCACAACACAATAATAGTACTACAACTTTCAAAAGTCAGCATTTCACAAAAAAACAATAAAAAAAAACAAAAAACAACTAATAGACATCATTCTAAAATTACCAATTTGTATGTTACAAACATTCAATTGATTTCTATCCCCCCCCCCCAAACACAATCTATTAATGCAGATTGATGTGGATTTTTCACACATTTTGAGCTAATAATTGCTTTAAAATTCCATCTTTTTCCTTTAATCAGTCTATTAAAATTCATTAACAGTTAAATTTTAATTGACTGTTTAATGCTGAAAGTTCAATCCCAATTTATGCATCTGTTAAAGCAGTATTCAGAAAGTTTTTCCCTAGTATTAGAGAGACTGGAAATCAACTTAAGTTTAAACCTGATTATCTTAACAGAGGGAAGATAATCTATCATCTTAAACATTTATGCAAAGCAAATTTATGAAGCACGTAAATATATTTACATATTGAAGACTAACAAACAATGTTTTTATTAATGAATAATATCTACATAATTAAATTTTCTTTAATATTGTTAAAATTTCTTTAGTATTACCTGTTTTCCAAATCTGCAAAACTAGAATTTAGACAACTAAATACATACACATAGTTAAACCTTTGTGTATATACTGCTCACAAACCTACAGGATTGACAAAAATACGCATTTAAAAAATCTGGTGCGTACGCGCAACACACAACTTTCACTTACCAACTTACTTAGATTAGAAATTAATACGTTTTGTTAATTGCCACTTCTCAAATGAACAGAACAAGTCATTAAAGGAAGTACGGCGCATGCGTGAGCTCAAGGTGTTTTATGAGTTGACGGAATATTTTTCTTTTTTTCTCCTGTATATGTTTACCTGATTTTCTTCATATATCATATTTAGCCATTTCTTATTTTTAAGCGTGATGAGAGACAGTTAATTTCTGAATATAAACTAAAACAAAGGTACTTTATAGAAAAACAAAAAAAACCCCTTCCCCATTTAAGCCCCCTCAGAACATTTTAATAATGATAAAACTTACCTGATATTAAATAACAACTAATTTTCATTAAACATAACGAATTCGATAAAAATCGTTAAAGCCGTTTTTGAGATAATCGTTCAAAAAGGTAAAAATTGGACAAAATTTATTAAGTAAAGTACCCCCTCCGGTTGATCAATTTTGATGAAATTTTTACAGTCATATCTCGGGCATATCAATAGATCAAATACTCAGTTTAATCAAAATCGTTAGAGCCGTTTTTGAGAAAATCGAAAAAAACTTAAAAATTTATTAAATAAAGTACCCCCTCCCTTTGAGCAAATTTGATGAAATTTTCGCTGTCACATCGTGAGCATATACATACTCTAAATACCTAATTTCAGGTTCGCACGGTTTATAGTTTTTGAGCTAGTCTGTTCACACACACACACACACACACACACACACACACACACACACACACACACACACACACACACACACACACACACACACACACACACACACACAGACCATTTCGCGGGACTTGGTTATTTCGACTCAGGGGGTCCCAAAACGTGTATTTCCGTTGAAAACCGGAAGTCGAAAATTTTCACGATCGCAATACTTCCACTTACTATATATTTCATATATAGGTAAGTGAAAGTAAAAAACTCCAGACCTTTCTAACAAAAATATTACGACTCATTTCAAAAGCACTTTCGTACGTGACTAATCAAACCTCACAGACTTCCGCCGGCCAACAATCCACCAAATCATAAAAACTTTAGAAATGTAGTCACACCAACTTAAAGGGGCATATTAAACTCCTTATACGAGATATTTCCTTATACGAGATATTGGCTACAGATGACATTCCCATAAATATTAGGAGATTAAAAAGGCGTTGTATGAGAGATCTCCTTCATTAACAGACCAGGGTAACTGAAACAACTTCCCCATCATCCATCCTTTCCCATCACTGACATGTCAGTAAATTTCTAGTAGAAGCCATCAAATCTGCTGATTGTCGATATGTTGTTGACAGGCGCAGATTCAAAACTGAAGTATATATATATATATATATATATATATGTAAATTATTTTAATATAACTTTTGATAGTCTTATTTCTGGATTATTAATATTTTTTTTCTGCTGGTCTCCATACAAGACGAAGCTTCAATATTCATCTCTTCGATGCAGGTTCCCTTGCCATGGGTACGCAGGTGTAGAGCCTAGCCACTTTATTAGATTTCATCAGCACTCTGATATTTTAACCAGCTAAATACATTACGGAAGACAATCTGCGAAAACCTACCTATGTACCTACCTAAGTTAAGTAAAACTTTTCATGGCCTAAGAAAATTCTTAAATAAGAACAACACGTTTAAGTTTTCACCTTCAAGTGAAGAAAAATCATGGTTGACGTGGCAAAGGCTCATGTCTGCTACTAGAGATTAGAAGCTAATATAATCAAAACCAACCAACCTAAACTTAAAATAAACCAAGTTACCTATGTAGAGAGCATTAGAAACATATAGTAAATGAACTCTACAAATGTATATTCCATAATCATAGAATAAGGGGATCATCATTTTAATAAATAAAGACGTATTTTTTTAAGTAGAAGAGGAAATGTTAATTCTATTGACTGATATCGCATGATTTAGCGGGTCTTTTTCGTTTAATGCACAATTCGGTTATTAAAAAAAGTAACTGTTATTAAAAAAAGTAACACGTGGTATAATTACAACCTCCATATCAGTAGAACATATGACTACATTTCTTAGTTTCGTTTAAAACCTCATAATGGCTATGTTCAGGTTATACGAAGATTTTAAAGATTTGGACCGAACCATTGCATTCTTACAAGATAAAGGCCTCATCCATAAAGAAAAACTATGCCGGAATGGACATTCTATGAAATTGCGCAAGAGAGATGACCGGTACAGATGGCGGTGTCACAATGCAAGTACTCTTTTAGAAGTAGGACTCAGGGAAGGTACGTGGTTCAACGGTTCGAAATATCCTCTGAATAATGCAATTCTTTTTATTTACTCATGGACCAAGAAATATACAACAACGTTATTTTGTAAAGACGAATTGAGTATGTCTGCAGAAACAGTAACAAATTGGAAAAATTATTTGAGGGAGGTTTGTGCTGATTCGCTACTTAAAAAACCTATCAAAATAGGAGGAAATGGTATGACCGTCGAAATTGACGAGTCCTGTTTTACAAGAAGGAAACATAATGTCGGACGAATATATCCCAACCAATGGGTTTTTGGTGGTATTTGCAGGGAGACGAACCAATCTTTCATATATTCAGTGCCCAACAGGAACAAAGATACTTTAATAGCGTGCATTAAAGAATGTATTCTTCCAGGAAGTATTATAATATCAGATTTATGGAAAGCTTATTCCACTATAGAAAGAATAGAAGGGTATGATTTTAAGCATTATACAGTCAACCATTCTGAAAATTTCGTTGATCCTTCAACTGGGGCGCACACACAGTCGATAGAATCGTTATGGGCTGCGGCCAAAAGAAGAAATAAAATAGAAGCTGGAACTAGAAGAACAATGTTGGATTCATATCTCTGTGAATTTGTGTGGAGACAAAGGAATATGGGGAAAGACCTTTTTGAGGTTATATTGGAAGATATTGCTTCATTTTGGAAATTAGAATAAACCATATCATTTGTGTTAACAATTATAGTTACTTTACATTAATCACGTGTTACTTTTTTTAATAACAGTTACTTTTTTTAATAACCGAATTGTGCATTAAACGAAAAAGACCCGATTTAGCTTGTAACTCGCAAACGATGGTGATAATCGGAAAAGTGTATATAACCAAAAATGTTCGTCTCCTTAAAAAAAAAACCCTGCGACCATTTTGAAATTTCGCTGAGAATCGCAGTTTTTCGCTGACAACTCTCGAACGAAGGGGTTAATTGAATTAATTTATATGGCCGAAAAAGTTCCCCTTGAAAACCTTAAAAGATTTACGACCATTTTGATTTTCCCGCAAAAAAAACACCGATATTTGCGTGAAAATCGCTTATAACTCGCAATCGAAGGCGAAATGAGTGATTTGTATATTCCGGTATAAGTAATTCCGGTATAGCGGTTAAAGAAAGCTTTAAAATGATGCCTCATTCATGAACTTTGATGAAGTATTAAGGATGTTTGTTTGTTTGTTCAACGTCCTTTTCTGCTACTAAGGCTAATCGGACGAAGCTACATTGGGATTCCTAAATTTTGCCTATCCAGCAAATTAGGATTTTGCCTCCTATTTTTAATTAGGATATTTTCTAATTACATTTATTTAGGATAGGGATTTTTAACGAGTACCTGTACATCGTACAGGCTGGGGACCTCCATTTTACGCCCTATCCGAGGAACGGCATAGACAAGGATTTTTCACTCCCATTAAAATTCCTAGGGCCACCGCGGGACGCGAACCCGGGACCTTTAGTATTGTAGGTTGCTATGCTAAACACTACACCACAGGTGATCCATTTTTTTTTTCTTTTAATACTTATTCTGCTGTTGAGGGTGGAGACAAATATAAAAAATTAAAGGTGATATTAAAATCAGACAGGCCGTTCCTGGTTTAATAACCCTTTGTTTTATTTGATCCATGGCATGGACTCTTTTAAGAATGGATTTTAAGTAAAAATTGCTCCAGAATAATACTCTCAAATCATTTCGTGGACCCAGAATAAATCTTTACGTCAGGAAGAGAAGATGAACCTTGCAAAAAACTCATTTTAAACTTTTCTCTCAATCACTACACTACCTTGACATGTTGGAAAGCTTTGACTTGCATTAGTTGGAAACAACTAGAACAAAAAGTGCTATCCAACAAAACTACAAAACTATATATGCTCTCCAAACTTTGATTTCGCAACTAAATGGAACTCTACAATAAGAAGTAGGCAGAGACAAAGACAATGCAAATAGATGCAATTTATAATCGGTAGCTTCTGTGTGGTACATGTATACTTGGGTAATTATAAATAAATAGGTAAAATTCTAATAATATTTTTCTTATTATATATAAGAAACCATTAGACAATGATGAAATTGCGATCTACAGAATACTTGCAATGAGCAAAATAGTTGACTGCTTCATGAGCGTTCCTTGTGGAAATAACAAATTAGCTCAGCAAGTCTCTTGCTTGGCCAGCGCCTGGGTCTCGAACCCACGACCTTTAGTATTGTAGGTTGCCATGCTAACCACTACACCACAGGTGACCCCGAGTATTAAAGATGTTATGGCGTACAGACAAAAAAAATAGGCCTCGATAAATACATCTACTATCGACATTAAACAAATAAGTAATTGCAAACAATAATAATTGACGTATAATACCTCCCTTAAAACTAATTTATATGAAAATATAATTTTAATCTTGAATAAAAAATAGAATAAATAAGTACATAAACATTATAAAACATCCTACGCTGCAATAGCAAACAGTGGCGATCATGCTCAGAGCTAAAATATAAATAAAACTATGATTAACTCTTAACTAATCACGACGGGTCATATTGACCCTACCAAGTTTCATTTCATTCTATTTACACCTTTTTTGCATTGAATGATCACCAAACGTTGACATATCCTTTGTTTTGGCCCCAGTTACTTCTTGCCAGTGTCTGAGAAATAAGGGAGGTGTTTATTTTATATAAATCGATATTTTGACCCGAGGTGAGTAGTTGTGCAAGCCATTTTATTTGTGTCCAATGCGGGGATTGCATTTGTAAAAACCACTCATTTCTTATTTGTTTTAACTTCAAAGGTTGTTTATAGACAATTTTTTTAATTTCAAATCGAAAGAAATTATGTTAATAATAGTAATGTTGAGGAGTTCCTTTATTTTGGTACTTCATTTCAAACCTATAATTCAACATGTTATTCATATTTTAAAACTTTCATTTATTGTATAAATAAATCTATATATATATATTTTCAAGCCTTCTCCTGTTGTTTAAAACTAATATCTTACACCCTAAGGTTATTTAAATATTTTTTCATTACACTGCACGGATAGTAACTACTTTCGATGCATGCAAACAGTACAGAAAACAGCTGTTTCCCGTTTACTTCTTAAAGTGCACCGAAAATTTGCACGCGCACGGAAAATTTATAAGTGCACCGAAAATTTTCGGTGTACTTGTTATTTCGTTTCCCGGCCACCAGTAGCGCTTGCTGATCTACTTAGGTGAGGAGATGACTCTGGGGAACAGACATCTTTACTGGCTTGCTAGGCAGAAGAGGGCCGCAGGAAAGGTGAAGTATGTCTGGTTTGCCAGAGGAAGAGTGCGCTGCCGGCGAGATGATGGTCAACCTGTGGTCATTGTCAACAAAGCAGAGGACTTAGAGGTCTTTCAATGAGATATTCTTTATTGTTGCCTCCCTAATGTATTTTTCGTTTTTTCTTTTACATCTTTATCCATTCGTTTTTTATTTCTATTTATTTCTTATAAATGTTTATGTATTTATTTAATATCTCATTTCTCATTCTCACTTTTACGTTCTTTTAAATATTTATTGGCACTGGCTAGTTTTATCAAAATTTTCATGGTGCCTTTAGAAATCCATATTTCACCAGAAAGTCTAATCTGTTTAGGTCAAAAAGATTTAATCAATAGTCTTAAAATTCGATATATAATTTGGTACAATTTCGTATCAATATAATAACAATTGTTCCCTTTTACTTGAACCATTTCCCTATACTTAACCACAGTTCTTACCCAAATATGCATTTATCTTTTTCTACGTATGACTAATATCCTCCTCACATGTCACGTTAACTCCCAATCCCTTCCAGCTCATATAGACGAATTCAGAGACTATTTCCAACAGAACTTTTACCACATCATAGCCGTTTCTGAAACTTGGCTTAAACCGAATATATCCTCATCCTTTGTAGCAGTTCCTCATTATACCTTCATCCGTAACGATCGAACCGATAGAAATGGAGGCGGTGTTGGTCTCTTCGTGCATGAGACCTTAACGGTCAAAATCCTCGCTAAATCCTATTCCCAAGATACACCTCACATTGAATTTCTGTTCACAGAAATATCCTCTGCCACCTTTTCCCTTCTTTACATCGTTGTATACCGACCTCCTCAAGCCAAATTCGATTCAACCTTTGAATCATCTCTCCTCCATTATGTTCCTCTGTTTAATAATATAATCATTGCTGGTGATTTTAACGTGAATTTCCTTTCGTATTCCCCAGAAAAAGCATATCTCATAGACCTGGTAGGCTCCCTTGACCTATTCACTGTACCTTTCGAACCAACCCATCATACGCAGTTTTCACATACGCAGATTGATTTTATTTTCGTTGACTCCCGTCGAAATTTATTATCATTCTCGCAAAGCCCCATACCTTTCTTGTCATGCCACGATTTAATCCAAATCTCCTATGACGTTCCCACCCCCACTTCCGTTCCTAAACAGGTATCCTGGAGGAATATGGATTCTCTCACATCAGAAAAAATTAATCCTTATTTAGAACCACTATCCCTATCCATAGAACCAATCTATTCCTCTCATTCTATCGACGAGATGGTTGATTGTCTTTCATCCAACCTCCTAACACTCCTAAACCAACTTGCACCTCTCAAAACTGGCACCTTTAGACACACCCCGGCTCCTTGGATTAATCAAGAAATTAGGGAACTTATGAAGAAAAGAGATGCTGCTAGAAGGCGTTTCAGGCGCACACGAATTCCGGATGATTTTTTGAAATTTAAAAGAATCCGCAACCTCACGCAATCTACGTTACGCCGAGCCAAGGCGCAGTATTTCCATAATGTTCTTTCCCAATCACCTGATCCCAAGTCTAAGTGGAAAATTCTTAGAAAATTCGCCATCGCCAACTCCACGCCCATCACGCATTATCCAATATCTCCCAATGATTTGAACACTTATTTTGTTGAATCCCTCCCGAGCCTCCCTCATTCCAACTTCCAACCTCCAGAAGCTCCGTTTAACGATGAAAATTTTTACTTTCAACACATCACTCCGGATGATTTAATTGCTTCCATAATGAAATCCCGAACCAGTGACTACGGTCATGACCAAATTCCAGTAAAACTGGTAAAACTCTGTCTCCCGGTCATACTTCCAGCACTCCTACATATATATAACTTTTCTCTACAGAACTCCATTTTTCCCTCTACCTGGAAAAAGATTCTAGTACGTCCACTCAACAAGGTCCCTCATCCCTCAACAGCTGCTGATTTCAGGCCAATTGCAATCCTATCAAACCTATCAACACCATTAGAAAGACTGGTCCATACTCAACTCACCACCTTCCTTGATCAAAAAAGCTTAATTAATCCTCTCCAATCCGGTTTCCGCTCTGGTTATTCGACTCAATCAGCCCTGATAAAAATAAGTCAAGACCTTTACTCCTCAATAGATCAACAGAAAATAACTATACTTGTCCTTTTTGATTTTTCAAAAGCTTTTGATTCTGTTGATCACACAGTTCTACTCACCAAATTATATAACTTAAATATATCCAATAGTTCTCTAGGCTGGTTTCAATCCTTTCTTTCCTTCCGCTCTCAATCAGTTACTATCCCTAACAAACCACCGTCATCATCCCTGTTTCTCTCCAGAGGTGTACCTCAGGGTTCATCCCTTTCTCCTACTCTATTCTCCATCTATATAAATGATCTCACAAACGTTATCCATTACTCCCAATATCACCTATATGCAGATGATCTACAAATCTATATATCCTTCCATCCTTCGGACTTGCTAGAGGCGTCACGCAAACTTCAGGAGGACATTGATGGAATTAACCTCTGGGCAATAGAAAACAAACTATCCCTGAACCCAGCGAAAACCAAGGCAATGCTCATCGGCACAAAACCCTACATCAATTCCCTTCCCTACTATCCATTACTGTTTATCAATAACACTCCAATCCAGTTTAAAGAATCCATAAAGAACCTCGGTATAACCTTCGATCAACACCTCACCTGGAATCATCACATTTCCCAAATTACCCGCAAATCCATCACAATCCTCAAGCAGCTACATAGGTTCAGAGACTCATTTCCTCAAAGTACCCGTCGTCTTTTAGTATCCTCCCTTATCCTTCCACACTTCGATTACGGATGCCTGGTGTATGGTGGTCTGTCTGGTGAGCTTGAGATAAGACTTAAAAGATTGATGAACCGTTTTATGAGATTTATCCTTGGTCTCCCGAGACACTCTCACATCTCCGAATATTATTCCCAGCAAAGTTTCCTTTTTCCTAATTTTCGAAGACAGTACCTACTCGGCTCTTTCCTCTTCCAAATCCTAAGAGCAAAGAAACCCACATACGTTCTTGACCTACTTACCCCACGTTCATCCATCCATCAGCTAAATACTAGATCTCAACCTACAGACTTGTATATCCCCACTCATAGAACCGCCTATTTCGAAAAATCCTTCGTTATTCGTGCCACCCAGTTTTGGAATTCCTTACCCGTGTCAATTCGTCAAGCTTCCTCCCTACCCCCGTTCAAATATCTCCTGTTTCTCCACCTCCTGGAACATCAATCTTCCGTGCAGATGTAAAATTATTATTCTTCTTGATTTAGTTTTAAAGGTTTTGTACAAATATGTAAACTGAAGTTTTATCATTTATTTAGTCTAATAATGGTACTCTTCTTTTTTGCTATTTTTATTTGTTATTCATTTTTTATTTCTTATTTTTTTTCACAAATGTGGTGTCTATTGAAGTTAAGATTTATTTTCATTTGTTGTTAAAGTGTATATTTTTAGTTATACTTTACATAATTGTATATAGTACAGCCAGACAAACGCTCCCTAAAAATTGTCAATAATGTTATTCTTAGGGGACTAAATGTCCCAGAATAAAGTAAAATTTTTCATTTCATTTCATTCATTGTATTAAGAACAGCTGTTTAATGAAAAATTGAAATCAAGAAAACTCAAAATCCACCGATTGTGTCATAAATATTTTCAAAAGTTGCCAGTTTACTTAGTGCTTTGAAGAAATGGCATTGCCCGATGAATTAATGAAGAAAGCATGCAATGATGCAATGATGCAAGCATGGAATGGTGAAAACAAATAACGAAAATATTGAAATTCCGCACAATGAAAGAGCAGGAAAGTGTCAAGACAACACAAAAATACAACTAAAAATTTACACTTACTACAAAATAAATTAGCAAATAAAATCGTAAGTATAAGCAACAATCAAAACTGTACAGTAAATATTAATTTCAATTTCTAAAATTCTTAGAACCCTTATCTATTTCAGTATTTTATTTAATTTATATTCAGCTTTTGTTAGTTGATCAAAAACTAATCAAACAGTATACTAGTGTTTGAAATTATAATTTAAGTTAATTAATTATGTTAGTTTGAGATTTCTGTTATACAGCCAGTTTGCAGTGTAATGAAAAATATCGTTCATAACACATACCAAAAGTGCTTTTTCCGAGATTACTCAAACTCGGCTACGCCTCACAGGTGAAATTCCGTAGCGCAAGGGAAAAGGCCACTTTCGGTACTAGTAATGAAATATACTATTTTGTGTTCTGGGTCAAATTGACCCGAGGTGAGTAGGTAAGTAACATAGATTCGGGTGAGTAGTTAAGGGTTAATGTAAAATTTTAAACTGAATATTAAAGTTAAATGTTAAAGGTACTATATATTATAGTATTCACGAAGACGATACATCACCCAACGAACTCTAACACAAGGCAAACTAGAGTAAAGTGGTTGATTGATCCAGCGAGAGCCCGTTCCCAGTAGAGCACTCCCTCAACCTAACACAGAGCTCGAAGACCCAACAATTAAAACGCCATTAATAACCGACCCGTGGAGTCTCAGCTCATGAATAAAGAAGAAATAATAACTTTATTTCCCACTAATTTATTTCCCTCTCACCTTCGGCCTTTCCATTCCCATGTAAATCTTCGCCTAATTGACTGCTTTTCTCGAATTAAATTCCACTCGGGTGGAAAGTGAGGGGGGGGGGGGCTCATCATAGTCTCATAATTCCTTCTATTTAAAAACAAATCGTTTTATTTTTCTTCTCGAAACTCCCTTAGTTTACCTTTAGCATTAAGAATTTTTATTTTTAAACTCGTTTATTTTCTCTTTAAAAATTACAATGGAATTAAACTTGAGGGTAAAAAAGCACTTAATTATGCTCTGTATATAGTTAATATAAACCAAAATTTAAGGATGCAACCTCGATGTCGACATAGTACATAGTTATTATCAACAGGTTATCAGAAGGGGACCAAATTAGTCTCAACAATAAAGTTTTTTATTTAAAAGACGTTTCGGCTCTTTTGAGCCATCTTCAGTTCTAAAACATTTAACAATACAATTAAAAAATAATAAAAATTTGTAATACAGTCATTTAGTCATCTGTATTTAATATATACAGACCAGCAAAACAGGTAGACAAAATCATTTGAAGTCACACAGGGCAGATACAACTCTCAACCAATGTTCCCTAAGCCCAAGACACCCAAAACACTCAGGGTGAGCAAAGTCCAATTCATTATAGTACACCCTCCAGCAAAGGCCTATTATTTAGAAAAACCCAAAACTATATGATGTACATCAGCTGTATACTTCCAAAATAAAAATTAAAATTAAAGACCCATGCAATCCATATAAACTTAAGTATTAATTTTTCTTAATATTTCCCCATATTGCATATTGAGACCTTTAGTGTCTGTTTTAAAATTGACAGACTTGTCAATATTTTCTGCAATATACATTGCTTCTAATAGCTTCCTCTTTTTGTTATTGCTTTCTTTATGTAAAATGTGGGCCCCCTCAAAGTAAAATTCGTGCTTGCTTATATGGTGGTGCTGAACTAGTGCTGACTTTTTCCTGTTCTCTTCACTTTTTTTACAATCATTTTTATGCTGATAGAGCCTATCCTTTAGATATTGCCTAGTTTCAAACTAACTAGGCAATATCTAAAGGATAGGCTCTATCAGCATAAAAATGATTGTAAAAAAAGTGAAGAGAACAGGAAAAAGTCAGCACTAGTTCAGCACCACCATATAAGCAAGCACGAATTTTACTTTGAGGGGGCCCACATTTTACATAAAGAAAGCAATAACAAAAAGAGGAAGCTATTAGAAGCAATGTATATTGCAGAAAATATTGACAAGTCTGTCAATTTTAAAACAGACACTAAAGGTCTCAATATGCAATATGGGGAAATATTAAGAAAAATTAATACTTAAGTTTATATGGATTGCATGGGTCTTTAATTTTAATTTTTATTTTGGAAGTATACAGCTGATGTACATCATATAGTTTTGGGTTTTTCTAAATAATAGGCCTTTGCTGGAGGGTGTACTATAATGAATTGGACTTTGCTCACCCTGAGTGTTTTGGGTGTCTTGGGCTTAGGGAACATTGGTTGAGAGTTGTATCTGCCCTGTGTGACTTCAAATGATTTTGTCTACCTGTTTTGCTGGTCTGTATATATTAAATACAGATGACTAAATGACTGTATTACAAATATTTATTATTTATTAATTGTATTGTTAAATGTTTTAGAACTGAAGATGGCTCCAAAGAGCCGAAACGTATTTTAAATAAAAAACTTTATTGTTGAGACTAATTTGGTCCCCTTCTGATAACCTGTTGAAAAATACAGTCTCAAGAACTTAATATCTTATAAGACATAGTTATTATGTTTTGTGTGTATGGATGGTTAACAGATGTTTTGACAGGACCAGAAGGTTCGAGAACGGTATCGGAAACGTTCGACAGAGTTCGTAAAAATTTAAGGATGCAACCTCGATGTCGACATAGTACATAGTTATTATGTTTTGTGTGTATGGATGGTTAACAGATGTTTTGACAGGACCAGAAGGTTCGAGAACGGTATCGGAAACGTTCGACAGAGTTCGTAGACCTCCATATTAACACGTTAGGTGCGGCATTTGTTTAAAGTTCAATTTCATGCTGTGTCCTATTCAATTTCATATAAATTTAGGTAAGACACGAAAAAATCGAAAAAAAAAAGGGGGGAAAAAGTTATGAAATAAAGTGTCAAACATGAACCCTCCGGTTGATCATTTTTGATGAAATTTTTATCTCGTGCATATAGATACATCAAATACCGACTTTTATCCAAATCGTTAGAGCCGTTTTTGAGAAAAACGAAAAAAACGTAAAAAGTTATTAAACAAAATACCCCCTCCGATTGACCAATTTTGATGAAATTTTTGCTGTTACAACGCGGGCATATACGTACTCCAAACACCCAATTTCAGGTTCGTATGGTTTATAGTTTTTGAGCTAGTCTATTCACACACACACACACACACAGACACATGCACACACAGACCATTTCGTGGGACTTGGTTATTTGGACTCAAATAAACGTGTATTTCCGTTGAAAGCCGGAATTCAAAAAATTTCACGATCGCAATACTTTCCCTTACTATATATTTCATATATAGGTAAGTGAAAACACATTTATTTTTAAAACAAAGAAAAATGGCTAACATGAATAGAATGCTTTTTGATACAACTTTAGCCTACCATAAGGCATTCAATTCAACTTGAAGACACCTCCAAAGCTAAAAGAAGTCGCTGAGTGGTTGTAGAAGTCCACTAAATCAGTAAGTTCCCTGTAAGCGAGTTAAGTTAGTGCAGAGAGGAACCGCACAACATGCAGACAAATTGTTGGCTAGGAAGCCCTAAAAAGGAGCGGTACTTACCTGGTCCCTATAAACCGGAGCTTGGTGGGGGCCCCGCTTTATGGGCGCGCTTTATTGCGGTCATAAAGCCATAAATTGTACATCCACATCCACCCATATCATTTTTTTCCCTTTCCTTTCACGGCCTGTTTCTCTTAAGCCATTATCCCCGCGGTCATAGCCTTATTTAATATTAAACAATTTTCCCATTTTGAAACGTTTTGTGAGGCTCTTTATTGGCACCTATAACGTTGATGGAAATTCCTCGCGTTATTGTCTTTCCTGCCAAAATTATTTTATATTATACTTAAACAATCCATTTCGAAACATAATGAAACATTGTCAATAATTTTTCAATTTTAATGTAGCTATTAAAGTATTGGGTTGATGCCAAAATTAATGCAGGTTTCCTCTATTGTGATATCTTAATTCCAATTGTGTAAACAAAGCAAATCCTAACATTGATCATTATTATACCAAAACAAACCATATCTAATACCCTCTCTTTCACCATGAATTTGATCAGTAAAATCGTTTTGTTCAGTGTGTTCAAAGGCCTTAAATCGAAAATGTCGAAGTACGATTTTCGTCAAATTTATTTTTACGAATTTAAATTAGGGCGCAACGCTGCCCAAACGGCTCGTAATATTAACGAAGTGTGGGGTCAGGGGGCTATTAACGAGTGCACGGTGCAGCGTTGGTTCCAGAAGTTTCGCATTGGAGATTTCGCCCTCGAAGACAAGGAAGGTCGGGGCCGTCATTTTGCTCTTGACAACGACCAGATGAGGTCAATAGTGGAAGAAGACCCAACCAAAACCACCCGAAAAATAGCGGTAGAACTCGGTGTGAACCAATCCACAGTTGTACGCCACTTGGAAGAAATTGGTAAGGTAAAAATGTTGGCCAAGTGGGTGCCACACTAATTAAACGACCACCAAAAAAATCGCCGATTTGAAATCAGTTCCATGCTTGTGACACGCAATAAAAATGATCCATTTCTCGATCGCATTGTGACGTGCGATGAAAAATGGTTCTTATACGACAACAGAAGGCGTTGTAGCCAATGGCGGGCAAAGATGAACAGCCAAAACCTTTTCCGAAGCCCAAACTGCACCCAAAAAAAGATATGGTCACAGTTTGGTGGTATACTGCTGGTGTTATCCACTACAGCTTTCTCAATCGAGGTGAGACTATAACTGCTGACAAGTACTGTCAAGAAATTGTACTGTCAAGAAACATGAATAAAAAATTACAACATCTTTGCCCAGCATTGATGAATAGGAAGGGTCCTATCCTTCCTTCTCCTTGATAACGCCAGACCACACGTCGCACAACCAACGCTACGACGACTGCACGAGTTGGGCTACGAAGTTCACCCACACCCAGCATATTCACCTGACCTCTCTCCTACAGACTTCCACTTTTTCAGGCATCTGGATAACTTTTTGAGGGAGAAAAATTTTCAAAACCAGGATGAAATTGAAAATTCTTTTCGTGACTTCATTGAGTCCAGGGATTCAGAATTTTTTTCTGGTGGAATAAGAAAGCTTGTTGAACGTTGGCAAAAGTGCATTGATTCAGATGGAAATTATTTTGATTAAATATATATAGTTAAAGTAAAGATATGGCCTATTTTCAATGAATATTAAAAACCTGCATTAATTTTGTATCAACCCAATACTAATGCCTTGATTTCTGCACACAAGATATGCAACCGTTCACTATGTCGGTCGACAGCCACACCTTTATGTTTGTTTGTTTGTTTAACGTCCATTTTTATGCTACATAGGCTAATCGGACGATGCTACAGTGGGAGTCCTAAATTTTGCCTATCCGAGTATAATTAGGATAGGGACCTTTAACGAGTGCCTGGCATCGTACAGGCTCGGGACCTCCATTTTACGTCCTATCCGAGGAACGGCATAGCTAAGGATTTTTTACTCCCATTAAAAATCCTAGAGCCACCAGTGGAATTGAACCCGCGATCTTTAGTATTGTAGGTTGCCATGCTTACCATAACACCACAGGTGACCCCGTTTTTAAATTGTTTTACTTGTTAAATTAATGATGATTGTTGAATAATAATCTGAATATTTTTGTATTGAGTAGCGATATTATACTATATATATGATAATTAACTGTACTGATTCCATGGTATTGCTAAACATAATATTGTAGTTTAAAAATAATACACACATTTAAAAATATTAAAAATTGTAATCTATAAAAATAAATTTCTACATTTCCGGAATTATCCTCTTTGACTAAAATCTTTTTATGAATAAGTTTCAGAATAACTTTTTGAAATGAAATTTTATCCAAAAAGTTATTTGGATAAAAGTTTTAAGATAACTTTGTCGAAGAGTTTTTGTAACTTATATTTTCGAGCCCTACTTTTAAGTGATTACCTTTTAATAATCCTCCAAAAGGCTGATAGGCTTCACATATCAAGGGGAGGGGGTGAGTGCTGCCTGACTGAAAGTCGATTTACTGAATTAAGTAGTGTTCAATTTTTTTCTTATACATTTTGTTTTCAAATTTCTATTCACTTTTCATTCCTGAAAAGTGCTTTTTGCTTTTTTCAGTAAAAAGCTGTTTGCTTTCATTTTATTCTATTTTTGCCGATTGCTTTTGTTTGTTAATTTTATTTTGTGTTTTCCTTTTTGTTTTTTTTACCTTTCTATCAGCATTATTCCTCATTACAGTATTAGATAACAAAGTAAAAAAAAAATACCAGAAATTATCTAATTTAAATAAATAAATTTAATTTAGAAAACATTGGAGAAAAACTGTATTGTACAATAAGGGTTAAAAAGTTATATATTTTTTTTCAAATTTCTCATTTTTATAATGTCTTATGTTATTTTACAGCTTTTAAATTATTGAATTGATAGTATCCTATTGCCTTCTCATTATATATAATTGTACATTTTTACATTTCGGTAGACGTTTCGGACCTGTGTAAATCTGTCGATTATTGATAAGTTGGTGTTTCATGCCACATGCTACTTGGTCTCCCTGAGAGTCTTTATTAGAATGCCTAATAATTTAATATTCACAAGAAAGAAAGGGTTGGGGATGAATATGGGCACATTGGTCTGAAACTATATATTATGAGACTGCGATGGGATGCTATCGATTCAATAACGTAAATAAATGAAGCAGTCTATCAAGATAATATGAAATTTTAAATTTTATAATGAACTTAAGGATAACGATGGTCGAAGTACATTAATAAATAGTTGTAAAAAGTATCTATTAAAATAGTTTATTGTAAAAGTACTCACCCTCCAGAGAGCAGAGAAGAAGAAAAAGTGATGGAAGAACCATTGCCACAGCTGAAGATCAAGAGCCTGGATTCCGCGACCTGATAATAAAAAAAAGAATTAATTAATAAATTAATTCAAATTATCATATTTTACTTTCACTTACCTATATATGAAATATATAGTAAGTGGAAGTATTGCGATCGTGAAAAATTCCGACTTCCGGTTTTCAACGGAAATACACGTTTTGGGACCCCCTGAGTCGAAATAACCAAGTCCCGCGAAATGGTCTGTGTGTGTGTGTGTGTGTGAACAGACTAGCTCAAAAACTATAAACCGTGGGAACCTGTAATTAGGTATTTAGTGTAGGTATATGCCCGCGATGTGACAGCAAAAATTTCATCAAAATTGCTCAAAGGGAGGGGGTACTTTATTTAATGTCTTTTCACGTTTTTTTTCGATTTTCTCAAAAACGGCTCTAACGATTTTGATCAAACTGGGTATATGATGTATGTATATGCCCGAGATACGACTGTAAAAATTTCATCAAAATTGATTAACCGGAGGGGGGACTTTACTTAATAAATTTTGTACCAATTTCACGTGTACATATTTTTTATTTACTCAAAAATGGCTTTAACGAATTTGAAGAAACTGGGTATTTGATGTATGTATATACTAAATATGTAAAAGCCAACATTTCATCAAAATTGGTCCAACTGAGGGGGCAATTTGTTTCATGACTTTTTTCTCCAATTTTTACCTTTTTTTCGATTATCTCAAAAACGGCTTTAACGATTTTTATCAAATTCGTCATGTTCAATGAAAATTAGGTTTTCTTCAATATCAGGTAAGCTTTATCATTTTTAAAATGTTCTGAGGGGGCTTTTTTTGGGGGGGGGGCCTTTTTTGTTTGTTTGTTTTTTTCTTATAAAGTACCTTTGTTTTTGTTTACATGGAGAAATTAACTGTCTCTCATTACGCCTAAAAATAAGAAATGGCTAAATATGAGGTATGATAAAAATAAAGAAAACATAAAGAGGAGAAAAAAAGAAAAATACTCATAAAACTCGTTGAGCCCACGCATGCGGAGTACGCCTTTAATGACAGACCATTGTTCATAATTAAAGCCGTTCTGTTCATTTGAGAAGTGGCAATTAACAAAACGCATTAAGTTCTAATCTAAGTAAGTTGGTATGTGAAAGTTGTGTGTTGCGAGCACGCACCAAATTTTTTTTTTTTTCTTTTTTCCTCTATATTTCGGACTTAAAATTACACCGACATAAGAATTGGGTAAGTGAAGACTAGTCATTGAGTTTTGCTTTAAGTTCTTTCTAACTTGAAACTCACTAACCCATATAAGAAATATATATTAAGGGAAAGTACTGCGATCGGAAAGAATTTCGACTTCCGGGTTTCAACGGAAATATTGGAGTCCCAACCACGTTTACACTAGGAAGGTATTACAGAAAATTTTATGAGCTACCATAAATTGTGATCTTTTTATGGTATGCCCAAATGAAGTTTTATTTTCTTCATTCTAAGTTTTCCTGAATTTATGTGGATTTGATACTTTTTAGTTAATATTTAGTTAAGTTAACACCGACATTAAAATGAAAATTTCATCTATGGATCAGATGCTATAGTAACGAATATGCAGCGAATTGGTAAAAAAAAAAAAAATAAGCGAAAAAAAATTGGATTAATATTATTAGTAATACAATGCAGTTTGTCAGTTTGTGTGATTTGCAATCTGCTAATTAGCTATATGCAAATCGGTTGTATTCCTATTGGATGAATTGCTAACTTTCTACTAAATTAGCGTATCTCTCGGCCATCGCCTCAAAAGCCGTCGGGGTGGAATGTAAGGGTTTATGTTCGACATTAGTGTCTGTGCTAAGGGGTTCGTGTTGAAAGTTAGTCTTTGGTAGATGTTTTTGTAGTATTGTGTGTTTGTACCGATAGCTGTTGGGATATTGAGGTCCTTGTGCAGTAAGTCATTTGTCACATGGTTTGCTACGTCTACTATTTTCCTCAATAATTTAGACTGGAATGACTGAACAGTCACGAAAGAATTCTAGAACAGTTTGTTCCAAAGACAAGTCTAGAAATCTTATGTTTTTTTTTTTACGTTAAAATACTTGGTAAACTATCGATAGCTACTGATCGATATAAACAAATCTATCGATCTATTGGCAACTAGATCCATATCTATTGGCAACATAGATCCATCCAAAGAATACATCTTTGGATGTTTGAGGGTTTTGCAACCCGTATTTCCACAATGGTCGTATCAGTACATTGTGAATGGTAAGTTTGTTAGTTACTGATAATTCGGAACGACTGTTCAGTAACATAGATAATATTCCAAATCGTTTGTTAAGTTGTTTCCTTTTTAGTCCAATTCAGGTTTTCCATGTCAGTCTCTTGTCCAGGTGAAGTCCCAAATATCTTACAGCTTGGGATTCAGGGATTAATATAATTGAGGGTTATTAAACTAAGTTATGTTATATAAAAGATATTAAAAATGTAAACATCAAATTATATCACTCTCTTATATATCATTTTAAAATTGAATCTGAACCTTTACACCATTATAAATATAAACGGGAATAATCCATTTTATACTGACTATGACAGAATAGCAGCGGCGCTCTAATGGACGCTTGGTTACCGATTTATATTCGTGACCCGATGTCAAGTTCCATGCACAGAGTAAAGTTGCCAATAGATTGGTTTAAATTGGTTTAGGTTGGTTGGTCCTAAATGTTGTCTATACAGGTATAATTAGGATAGCGATCTTTAATGAGTATCTGACATCGCACAGGGTCGGGACCTCCATTTTAAGTCCTATCCGAGAGACGGCATAGCCAAGGTTTTTGTTCCCTTTAAAAAATTCTAGGGCCACCGTAGGACTACATTTTCACGTTTAAATATTGTTTTTGAGGTAAGTGAAAACAATATTCTTTATATTAATTTAACCATTATTGTGGAGTAACCACCTATTTTTAAAAATTATTTTAAATAATTTATTTTTGAAGAGAAAATATTTTTAAATAATTTATTTTTGAAGAGAAAATATTTCAGTGTAAAATATGTCAGTGAAGAGGAAGGATTTGGCACCGTTTGGAAGCGACTCCGTGGTGTAATGGATAGCATACCGCGCATGTCACGCGGAAGACCCAGGTTCGATTCCCGGCGTAGCCAAATATTTTCTCTTAAATAAAAAACATTTTATAAAAAAATATTAAACCGACTTCGAAACCTAGGAACCAGTAAAAATAAATTCACTGAAAAGTATGAAATAATTACCTTCTGACTTTTATGAATACACAGCAAAATTGAAAATGGTATAAAAAGCGGAAAAGTGCAATAAGACGAATAATTTTATTTTGATTTGTACGAATACACACTAATTGTTAATAAAAATTATTAAATTTAAATATTAAATACTATGTTCAATACAACACAATCTTTTCGGAGGCGGCGAAAAGATGTAATATGCACTGTAATATGCACACACTGCTCGTGTTCTCCCCCCACTCTTTTGATTCTGAATTTGATTGGTTGGTTTTCGCATTTGATTCATCCAGCAGTAATACAATATTTGGGTTTGTTAGTTATCAATTAGTTTTAATAGCTTGTTGGACCATACCTTATGTTATATATGCCATATGTTTTTCCAATAAGTAAACAATTCGAGCGATAATTAAATAATTATTTTCATGTTTTTTCCCGATAACTTCTTAAATAAATTAGGAACCCCAAAAAGGTTTAAATGGGACCACCTTGGGAAAATACTCTACAAGATGCAAAAGGTTTCGTTCCAATTGGCCAAAAAAAAAGTCACATACGTATCGAATTGAGTAACCTCCTCTTTCGTTCGAAGTCGGTTAAAAATAAATTATTTAAAAAATTTTCTTTATAAGAAGAATTCTTATTAGTCTGATGTTGCTTCGATTTTAATATTAGGCCATGATTTCAAATTACTTAAACATAAAGCTAATATCATCATTCATTACAATTTAATTTACTCGGCATCTTTTATCATTGAATAGTAAAATTTCATTCAATAGTGTTGTAAGACTTATGTGGGGTTGAATAACTTTTATTCAACGAAAATAATAAAAACACAAATAATTAACAGCATTACTAAAAGTATCAATTTGTAACCACAAAGTAACACAAAAGTAACCGTAACATACGACTCAATCTGTAGGGCAAGACTAAATCTCCAGTCCATCGCTACTTATATGTAGTCTGAATTAAAACCTTCGAGATGGTTCCCTGATAGCATACATAGTTCTAGAACAATCACGAACATGTACTAGTTTGTTCCAACTTTTCTAACAAAAAGTCTAGAACTCTTTAAATAATGTTTTTTGTGTTTCACGTTACAGTATAATTGGTCCCCCAAAAATTAAAAACACAAGAACTATTGATGAAAAAAATCTTTTACACTATAAATTTTAACAGCGTAAGAAAAATGCGATCTATACACGTAGTGGTTCAGCAAAACTCTTGTATTTATTTTTCTCTTCAATTTCAATTTTTCGCGTTTGGATATTTTTGAGCTTTTGTTTGTGTTTCCAATAGAGTTAATAAAAAAATTTTAGCAAATTTGCACCTTTTTTTTTTTTTTTTTTTTTTTTTTTTTGGGTCCATCCCTATCTCACTCTTTAGGCTATACGGGGTTTCCCAGGCCAGGGGAGAGGGTGGGGTATTAATGCCGAGTATTATTAAATTTTCCCCTGGCTCCGGGTTTTGAAGTTGCTATCTTTCGGTTCTCAAATCATCTGTCCGGTTGTCAGTGGCAACGCATATTTTCCAATGCGTTTAGCCACTCGGCCATACCGCCACCCACGCTAAAATTTGTACTGCAGAACAAAATATAAAATTTGTGGAGTTGTTTAGGGAGCTTCAAATAGTGCATGAGCTAACGACATGACCATAGTTAATTTGATTTAGGGTAGGTTTTGTTGAAAAAAGAGATGGATCAGCTCTTCCTCTTATGAATCAAGATCGGGAAGATGTGTTGCTATGTACCATTTTTCTACCTGACATTTGGCTGATCGTAAATTCATTTTGATAGTCTCAAAATAATCTATAGAAAAAAAATGTTAAAATATAGGTTACATTATTCCCATATTTAATTTTAACAAATTCCTCAAACAGGCAATGTACGACACCTTGGACTAATTTTTGAACTCAGGTGAAAATGAAAAGACATACATTAGCCAAACTACTCAAAATGCTGTACTCACTATTTTTCAAATCACCAAAATTGGAAATCAGACAGAAACTCGATACATACAATACTTACTGAAGCCTATATGGACATAAGCGTCACAAATTTATGCTTCAGCAAAAAAGACATACTTACAAAAATTATAAATCTTTCGAAAAAATTAACGTCTAATAGCCATCTACTAACTATCGACTAACAAATAAGAACCTCTATTCTAGCTATCACACTAAATTGCAAGGACATAACACTAGACTTATTAGTGAAATGGGTTCGACTGATATACCGTTTATGAGTCGACTGAAAAGGAGTTGGATGAGAGAGCTCCTATCCTGAAACAAGACCGGGATGATGTGCTGCTGGGCACTATCTTCCCTCGTGCCTTAAAATGCCAATATTCAGCAGTGGATATAACATTTTCTGGTTGTTGCTGAGTTGCGAATAAATGTGTGATTATTACATAAATTATTACAAATGCATCGAAATTTATTTGGGAAGAATCATTCACATTTAACCAACGCGGGCGCGCCACAATCTGAACATTTGTCAGAATATTACGAATACTAATTGAATCAGTGAGCTGAGGGTTCCAGGTATTTGTAGACCGACATGTTCTTAAAGGATTAGACGGTCATACCCGCCGTCTTCCGGTTTTCCTCAATAGTTATATTGCCTTATTTGCAGTAAGTCTGTAAGTGCGGTCCAAACACCGCGGCGCGCCCTTTGGTGTTACAGATTCAGACAATCTCTGCTGAATTATTTTAAAGTTTTCTGCGCTTTCTTCACAAATTAAAATGCAAGTATTATGGTTTTTACGTTTTAAACAAAAATATTGTTTGAACTATTTTTACACCTAAAATTATTTTTAGTCTTATTTTACTGAATTAGTATTCGTGAAACGTTAACCCTTACATCTATGCCAATGTTTATTATTACAATTCGAGCACTTATGAACGAACGATGAACGAAACGTTGGCAAAAATAAAATATGCGTCCTTCATTATAACAACGGTCAACCATCCTCCAACATTATTCCTATGTTCATGTGAGCAACATTTATTATAATAAGCAATTTATTATTATATTATCTCTATACATTTTACTACCAATCGTTTAGTTTTTTTTTGTGTTTTTTTATCACCAAAGCTATTTTAATTTATTTTATTTTTTGTAATCCTTTTCTTTATACATATATATGACAAATAGGACTTCGAAATTGAAATGTCATACGAGGTTACATTCCTAATAAATTACTGCAGTCATGTTTTCATATTTAGGGATATTTATGGAGAACAAACACGAGGCTGAACTCTGATTTGAATATGGGCCAGTAAAGCACGTCTCCTGTATTAAGTGTCCAAAGGGGGTTATTGATTCAGCAAAAAGTGATATCGTTTATTTCTAATAACTCTTCTGGCTCATAGCAAGTTATAAAGCATGATTGATTCGCTGTCGAATGATGAGTCGGATATTGACGGACGATATTACAATATGAGTTTAATGTGGTTCAGAAAATTTTTATTAAATGCTAGATCATAAAATATAACATTCCAGCTTCAAAACTTGTAGCGAATTCGGCTCAAAAAATATTTTGAAACTCAGTTGCCAAATTAAAGTATAATAACAATGAATGAAAAAATGTATTTAACAAGATAAAATTAAAGCAACATCAACCTGTGAAACAACTATAAATAAAAATGTTTTTTAGCATTATAATGATTCAATATTTTAAATGACAAACCATATCTAATTCAAAATCTATTGTAACACTTATGTAAGTTTAAATAGTTATGTTCGAATGAAATAATTATTTAATGGGACATTCTCACGTAGGAGAACGCTTTTGTGCCCCAGGCCGTTTATAGCGATTTAGAAAAGCTTAGGACTCTAAGACATCAGTTTTCTAAATCCAGGCGAGTTGTAAAGCTAGACCCCATACGGCTTTATTTTAATTATATAACACACGTACCTTAAAAACACGTAAACGGGGTATGTATGCTTCATGCTTCATAAACACGCTCATATATATATAATATATATATATATATATTATGTATCTCATCATCAAATCATGTAATAATAACGCCATGTTTAATCATGGCTAATTTGATAAAAATCGTTAAAGCCGTTTTTGAGATCATTGACAAAAAGGTAAAAAATGGAAAAAAAATGATGAAATAAAGTGCTCCCTCCGTTTGACCAATTTTGATGAAATGATGGCTATCACATCTTTGGCATATACAAACATCAAATACCAAGTTTGATCAAAATCGTTAAAACCGTTTTTGGGTCTCCTTGTTATATAATATTTAAAGGTCTGTTAACATATAATAAAAAACTATTGAATAGCCATACTAAATCTTGTTAGTATTTATTATATGTTTCCAGACCATTAAATGGTATCAAGTAAGTTCATATTCTTTGCCCTACGTTTTTATATTTGTTTTTGTCTGTGTCCTGTTCACGTAGCCCTGAAGAACCTGCATTTTTAGGTCGAAACTTCGGCTCCAATAAAATAGTTTAATACTACTTTTAGTGTTTTGATCACCACCCCGGACTCATGTTTATGATTATTTGAATGATCTATAAAAGTCTGAGTATTCAAGGAGCTCAAAAATAAAATCGATTTTTTTGGACAGATTCAATTCCATTTTGAGATATTTCAAGCGAGGGAGTTTTACATGGACCAGGCTATATATAAGATACGCGTTGGTATAATTTACATTAACTAAAACAAGTTGGAGTGCTTTGTTAGGACCCATCCCATGATTACTCGGCGATCCAGTTGTGTGGCTTACCACCTTCCCCTACCTGTGGCTAATAAACTACCAACTACAGCTAGCCGCAGACCCTAAGTAGTAGAGCAGTACTTTATGTAGAGAGATGTAGAGTATGGGTCCATTAGTATAATAGATAGCCGTGCAGTAGCTTCCACCTCTATGCCCTTTGTGTATCTTCATGCTCTCTCATCAGGGAATTACACGAGCAACACCTAAAACAAGTACCTCGGTCTTGTCCTTTAAGTTCCATCATTCCACAATAAGCTAATTTCGTTTTTAGTCCATAGATTTCTGACAATATTAAAATATGTTTTTATAATATTTTTATTATTAACTTCTTTACGTTCATGAGGATCGTCAAAACCACTACAATCTCTATGGAATCTTTTTTACTTAAGTATTTATAACCACCTACATGAAAAAAATATGATTTAAAAAAAACATAGTTAATAAAAAATAATAGGGGTTTTAATAAATTTTTATTTTTATTTAAAATCCGCGGTGGCCGTAGGATTTTTTGAAGGAAGTAAAATATCCTTAGCTATGCCGTCCCTCGGATAGGACGTAAAATGGAGGCCAGAGCCTGTGCGATGTCAGGTACTCGTTAAAGATCCCTATCCTAATTATACTTATATTTATGACTCCCACTGTAGCATCGTCCGACTAGCCCTAGTAGCATAAAAGGACATTAAACAAACAAAAAAAGTAACATGAGAAAAAATAAGATTTAAAAAGGAATAACAATTGATAAAAAAGTAACGGAGTTTTAAATAATTTTTATTATTGTATGTTTCTTCGTTCATGTCCGCAAGTATATTTCAATGATATTCCGATCCTTGAATCACAAGAAGTAAGATATCGGGGACATGAGACTGACATGGAAAACCTACATCGAACTAAAAAAGAAACACCTTAACAAACGATTTGGAATATTATCTAGGTTACTCGATAGACATTCCTAATTGTCAGTAACCAACAAACTTACCATTCACTAAGTACTAATTTGACCATTATGGGCATACGGAATAGAACTGTATGGTTCTGCAAAACCCTCAAACATCCAAAGAATTCAGTCATTCCAGTCCAAGGTATTGAGGAAAATAGTAGACGCAGCATACTATGGGACAAATGGCTTATTGCTCAAGGACCTGAATATCCCACTAGTCATCGATGTACAACCCATGAAGGGTCTTGGGAGCAATACTGTGTAAAAAAATACTATTTCTTCAACGGCGGTTGTGCAAGGAGGTGATTTGACCACGATCACTCTCAACTGCCTGGTTTTTCCCCTTAATTTTCTGTTAAGGGTACCTACCAACTTTATAGTGGTCGGTTTGCCCCACCGAGTCAATATGTGACAGAATATTGACGATATTCTATGAATATTAATATTATGTATCCTATCATCAAATAGAGAGAAGAAAATATAACTTTAGTTATAATATTAGACAAGGAGATTGACTTTATATGAAAATATACGTTCTGAGTATTTTAATTATAGGGCTAAGGCAGAGAAGATGAGGCTAAAATTGAGTTAAACGTTCCCTCGAGACGTTGCGAAGGAACTCAGGGGCTCACGACCTTTAGACTCACACACACACAAACACACACACACACACACACACACACACACACACACACACACACACAACATCATACATACATGCACACAACCACACTAAGGATACAAGGCAAAGGCAGGCTGTCGCCCTTAATTGCCTTGAGTACAATCCTTGAACCCTCAGCTAATAATAACCATTCTCTGCTGAGAATAATATCAACTCACTCTCCACCTAAATGTTTGCCCACTGTTTAGACAGTAACCTTGCATGAATTATTCTTAATTTTATGTCAGAATATTTCCATTTTAGGGTGAACCGGACAGTTATTGCACCGTTAAGACAAAATTTCTGTCTGAATTAAAAAAAATCTGGTGCGTGCGCGCAACACACAACTTTCACTTACCAACTTACTTAGATAGATAACCCTCCCGCATTTAAGCCCCCTCAGAACATCTTAATAATGATAAAGCTTACCTGATATTAAAGAACAACTATTTTGAATACCTGACGAATTTGATCGAAATCATTATAGCCGTTTTTGATTTAATAAAAGAAAGGTAAAAATTGGGACAAAAAGTTATAATACAAAGTGCCACCTCCCTTTAACCAATTTTGATGAAATTTCGGCTGTCGCATCGCGGTCATATACATATATACATCAAACACCAAGTTTGATCAAAATCCTTAAAGCCCTTTTTGAGTAAATAAAAAAAAAACACGTAAAAATGGGACAACATTTATTAAGTAAAGTGCCCCCTCTAATTAATCAATTTTGACTGTCGCATCGTGGGCATATGCATAGACCAAATTCCGAGTTTAATCAAAATCATTAGAGCTGTTTTTGAGAAAATCGAGAAAAACGTAAAAAATAGACAAAATTCTTTAAATAAAATACCCCCTCCGTTTGACTAATTTTGATGACATTTTTGCTGTCACATCGCGGGCATATATATACACCAAATACCCAATTTCAGTTTTGTACGGCCTATAATTTTTGAGCTAGACTGTTTCACATACACACACAGACCATTTCGCGGGACTTGGTTATTTAGACTCAGGGGGCCCCAAAACGTGTATTTCCATTGAAAACCGGAAGTCGAAATTTTTCACGATCGCAATACTTCCACTTACTATATATTTCATATATAGGTAAGTGAAAGTAAAAAAAAAATTATGAAGTGATCAAATTGAAACTTCCATTAACTCATCTTTATCTATCCTTATAAAGACTCAAGAAGTGTTTTTGGGTCAAAAGTTCAATAGTTTTACCATGTGGCACTAGTTATCGTAAAAAGTGCAAAAACTAGTTATTGACACCCTGTGGATTTAATTTTGAAATGGTCTCTATGGTTAGTGTGCTAAACACTTACTTCATAGATGACCTAGAGGACCCTTCAAACATTAGATTATTGTATATCTTGAAATAAAATTAGGACTTGTTTACTTATTTCTTTAAGTTAAAGTTTGGGGTGTGGATAACTACCCTAATTTAATAGATAGCAATTTTAGAAAAAGATGCCTCTAAAGCTATACATATCTAAATAAAGGAAAGTTCTTAGGTATCCATGAGAAATAAGCACACCTATCATATAAAAACTGTCATTAGGTTTCTTTTGTCACTATTACAAGAGCACTGTCGGTCCCTCAATCTCAAAAATACTGTCTTGACAGAACAGAATAAAAATATATCACCAGCTAAAGGAGGCTTTAGACGAAGGTTAAGTATATTTGTTATAAATTATAAAAATTTGCATATAAAAAATATAAAGGTACAATAAGTATATATAAAAAATTATAGAAATAAGAAAAATAAAATAAAAGGGAGATGAGGGCACTTAGAGAGGGCAGGGGAAGAATATATTCCAAGGAAGGACAGTGCTCCAAGCCTGAGTCATTAGGAATCTTGCCAACATGGGGACCACATATTATAACCAGTCAATATATTTTTTTATTATTTTTTTTTTCAAGCAACCTTTACTCAGGCAATAAGGTTACTGATATTATAATAATAAGATCATATCATTATGTTTTTTTGTTTCGTTTTTTCAATTCTATATATATTTTTTTATGCAACATAGAAATGCACCATATACGAGTCAGCCAAATTTCATAAGTAACTAATATTTTAAAAAACGTTGAACCTCTTTACCATAAAACAAATTCATTATCATTAATATTTACATAAGACATGTTTTTCCTTACTTATTAAATTTCATTTTCACTTACCTATATATGAAATATATGTAATAAGGGAAAGTATGGCGATCGTGAAAAATTTCGACTTCCGGATTTCAACGAATTCAAATACACGTTTTTGGGGGCCCCTGAGTCCAAATAACCAAGGCCCAAGAGATGGTTTGTTGGTCTGTGAACAGACCAGTTCGAAAGCTATCGATCCTAGAATTCGCTATTTGATGTATGTATTTGCCCGCGATGTATCGGTGATAATTTCATGAAAAATCCGTTTCCCATCAATATATGAACTTCAATGCGAAAAATAAAAATTCCTAAAAAATGATTTCCTTATTTGATAAATAATGAAATAAAAAGGCATTGATATGGCATTAATAGGTGAAATATATCATTGCGGAACTATCAATATAATTAAGAATATGAATATTAAATATAAATACCCTATGATCCAATATTTATTTGGTGTACATATACTCTTAAAAATATAACTTCAAGCAGACCTTAAAACCATAAACATGGAAATAAATGTCTCCAAAACCAAATTCATGAGAATCGGAAAAAGGAGTGACCATGAAGACCTAATCGTCAGGCTTAACGGAATCCGTTTGGAACAGATTGTGGACTTTAAGTACCTGGTGGTCAACCTCAATGAATAAGGAAGGGGACATTAGAGAAAGGCTAAAAACGGCAGGAAGGTGCTTTTATTCCCTCAGGAAAGGCTTCCTAGACAAGAAGGAAGTCTCAAAGGACACTAAAAAAGGTAGTCTTCAAAAATATATTCCTCCCTATTCTAACATATGCCAGCGAATCTTGGACCCTAACTATCTAACATAAGAGATGAACTCTACAATAAGAGCAAACCACGACAATGTAAAGCAAACCAATTAACAAAATATGTAAAAATGATATTGATGGGATTGAAATAATATTAGTGCTCACCGATCTAATAGGAAAGAATCATAACTTGGATCAGAAATTTTTGATAGATATTGAAAATCAAAACAAACTCAACTATCATTTTTCTGATTCTCTTTTATTATTTTTTTTAAGCTGTGGAAATTAACAGAATTAAAAAAAGAAAAAATCTAATAAATAATTACAGTATCTGGAATGAAACAATCAATAAGCAGACAAAAAATTGAATTATTCCAAATTAATAAAGTGGTCGTGACGAATTTTTTTGGTGTAAAACCATAGTTAACTAACAGCCAAGCCATTTTGATAAGCTTTTAATTTATTGATTTACATTTTTAGTCATGCTTATTTATATTTTAACAATACAAAAGACATAATATATTAATATATAGTATATAACTGTATATAGCTATAATATTTGAAATATAGTTTAAGTTTGTATCTGTCTTGAAAAATGTGCTTATAGTAAATTAAGAGAAGTTAAAAATATTTAATGTAGGAATTGTATAATTAAAAAAACAAAAAAAACTTGCGTATTGAAAGGAATTGATTATTCCTCAGTTGAAAATAATAATAGAGGAAATGATAAATTATATAATATAGTAATTCTACATATCTTAGTATACATAATTAGTATCTTAAATTTAAGAGTATACGTTTGTTTGTTAGTTTAACAATGCTGCTAAGGCTAATCGGACTATGCTACAATGGGAGTCCTAAATTTTGCCTATCCAGGTATAATTAGGGTAGGGATCTTTAACGAGTGCCTGATAATACAGGCTAAGGTACCTCAATTTTACGTCCTGTTCGAGGAACGGCATGTTGTAAAGTTAATGATGCCTTCTAAATTGAAAAATAGACAGAAACTGAATACATACATCTATTTACTTAAACCAATTAGGACATACGCCTCAAATATTTTCGGCTAAGCTAAATAGACGCATTTACAAAAATTACAAGCTTTTTAATCCAAAATTTTAAGACTAATTACGATAGCTCATAGGTACGTCTGTAATAAAACATACGATTTTATGTTGAACTGTACGGACATAGCAAGGGCATATATAACAAATTTAATATATTTATATTAAATTTGTTTTATCTTTATCACAATATTATAAAAATTAATATTAACTATATTATAAATATATTAAATTAATATATTAATATTATTATTAATATATAATAACTTAACTAATTGTTTGCTTGTTAAATTTTATAGAATATGTAATAAAGTGTTGGACAAAATAATTTGTGTACTAACTTTAATTAATTATATAATTAATCATAGATGTTGATTTTAATATGGACAGGTGTTCCCACCTGGTCTGAAAGAACCACTGAGCGAAATTTGGAGAATAAAGAATACTAGCTGTATATACCGGTTTCACCCGGAGAATTTCATTTTTTAAATCTATAAACTGAGACTTTTATCGACTCAAACGGTTGATTTCCTAAAAACCAATGTAAAGCGAAATCAAAACGATTATTATAACAATAAAGAATATACCCAGAGATCGGCTGAAGTTATGCAATATTAAAATGGACAGGTGATCGCACCTGGTATGAAAGAACCACTGAGCGAAATTTGGAAAATTTAGAACAAATGGTATGGTTTTTTATAAAAAACAAACAGAATCATCTTTATATACATAGATTATATCTGTATATCCCGGTTTCACACGGGGAATTTCATTTTTCTAAAGAAACGATCGATTTCGTAAAAAAAAACATTGTAAAGTGAGATCATTCTGATTTATTTAACAATAAAGAATATCAGCTGAAGATCGGCTGAAGTTATGTAATTTTAATATGGATAGGTGTTCGCACCTGGTATGAAAGAACCACTGAGCGAAATTTGAAGAATTTAGGACAAACGGTATGGATTTCTATAAAGAACAAATAAACAAACAAACATGTAATAAAGTGTTGGAAAAAATAATTTCTGTACTAACTTTAATTAATTATATAATTAATCATAGATGTTGATTTTAGTTATATATATATATATATATATATATATATATATATTTATAAATATACATATATGCAAAATAGGATTTGCTAACAAATCTTGGGGCCAAAAAAAAAAATATACATATATATATTAAATTTTCCACCATCTCTTAATTATACATCACCTTATGTCTAATAAAGTTTAAAAAAATATAATTTGCTTTAAAATATGAGATATATTTTTTCCCAAGAAATAAATAGCATTAATTAATTCTATTTACTACTAGGTTACCCGGCTGACGGGTACGTCCCAAGCCGTAAATGCTTGAATGAAATTTTGTGTTTTCTTTTTTTTTTTACAATAATAAAGCATTATTATTATTATTATTATTATTATTATTACTACTAGGTTACACGAAAGACATTGTTACATACTTTTTTTTGTGATGTTTCAGAGAAATTCGGTTCAAGGTTTGACACCGAAAAAACTTAAATCTAAGTAATCATAATATATATTCATAATAATAATGGCACAATAGTTTGAAAGGGTGGAGTGAATTCGTAAACACTAAGTTCCTCAAAAAATGTATTTCCAATGCACCCACAAGCGTGCATGTGGAACCTCAAACCACGTTCTTACAGTACTGCTTTTAAAACATAAAAATTTCATTTTAGGGATGAGATGGCTAATGTTAATTTAGAACTTCTTATAAAGATAATTTACTTTTATTTTTATCATTAGAATTCACAATTTCTATTTATCGTAGCGTTAATAGGGGCACAATGGTTTTGGCTAACCTGTCTTTTTCTAAAAAAAATAGATTCGAGGTTTTCCCCACACGTGAAAAGGCGACACACATAATTACCCATGGGAAAAACACGGATTTTCTTAGTCCAAGCCGGAAAAAATAGAATTTGCTACTGGATGCTTACCCACCCTAAATTGCGAAAGAAAATTAATTTTTTTGTCAATAAATCAATTTACACTGCCATCAATTGGAAATTTATGTAACTTACTAATAATCACACTATATTTAATATAATAAGCATTTAATTAGCAATAAAAGAAATATTGGTGTCAAAAATCGAGATAAAAACTATCCTATCTATTAAGTTGGACAAAACTACGCAGAATGAGCTAAATTTTATAAATATCGGTTGAGTAGTTTCTGATTTTACCTCTGACAAACATCGGGACACGAGATTTTTATATATATAAAGATAATAAGATTTTTGTAAAATTCAATTTTTAAAATAAAAACTATTAGAAAATAAAATAAATCGGATGTTTCAAAACAATGAATATTATTTATTGCTAATGAAGTGAAAGCAGTTAAACTTAAAAATACTTGAATAAATAGTTAATCCTCAGTGAAAATGAAAAAAAGAAACTATTCCGGGCAGGACTCGAATGAATGAGGACAGTAAGTGCACAACATCTGGCCGAGTTCCAACTCCTGAGGACTAGAGTGCGGTCCTTCAAGTCTCCCGGCCACGCGGGCCCGTCCCTCAATAATTTTATTCCAAGCACAGAAAAAATATTTCGTATTTTATTTTTTCATTATAATAACATTTATTATGTTGCTATAATTATTTTTATATTTATTGGATATATCAACAGAAATATTTAAATAAAGAAAGATAAAATATTTTATATAGGAATCCCAAGATTTTCCAGCTATATATATTATCAAAATTACTTGTTACTAATTTATTTAGCGTTCTAATTAAATGGACTAATTTTCATTATTCATTAGGTTTCATTCGGTTAAAAAAGATTTAAAATTATAATTATAAATTGCTCGTCCAAAGCTACATTGGTCTAAATAAGGTTTTCTTCTTCTGTATAAAAACATTATTAATTATTATAATACCAATAATTATATTTGCTTTCTGACGAGGGATTTATGTATTATAGCTTTTATTTCTTGAGAATTCTTATAAAGTACTAAACCATTTTAGTAATACTATATTTAAAAAATATATATATATATCGCTCATTTGCTTTTTGATGAAGGTTCATTAACTTCACAACTTCACAAAAAATGTCAACAGAGAGAATTGTTTTAATATGATATTTGTGTGACTCCAAATATTTTAAACTTTTTAAATAATGACATATTTATTTTCGTTCTGGTTTTATACTTCTTATTTTAGAATTTGAATAAAAATATTTGAGGATTAGTAAATATAGATATAAATATTTTTTTTTATACCTGGAACGAAATGAATGAAGTTTTAATAACGACGAATGTTAGATATTTTATTTTATTTAATAAAAATATAGATATTGCTCTCCTATGATTCTGTTGAAATATTAAATTCTATTTAGTAAAATCTATATTGTATCTTGCCAGACTTAATATACTTTATAATTAGCCACAGGATCATTGAATAAAACCAGAAATTAAATAAAATTATATTTTAAGGGCTATTCATTATTGGATAATTTTAACCTAAATTCAAGCAGACTATAATAAATTGTGTTTCAACAAAATTTTCTTTATGTTATGTTTCATTTATGCAGGATATTAATTTTAAAATTTAATAAGGAATTAATAACTGCTGAGAGATAATGGTGTTTAGAAGTTTAAAACAGAGTTTTAATATACAAAAAAAATTTCGAAAGCGGAAAGTGACTTTTTATATATTTTATTTTTTATTTTTGCAGACCAATATTTGAATATTTTTCTTTGATCAACTTCCCAGGCATGTCCTCCAATATTAAAAAACGGAATGATATTTCCTTACTGATGTGCTTATGACATGGGTGCTTCAAATTTTTATGTTCATTCATTACATAAATTAAATTAAGAAAGGTAAAAGTAATTTCCAAAAAATAGAAGTAAATTTTTACATAACAACAATTTATATTTTTTTTTTTACTTTTTAAAATTCAGGAATAATGATTATCGGATTGTTGTGAATTTTTCAATATTTAGAAATATTTTTTAGCCCGATAAGCGGCCGATTACTCAGACCACCATGCCCTAAAATATTTTTTAATGTTTTACATATTTTAATATTTTGGTGCAATTATATCTTGCTTATAGATAAAATATAAAAAATGACGTGTGATTGTGCATTTGTTGAAGCGTAGTGCCATTTGACGTACCTAATACATGCTTTCATGACGTAATAAATTACGTGAGTGTCCGGTTGAGAGAGGTTGCGAGGATATTGGGAGCTGGCAACGCCGCCCCAGCCGCGCTGATACTAACCCGCCGAACACTCCACCACTCCGTTTATAACGGCTCCGTCCGACGCAGGCGCAATCTCCTTTCTTCTCAGCCAAGACGTTCTCATAAATTGCTTTAGGAGGTTTTAATGACTCTTTTAATTGCGGAATTATTGACAATAACTTCATTAATTTTGTCAGTGGAGAAGCGGGGAGTGGGAAATGAACCATTAAGTTTAGCGTTGATGTTTTTATTACTATGAATCTCTCAGCTTAATATTAATTATTATTAACGGCGAAGTGAATATAAGAAGCTGCTAAAGAAATGATTCTATGACTTTTTAATTTATATAAATTAAAAATAACTTAACAAACCTCGTAACTACTTAAATTTAAGTTTGAAAGCCAAAAATTCACCCCCAAAATGAGATCCGCATTAAAGGAAAAATGTATAATTAATAATAATAAATATTTTCAATTATTTTACATTTTTATATTCCATATGGCGATTATGACGTCATGACTCCATCTAGGTTGAACAAAATCTAGTCCAGAAATCTATAAAATTCGTCTTGATCCTAAACGGCCGACGATTCATAATGTAAGGTGTATAAGTATCTCGACGTGTTGAGATACTTTGTATTTCCTTGCTTTTGTTACAGACCTGTAACAATATGTATATGTAACAATATGTATGGACTATATGTATATACGTTTTATAGGGATCAAAATGTCAGAAAACGTTTGGATTCCAAAGGCTATTGAGAATGTCGTAAATCTCCGTAAGGAACAATGCACAGGCCTCTCCCGTTCCTCGCTTTTCGGCTATACGGAGTTTCGTGGGCCAGGGGAGAGGGTAGGGGTTTATTATTGCCCGGTACTATTAAATGTCCCCTTGCTCCGGGTTTCGAACTTCCTTTCTTCGGGTTCCCAATCATACGTTGTCAATGGAAATGCGTATTTCCCAACGCCAACTTCCACTCATCCATCCCACCACCATAACAAATGTCAGTAAGTTGTATTTGAAACATTCAAAGAGCCTTAGAAGGTCTTGAAACATTACCACAGGCATAAGAGTGCCCTCTAGTCGAAATCATGCGAATGCCCTTTATAATACATCTAATGTGAATAAATATATATGAATAGACTTGTAGCTATAATATAACACTTTTACTCAACTTAGTCAACGTTTCGGGAACCAGAATGAGATGGAGCTTAGTGGAATGTTGTAAGGGACAAAAACCATCCCTCGCTGTGATTCCGCGAAGTGAAAAGTCTGCGAAAACGTCTTAATTTACTATGAATCCATTTGAACAATATATTTATACGATTTTTTTACCCTTCTCTTCCTCACCTTTTCACGCTATACGGGGTTTTCTGGGCCGCGGAAAAGGGTGGTGGATTAAAGCCGAGTATCATTAAAATGTTGGTTATGAACTTGCGATCTTCGGGTTCCCAATCACATGATACAATGGGCAACGAGTATTTCCTAACGTGTGACTTATCATCAAGTTGTATTCGAATGTTGTAAAGGAAGTCAAACAACACCTTGTAATTTCGCTTAGTAAAAATTGTGCGAAAACTCTTAATAAACTCTAAATCCCTTTAAACAATATGTTTACATGAATCACCACCATTTTCCTTATACGATCCAAGAGGAGAGCGATGATCCAAGAGCTAAGATATGAATTGACCAAGGAATGAAGACGAAAGGCAGAGAGCTAAGAAGTGGCAGGACACTTAAGAAAGGAGCGGCTAAAAGCCCTATCGAAAGTAAACCGCTCCAGAGGAGCAGCCATCATTTATTTAAGGCCTCGGGAGAAAATGCAAATGTAAAGCTTGTTCCCTCAAAAGGCGCCCCCCCCCTACCCCAGCACTCCTTTACCTAACAAGTTTACTTAAATCGTTTAAGGGCCCCCGCCCACAAACCGAAAAGCAAATTAGTTACACTCAAACGAATTTATCTCCCAAAGCGATAACTGGATTATAGGCGTTTCTTTTCCTTTGCGATATTCCCCCGACCTATTCCTTATCTTAAAGGTTAATCTTCTCATATATAAGAAAAAAAAAGTTATAAATTTTCGTGCATTTACTACCAAGATTCATTTAAACTATAAACTAAGATTACTGGCGAACTAGATTACAAAGGATCATCACGAGTCACTTTTGGCTTAGTGTTTGGCATAATAACCTGCAATACTAAAGGTCGCGGGTTCGCGTCTTGAGGTGACCCTAGGATTTTTTAAAGTCCACATCCGAATTCCTTGATTATCGTTGCCAATAACTACAACATATTTAGTCATCTTCAAAATGATGACTAAATCGAATTTGAAATATTTTTACGGGCGATATGAAAAAATAAAATCATCTGATAAAAAATAATAAATAAAAATAACGTGGTCACCTGTAGCAACATACAATACGAACGTTCGCTTACTGCAGGTGCCCTAGAATTTTTAAAGGGAGGACGTAAAATGGAGGTTCCGAGCCTGTGCGATGTCAGGTACTTGTTATCCTAATAGATCCTTATCTTCATTATACCTGGATAAGCAACATTTAGGACTCCCACTGTAGCATCGTCCGATTAGCCTTAAGAAGCATAAAGTGACGTTAAAAAACCAACTAACAAACAGATAACCTATCACTATATAATATTAGGACCAACTCATATTACTTAGCATCTTATTATTATTTTTTTTTTATATTCACCCTATCTTGCCTCTCGGGAAGGCTGCTAATCCGAAGACATCTTTCTACCGTTACACAAATGCTTACTAATCGGGTTTCGTTCGGCCATCAACTCAGGGAACTCTTTCGCCGTGATTACATAGAGTCCAGTTTCCTTGAGTAACTTCGAACTGTGACTCGAAGGCGTTGCAACTTAATACAAGGTCCTCCGGTATCCCGTATATCGGGCACAGGGGATCAATATCCTTTCCGAAACTACGAAGTTTGGCTCGAAAAGCCCTTTGGTCAGTAAGGAATAAGAAGACCTAAGGAAGGACCAAAGTGTCCACTTCGCAAAGGCCTCCAAACGTGCATTGATGGTAGGGAAATACTTTCATAAATATGGGAAATTTTGGTGGTTGCCACCAAATATATATATACATGGTTTTTGGGTATCTGAAACCCCGAAATGCGGCTTTAAAGCCACTCGGGCCGTTCAAGGTTCAACCTAGGAAGTAAACTGACATAACTTAAGAATTCTTGATTTTGGAATTATCGATGTCACTGCATAGTCGGAGTGTATATCGTAATGTTAAACAAAACCACAAAAGATAAGGTTTAGAATAGTTCTAGACTTGTTGGATGGAACTAACAGTCGGAACAAACTGTTATAGCACATGTTTATGACCACGATGTTCGAGTGCCGTCGACGCTGGTCCAGAAGGCTCGAGGCTGGTCTTCATGCGATTAAATATAAGGAGCAATGTACTGGAGAGTTAGTCTTGTTCTAAAGCTCAAGTCATATGGTTATTTCTGTGTTACAAAGTGACAATTTTTATAACCTGTTTAAATATTTGTGTTCTCATACTTTATGTGGCATTGGAATCATTATTTTCATTCAATGAAAATTGTTTAACCCACATAAGTGTTACAATATTATCGCGTGACAATAGGTCTTATATAAATGGCATTATATTTTTTTTCACCATACTGCATTAAAAACATGTGTTTTCAATACTCGGTTTGAGTCTGTAAAGTAGTACTTTTCGGACCTAGGACTGACAAATCTTTTTGGTGCGCTAACCTTACCTGCTACTAATATATATTAATAGACATGTGTTTGAAGGAGGTTACTTGTAGCTATACTGTGCTTCATTCTAATATAAGTAGAAGAAGCCCAAAAAGCTTTAAACGAACTACTTCCAGCTGAATCCCGCGCGTTATATGAAAGCGAATACAACAGATTTCGCTACTGGTTAGAAAGAATTAGCCAGAGCTTGAAAAATAATTCCTTCAATCAAAAGTTATCGGTATTCGAAAAGGCAATGCCAAACAAAGGTTTTAATATAATAAATATTCAGAATTATATTATAAATATTAATGTAAATATAGAAGTACTTTTCTTCTATTGTAGGTTAATAAAGAGGGTACTGGTCAATTAAACCCCCACACGAGCATAACCTGCTTACCCTTGGAGTAACTTTCCCATCTGATGTATCGAACCTGCACTATATCGAATGTTTGTTTTGATTTTATCACAACAAAACATTAAACCTAACAATGGTGTAACCTTCCTATATAACTGGTATCTATAAAATATTTGGAAAACAAATTTATTATGACATTTCCAAAAAATTTAATGATAGCTCATAGCTAAGGAAAATTAATAAATAACTTATTCAAAAATAAAACAAATTTATTTTGACATTTCCAACAAATTTAAGGATAGCTCATAGCTAAGGAAATTTAATAAATAACTCATTTCAAAAAGAAAACAAATTTATTTTGACATTGAACTAAACACAATTTAAACATTATTATTAAAATTTAAACACAATTTAAACATTATTATTAAGATTTAAACACAATTTAAACATTATTATTAAGATTTAAACACAATTTAAACATTATTATTATGATTTAACATAATAAGATTTAACACAATAAGATTTAACATAATAAGATTCAACATAATAAGATTTAACATAATAAGATTTAACACAATAAGATTTAACACAATTTAAACATTATTATTAAGATTTTCACATAGCTCATTTTGAAATCCTTCTATGTCCTTTAATATTTCTTCAAATGGATCACATTCTCCTAATTTCTGTCTCCACATAAATTCAGCCAAGTGTGTTTCTAAATATTCTCGATCCGTCCCCCTTCTTATTTTATTGCTCTCTTTTAAAGATCCCCACATTCTTTCGACTTTTTGTGTATTACACAAACTTTCTGGATCTACAAAATTATATGTATGGTTCACTACTGTCTGATGTTGAAAACCTTCTTTATCGAGGTTCTTATAGGCCTTTACGATGCCACGATACTAACAAGCTTTAAACAAGTAACCTCCCAGAAGCAAAGCGAAGCATACACGACGTAAAATATCGATATACAGATAAATCGATGTAATCCTTACGTGGGTCGGTTGGTTATCCTCGTGCGGGGGTTTAATTGACCAGTACCATAAAGAGATATTTTTTTTTAAAGAAGATGTCAATTTAATTTCTTATATTGTATCTGTAAGTTATTAATGAAATATAAAAGTGTTTTAATGTACTCAAGTATGAGCAGTATGATGAAAAGTATTGTACATAACCCTTACGAAAAGTGGGTTTAAGGTGCTTGGTCTAATTAATCTAATCGGCTGGGGCACGGTGTGGCTGTGCGGTGAAGCGCCGAACTCCCATGCCGGAGCTGCGGGTTCGAGTCCCGCCCTGGGTGGTGCTTTTCTTTCGTAGGAGAAGTATCACCCAGTGCCATGGGTGTTAGTATGGGCAATATAGGGCTTCAGTCTCGCGCGTTAAACTCTACCGCGCGCCGATAACAACCACTTTTGGTACTAGTAATAAAGATAACTATTTGACTACAATGCATAGGAAAATTTATAATTCAAAAAGTGCAGTTAAGTTTTCAGAATTTCATTTACAACAGTTTACCTCTGAGGCACAGCTATATTTCATAAGTTGACTCGGGTACTTATAAATAGAATTGATAAAAAGTCTCAATATAACATTTCGAATAAGATGTTTGTCCAGCTATATAAGGTAATGTAGCATGTAGAAGACAAAGTAAAGAAAATAATATTGCTCCATACAGAAAGAATAATCTCAATTCTAAATGCTTTTGTTCTGATATGCAGGAGCCACTTTCTGCAATAATGGAGTCTTTATTCTCAATGCCCCTCTGCTTAGCAAATATTAAATATTAAAAAATAAGCATGCATATACTCGGAACGTTATAAACTTCTCAATATATATGTATATATCAATATATATATATATATATATATATATATATATATATATATATATATGTATGTGCTTTAATTCGTGTAAACCTCAATACCATTAGAAGGTTGGTTGATTCTACTGTGATTAAAGCATAAATTATATAAGGAGTTTAAAATCGTTTCATTGCTTACAGGTGAGCTAATTGGTAAAGTTAAATACTTATTTCTTTGTAATACAATATTTTAATAAATTCATTGCTTACAGTGGAACACGATTTATTCCTACTACCTACTACTTAAGAAGAATAAACAGAATTACATATATAGTAAAAAGATATTCACACAACTTTCACTTACCAACATACTTAGATTAGAAATTGACGTGTTTCAATAAATATATAAATGGCATTACTCAAAGTCACACAATTTTCCACATTCATTTGTTCGTATTTGCTCTCTGTAGTACACTAAAACTATTTATTGCTAAATAGAAGTTATTACGAGATGGAAATGGTTGGGGGTGCGGTCAAATGAAAACACTATATGTGAAATAACATATATATTGTGCCGACGTTTCGACCCGGTTCAGGTCTTCTTCAGGGCTATCGAGTGAACTGTTGGAAATCGACTGCTCGAAGGCAGTCGATCTGAAGGCAGTCGATCTCCAACAGCTCACTCGACAGCCCTGAAGAAGACCTGAATATCTGGTCGAAACGTCGGCACAATATATATGTTATTTCACATATAGTGTTTTCATTTGACCGCACCCCCAACCATTTCCATCTCAGAAATTATTACCTGTGATAATTGGGCAAAGCAAGCATAATACTAAATCGCTTCTGATTTTATAATTCTCTATGTAGTTGTTAGGAACTTCATATCTTTACCATGAAACAAATAATTTCCATTCAATGAAATAAATATCTTTAATTATAAACAATGGTCAATCATTAAAGGCGTGCCGTGCACGCTTGGGCTCAAGGTGTTTCATGAGTTAACGGAATATTTTTAATTTTTTCTCCTGTATATGTTTACTTGATTTTTTCATATTTCATATTTAGTCGTTTTTTATCACATTTAGCAATTTTTTTCAAGCATAGCGAGAGACAGTTGATTCTCCTTACAAACTAAAACAAAGTTACTTTCCCCATTTAAGCCACCTCAGAACATTTAAAAATGATAAAACTTACCTTATGTTAAAGAATACTTAATTCTCATTAAACATGACCAGTTTAATCAAAAGCTTCTGAGGCGTTTGAGCGAAAATCGAAAAAAAAAATACTTAAAAAAGGGTAAAAAGCTAAGAGCTAAGAAATAAAGTGCCCCCTTCGTTCGATCAATTCTGATGGAATTTTAGCTCTCACATCGCGGACATATACAAACCTCAAATACATAATCCCAGTTTCGTACGACAAATAGTTTCTGAACTATTCGGTTCACACACATTTCGCAGGACTGATTAATTGGACTCAGGGGACCCTAAAAGTGTATTTCCTTTAAAAACCGGAAATCGAAATTTTTCACGTTAGCAATACTTTTCCATTACTATATATTTCATATATAGGTAAGTTAGGTGGCGGTATGGCCGAGTGGGCAAACGCGTCAAAAAATACGCGTTGCCTATGGCAACGTATGATTGAGAACCGAAAGATAGCAAGTTCAAAACCCGGAGCCAGGGAAAATTTAATAATACTCGGCCTTAATTCCCCACTCTCTCCCCTGGCCCGGGAAACCCCGTATAGCCTAACAGGCGAGGAAGGGGAGGACCAATAAAAAAAAAAATATATATAAATATATATATATATATATATATATATATATATATATAGGTAATTAAATAAATCTCGACCTACCCACCATGGCTAGAATAGGTTGGTTACACCTCTAGAGTAACCCCCCCGTATTCCACACAAAGCCAGGTAGGTGTACCGTGCAAAAAAAAAATGTATGTAAATGTAAAAAACAAAAAAAATCTGTAACTTAATACTAAAACCCATGAAGGGTTTTGGATGCTGTATTGTGTAAGTACTGTTTCTCGGTCAGCGATCCTGCGTACATTTCTTGGAGGACCCACGGAACAAACCTCGACCTACCCACCATGGTTATAATAGGTTGGTTACACCAGGGGGTACTGAACAAAAAAAAAATATAAGTAAGAAAAATTAATATTAGAAAGTTAGCGTATCATATTTATCTTATATATAACAACTTTAATATTTTTTTAATTTCATTCGCCGAGTTAATTAAATGTACACTTGCGATTTTGTAGCTATTGATTTCTTTTTATTGTTTCTAATTATTAATTCATTTTTTAGATGAAATTTTCTATGCTAAATATTTATTATTAAACTATGTAAAGTTAAAATGGACGATTTTAGGAAGTGATTGCTGAAATATTACATTTTTTGTTATTTTTTCATTAATACGTTTCATATGAAACTGTAATATTTACCCATTGATAAGAGTAGGATGACTCAGAAAACACACGTGACTCGTGCTATTGAGGCAGCATGAATGGGTGACGTAATGGCTCCAACACTCCTGTGACGTCACGTATAATGTGGGCGGAAAATACGCAACGCTTGTCAAACATAGGTCCAAGTCCATATTGGAATTATTATCAGTCTCAAAACGGATATTGCCTATTACCCCAATATTAAGATAAGAAAAATATTTAATATAAAGAATAACGATCCTACCACGTTCCTTTTTAGGAGAATAATTTAGAAAAATTTCATTCCATTAGGTAATCATTATTGTTCATTTAATAATCTAATTAAGGATACACGGTATAACCCAATCTTATTTAAACAAACTACTCAAATTCGAAAACATAAAGCCTTGAGGCATCTGAAGGTAACAAATAAGAGTACAAAATGAATTAAAGTTATTTAAATAATATCTGGATTGGTAGGATATCTTTATTATTCTGTTACAGTGGTTATATTTTAACAATCACGTCCTAAAATCGACAATTCTAATTTCATAGTTTAATAAAAAATATTTATAAGTATTATTTTTTTTGTCTTCAAACATTGATTCGCACCTGTCAGTGGTCTGCGACAATCAGCGAATTCGATGGCTGCAGCAATATGTAATGCAATAATATGTAAGGCATTTATGGCATGAGGGAACGAAAGTGGCCAGCAGCACCTCTTTGTGGGCTTGACACTAATTCAGGAGAGGAGGTCTCTCATCCAGCTTCTTTTTAACCGCCTTCGAACGGGCAAGTCAACCGTGGCCATGTCCTGAATTAATCTGTTGTTATGTCCTTCCAATTTAACAAAAAAGCGTTCGTATGCGTTGTTGGACAGTCGATTGTTGTAAGTCTGTATGTAGAGTTCTGTTACTTACGTACCTGGGAGCCTCCGTAATAACTCTTAAAATTTTGGTTTGAATAGTTTGTAATTTTTGTAAGTGTGTCCAAGTTTAGTGTCCATAAGTTTAGTGTCCAAATGGTGAGTACCATTTTTGAAATTGAAGTAAGTGGTTTTGTATTTACAATGAGGCAAGACTGGGGTCATGGTGTATTGTTAAAATTGCGGTATCGTCAGCGTAAGTTGCAGTCAAAATTTTAGAGTTGCCAGGTAAGTCGTGAGTTTAAATGATGTAAAGTAACGGAATCAGTATTGATCGCTGCGGGAACTCCTGCTAAGAATGTTCGGATTGAAGAAATCTCTGAGCCATGCCGGATAGAGACGTATCTCTCGGAGATGGAGCATTGGAGTACGAGATAGTATGTGTGTGGTAGTATGGTTTTGAGGTTTTGTACCAGACATTATCAAATGCTTAGGCAGCGTCCAGAAACACACCATTTGCGTATTGTTTTTGCTCTAGTGCTCCAGCAGTATATTCCGTTACTCTGTGTCGCTGAATGTGATGTGTGAAAACCGTATTGATGGTCAGGTATTACATTGCTTTTGGTCAGTATGTCGGAAAAAAGAATAAATGATAATTATAAAGTTAACAAAAAAATCTCATTAGCTAAAAAACCTTAAAAGATAATCTCAAAAGGAACTGTCTGGAAGGTTCTAGGCAAGCGTAGAAGGCATGCGAATAATCAGGAGCATATACTGGAACAGTTTGTTTCAACTGTTCCAAGATTAGTCTAGAACTATTTTAAATCATATGTTTTGTTGCGCGTTACACTATGATTTTATAGTTTATGCTACTAAGACTAATAGGAAGATGCTACAGTGGAAGTCCTAAATTTTCCCTATCCAGGTATAATTAGGATAGGGATCCTTAACGCTGGGTGCTTTCCATCCTCATGCCTCACATGTCATTATTTCCTATTACAGCTCTCATTCGCTGATTGTCAGCACTTTGCTGACGGGTGCGAATTAATAATTAGATTAAAAAATATATATTTTAATATTTTTTGTTAGTTTATTTGTTTAAAGTCCCTTTTATGCTACTAAGGCTAATCGGACGATGCTACAGTGGGAGTCCTAAATTTAGCCTATTCAGGTTTAATTAGGATACGGATCTTTAGCGAGTACCTGACACCGTAAAGGCTCGGGACCCCTATTTACGTCCTATTCGAGGGAAGCATAGCCAAGGATATTTTACTCCCTTTAAAAAATCTTAGGGCCACCGGGGGAAGCGAACCCGCGACCTTTAGTACTGTCGATTGCCATGCTAACCACTACACCACAGGTGACACCTTTACACTTGGATTATCTAGATTTTTCTATGCATATTTTTTTTTTGTGCGTACTTGTTTTGCGGTACCCCAAAGTTCTGCTCTGTATGTCACATGTTAAATTAAATTAAATAAAAAATTGATTTTGTGTCTTGAAACGAAGAAGTATCATTCAAATCTAAGTAGCCATACTATCATAATTGATTATATATATAATTATTAATGGTCGATATGTTATAAATTGAAATAATAAATATAGGAGATAAAAAAATGTTCAAAGCATGGCTCCAGTTCTGGGATGCTTTTAGTCCCGAAGTAGAGATGTTTAAGCCCACTCAGAAAAGAGGGCTAGCAATGAAATATTTAATGTAATATCAGTTGTCCGTGGGCGGTCAGTGGAAGAAAGTTCAGAGCTTACGTGCTTCACTTGGAAATTGATTTGAGGCTCAGAACCTTTCTGAAATATTTATTTTGGGTAAAGAGCGAACTAAGAGGCCGATATCGGAACTGATTCACTATTCAGGAGCGAGTGAGCCATCGCCAACGATTCCCTTTGAGGCTCTTCGTCGTTTGTTTGCTCTCAAAAAGGTCACTCGGTATGTTTGCTCGAGGAAATCTCTAATGGCTCGCAGCCAGAGAGGTTGTTTTCTCTCATTGTATATAATTATTAATATTAATTCATCAAGCATATGGATTCGGAAACATGTACCCAGTGATACAGGTTATATAATAATTAATATCATTCATTACGACAGGCTTTTATTCAAATTATATTTAGCTATTAAGAAATTTATTAATTTATATCTTGAACGGTTTGCCGACTGGAAAACGTCCGAGGAGTCGTTTACTACTAGGCTATGCTGAAGAATGATTGCAGGACATTATTAATATTCTATAATAATTAACGATTTTTATTTTTGGGTCGAGAGTACCTCTAGGGCACACCAAGTCTCTACAAAGTGAGCACCCTTAATTGAAAAATTCAGGGGGAAAACCAGGGGGTTGAGTGTGATCAAGGTCAAATCACCTCCTTGCTAAATCGCTCCCTAGAAACAGTACCTCCTTAACCCTTAGCTTGGCAAGGTACCATATATGACACCATGAATTTCCCCCCCCCCCCAGGATGAAAATTTTCGTTTCGTTTCTTTTTAACCATCTAGGGACTTTATCTGAAAAGTAATTTGGTAATATTGATTGATAATGGCAGCTGATTTAGCCGAGTAAACAAGTAAAACCTTAAGATCAACACAAACGACAACATGGCGCTGCGTAGAGGAAACATAAGTTTTTAATTTTATCTAATTGACATAAAAGTAAATTTTTACTTTTCCTTTACCTATAAATGAAATATACAGTAAGTGGAAGTATTGCGATCGTGAAAAATTTCGACTTCCGGTTTTCAACGAAAACACACGTTTTGGGACCCCCTGAGTCGAAATAACCAAGTCCCGCGAAATGGTCTGTGTGTGTGTGTGTGTGTGTGTGTGTGTGTGTGTGAACAGACTAGCTCAAAAACTATAAACCGTGGGAAGCTGAAATCGGGTTTTTAGTGTAGGTATATGCCCGCGATGTGACAGCAAAAATTTCATCAAAATTGCTCAAAGGGAGGGGGTACTTTATTTAGTAACTTTTTACGTTTTTTTCGATTTTCTCAAAAACGGCTCTAACGATTTTGATTAAACTGAGTATTTGATCTATTTATATGCCCGAGATATGACTGTAAAAATTTCATCAAAATTGATTAACCGGAGGGGGGACTTTACTTAATAAATTTTGTACCAATTTCACGGGTTTTATTTATTTACTCAGAAATTGCTTTAACGATTTTGATCAAACTTGGTATATGATGTATGTATGTGCCCGAGATACGACTGTAAAAAATTCATCAAAATTGATCAACCGGAGGGGGGAATTTACTTAATAAATTTTGTACCAATTTCACGTGTACATATTTTTAATTTACTCAAAAACGGCTTTAACGATTTTGAAGAAACTGGGTATTTGATGTATGTATATACCAAATATGTAAAAGCCAAAATTTCATCAAAATTAGTCTAACTGAGGGGGCACTTTATTTCATGACTTTTTATCCAATTTTTACCTTTTTTTCGATTATCTCAAAAACGGCTTTAACTATTTTTATCAAATTCGTCATGTTTAATGAAAATTAGGTTTTCTTTAATATCAGGTAAGCTTTATCATTATTAAAATGTTCTGAGGGGCTTTTTTTGGGGGGGGGGGGGGGGACTTTTTTGTTTGTTTCTTTCTTTCTTATAAAGTACCTTTGTTTTTGTTTACATGGAGCAATTAACTGTCTCTCGTTACGCCTAAAAATAAGAAATGGCTAAATATGAGATATGATAAAAATAAAGAAAACATAGAGAGGAGAAAAAAAGTATTCAGTCAACTCATAAAACTCGTTGAGCCCACGCATGCGGAATACTCCTTTAATGACATACCATTGTTCATAATTAAAGCCGTTCTGTTCATTTGAGAAGGATCAATTAACAAAACACATTAATTTCTAATCTAAGTAAGATGGTAAGTGAAAGTTGTGTGTTGCGAGCACGCACCAGATTTTTCTATTTCTTTTTAGTGTTTTTGGTGTATTAAATCATTAATTTAATAAGTATAATACCCAAAACACAAAATTCCATTTATTTGATGAAAAGATTGTTATTTAAGTTTATTATGTACCATATACTCGTACGGTACCTTGCTAAGAATGGGAGGTCCTCCTTTCTGCTTTGTTCAGTGATTCTCCGAGCTAGTATTATGAAATTTTCATTTCTTCTCATTAAATTTTTACACGCTTTTATTGAGGATTTGTTTAATTTTATTGTTTTTGACATTTTTCTATCAAGAGGGGAACTTATTTTATCTCTTACCCCAAATTTTAATACGGATTCTTATAAAATCCTGCAGGCTTTACCAGGCTCAAATTAGTAATCAAATGATAAAGAAGAATTAAAAAGGATTGAGATCGAAATTTCCCTGGAAAGATTTTTAAATCAGACTGACTAAATAGTATCATTCTGTCGTTTAAGGCGAATAACACTTTGTTTGCAAGGGAAAATAAATTGCTTTTTTTTTTTTAGGGCAGCAGTTGTAAATAAAATAAATATCATTATAAAATAGTTATTTTGTGCAGTGTGTCAATCCTGGTACCATACTAATAAACTTTTATGACAGAAAAATATCAAACATTTAAAAAAATCACCGTGGATCTATTCTCGCCAAGCTAAGGGTTAAATCCTAATGAATTCATGAATCCTTCATGGATTAGAGAAGTAAAGATTTCTTTTATGTATTTTTTAATAACTAATAAGACAGTAAATAAATGCGAACACTGAATGCAAAGAATGGATTCAACATGTAATTGTAGAGAAATTATTCATTGGCATTCCATTATATTTCTTAATGAGAAGGTCTCGAAGTCCATCTTCATTACAATGTATATATATATATATATATATATATATATATATATATATATATATATATATATATATATATATATATATATATATTGTTGAGTTCGAGCTTTCCCAATTCCCTGGTAGGGGGGAGTATGCCCTCGCTCATTAGTAGTTTGTAAGTAAAGTGGGAAATTTCAGTGATCAACATAATTTTGATATAATGAAAGAAAAAAACAGTTTTATTTTTCTATTGGTAGTACAGTTTCTGCTGAAACATGAAAAACAAGATAAGAAATAAAATGAACATTTGCCTTGCTTATATTTCAAGTCCATTATGTGCCGCCTGCTTCTCTGCCTGCCATCCCGGCTCCCTGGGTCCCCTTACTGAGTCCTTAGCCGGACATTGTTGAGTGAAAAGAAAGAAAAATGAAGAAACTTAAGTGATGGATCACTATACCCTGTTCACCCAGAGGTGAGCACCACTAGGTGGCGCTAAATTAGGCTCTTAGTTCATATGATTTGTTCAGAGTGCACTGACAGTGCACCAGTCTTAACAGCCCACCTTAAATTTGTACAGTTCAAATTTAAAATAAAAATAGAGAAAGAAAACATATAAATAAATAAAATAACCTCAGTTTTGCTTTTGAGTAGAATTGTTGTTGTTGAGGAGTTGTTGTGGACGTTGTAATCTCTGTATGCTGTGTTAGTGAGACACTTGTAATGATGATAATGAAGAAAAAAAAAAAAACTTGTTTGGAGTAAAGAAAGCAAAATAAATGCACCTCTTTCGGAGAAAGAAGATTAAAGATTAAAAACAAAGAAAAAGGAAAGCTAATGGAAAAAAAGGAGAGAAAGAAAAAAAAAAAAAAAAAAGATACTTCCACTTATCAAATAAAATTAAATACCTCTTTTAGATAAAAGAATAAAACAACACCTAGTGTGATTCATTCTCTCCTGGAGGAGAAAAAGAATGGTTGAAAGGAACAAGCCTAAGATGCCTTACAGAATATGAAAGGGCATCGTTACATGATCTGCCGCCCACCATGATAAATCCTATATAATGCAGTGATAGATGAGGATCCTTCGTCATTTTGCGTTCAAGAGCGAAAAATCGCTTAGAAGCAGTTTCTCGGTTGGTACCGAGGGAGCATGATTTATCGGCCAAAGGGAGTTGTGCACAATAACGTCCTTCGGCAGTCCGAAAGTGATTTTTAACAAATTGTTCCTCACAACATGCGTCCTGCGGGGAGGACTTTATCATAACTTGTGGTTCCTCAATTTCCCGAAATGCTTGTAGTTGCCTTTCAATGGAACAATGATATTCGGTGAAGAAGGAACTATGACCTTCTGTGAGATCTTCATTACCCAATCTTCCAATAACGAACAATCCAAAAACACTTGGAAGGAGATGAACATCGTCTATACCCGAAGGGTATGGAGCCCCTGTTATGAGTCGAGGGTTTAGGTCACATCCTATGAGTAGGTCTACCTGCTTTGGAACAAAGAATTCGTCATCAGCTAACCACTGTTGTTGAAGAGGACAAAGGTCTACGTTGTTAATGGCGGAGCTTGGCAAGTTGGAAGATATTTTATCAACCACTAGACATTGGGCGTTGAGTTGTTCGGCCGATAGATGTGGGGTGATGATGACAGACATTGATCCCAAGGGATGCGTTATGGAGTCACCGCCTAGTCTAGTAATAGCTCCTGAGCAAGGGCTGATGGTTGTACCCAACTGGAGGGCCAGTTTCTTGGATATGAAGGTCCGCTGGCCACTACAATCCAATAGTGCTCGGCACAGCAGAAAGACGGCCTCGAACGTCCTGCACAAGAGCTTTGACTGTGCCCAGAAGTATAACTCCGGGCTGTGTATCCTCTTGATTAGAAGAGCAACCAAATACAATGAATGCCTTAGGTCCATTTTCACTTAAAGCGGCATCTTAATGCGAACCTCTATCCTGAAGAATTTCTTCGCTTGTTATGAGCTTGGAAAATGGGACCAGTTTCGATGTCCTTTGATAGTTTTAAGGCGGTGAGGCGCTTTCGGACGAATCCGATAACGTCTTCGCACGTTGGAAAGTGCTGATCCCCATTGCGGGATAGCTCAAAGTTCCTCCGGGTTACACCGTCGAGCGTGCGCAGGGCCAGCGAAGCGAGCAGGAACTCAGCAGGGTCCGTCAGGCGTAGTCCCTTAAAGGCGTCGATGCTGTCCGCACCTCCAGATAAAAACCGCTCATAGCGACGTCGTTCATCGGAGATGTCTTTCACATTTGTGTCTAGAATGCGTTGGACAAATACGGTGGCCAAAACTCTTGGATCGTCGTAGGTGGAAACAAGCTTTTCCCATGCAAGGATGTAAGAGCGATCTTCTACGGGAAACCTGGAGACCAAAGAGGCTGCTTCTCCCTTAAGGGCGCCTAGCAAATAATGGAATTTTTCCACATTTGTGAGTCCATCGACGTCATGGACCAGTATATATAATATAATCAATATATATTATAAAGCAAAGTGTACAATGTGCGTGCCGAAAAGGCTCAAAAACGACTCCACGTAGGATTAAGGAAGTTATGTCTTCGTTTAGCCAAATGACCCCTTACGGAGAAGAAGGTTTCCGTTTTTCTCTTAAGAGTGTAAAATTGAAGAGAAAAGGACTGGAATTTTAAGCCTCTCGCACCATTTAATTAGCCTCTCTGAGATTGAGATACGAGTTTATGATTGAAAAATTTAGTTCGAGCTCCAGAATACCAGGAAGCGCTAGTGTGCGTTTCACTCAATGTTTATTGTCCATTTTATCCAGTTCAGTTTGTATTACAAACTTTGTAAAGGTTATATATTTGTTCAGCTGTTATTTTTAAATTACTAAAATATTAAGCTAAAATAATTAGGTTCTCCTTTGCTTTCAAAATAAAATAATGATTTTATCTCTGCAATCAATTGAAAAACCAACTGGATTCCTTAAAAGATTAGTTTTCTCATAAGAAGGCTAATATATGATCAGCACATTACATTTAATCTGTATATAATAAATACTTAAGTAAATTTAATGCAATATGAGTGAACATTTCTTAGTACTACAGTGAGCGAATAAAACCAGACATAAAAAAAGAGATGAATTGACTGAATACAAATCGAAAATAAAAAGTTTGAAGTGTTCTTTTTGTATTTATGAAAAGAAGTTGGTTTGGTTATGATAAGCATATGATAAGCATTCCGTATGCTTACGGATACGTACGTATGATAAGCATTCCAGTTGACAAAACGACTAACTCCAATAACAGCATTCAAGATTTTATCATCCCTCATAGTTCAAGATAAAAAGAAATATGATGAAAAAATTGTGCCTTCAAGAAATTTTGGTTTTCACTTTGTAATAGTAGTAAGATTCGAGATATGCAGGAACTGTTCAAATTACGGGTGGATATCTTAAAGGAGGTAGAAATGGAAGAAAGGTCTTAAAAAAAAGTTTCTATGAATCTTCGGTAGTTTCTATACTTCTGGATCAAATAGGACCATCATAATAGTCGGCGCTTAAGTTTTGCTCGAAATACAATCTTTTAAACTGAAATACCAGATTTTTCAACTATAACCTAATAACTTATTATCTGCTGACTACTAGGAATGGGCTTATAGGATTCAGAATCACAAAAACCATCAAAAACTATGCATAACTCGACAAAGTTGCAGCAAAATTAAATGTTCATTTACCATTTTCAAACCCCTATAAATTATACAAGGTTCCTTATTTGGGCAGATCTCAAGTCCGCAGAATATTGATACCAAGTTAAAACCGAATTTTCAAGAAGGTGCTAATTTTGTTCCCTATTTCCTTTAATTTTAAAGTTTTGCTGTTATTAAAACTACCACACAACTACCGGAGCGAAGCCGGGCACCCTACCTAGTATATATATATAATATAATATAATGAATATAATATAAGAAATATTCGGCCGAAAAACTTTACCGTTATAGGAGACACGACAGGGCAAAAACAGTCGTCGATTACGATCCCTTTAAACTCTCAAGGAACCGATCAGCAAATGTTATCAGACTAAATCTGGCAGCGACATCTCGAGTACCTCAGACAGATCAAAGGGCTTGGCATAGGGTTTTTTTTTTTTTTTTTTTTTTTTTTAAATTGAAAGGGGAGAGATGAAATTTTACTTATAATACCAGCTGGAACTGTATAAAATCATCTAAAAACAATCGGTAGCTCCCTAAAATTACAAAATTGTTAAAAGTGTAAAATTATTTGTTGTTTATTTAAAAATAAATAATAGAGATGAGAGATGGTCAACTGTTCTTCAATTACGATAGGTTAAATGATGGTCAGGATTTTCAGTTTACAATGATTTTATTATGGTAAGCCAACGTTTCGATCCAACTTGTGGATCTTCATCAGGGCTACTGAGTCCAGGTGGATACTCTAATAAGACTAAAGAGTCTTAGTATCCACCTGGACTCAGTAGCCCTGATGAAGATCCACAAGTTGGATCGAAACGTTGGCTTACCATAATAAAATCATTGTAAACTGAAAATCCTGACCATCATTTAACCTATAAAAATAAATAAAATACAGCAACTATTAATTTATGTTGATCAAGGCTAGGCTTTATTGGCTTCAAGCAAGGAAAGCATTGCTGTGATTTGGAAAGTAAAAAATATTTGTTTAAAAACTGAATATTTGTATTTGTTTAGCAGTTAAGACTTCGTTGTGTTAGTCTATCTATTTCTTGATTTCATTTTATTTGATACCTACCATATATATAATCATATGTTTTTAATTTGCTTATAACACTGATATATACACCAACAGTTTAATATTAAAATTAAGTTTTACTTTACCTCATGATTAACTAACTTCTGTACAAATTAATTTAAGGCAGGTTCCAACAAGCGGTTTAAGCACGTTCAGGATTCGTTTGCATGCATAGTACGCATTGACTAACAGCCCAGTGTTTCAACAATATCCAAGTCACTTATCGAACGGCAAAACCAACCAATCCAACTTACAATCAAAATATTCAGGGGAAGGAACGTGCGCAGAAGTCGAACCATAGATACCATGTCAGTCATTTCAGAACTGCTTGTTGGAACGAACCTCAAAATATCTAATTTCCAGAACAATGAAAAACGTACTCCATTTCCAACCACCGATGTACGTGGTTAATAACCAATAATAATAACTACTTAAAATATTCATTGTTATTTTTTTGTTTATTTGCTTGTTTAACGTCACTTAATGCTACTTAGGCTAATCGGACGATGCTACAGTGGGAGTCCTAAATTTTGCCTAACCAGGTATAATTAGGATACGGATCTTTAAGGAGTACCTGATATTGTACGGGGTCGTGACCTCTATTTTACGTCCTATCCGAGGGACGGCATAGCCAAGGATTTTTTACTCCCTTTAAAAAATTCTAGGGCCACCACTGGGCGCGAACCTGCGACCTTTCATGTATTCTTGTTTATCCAATGATTTTATCTTATGTTTTATTATTTTACCATATCGTCTGTAACACTATTTCAAAGTCGATATACTATTCTTTTTGAATAATAAGTTTAAATAATAAGTGTATAATAAGTTAGTTAAGTTTAATTTGAGTAATTACTTAGTTAAGTTTTATGCAGGTGATATCCCTAGAAATAGTCGTTATAGTTCTGTACAAACATTGAAATTATTATTGCATTCAGGGGAAGGCCCTGATGCAGCAGAATTAAAAAATTAGAATTTAAAAAAGTAATATCTGTAATTGTTAGGGCTTATTCACAATGAAAAATTGCGATTCAATGCATAATTTTTATTAGCCATATAAAGAAAAAAGCTATCACACATCGAAAAAAATCTTAATTTACCTGAAATAAGTCAAATATCTAATTAAAAATGAAAAGAGAGTAAGAATGTAAGGGGAAAAAAAAGAATAAAAATGTTAGGCATGTGGGACAAAGAAAGATAAATATCATAACATAAAAATTAAGCCATGCAATACCATACAAATTAAATGATATTTTTAACGTCACTTTATGCCACTAAAGCTAATCGGACGATGCTACAGTGGGAGTCCTAAATTTTGCCTATCCAGGTATAATAAGGATTTAACGAGTAACTGACATCCATTTTACGTCCTTTCCGAGGGACGGCATAGCCAAGTATTTTTTACTCTCTTTAAAAAATCTTAGGGCCACCACGGGACGCGAAAACGCGACCTTTAGTATTGTAGGTTGCCATGCAAACCACTAAACCACAGTTCACCACCACATCTGTGTTGTTTTTTAGGTCTCAATACTATATAGGGTCATTCCATATCAAGTGGACCAAAGTGGTTGCTCGATCATTTTAGAAAAAAATTATAGTTTCACCACCAATTACGTATGGAATCAGTAGTTCAAATCAATTTTTTAAAAAAATTTAGGATCAACCGTTTCAAAATGGCAGCCATTTTTATTTCACCTTTCAGGCCGATTTTTAAGTTTTTAAGCTCTCACAGAAAACTCATTTTCTCAAGACTGGTAAGTCATAGACCAATAATTCACACAAATGTTTTCCTTAAAGTCTGTTCTATATTTCGTGGTCTCTTTATTATTTGAATATATTGCAGTCCAATACTTGAAAAGTGCTATTAAAAAAACTGCTTTAAATTCTCAAAACACCTTTTTTGAGGGTAACTTTTGGGTATAAGGGGATGTACGCCAAAGCTGATTTTTGTCATGAAAATAAACCTAACTAAGTAGCTTTCATTAAAAGTACTCTTAACCCGTATATTCTTTACCATATTTTTTTATGAATTTTTAAACTTCACATTTTTTAATTATTTGTTAACTTTAGGCTCCAATATCTCTGGCGGGCTAGTTGATAAAAATCTCATTCTTTTACATGTTATGCTTACATGCAACATAAATCAACTGCAAGAAATTTCAACCTGTATATTTGAGTACATCGCTAGCTACGAATTTTTGAAAATGGTCATTTTCGTGCTCATTTAACTATGTGTAAACTAGATCATACTTCATTAAAATATTACTGTTTGTGATTTTTTTACTTTTAATAACCCTTATTAATTGTTTTTTTTTTTTAAATTTATCTATGTCTAATGCAAAAAAGAAATATATTGGGTTTAATTATAATTAAAATCTACTCTATTAAATTTTTATTATTTGTTTTAACGAAAAAGTGATTAAAAATATTTTCCGTTGGACATAGATAAAATTAAAAACAAATAAAAAACAATTAATAATGGTTATTAAAAATAAAAAATTCACAAACAGTAATATTTTAATGGAGTAAGATCTAGTTTACACATTTTTAAATGAGCACGAAAATTGGAGCCTATAGTTAACAAATAATTAAAATATGTGAAGTTTAAAAATTCATAAAAAAATATGGTAAAGAATATACGGGTTAAGAGTACTTTTAATGAAAGCTACTTAGTTAGGTTTATTATCATGCCAAAAATCAGCTTTGGCGTACATCCCCTTATACCCAAAAGCTACCCTCAAAAAAGGTGTTTTGAGAATTTAAAGCAGTTTTTTTAATAGCACTTTTCAAGTATTGGACTTCAAAATATTCAAATAATAAAGAGAACAAGAAATATAGAACAGACTTTAAGGAAAACAATTGTGTTTGAATTATTGGTCTATGACTAACCAGTCTTGAGAAAATGAGTTTTCTGTGAGAGCTTAAAAACTTAAAAATCGGCCTGAAAGGTGAAACAAAAATGGCTGCCATTTTGAAACGGTTGAGCCTAAATTTTTTTAAAAAATTGAATTGACCTACTGATTCCATACGTAATTGGTGGTAAAATTATAATTTTTTTCTAAAATGATCGAGCAACCACTTTGGACCACTTGATATGGAATGACCCTATAAGATATTATAAGAGGATTAAGATAGTAGCAATGATAGGTATGTATGACTGTGATAGTATCACTAGTAGATAGAGAGTACAGCTCCATCAGTTGGGTCGGCTCGGGCACAGCTAAGTGACGGATGTGGGCAGCCAACAGTAGCATATCCATCTGCAGCGTGGACAGTTCCGAGTTCTTCCGGTCCATCCCTCAGCGCCACTTCCGCCTTTCCCTGGGGGGGGGGGGATCTTAAAGTAACCCCTCTATTTTATTTTAATGCACACTATTGTGATGTGACCCACACATATTTATTTGTATTATATTATGATATAACGAGGGCTATTACATATAGATGTAGATATTGGCAGAATGATTATATATTATTGTAATTAGGTGCCCAAATAAGTTAATGAATATGTTAGTTTATATATATATATATATATATATATATATATATATATATATATATCATAAGTAATAACTATAAATTATATTATATTATTAATATAATAATATAATATTACCTATACCTACCGGTTATTAACTATAAATACTTAGGCATCACAGTTTCGCCAAATCTTTCCTTAGATAAACATTTTAAAGAACGAATACCAAAAGCAAAAGCCGCATTAAACAGTTTTAATAAACTAATTCTAAACAGGTCCGTTCCTTTTCAGGTAAAATTAAATGTTTATAATGCAGTGAGCAGAGCCGTTGTTTGCTATGGAGCGCAATGCTGGGGTGGTCACTGGTATAAGCAGATTGAATTACTATTAAAATTTTTCATTAAAAAAGTATTTAAACTTCCTCGAAATACTCCTAACTACTTCTTATATTTGGAAACAAATTTACTTCCGACCTTTACTTAAACTTATTTTGATTTTGTAATTGTGCTATTTCATGAATAAAGACTTATTATTATTATAAGTAATAACATAGGGCCAAAACTTGTACGCCCCCCCCCAAAGGGCCCCAGAGACCAGTCTAAAGAAATTGCTATGTCCATTGTTTATATAAAGTAATGATAATACGGTTAATTAAAATGGTCCGTGGATCTTAATTATTTTGAATAATGGGACAACCAAAAACACAGAATTTATGCAGTGGAAGTCAATGTGTGTTGATTCTAGGGAATAATATATACAGATATATACGTATAAGAAATATAACTAATATTTTAAATAATACAGGCCTGACAAGGAGTGGGCTTTGGCCGGATCTAGACAGCTAAAAGGCCTTTCTACATCGGGATTCTCTTAGAGACTGTTCTTTGGGGCCTTTTGGGGTGGGGCGATAAGGAGGGCTTAGGGTACAAAGTTTGGCCCAATTTTATTACCATATATATATTTATATAAACTAACATGTTCATTTACTTATTTGGCCAGCTAATTAAAATAATATATAATCATTCTGCTGATATCTACATCTATATATAATAGCCCACATAATATAATATATATTATAATATAATTACAAAAAATTATGTGTAGGTCACATCACATTATCACTGTACACAGGCGGTTTAAGAGCGCTGCAACGGTATGTTCGAGAGACCCGGCTTCGATTCCCGACGGTGAATAGTAAATCCTCTTCAAATAAAATTATTTAATTTATAATTTAAAAATATAGGAGGGGCCTAATAAGATGGAAGAAACTTTCGCGGGAAAGAAGATTGTGCAAAAATATTGTTAAAAAAGCTAAAATATAAATAAGATATATATTTGTTCAATTTTTCGCTATCAATCATAATCACTACAACTTTAAGTGGTTATACATACAAGAAGGTGACGTGTTTACCAATTTAATTATGTTAAGAAGCCTGTGTCATGGGGTGAATGGAAATAAATAAACAAATCTAAACTGAACTCTATCTTTAATTTGATTGGCCAAGAATGTAAATGATTAATACCCCCTGATAATAAATCAGATAAAGATATTTTAATAACACAACTTAGCTACTGGATGCTGACTGGCAAATTAACATGATTTAATAAATACAATATTAACCTTATCTGGTGGGCACTCTCTGGGCCTCTCTGCTGGATAAGGCTCTGCCATCTCGCACAACAAAGCTCTCTTAGACTCAGCACAGCATCCTCTCTGTCTGGACCTCCGCACTTCTCGTCGCCCTCTTGGAACTCTCGCCGACCTCTGTCAACCTCTCGAACTCTCCCTAACTCCTTCAATTTCTACATATAATCTTCTTCCCCCCACTCTCTTCAGACTTGTTCTGATTGGCTGGCTGTCCTACAATTTCCGTCGCACTCTATTCATATTTCTTTTCATTGGTTGGACATCCTAAAAGTCCCATTCCATGTTATATTTCTTGCGCCCTTCGTTGGTACTTTTGCCGTGGCAAAACTCGGGTTTATGGCCCAAAGTTTCTCCAAAAATCTGCTTAGGTATTTCCCTTGGCGATTGTCGGCAGCATTGTCGGTCTTCAGTTTTCCTTATTTTAAATTTCTAACAATACGTTTTTGGCCCCAATAACTTCCAGGGCGGTGTTTCCTTGCCGCCTGAAGGTAAACTGACCACCGGGTTTGACCATATACAGTACTTTTCATTATTATAATTTTAAATTATAAATTTAATTGAATTACCCTATCATGGCAGCATCCACAATACATAGCAAAAATATATATATAAACTGAATAGATATAAGATATTAAGAGGGGACGGTTGTAAGAACGGACAGAGAACTAAAAGAGGGCGGCGAGACACTGACAGATAGCCCCGGGCAATGCTGAGAATTAAAATAGCGTTCACCCTCCTCCCAACACCAACCGAATGGGGTGTGTTCTTACAGCTTTATTTTAGTTTCTTCCTTTCATTCTGGTCTTTTCAGATTGTCCTCTTATCTTCTTCTTTTTTCTACATATATATGAACATTATTTTATTTTACATTATATTATTTTTCACAAAAATTATTTTTCAATTTAATTTAGAACCGAGCAATTCTATATGATTATTGCCCTCAATTAAATATATTATTGGATTGTAACGTCTAACGTAATGCATAACAGTGCAGTTCTATATAATCATGCAAATGACAATATGACTGTATTGGACTTAATCCTAGCTTTACCAGAGGGGGGAGGGGGCTCTGGGATCACATAATATTTGTCCACCTTTTTTTTGCACCTAAATTGTTAAATAAAAAATCTTTAAAAATATTAGTAGTGGTCAGAAAAACATACAAGATTAGTAATAGGTTAAATGATGATCATGATTTTCAGTTTGACTTGACTCAGAAGCCCTGATGAAGATCCACAAGTTGGATCGAAACGTTGGCTTTCCAAAATAAAAATTTTTTCAAACTGAAAATCTTGATCATCATTTAACCTATCGTAAAGATTAAATACGTTGACTCTCTCTCACCTATACAAGATTAATGTAAACGTGATTTAAAAAATTTAACATCATAAAGTAATATTTAAAATTTAGTAAAATTTAATTTCAAGAAGAAATAGTTAAGTGAAAAAAAAAAAAACACTTGTGGGCTCGCGGATATAATAATAAAAATATTAAACTATTTGATATGTTTTGATAAATATATAAATGAAAAACGTTTTACGCATTATCAATGGAATGTCATTAAAGGCGTACTTAGCATGCGTGGGCTCAACGTATTTTATGAGTTGTCGGAATATCTATCTTTTTTTCTCCTGTATATGTTTACTCGACTATTTTTTAATTTCATAATTTTCCATTTCTAATTTGTATGCATTATGTGAAATAGTTAATGTTTCCATATAAACAAAAATAATGGTACTTTAGAGGATGATAAATAGATAAATATAAAAATAAGACAAAATTTATTTTAAAAAGTACCCCCTCCGTTTGACCAATTTTGATGATGTGTTTGCTCTCACTACACGCGCAATTTCAGGTTCGTACGGTGCATCGTTTTTGAGCTAGTCTGTTTACATAAATTCACACAATTTCGCTAGACTTGGATATTCGGACTCAGGGGAACCAAAAACATGTATTCCCGTTTAAAACTTGAAGTCGCAATATTTCACGATCTCGATACTTTCCCTTACTATATATCTTGAAAGTAAGCGAAAGTAAAAAAACTGTCAAACAACCAAATTTCGATCTCAAATCAGTATCCGATCTTAAAACATGTTTTAAATATTTTATATTTAAATGTTTTAAATTAAAACAAATTTTAAATGGCTAAGATTCGGTGACAACTTTTTATGATAGAGGAAAAGTTGTCATTTTTTTTTTCTTATTTAAGTATGAACTTTCAACAAAATGTGGGGGGGGTGCAGAATTTCCGCTAGATGATTTGGCATTAAGTAACCCTAGTACTAATTCTTGTTGAGCAAAGTGTTGCATAAAAGAAGAGGGCTGGTTTAGGGAAGACGTGTGAGGTGTGTGCGCTGCGGTGTTGTAGCGTGTTGGGGGGGCCTCAATTATTAAAACGCTGAGCCGGCTCGCAATTAAAACCCGCCCCTAGCCCCCCTCACAACCCCTCCCCCTACCTGTGGCTGTCCTCCGAGATATATTGCTCTAATAAGGAAAAAGAAAAAAAAAAAAAAAAGAATGTTGTAAACGTTAATTAACCCTACCTTTAGTACAAAAATTGTAATGGAAAGAAAGGATGAGTATGTTAATTATGCAGTTAGGAATGAACGAATTGAATAACGAGTTGAATTAGGTATGTAAATGCACTGAATTACAGTTAGACCTCTTTTATCAACATCTGCGGATTATCTGGATAAGATTTGTAGACATTTTTATTTTATTAACACTTTGCAGTCGAGGTCTCCGGGAGCGGAGCCATTTAAAATTTGTCTTCAAACTCGAGGGCTCCGCTACGGAGACAATTTAAATAATTTCCAGTTTTTAACATATAAGGTCAAAAAGCAAATCGTTAAAACTATTTATAGGATAGGTTAAATGATGGTCAGGATTTTCAGTTTACAATAAATTTTATTGTGGTAAGGCAACGTTTCGATCCAAATTGTGATCTTCATCAGGGCTATAAGAAAACAAATATATGAGTATCTATGCAAGAGGGTGACAATAAATGGATACATTACAGAACTGATAACAATATATAAGATAGTGTATACATGAATATTAAAATAAGTGGCTGGTTAACAAGATAAAATAGAATCTGATATTTAAATACTGAATCCAGGTGGATACTAAGACTAAAGGTAAAAATAAGGTGATAGGTAGTGGTAGGGTACACAAGGGTGGTACACAAGTTGGATCGAAAGTTGGCTTACCATAATAAAATCATTGTAAACTGAAAATCCTGACCATCATTTAACCTATCGTAATTGAAGAACAGTTGACCATCTCTCACCTCTACTATTTATAGGATAATTCGCTTTTAGTGATAAATGACGGTCCCGGCTCGCGGTGTTTTTTTATTATTTTTATAGTACGTTAATTTTTTAACATCGGCTATATTTTGTGGTTTTAATTCATCTTTCATTTCCTTCGGGGCACCAAATAATCTCTTTACTTTGATTTAGTTTCCCATGTGCTTCTACATTAACCGGAAAGGTATTAAATAGAGTTTCACATTTTAGGAGCTTTTCTGATTGGATATCTTAGAAAACTTCAACTAAAAAGGTCCTATTTCGTAATTTTTTAACTTTTTTTACTAATCCAATTAAATTGGTTATGCTTTCATAGATAACATTATGATAATAATAAAAACAATAAAATTATAAAAAAAAAATATAAAATTAAAAAAAAAAAAATAATTGGGGTCACCTGTCGTGTTGTGGTTAGCATGGCAACCTACAATACTAAAGATCGCGGGTTCAAATCCAGCGGTGGCCCTAGGATTTTTTAATGGGAGTAAAAAATCCTTAGCTATGCCGTCCCTCGGATAGGACGTAAAATGGAGGTCCCGAGCCTGTACGATGTCAGGTACTCGTTAAAGATCCCTATCCTAATTATACCTGGATAGGCAAAATTTAGGACTCCCACTGTAGCATCGTCCGATTAGCCTTAGTAGTATAAAAATGGACGTTAAACAAACAAACAAACAAATAAAAAAATAATTTTGAAATTAATATAAAATTATAAAAAAAAATATAAAATTTTAAAAAAATTATTTTTTTTTTGCAACTATGTGTTCTTGAAGCTTCACAAATACATATAACCTAAATTTCATTACAATTCCTTACTTGATTCTAAAATTTTACTGAATAATGTTACGTTTTCAGGGTGTAAGTTTTCGCGAATAAGTTGCGTCGAGTTGCCGGTTTGTAACGACCGAAACGGTGCCGAGAGCAAAGGGTCAAATTATGGCATAAACAATAATTTCCTAAACTCATAACAAACATTTATCCATAATTCACTAAATATTCACTTTTATTTTGTGTTAATTTTATAATGCCGGGTTAGTAATCCTGATCACTAAGGTTAAAGGTGTGTAATATTCAACTGTTTTTCTTAACGATCGGTTGATAAATAATCAGTGTTTTCAGTTCAATTTTTTCTTTTTTTAATTTAGGAAAGCTAACGTTTCGATCCCCAGATGTGGATCTTCAATAGGGCTTCTGAGTCCAGTGTAATACAGAGACTGCTTATATGTCAGTATCCACACATTAGGATCAAAACTTTACGAAAATTCAAAATAAAAAATGTTTAGCTGAAAATCCTGACTATTAATCATTACATCGTAATTTCAAACTTAGTTATTCATGCCGAACAAAGAACATGAAACATTATTTTGTAATAATTTTTTTATTCCCCACATGTAGGGGGACTAATAATAAGACAAATACAGGGTATCCTAGACATGTCTAAAAATCAGGGTGTCCCAGGAAAAGTCTAAAAGAAGTTTTTTTGAGGAAAAACTTCTTAAGAATATATATATATATATATATATATATATAATATAATTTATAATTATAACATATAATTTGGTATGTATATAATGAGTAAGTATAATGTAATATAGGATTTTAAGTCATAAATGTTTATGTTCCAAATTTTATAATTATTGTCAATTAAATTTAAAAAAAAAAAGTTGTAAATATCATGTAAAATATTGTTGCAGTACACCTGAAGATGAGGCAATGAGCCTCGAAACGTTGTAATGTTTTAACATATTAAAAAATATATATTATCAAAAAGGAAGACTGGATTTTTCACTGAAATATAAATTTAGAATAATAAAAGACCAAAAGGGATTTTTAAAAAAGTCTTCCAGTATAGGATAAACTATCAATTATCGCTTTTGTTTCTACGCTAAACCAAAGTAGGGAAAACTGCTATTTTTCACAAAAAAATGTAAGATTTTAAAAATAAAAAAAATAAAAATCTCCTCAACAGGTTGAGATAGGAAACTCTTTCCTGCACCATTCTACCCCGTTTAGCATGCAGTATTAACAGAATAAAAAAATTATTACAATGTAATGTTTCAATTCTTTGTTCGGCGTGAATAAATAAATTTGAAATTACGATAGAATGATTAATTATCAGGATTTTCAGTTAAACTGTCTGGGACACTCTGTATATGAGAATCTATGCTAGAAGATTGCAATTCAATTTTTATCATCTAATTATTAATTACAGATAGTAACAACCAGGAGTAACAGAATAATGGAAAACAAATCCAACCGATGGTATGTTTACATGACATGGATACTTTACGAATCTGATAATTGTATAGGGGAAAGCGGGGTTGGTTGGCTACACTTTTCACTTTTTTGATAGCTGAGTCGTTCCTGTTAATATAATCCCATCAGGGCTGATACCACTGTAAACGCCAAGTATTAGAGTACTTCAAGTATTTTTTTCACCACATAGTATTTAATACTAACATCAAAGAAAATTGAAGAATTCGTCAATCCAGAGTATGCCAATTAACCCCCTACATGGGGCAGGTTGGCATAGAAGGTGGGGTTGTTTAGTCATCTCATTCAAGTACTGCCTGACCCATATTATTGCTATTATAAGCTGTACTACAATGGTATAATAATTTTGAATCGGTTTTTAACAGCTTTTAAGGGATAATAGAATGAAAATAGAAGAAGATATAAGTTTGGACGTCACTTTCTGCATAAGAAAAATTGCTCTCATCCTCCTCGCTGGAACTAAAAGCAATTGGTGGTTTCACCTTTGTTTATGTTTACCTTGCTTTTGTGAATTGCTACTGCGCCAACAAACCCCAGTTGAAGAGAGCCAACTAACCCCACAGGAGAGATCATATGAAAGATGGCTGCAAGGACAGGGGAGAACAATCAAACAAGAAACTGGTTAGTCGAAAGGTTAGGTTTTTCAAAGGAGTTTGTGGCTATGTGAACAGAATCGGAGTCAAATGTTTTACCATGCCTTTAAACCAAATTTACTGAAAATATAAAAATTTACTTACATGTTGTAAAATCAATCAATGAAGGACACTCTTCTCTACACTGTTAGCATTAGATTGAAAACTCAGGACAGGCTCGACCTCGGGAGCGGGTCACATGGTACAATGGTGGGGCCTTCACAACGGGTGTGACGGAAACTATAAGCCGATGGCTAACCTACCCCCTATGCCAACCAACCCCGCTCTCCCCTAAAAGATAGTAAAATTATACATGAATATTTTAAAATGTAGCTTGTTAGCATGATAGAATAAAGTCTGATATTATCCTGTTGAAGCCAGAGTAACACAGAGACTGAGGGAAAACTAACCCCTACCACCTCTAACTTTATACTTTTTCCCTCAGTCTCCGTATTGCTCTGGAATCAACAAGGTAAATATCAGATTTTATGCTATCATGTTAACCAGCTACTCATTCAAATATTCATGTATAACTTTCCTATCTTCTATAATTATCAGATTTGTTAAGTATCGATGTCATGTAAACATACTATCAGTTGGATTTGGTTTCCATTATTTGATTACTTCTTATTGTTAATATCTCTAATTAATAATTACATGATAAACAATTAATTGTCCTCTTCTAGCATAGATACTTAACATACTGCTGATATCTTTATCGTTATTTTAGCCCTGACGACGATCCACATGTTTGGATTGAAACGTTGGCTCTCCAAATTGAAAAAAAAAAAAAATCCAACTGAAAATCCTGACTGTAAATCATCCTAATTTGAAAGAAAATAGTTGACCTATCAACTTTTTTATATTCTAATTTAATTTATTTTCAATAAAGCTATAATAAATGCAGTTTCAAGTATGCGAATCGTTTATACATATTGGAAAGAGTGATTTGAATCCTAAGCTAATTCAACTGATAAAATTTTAATCAGATGAGAATGAATAACGACTACCTTGAAAAAAAAACCTTGAATGTTTCATGAAGCGTTACTTGTTCTAGTTAATCAGATCTAAAGCTTTTTTCCATATCAGAAGTTGCAAATCACATCAAAGAAGTAGTTAAACCACACTCGTATTTTTCATGGTGTATCATGATACTTTTTCTTCTCCATAATTTCGTTCAAACCTGTCAGAAAATCGCGACTATTAGTTAGAGTTGGGCATATTTATATTTATAAATACGAATACGAATTTATTTTTATATGTGATTATGTGAATATGAAAAAAAATGTATTTATATCACAATATTTGTGAATACGAATACAAATAAATTCGTATACACGGGTGTGAATACGAACTTATTCAAATATAGAAATTTTTCTGTAAATAAAAATACATTCACAGGGAAAAAATTGAATATTCACAAAAAATGTGAATATTACATAATATTATTACAAATAAAGATGTGAATACGGAAAAAAATTCACAAATTGAGATGTGCATTTCTACTAAATTTATTATTCCGGAATAAATTTATGATTTTTTTTTCGGTTTTCTCCGTATTGGTATACATTGTTGGGTTAACCCTTTTTACGGAAATCACATCGGCTCACACAATAAATTAGCTGATATCGATTACTTGGTTATAGAGGGTTGTTGATTGTGAAAATGATATCGATTTTGAGATTCCGCCTTCAGGTATCGATTTATTACAACTTATACGATATAATCAATCTTGGTATCGGTTATAGGGTTATCCTATAAAAATAAATTCGTATGCGTATTTATAAATATAAATATGTCCAACTCTGCTATTAGTGAACTTGATGAGCAGAAGTGAATAATATGACAGGCATTTTATATATGAGGAATATTAAGTGTTCAGTAGCACCTCTTTCCGGTCATGATAATTCTGGAGAGGTCATCCAACTTCTTATCAGCCGCCTATATCGTTATGTAGTCTATTATTATGTACGTGACTAAAAGTGTGATCGAAATATCTGTACATCTCATTACTACTCCTTTAACAATAAAAAAACTGCGATCTAGTAGGAGACGTAGTTACTCTTAAAATTTTACCGATTACGGTGCCAAGTTCAATCAAGAAAACCCCTTGGGCTCTACCGACTAGGATAACTTAACATATTTATATCAATACAAGCAGACCCGACCACGTGTTGCAGTGGCTGAGTGGCTATAATGCGTTGGATTAAGTATATCCTATTCTTTCTAATGCAGTCAAATCAAAATTCACTGATAAAGATAAAAACGTTTCAGCTAATATAAAAACCAACGGGATTTAAAATATAGCTTTACACCAAATTTAAAATTGTTTGATAAAAAATTTAGAAGAGTTAAAGTTTTATTGTAAAAAGGAAAAGGAACTAATAAAGAATATAATTGGAATAAGGCTTAGTACAATCGCAATAGACAGCGAAAATGTACCGAATTAATCTTTTGCCGTTACACAAATTAATTAGGGGTCACCTCTGGTGTAGTGGTTAGCATAATTTTCTTAAAACCAAGTTTTAAGTTTTAAATTCAATTTTCTCAAACGGCATTTTTGTATTTTTTTAAAAAAATAGGTAGCATTATATCTATTCATACTAAAATATATAAAAGTGGGATGACAATTTCTTCATTACTCAAAAAATTGAAAAATAGTGATAAAATTCCCGAAATCTACCTACCGCTGTATGATTAAAATAGCAGTAGATGTTTTCCAAATCTGACTAGGAATATGAGATTGGTGTCGTTTAACAGCGCATTCCATGCTATTTCATATTATATAAAACAATATATAGGTATAGGCAGTATGACCTATTTTTGAAAAAATATAGAAATTTAAAAAAAAAAAGTTTGAGAAAATTGAAATTAAAATTTAAACTTTGTTTTATGGAAATTTACTTGGTACCAATCTGTACATTGTAGTATATCTTATGAAAAATCATCGAATGCAATGTTAAACGACACCAATCTAATACTCCTAGTCGAATTTGGAAAACATTTACAGCTATATTTAATCATGATTTTTACTTTCACTTACCTATATATGAAATATATAGTAAGTGGAAGTATTGCGATCGTGAAAATTTTCGACTTCCGGTTTTCAACGGAAATACACGTTTTGGGGTCCCCTGAGTCGAAATAACCAAGTCCCGCGAAATGGTCTGTGTGTGTGTGTGAACAGACTAGCTCAAAAACTATAAACCGTGCGAACCTGAAATTGGGTATTTAGAGTATGTATATGCCCGCGATGTGACAGCAAAAATTTCATCAAATTTACTCAAAGGGAGGGGATACTTTATTTAATAACTTTTTAAGTTTTTTTCGATTTTCTCAAAAACGGCTCTAACGATTTTGATTAAACTGAGTATTTGATGTATTTATATGCCCGAGATATGACTGTAAAAATTTCATCAAAATTGATCAACCGGAGGGGGGACTTTACTTAATAAATTTTGTATCATTTTCACGTGTTTTTTTTATTTACTCAAAAAAGGCTTTAACGATTTTGATGAAACTTTGTATTTGATGTATTTATATGCCCGAAATGTGACTGTAAAAATTTCATCAAAATTGATCTACAGGAGGGGGGACTTTATTTCATAATTTTTTTCCAATTTTTACCTTTTTGATCGATTATCTTAAAAACGGCTATAACGATGTTTATCAAATTCGTCATGTTTAATGAAAATTAGTTGTTATTTAATATCAGGTAAGCTTTATCATTATTAAAATGTTCTGAGAGGGCTTAAATGGGGAAGGGGCCTTTTTTGTTTTCCTATAAAGTACCTTTGTTTTAGTTTATGTTGAGAAATGAACTGTCTGTCATCACGCCTAAAAATAAGAAATGGATGATATACCTAAATATGATATATGAAGAAAATCAAGTAAACATAAACAAGAGAAAAAAAGAAAAATAATCTGTCAACTCATAAAGCACCTAATCTCACGCATGCGCCGTACGCCTTTAATGACAAACCAATGCGTTATTATTAAAAATGTTCTGTTCATTTGAGAAGTGGCAATTAACAAAACGCATTAAGTTCTAATCTAAGTAAGTTGGTAAGTGAAAGTTGTGTGTTGCGCGCACGCACCAGATTTTTTCAATTTCTGGACCTATTTTTGAGGGCTTTAGAGACTAATAATTAAAAATCTGGTGCGTGCGCGCAACACACAACTTTCACTTACCAACATACTTAGATAAGATATTGACGTGTTTTGTTAAATATCATTTCCCAAAGTCACACAATTTTCTACATTCATATCTTCTTGTTCATCGTTAAAGCTGTTTTTGAGTAAATAAAAAAACCCGTGAAAATGATACAAAATACAAAATTTATTAAGTAAAGTCCCCCCTTCGGTTGATCAATTTTGATGAAATGTTGGCTATCACATATTTGGCATATTAATACATCAAATACCCAGTTTGATCAAAACCTTTAAAGCCGTTTTTGACTAAATAAAAAAAAAAACACGTGAAAATGATACAAAATTTATTAAGTAAAGTGCCCCCTCCAATTAATCAATTTTAATGAAATTTTTACAGTAATATCTCGGGTATATTAATACATCAAATACTCAGTTTAATCAAAATCGTTAGAGCCGTTTTTGAGAAAATCGAAAAAAAACTAAAAAGTTATTAAGTAAAGTACCCCCTCACTTTAAGTAATTTTGATGAAATTTACGCTGTCACATCGCGGGCATATACCTACACTAAATACCCAATTTCAGGATCGCACGGTTTATAGTTTTTGAGCTAGTCTGTTCACACACACACACACACACACACACACACACACACACACACACACACACACACACACACACACACAGACCATTTCGCGGGACTTGGTCATTTCGACTAAGGGGACCCCAAAACGTGTATTTCCGTTGAAAACCGGAAGTCGAATTTTTTCACGATCGCAATACTTCCACTTAATATATATTTCATATATAGGTAAGTGAAAGTAAAAAAAACGGGTTGACATATCTCAGTAATATTTCATAATTGTTCTATTTGATACAAGTAGTACACATGTACCAAACTTCATGAAAATCTGAGATGGATGAAGTTTCCATTAATATCATTACACATAGTTATCTAAGAATAAGAAATTGCAGCGTAGAAATGCAAAATAGTATAGAGTAGATATATTATTATGTAGGTAATAATTATTAGTTATAGGAGCATTTCTTCGATAGATATCTTTTTTTATAAAAGAAGCTGTAGCATCTTCCGATTAGCCTTAGGATCATAAAGGGACAATAAACTAACAACTTGCCATCATGTTTCTAATTCAGAATTTTCTGACTATGCGTCAACAGAGTATATAATAATTTTGGTCCTTTAAAGGTATATTTATTTATTGATTTCCATGACGAAAAAATAAACTGGCCTCACCTTCTCCTGACTTTCTTGACCTAGACAGGAGACGAAGGGAGAGGGAGGGGAATGAAAATAACCCGTAACTCCTGTTCCGCGAGGGCCGATATATACCGTTTAGGGCTAACCCTAACTTATGACGCCCGCTGGGCCAGGTCTTAAAAATCCCTTAAGACGTCGCGGGATTAAGTCCTTATTTATCCTGGAAGGTAGATTTACGAGCTCCCCCCCCCCCAACACATACTGACATCCCCCCCCCCCTCGTTGCCTTAATAAATGTCCGCTAGAGAGAGTTATAGCCTTCTTTACCCACTCCGATACCGCTCTACTCTTCCTCCAACTAACTACTATTAGATTTGTTTTACTTCTGTAATTGATATGTAAATAGAATTTTTAAAATGTTTATGCGATAAAAAAATAAAATAGTATGATCTATAATCTCAGTTTGCTGGAATCTTTTTCACATTAAAACTCCCATTTTTATCACCGAATGATTACTTTAAACTGTTTACCATCCAAATTTAAAAAAATAAATAAATTAAACCATGTGACACCTACAAACTCTAAATAAGGGGTATTCCCTATGTTTATAATGGATACAGAGATGAATTTTATTCATTGAATTTTGTTTTGTAATAATGAGCCACATTTTTTTCAAGATGTAGGTGTCTCACCTAAATTTAAAAAGTGTGATAATCGACATAATATGAAATTCAACTATAAACAAAAAAAATCTGGTGCGTGCGCGCAACACACAGCTTTCACTTATAACTTACTGTTTTGTTAATTGCCACTTCTCGAAGTCACACATTTTTCCACATTCATTTCTCATTTTTGTTTTTATTTTCTCTATAAAAAACAATAATTTTTTTTATTATTAAATAAAAGTTTTTACTTGTGATACTTCGGCAATGCAAGCATAATACTCCAAGTTGTCTGATTTTATAATTCTCCATGTAGTTGTTGAAAACATCATTTAGTTACCATGAAACAAATAATTTCCATTAAATGAACAGAACGGCTTTAATCATGAACAATGCGTGTACTCCGCATGCGTGGGCTCAAGGTGACGGAATATTTTTTTATTTTTTCTCCTCTATAGGTTTACTTGATTTTTTTTTCATATTTCATATTTAGACATTTCTTATTTTTAGTCGTAGAGACAAATAGTTAATTTCTCCATATAAACAAAAACAAAGTTTGACTCAGGGGACCCTAAAACGAGTATTTCCGATCGAAAACTGGAAGTCGAAATTTTTCACGATCGATATTTCATATATAGGCAAGTGAAAGTAAAACGGTGGTTTAAACCCAAAATATTATAACAATACTTTTCTTTATCAATAGATGAAAGTAAGATGATGACTTAATTTTTCTTTCATTTTTTAATCAATATTTATATGCTCACTGACCGCACGATCTATAAAGGATAGAACTGAAAAAAAACTACTCTTTGAACGGCACGCAACCGGGTGGATGATAAAAAAAAAAAAAAAAAAAAAAAAAATGCAGAATATAGTTTACAATAGCTACCATTATATTAAACTAAAAACAAAAAATCTGGTGCGATGCGCGCAACACACTACTTTCACTTACGAACTTACTTAGATTAGAAATTGGTGCGTTTCGAACTTCACACATTTTTCCACATTTACATACTTATATTTGAATATCCGTTTGACCAATATTGATGGAATTTCGGCTGTCGCATCGCGGGCATATACGTACATCAAATACCCAGTTTGATCAAAATCGTTAAAGCCGTTTTTACTACTGAACAAAAAATTTGGCTCGTGCGCGCAACACACAACTTTCACTTACCAACTTACTTAGATTAGAAATTAATGTGTTTTGTTAATTGCCACTATTCTAAGTTACGCATTGTTCCTCATTCATTTCTTATTTTTGTTTTCATTCGCTTATAAAAAAAAAACTAATTTCTTTTATTATTAAATAAAATTATTTACTTGTGATAATTCGGCAATGCAAGCATAATACTCCAAGTCGTCTCATTTTATAATTCTCTATGTACTTGTTGAATATGTCATTTAGTTACCATGAAACAAATAATTTCCATTAAATGAACAGAACGGCTTTAATTATGAACAATGGTCTGTCATTAAAGGCGTACTCCGCATGCGTGGGCTCAACGTGTTTTATGAGTCGACTGAATATTTTTCTTTTTTTCTCCTCTATATGTTTAATTGATTTTTATGATATCTCATATTTAGCCATTTCTTATTTTTAGGCGAAACGAGAGACAGATATTTTTTTCCAAATAAAGAAATACAAAGGTACTTTACAGGAAAACAAAAAAGGCCCCTTCCCCAATCAAGCCCCCTCAGAACATTTTAATAATAATAAAGCTTACCTGATATTACAGAATACCTAATTTTCATTAAACACGACGAATTTGATGAAAATCGTTAAAGTCGTTTTTGTGATAATCGAAAAAGAGGTAAAAATTGGTTTAAAAGTTATGAAATAAAGTGCCCCCTCCGTTTGACCAATTTTGATGAAATGTTGGCTATCACATCTTTGGCAAATGCATACATCAAATACCCAGTTTGATTAAAATCGTTAAAGCTGTTTTTGAGTAAATAAAAAAAAAACAGGTGAACATGATATAAAATTTTTTTGGTAAAGTCCCCCCTCCGGTTGATCATTTTTGATGAAATTTTTACAGTCATTTCTCGGGCACATTCATACATCAAAGACTCAGTTTAATCAAAATCGTTAGAGCCGTTTTTGAGAAAATAAAAAAAAACGTAAAAAGTTATTAAATAAAGTACCCCCTCACTTTGAGCAATTTAGATGAAATACCCAATTTCAGGTTCGCACGGTTTATAGTTTTTGAGCTAGTCTGTTCACACACACACACACACACACACACACACACACACACACACACACACACACACACACACACACACACACACACACACACACACACACACAGACCATTTAGCGGGACTTGGTTATTTGGACTCAGGGGACCCCAAACGTGTATTTCCGTTGAAAACCGGAAGTCGAAATTTTTCACGATCGCAATACTTTCCCTTACTATATATTTCATATGTAGGTAAGTGAAAGTAAAAATTCAATTATGAACTATAATAAGGTATCTTTTTTACTTTCACTTACCTATGATGAAATATATAGTAAGGAAAAGTATTGCGATCGTGAAAAATTTTGACTTTCGGTTTCAACGGAAATACACGTTTTGGGGTCCCCTGATTCCAAATAACCAAGTCCCGCGAAATGGATTTTCTCAAAAACGGCTCCAACGATTTTCATTAAACTTGGTATTTGATGTGTGTATATGCCCACAATAAGAAAGTCAAAACTTCATCAAATTGATCAATCGGAGGGGGTACTTTACTTTATAAACGTTGTCCCATATTCACGTGTTTTTTTTTTTTATTTACATCAAAATGGTTGTAACGATTTTGATCAAACTTCATATTTGGTGTACGTGTATTCCTGCGATTTGACAGTAAAAATTTCATCAAAATTGATGAATTGGAGGGGGAACTTTAATTAATAAATTTTGTCACGTTACATATTATGGCATATATGTATATGCCAGCGATGTGACAACCATAATTTCATAACCTGTATTATCACTGATGAGTTGGGTCCCTTAAAAAAAGGAATAAGCTATAATAAATCGAAAAGTGCTTAGAACTTTCAAGTTTTGCAATACAAATACTCCATTACTTATGGGGCTATACAAATATACTTATATGTGAAATACACGTATATATTTAAATGTGTGAAGTTGAGGAATAGTTTTTACATATTATCGAAATATGTCAATATTTTATCTAAGTAAGTTCGTAAGCGAAAGTGGTGTGATGCGCGCATCGCACCAAAAAAATTTGTTATGCTCGTAATTAGTTTTTAACAAAAATATAGTTAAAACTTGTATATCTTCACTTGATATGAGGAATAGTTTATGTGTTCAGGGATATATTTAAAAAGAAGGAATGTTAAGTTTTTATCAAACTTAAGAATTTATTTTGTTCTAAAAAATTTGGTTTTATGTTTATAGAAGACTATGATTTTATGTTTAACATCTATGACTTATTTAAATATACTAATTTTCAGCTAATCATTCATTTCAAAGCGATGAAACCTTTTAAACATTCTAAGTGAACCTTTGAGTTTATGTTTTTTGCCTTTCTAGATGATTTTGGCTTTGCTTTTTATATTTAAACACGTTAACTTTCGTTAATTCAGCAATTCCAAATGGTTAAAACTCCCAAAGCGTTCTAATTTACTAAATTAAAACATGTACTTACAACGTGGTTTGCCAATTTTATGTTTCCGCGATGTTTTTCTTATAAAAACACTTGTGTCATCCTTTTACACTGTCTAGATCCTGTTACAATAGTTTTTACACTGTAACCCGGCTTATTTGTGAGAATTTAAGCATTTTTCACTATTGGTGGTTATCCTTGCGACAGGTTACGTATTCACGTTCAAAAGCTCAGAGCACTCGCTGAGTTTTTTCTCTATTTTTGTTTTTCTCGCTTTGAGCACTTTTAGCTGTCTAATTATGTTCAATAAAATCTAAAAGCACTTCTAATTACCAGCTTTTATTTTTAACATGCTTATAATAGTCATTTTAAAGATTGTATATTGTAAGTTTCCTGAAGCTTTCGCAGTCTGCCACGCGACTCAAGTGCTTAATCCCTTGGCCCTATAAAACCGCGGGCAGCACTTGCTCTTTGTCTTTTTGCGTCTGCCCTTCGCTGAAGCTAGATTTTTCGCGCTCACTCTGTCTCGACCCGCCGCCATCTTGGCTAGCTTCACACCGCTTTCTTCCGAGGGGAGAAACTTCTTTGGGCAACCAAGACCAAAACGGATGAACTCGCTGTGGTTCCTTCGCGGAGGAGAACTTCTTTTCAACTGTCTCTACTTTGCGTCTGCTGCCAGCCTGCAGGCGACCTCTCCTCGCAGCCCAGCGCTTCTGTTACACCAGCCTTCACTGAAGCTTTGTATCGTAATTATATTATTTAAAAATGTTTCCTTTGGTATTTTTGTATACATGTCTTTAATTAGCTGGCCAGCTACTCTTTGTAATTTAGCTATAATTAGTTATAATCTAGCAACTTTTTATTTTTATTTAGCAGTCTTGTATTGTACTTCAGCTAAAGACTCATTTCATTTCCAATTATTAATTGTCTCTGTAATTTACATGCTAAATTGTGAGCTGAGTTGGGGAACCCTGCAGAGCTGGCAGTTAGCCGAGCACAGAACACTGTTAGCCGGATCACCCGCATCAACTTGCACCTCTCAGCGAAGGACCCAGCATCTTCAGCTGTTTTCAAGTAAACTTCAAGGGTGCAGTAAAAGGCAGAGAGCAGGTCTTCGGCTGTTTCCCGGTGGTCTTCAGGGGTGCGGTAACCAGCTTCCAGCTAAATATCAGGTGAGTGCCAGTTTCTGTAACCCTAGGTTAAGGTCCACCTCCCCAGACTTCTCTCTCACAATTCATTTGGTTACAGTTCGCAACAGTGTTGGGTTCCCCTTCAGATTTGATCAGTTCGCACCTGTCTTGATTGCAGAAAATTGGGATCACTAAAGGAGGAGAAGAGGAGCATTATTTTTTTTTTTTTGGATTGTCTTTTATTGTAATAAAAACAGTTTGTTTTCTTTTTCTTTTATCTCTGGTTCTTCTTACCCATAAACCCAACACTGTTTCTACCAGAGGTTCATTAAATTTTTTTTTTGTTTTCATTGGTCCTCCATCTTTTTGTTGGTTTTGTATTTTCTTGGTTGGTCCTTCCTATTTCTTGTTCAGTATGGCCAGAAATTTAGCTCAGTTTCGAACCAAAGTCAGCTCTGCTCAGCACAAATTGACATCAATTCTCGGCAGGGCTCAGGCTGTGACTCACCAGACCGATGGGGCAAGGGAAAAGGCCCTCACCTTGTTGGCCTTGTTGGATAACACATTTCCGTCTGCTGTGGCTTCTATAGAGGGGTGTATGTTTTCTGATGTTCCAACTCCTGATTTGACTGAAAAAGAGTACCAAACCGCTATCCAGGAGTTGGATTCTTTGTACGCTCAGACATTTGAGCACCTTCACCCTTTATTCTTGATTAGTGCCCCAACTGCTGGTGATCAATCGAGTTTCAGACCCTTCTATGGTTTTTCTGCTAATGAAACGAGTCACAGTGCATCGGACAACTCCCTTGTCCATATGCCTAGGTTGAGTGTTCCCAGATTCACTGGTATTCCCCATGACTGGGAACAATTTCATAGTAGGTTTGAATCATTAATTGGTTCAAGCGCTACATTAAATGCTGTACAAAAGTTTCAATATCTTTTAGATGCCTTGGATGACACCTCTAAAAGATTGATATCAAATTTGTCTCTTTCCGAGGTTAATTATAAACTAGCCTACGATATTCTCAGAGAAAAGTATGACAATCCATTGAGAGCCATACCTCATCATGCTACACAACTCCTGAATCTTCCCAGTGTTGCGGAGAGCAATCATGCCTCAATTTCTGCCTTCCTTGACTGCTTAAATGTTCATTTTAGGGCTATCCAAGTCATGGAAAATGTCAATGCTTTTGAGATTTTTACTTTCACTTACCTATATATGAAATATATAGTAAGTGGAAGTATTGCGATCGTGAAAATTTTCGACTTCCGGTTTTCAACGGAAATATACGTTTTGGGGTCCCCTTAGTCAAAATAACCAAGTCCCGCGAAATGGTCTGTGTGTGTGTCTGTGTGTCTGTGTGTCTGTGTGTCTGTGTGTGTGTGTGTGTGAACACACTAGCTCAAAAACTATAAACCGTGCGAACCTGAAATTGGGTATTTAGAGTATGTATAAGCCCGCGATGTGACAGCAAAAATTTCATCAAATTTTCTCAAAGAGAGGGGGTACTTTATTTAATAACTTTTAAGTTTTTTCGATTTTCTCAAAAACGGCTCAACGATTTTGATTAAACTGAGTATTTGATCTATTTATATGCCTTAAATATGACTGTAAAAATTTCATCAAAATTGATCAACCGGAGGGGGGACTTTACTTAATAAATTTTGTATCATTTTCACATGTTTTTTTTATTTACTCAAAAACGGTTTTAACGATTTTGATCAAACTTGGTATTTGATGTATGTATATGCCAACGATGTGATAACCAACATTTCATCACAATCGATCAACCGGAGGGGGGACTTTACTTAATAAATTTTGTATAATTTTCACGGGTTTTTTTTATTTACTCAAAAACGGCTTTGACGATTAACAAAAATAAGATATGAATGTAGAAAAATGTGTGACTTTGGGAAATGATATTTAGCAAAACACGTCAATTTCTAATCTAAGTAAGTTGGTAAGTGAAAGTTGTGTGTTGAGCGCACGCACCAGATTTTTTTTCATTATTCCGCTTGTTGATGTGCAACTGCACATCAAGCAAATGTGGTAAAGTATTTAATGATTATAACACTATTATTACTTCAATCACTATTATTAATAGCTAACTTTGCTGTAGAAAATTTTGAAAAGTTAAGTAAGAGAGAAATAAACTGTGTATAGAAATTAAGTTCACTCCATTAGCAAACATAATTGGTTAAATACTCATAATCATTTAGCGATCATAGTGGCATTTTTATACTTTTCATATGCTAAAAACTTCCCGAGGAGAAGAAAACATATTTTTATATTTTTTAAATAAATCTGCCTTATCAATTTGGTTAAAAAATCTCGAGGAAGAGAAAATATTTATCAGAATATGCATATTTAAATTTTAAATAAACTGCCTTAGCAATTTGGCAAGAAAACATCAATTGACTGGTATATATGTAACTAAATATAAAAACTTATAAATTACCTACTAAATATATATATATATATAAATATATATATATATATATATATATATATATATATATATATATATATATATATACGCATATAGTATATATATTCGTAAGCACGCAGTAATAAGCTAAATTATGTGCAATCGAAGACTGAACATTTAAATATTATGAGATTTTTAAATACTGGAATGTTTCAAACGATGTAGGAGGGAGGGGTGAACCAATCAGAAGGCTCTATTCTCTATAATATAATTACCGTCTCTCACTTCCTGCGACATCTCTTACCTTATTTATAATATTCAGTCTATAACGGTTCGGGCTAGTATTAACATTAATTTTATTTTATCTATAAATTAATGCTTCAGTTTCAGTGGTGATTGTTCAAAATATTTATTTACGTGTCGTGATAATTTTAAAACCTAGGAAAACGCTGATCTTTATGACTGAGTAATATTATTAATCACACACAATGCTTGTAAGTAGGCTTAAAATATTCAATTCCTCATTCTTCAATTGCATGTAGTTCCAAGATATGAATTTTTTAAATATAGTATAATTCAACAACAATAAAAAATAACCATAACTTATGTTAAAGTTTGTAAGAAGAAGTAATCATCTTATTTTAAAGATAAATATTTATCTTATTTTAAAGATTTAATTTTAAAGATAAATATTTTCTATTTATTAAAAATGTAGCTAAAACAATATGTTTATCATTGTAATCCTTTTAATATATTTGTTATCTATTTATTTAAAAATGTATTTATCAATTTCGAATTAAGGGCTAAAAATATTTTATAAACTCAAGCCATAAAGTGTATTCAAAATAAGTAATTTTTATCGTATTAAATAGGAAAATTGATTTATAAAAGATTTAAAGCAAAGAAGTGTGTATGCGTTTAAAAAGCACTTATTAAGCGTTGTCAAAGAAAAAAAAATTAAAAAATTTTCAATGATCTACTTACATCCAATTTTCAAAATGTTTGTGTCTTCTATGAATTTCGCACTTTCACTATCACTAATACGATGTTAAAAGTTTGATCATAACTAACAATTATTTAAAAAAGTAAAAATTTAGAACAAAAAAAAACACGGACATCGACACTCACTGTACCAAATAATGTGATAAACTGAAAAAGATACCTTGTTGCCAACCTAAAAGGGACTCGATAATTAAGTTATTGGCAATCGGCAGATTTTTAATTTCGCTTCCCGTCTTCAATAACTCACAAATCGAATATCTTATTTCTTACACATTCTTGTTTCTTCGTACACCAGATAGGTAGATCATGATGGAGTGATTATAATCCAAGCGGCATTAACAATAATATTTATAATAATTTTATATTAGTCTTGAGGCTAAGCAGATAGTAGTCAAGTTTTTAAAAAAAAAATTTGATCCTTTATTAACCTCACAATATGTTTACAATATTCGGTTCAACGTTTCGGCACTAAGCCATTTTCAAGAAGAAGGCCTAAAATTTAGAATTTCAATACTTTTGAACTTAACAAATTAAAATAACAATTAAGTGATGAAATATGTTTTTACCCACCTGTGACCACAATTGTTCAAATAAAATAGGCTGACTACCCTTGTCAAAAATTAATAATCTTTTTACTAGTTAAAAACTGTAGTCTCTTTAGGTGTCACAGTCAAATGGATTATTTTACTAGTCCCCTTATCCCCTCCAACATGTAACTTCACGGTTACTTAAATAAACAATATGAAAATATTAATTAAAATCATGATTAAAATTCATACTCGTTCATATCATATTCATATTCGTATTTTATTATTTATTAATTTTAAAATTCATAATATAAATTTTTATATAAATTACCAGACATATAACTTCTTTTAATATTAGGAAAATCAATTATTAATTTTAGTTGGAATTTACCCATAGAATTTGTTTAAATTTTTGGAGTCATTTTTAAAATTTACAGTCTTATCAATATTCTCTTAAATTGACATGGCTTCAAGCATTCTTCTCTTATATACGCTTGATTCCCTATGCATGCACCTCAACTCCATCAAAATCAAACCTATGCTGTGTTTTATTTACATACATGTTCCACTAGACCTGTTTTTTGTCATTTTTTTTCTATATTTTTCACATAATTTTTACGTTGGTAAATCCGGTCAGGAACATATTGCTTAGTTTCACCAATGTATATTGCTGGGCAATCCAAACAAGGTATTTTATAGACTACTTCGGATTGGTTTTTAACATTTATTTTATCTTTCATATTGCTGTATATGTTGCCCACTTTATTTGTCGGCTTAAAACAATTTATATTCACCTACATCATAATCTTCAATAGATTTTTTGATGTTTTCTCCTAGACCCCTTATATATGTATATTTATAAAACTTATTGACATCATGATTATGTTCTATTTTTTCATTATTTATATATACTTTTATTTTATTATAATTTTTGAACCATAATTTTTACTTTCACTTACCTATATATGAAATATATAGTAAGTGGAAGTATTGCGATCGTGAAAATTTTCGACTTCCGGTTTTCAACGGAAATACACGTTTTGGGGTCCCCTGAGTCAAAATAACCAAGTCCCACGAAATGGTCTGTGTGTGTGTGTGTCTGTGTGTCTGTGTGTCTGTATGTCTGTGTGTGTGTGTGTGAACAGATTAGCTCAAAAACTATAAACCGTGCGTACCTGAAATTGGGTATTTAGAGTATGTACAAGCCCGCGATGTGACTGTTAAAATTTCATTAAAATTTATTAACCGTAGGGGGTACTTTACTTAATAACTTTTTAGGTTTTTTTCGATTTTCTCAAAAACCAACATTTCATCACAATTGAACAACCGGAGGGGGGACTTTACTTAATAAATTTTGTATCATTTTCACGTTTTTTTTTTTATGTACTCAAAAACGGCTTTAACGATTAACAAAAATAATATATGAATGTAGAAAAATGTGTGACTTTGGGAAATGATATTTAGCAAAACACGTCAATTTCTAATCTAAGTAAGTTGGTAAGTGAAAGTTGTGTGTTGCGCGCACGCACCAGATTTATTTTATTTTATATTTTCTATATTTTTTCTTGGTGACGTTCGGTGTCGCACTATCAATATCCATCTAATAATGCTGCTGTTTCATTTTCTACTTAATCTGGATTTTTTTATTTTTCGTTTGAACGATTCAGACATTTATGTTGACATCTCATTCCATTAGAAAAATATTTTAAAATACCGATCATATTTATATGTTGTGGTTTTTCTTTATAGCTATAAATAGCTCCATGTTGCTTTTTCATAAAGGCAGTTTGCCGACCGGGAGCAAACAGTTCGGAAAGCAAATTTTCGATATATTGAAATCGACTCTGGGGCAAATATTGACGCCTCCGGCGATATGGATTCACCTACAACCACCCGACCCCTTAAGCATTCATCTTTCAAATAGCTTTCATCTAACCTGTCATTTTTTACTTTCATTGGTTTATTTTTATTTTATTTTTTTCCTATGTGCTTCCGTAAACCAAATATTCTCCCTTAAGCAAATATTAGAAAAAAAAAATAGGATATATCGGTACAGTACATAAGCTTCTCATATTTTTAAAAAAAATAAACTGCATACTGCATTCCTCTATTTATTATAAGTGAGACCATTCGCTGTTTAATTTCTTAATATATAGTATTTCCATTAGTGATGTAAAATTATCGATAGTTCTTAAAATATCGAAGCTATCGATAGTTTTGAACTAAACTATCGATAGTACTATTAAAAACTTTGTTTTTTAAAATGGAAAAGTGGTAATAGCATCTGCTTCTAAGCACCTATGTGCTTTATAATTGATTTAAATGTAAAATAAAATGTTTTAGAGTAATTTTATTTAGTTTTCTAACAAAAAGTTCGTATATACATAGTGTAGATCTAGAGGATAGTCCACACACTCTAGGATCGCGTTCTGAATGTTGTCGCGTCTTTTACCTTACGAATCAACTTCGGCGACAAATAAGGATTCCGGACGCGTGGTTACTTAAAGAGGGTTAGTAAATACCTTCCTCTAAACCAGTTTTCCTCGACTTTTTGATAATTTTGATTTTTTATCGAACTTATTTAACACGTTAGGTGCGATGTCTTACATTCCCATCTTAACAGCCGATTATCACATGAAAATGTACGAAAGGCCGAACACCTCAAAGACTCGATTTAGTCGATTATTTATGAGATTATTGCACTTTAGTGCAGCAAAAGTTGCGAACATGAAATTCTGTTTCTTTTTAGAATCGGACTCTGGGGTCCGATACAGGTCAGTAATAAAACAAGACTACTGGACGGCATCTCACTTCCGCGTCCGATAATATTGCAAAGAATACCTTTATGGTTATCTTTAATACTTCTTACTAAGTTTGTAATCAATATATATTATAAAGCAAAGTGTACAATGTGCGTGCCGATAAGGCTCAAAAACGACTCCACTTACGATTAAGAAAATTATGTCATCATTTAGCCATATACCCCCTAATGGAAAAGAAGGTTTCCGTTTTTCTCTTAAGGGTGTAAAGTTGAAGAGAAAGGGACTGGAATTTTAAGCCTCTCGCACGATTTAATTAGACTCTCTGAGATTGAGATACGAGTTTATGAATGAAAAATTTAGTTCGAGCTCCAGACTACCAGGAAGCGCTATGTTTATTGTTTATTCATCCAGTTGATTTTGTAAAGGTTAGATATATGTTCAGCTGTTCTTTTTAAAGTACTAAAACACTAAGCGAAAATAATTAGTTTCTCCTTTGCTTTGAAAATAAAATAATGATTTTACATCTCTGCAATCTATTAGAAAACCAATTGGATTCCTTAAAAAATTAGTTTTCTCATAAGAAGGCTAATACATGACCAGCATATTACATTTAATCTATATATAATATATACTTAAGTAAAATTAATACAATATGAGTGAACATTTCTTAGTCGTACAGTGAGCGAATAATATCAGACAAAAAAAGAGATGAATTGACTGAATATAAAAAGTTTGAAGAGTTCTTATTGTAGTTATGAAAAAGAAGTTTGTTTGATTACTATGTATGATGAGCATTCCAGTTGACAAACGACTAACTCCAATAACAGCATTCTTTCAATAAGATTTTATCAGCCCTCATAGTTCAAGATAAAAAGAAATATGATGAAAAAATTGTGCCTTTAAGAAATTTTGGTTTTCTCTTTGTAATAGCAGTAAGATTCTAGATATGCAGAAACCATTCAAATTACGGGGGGATATCTTAAGGGAGGTTGAAATGGAAGAAAGGTCTTAAAAAAAGTTTGTATGAATCTTCGGTAGTTTCTATACTTCTGGATCAAATAGGACCATCATAATAGTCGGCGCTTAAGTTTTGCTCGAAATACAATCTTTTAAACTGAGATACCAGATTTTTCAACAATAATCTAATAACTTATTATCTTCTGACTACTTGGATTAGGCTTATAGGATTCATAATCACAGAAACTATCGAAACGATGCATAACTCGACTAAGTTGCAGCAAAATTAATTATTCATTTACCATTTTCAACCACCTGTAAATTATACAGTGCTAATTTTGTTCTATATTTCCTTTAATTTTAAAGTTTTTCTGTTATTAAAACTACTACACAACTACCGGAGCGAAGCCGGGCACCCTAGCTAGTTACAAATAAAACTCTGATATTTGCTTTATTTATTTTATATAAATTCATTTCTTTAAAAAGATTTTTTTTTTATCATAGAGTAAGTGGTCGTAAAGCAGTAAAAGACTCCTAAAAATTGTTTTAACATTGCGAAAATTATCAATTTGAATGGTAATTCAAAATTCCAGCAGTTTAATAATATTTTCGATAAAGTATGGCGTAAATCCTGTACCGGACCCCGGGGGTATGTCCTGCGCCTGATATGTCTAGGTCTAATGCTTACCAAGAGATAATGCCCTGGAGAAGCTCATTTAATTCACATTTCACTAAAAAAATAACATTTTCGTCAGAGCATTGCCATCGGATCCCGACGCCCGATATCGTCTGTGGCTCATCCCAGCAGTCGGGCCCCCGGTATCGATACCGTCCAATTCCGGATACCCCTAAAATACGCCGTCGTACCTAGCGTTTTAATGAAAATTACCTCTGGCTATAATGGAACGTAACCTCCATTGAAAGAAATGTTTATCTTATTCCATAATTAACAGACAAGAAAACATTACCATAAAAAGAGGTATTATGTAGGTCCTATCGTTCCAAATAAAAAGTTATACTATTCTAATCCCATTTGCCGTTCATTAGGTACCTTATACTATTGATAGTTTTATGTGCGATACAAACGAAACTATCGATAAGGGAGACTATCCATAGTTTTACATCACTAATCTCTTTTTTCTTTCTTTTCTCGGTGCTCCAACGAAAGGGATACCGTTTCAGATCAGAGCTGAGCTCCACACCTCTCTATCAGCCCAGTCTCCCTCCTGTAGACCTCGGCCTGTCATCTCTTCATGGACTCCTTCTATCCAGGTTGTTCTCGGTCGTCCTCGTTTACGTTTTCCGGGCGGCTGCCAGTCCAGGACTCGGTGCGGCCAATGCTCTTCCGGCATCCTCCTGCAGCGCCCGTACCACCTCAATCGCCGTTTCCCGATTCTTTCTGAGACGGTCTCCACAACACCCATCCTTTGCCTCACCTCTTCATTTCGGACTCTGTCTAGCCTTGTTATTTGGAGACATCTTCTCCAATAGTCCATTTCAACGACCCGAACCTTGGTATACAAGCGAGCATTCATCGACCATGCTTCACATCCGTAAGTTAATATAGACTCGACTATGGCCGAGAAGATCCGTCGCTTGTTTTCGCTTGAGATGGTGTTGTTCTAGAGAACAGGGTGTAACATCCTAGTAGCCCTCCTTGCAAGTTCCACCTTGTTGCGGACGTCAACCTCAGATGTCCCTACATCTTCCAGAGAGGATCCGAGATATTTAAAGACATTGACTCTTTTGCGCACCTGATCACCTATGCGCAGATCGTTTCCCTCATTATCACCAACAGCCATATACTCCGTTTTTCGGAAATTAATGTTAAGACCTGCAGCTTCATAACATTGTTTCAACTGGAGAACTACCATCTCCAAGAAAACTTTCCTCCGGGTCATCACCACCTGATCATCGGCGAAGAACAGTGTCAGGAGCTCATCGTCATCGAAATAGATTCCGTAATCCCGACATTGCCTCATCCATCTCTTTACTACGTGAGCCAAATATATTTTTTCACTAATATCCATAATAAAATAAAATTACCGACTGTTACAATTGTTTAAATAAAAAATCCATTGACCACAACATAACAAGCGGTGTGGTACTTTGTTCCGACTCACAACCCGCACTTATATCACTTAAAGACCCTTTTTTTAAAAACTGGTTAGTTTTACAGATTTTAAATGAACTCACAACACTGGAGTGGGCTGGTTGTACAGTTCTTTTTCTATGGTTACCGAGTCATATCGGAATCAGAGGTAATGAGAGGGCAGATACTTTGGCAAAGGAAGCTGTAAATGAAGGCATACCATTTATCACCACGCAACTAATGAAGTCATTTCTTTAATTAAAGAAAAATCATAGCTGGCATGACAAAGAATATGGTCAGAAACGAGAGATAACAAGTTACGAATCGTAGAGCCGTATGTTTGCCGTAAAAATCAAAGTATCCTCATGACCAGAAAAGAAGAAGTCGTAATCACCAGGCTGAGGATTGGGCACACTCGACTTACCCACGAGCACCTGATGTGCAAGAAACCTCCTCCTCAATGTAGTTCCTCCGGGGTTCCACTCACAGTGAGCCATATCCTAACTGAATGCTACACGTACCAGACTTCCCGAGAGCATCTCTTAAAAGAAAACCTCGACGAAACTCTCCAAATGGAACAAAAATCTCAAAGCAACCTAATGCTGTTCCTCAAAAAGAACAATACATATTTAATAAAATCTAACCATCTTTTTAAATTGTAATTGTATCTGTATTGTACATTTCTTGTGTCCATATTGTATATTTCTTGTGTTCGTGTTGTATATTTCTTGTGTTCGTGCTGTATTTTTATTGTATTGTATTTGCATTGTGTTTTTTTTTTTTTTTTTTTTTTTTTTTTTTTACACGAAACGGCCACTTTGGACAAAGTTCTTTTGATATCCCCAATGTTTCCAATTCTTCTTTAATTTCACTCATTCTCTCCATGTGCCCAAAGAACCTTAACCTCCTAATTCTCATATCAGTTTCTAAATCATTAATTTGCCTGTAAATTTCCTCAATAGACCTTCTCCTGAATCCTTCTGATGTTTTCTTTGGTCCATAAATCTTCCTCAAAATTTTCCTCTCTATTTTTTTCAACTTATCTAAACTGGGAAAACAAGCCGTTTCTACTCCATAAAGAATCACAGGTTTCACTACAGTATTATAATGCCTTAATTTTGCCTTTATCGAAAGATTTTTTTTTATTGTAAATTTTTCCCACTTGGAAGCACAAATCCTCTAATTTTTTAATTTTCCCCTTGAAACTCTCCTTTTCCGATCCATTGCAGTACAAAACTTCACCCAAATACTTGAATTTCCCAAAAACCGAAATCTTCCCATACTTGGTTTTCTGTGTTTTTTTTTATTGGTATTTGTAAATTGTAATTTTATTATTTTTATTTTATTTTCAAAATAACTACCGAGATAATAGTGCTGAGTGCCATTTTTGTAATATGCGGGAGCCCGAAAATCTAAACCACTTTCTATTAAAATGCCCTATTTACAATATTTACAGAGACAAATATTTAAGTAAATATACTACTAATATTATCGATGATAAGTGCAAAGTAGAGCAACTATTACTAATAGAAAATAAAAATAAATTTAATGATTTATTTAGGTATGTTGAAGATTGTCTAAACTTAAGAAACATTTTTAAATACATACAAGAATAGCCTTATTTTAATTGAAAAATTTAAATAATAATGGTTGAAATTTGTTTTTTGTTTTTTAATTTTAATTCGTTTAAGTAAGTTTGTTTTATTTACTTTAATATTATATCTAGGAATTCACTATTATTCACATTGAGTTAAGAAGAATTATAAATATTTTATGAATAAAGGTACGTATGTACATTAGCTTTTGTATGACATACATTTATGTACATTAATTTTGCTAACTTTAAAATTATGTTCTATTAATTTTATGAAATAATTTTTATTTATATCCTTATTACCATATGTATTTGTATGCACACGTACACATGCATATCTGCATGTTCACATTTATATGTGTATATTCTTTATTTTGTTCTTTATCATATTTATAAATTCCGTATTATTGCTCAACTCTATTGGTATGGGAATTTCCCAAAAACTAATAAAATCTATTCTATTCTATTCTATTCTAAATTGTAATTTTATTGCAATGTATTTAACTGTAACCTATATTGTAATACAGGGCGTAAATGAACCAGGTGGTCGAAAAGCCTCAAATTATAAATAAATTAAATAAAATAAAAAATAAAAAACACAAAGTAGTTTAAATATAGTTTACAAAGGAGGCAATCACTCTTAAAAGATACACACACACCCCTAAGAGTTGTAGGAGAGAGGGAAGAAGATATAGGACGGAGAAGCGCCCCTCACCCAAACCCCCCGCCACCCCCTGCACCCCCAGACCCCCCCCCCCCGCACCCCCCAGACCCCGCACCCCGAACCCCCCCCCAGACCCCGCACCGACCCACACAGCCAAGATATACGATCCCTTCTTTTTATTGCCCAGCAGCTGTACCCTTGACAAATTATGTTTATTCCTCAAAAAATAATACTAAATGCAAAGCTGCGTTTCCCAGCCGTATATCCTTTCATACATCCTTGAATTTTTCTTCCTTGATATGTTTAATTTATTTCAAGAGCGCTTCGTAAGATAAACTTATACCTACTACATTTTTGTCATACATGGAAATTCCCTCCCCCACCAACTAACAAATACAAAAATAAAAATAGTTTATATTGTAACGTTAAACAAAAACATGTGGTTTAGAATGGTTTTACACCTATTGTTGGAGCGAAATAGCAGTTGGAACAGTCTGTCAACGAATTTGTTTATTACGAATGCTTTATTAAATTTACGAATCTCTATATATATAAGAGGCTTTGTCCTGACTGACAGAATCAACGCAGAGCAAAAACTTCTAATGATAGAAACTAGAAGTTCGGAATTTAGATTTTAAACGCAATGTAGGTAACCACTAAGAAAGGAATTTCAAAAATGTAACCCCTAAGGGGCTTAAATGGCGAAATTGTCTTTTAACTCTAACGGAAGTCTATTTTTGAGATTTTAAACCATATGTTTTTTATTTGAATATCGATTTAACGTTACAATACTAATAAAAAATTCAGTGAAACCGTGGTCTACATCCTGCCGCAGCAGCCGAAGAGATGAGGTCGCCCTGACCCGCTTAAGAATCGGACATTCGGCGCTCACGCATTCCCACCTTTTCACTAAAGAACCACCCCCGACTTGTCAATTTTGCCAGTCTACTCTGTCGGTTAAGCATATTTTTGAACAACGCTCTCACTTTGTACCGTTAATCAGAAAAATCGGATTAGCCCCAAATTTGACAGCTTGTCTTGGTGATAACGAAGCCTCAGTAACATTAATGTTGAGATTTCTAAAAGAGAACCCTCTGCTTTCTAAATTATAAAGCTCTTTATAATCTTTTATAACTATTTTATTTTAATACAACATACTTATATTACTTTATCTTTAATTTTTTTTTTTCACTACTTTACTTTTTGTTTGTTTATTTCTGCCTATTTATTAAGTCTACGAATAAATGTAATCTATAGGCGTTGATGACCTGAGGGTTTTACACCTCTAAGCCATAACAAACAAACAAACAACGTTACAATATTATTAAAATAGACATTCACATAAAATATGGCTACTGATTATTTAAACATTAGTGATAATCAAATTATGCACACTGTGATTCCCGTGATTGGGGATGGTGCGTGTTTATTTCGATCTCTTCTCCATATGTATAAGAGGCTTGGTCCTGACTGATAGAATCAATGCAGAGAAAAAATTTAAATATAATAATTACCTTCCTTGTTTATAACCTGCACTTGTTTATAACTGCAGTACTTCACAATCATGCTTATCAACAATATACCATAATCTCCACAACATCCTAATTTTGTTCATATTCTGGTTAGATCTGGTCATGTATTACACGATTACAGAAAAAATTTAATATTACACTCGTGCAAAAAGTAGAATTTACAACTCTCGTGAAATTACCACACTCGCTTCGCTCGTGTGGGTAAACGTTTCACTCGAGTTGTAAAATGATCTACTTTCGTCACTTGTATAATAAATAACTATTTATGTTGAAGATAAGCCTGCATCCAAAGTAATGGAGGACATTTTGAACACGCGCTGCAATAATCCATCTTAATATAGTACTATAGTAATAATATTATTTTTTATCTTTAACATATTTATGTAGGATTTTTCAAATATTAGTTGAAGAGAAGAAAAAGTTTAATTTATTTTAAAGAAAGTATTTTTTCTTTTTACTTAAAAACTAAAGAGTTTTTTTTTTTAATTATAGATTATTATTATCCTTCTTCCAAATTTCTTTTATTAAAAATTTATAATATATACATTGATTTGCCGACGTTTCGGACTATTCGTCCCTATGTTATGTTATTTAAAATGATTGATTATTTAAAAATGGACACATTTTGTAATAGGTATAAGGATTACTTGTTATTGGCAGAAGAAATTTGCCCTGAAGAGGGACGAATAGTCCGAAACGTCGGCAAATCAATGTATATATTATAAATTTTTAATAAAAGAAATTTGGAAGAAGTGTTTTACCAATCTTCAATTACAAAATTTGAATCTTCCAGCACATATAGTGTATTTAGGATTATATAGTATTATTATTATCCTTTTTATATTATTTAGAATTCATACATTGTTCTTTCTAGTCTTAAAAAAGTAAAACTAACTTTAACTCATGGAAAGTTCGGCATCCATTACTTTGGTTGCAGGCTCTAGCGCGCTTCCTCATTGCCCCAGCAGTGACATCTCTAGCGTGTTTTTCATCAGAAAACTTCTTTTACACTCAAAAGGTGAAGTGCAATTGTCTTATGGGTCACACCACTATAAAGCTAACTAAATTCCGCAGTTTTTAGGAAATTTGGCAGCTTATAGGGTGCTCCAGTGGAGAGTGAGGAATTTTCAAAAACTATTAAAAATTTAAGTTTTAATAAATGTTTAGCGTTTAGCGCGTTATAAGTCCCACGAAAAGTGTATTTAAAATAACTAGTCCCATTTCATCTTTTAGAAAATTTAATGCTGATTAAGAAACTATCGTCGTTTTTGGTTCTACGCTAAACCGAAGTAGAGAAAACTATAATTTTTCAGAAAAAAGTAAGATTTAAAAAAAAAAAAAAAAAAAAAAAAAAAAAAAAAAAAAAAAAAAAAATTCTATCTTCTCAACAGATTGAGATAGGAAACTCGCTTCTGCGCCATTCTACCCCGTTTAGCATGCAGTATTACTCTTTTTTTTTTACACTAGGTCTGAGACACCCAGTATATAAGGAGCGATTGACTGGAGGGTTAGTCTTGTTCTGAAGCTCAAGTCATATGATTGTTTCTTTGTTACGAAGTGATCATTTTTATAATCTGTCTAGTTATTTGTGTTATTATAATTTGTGTGGCTTAGGAAAATTGTTATTTTCGTTGAATAAGGATAGTTTAACCCACATAAGTGTTACAATATATTTAAAACAGTTATACACTAATGTAAAAAAGAACATACTGTAACGTGAAATAAAACACAAAACATATGATCTAAAGAATTTCTATATTTGTTGGAACAAATTGTTCTAGCAGATGTTTGTGACTGTTCGAGTACGTTCTGCGCTTGCCTAGAAACTTCCTGACTGTTCTATTTCAGACTAAAAATAAGAAGCGGTGGACTGAAGACAGTATTGTTCTCAAGCATAGCTCATATCGTTACTTTTGTGTTGTTGTTTCTGTTTTTGTAACCTTTTTGATTATTTGAATTTTTTTTTTGTGGCATTGTAAATTATTTTTATTGTTTTTAAATAAAATTATTTCACCCCACATAAGTGTTATAAAAATAAATGGTATTAGCATGTATCTGTCATTAATAATCATATTAATGAATACAATTTCCACATCTAGTGAAACTGTTTATAATTTATAATAAGTCATAATAAGTGTTAAAAATAAAATAATAATGTAAAATGACATATTTTATATTATTTATAACAACTTTATATAAGGACAAATGGCGGTGGAACTAAAAAATTGTAAAATTGGTAATTACAATACTAATACATAAAATATTAAAACCTTCATAAATAATGGCTCAACTATTATGATGCTGCAGTGGGATTCCTAAATTTTGCCTACCTACAGTACCGGTCAAAAGTTTAGACTCAATTGTATTTAATTCACAATCTTCACAATCAAGTCACATCAAGTTTAAAAAAATAATTGTAACTCAAGAGATAACATTTCAAAAATTATATGATTGTTTCGAATACAATCTATATAAATTAAGATGGAATTCTGTTAGTTTTTTTTTTTTTTTTGTTTGTTCTTTTATAGAAATACATACCGTTTGTCCTAATTTCTCCGAATTTCCCTTAGTGGTTCTTTCATACCAGGTGCGAACACCTGTCCATATTAAAATTGCATAACAGCCAATCTCTGGGTATATTCTTAATTGTTTTAAAAATCGTTATAATCTCGCTTTACATTAGATTTTTACGAAATCAACCGTTGGAGTAAAAAAAAATCTTATTTCTGTCCTAACAAACTTTTCTGGACCCACGGCTTTTCTCATTGTTTTCGGAATTCCGTGTGTGAAATCGGGATATTAAAGCTAGTTATAAATAAATTAAAAATAAAATTATAGTTGTTACCTTGTCCAAAAAATAAAATGTTGTCACTTCTTTATTCTACAAAATCTAAGGGTGAGTCTAAACTTTTGACTGGTACTGTAGGTATAATTTATTAGCTTTAGTAGCATTGCTAATAAAAGGACAAAAAACATCAACTATTGTGATAAATAATAATTAAAAAATTGTTAACAAATAGATAACCCCGGAAGAAGGGCCAATAGCCTAAAAAATTTGAGATAATTAAATACATGATAACCCATTGGAAGAGATTCCTTCATTAAAGAAAATCGTTGAACAAACCACTCTTTCTCATAAAAGTGAAATATACCACCAAGTAGTGAATAATTTTTTTAAAATAACAATATATTAGTTTTTAGTCTGATGTATTGGAAAAAAGATGGAGAATATCCAGCTTAGTATCTTTATGAGGGATGTAATACTCTATAAATAAATGAAAATAATAATGTTAGCAATAATGGAATTTAATAATATATAGATACGAGGCTGATACAGGAGGTCGCTGCTATTGGCAATTCCGGGGCTGATCCGATAGAGGGCAGGCAATTACTCGGCTCTTTGTCACTTAGGGACCTCTCTCAACATATTTCCTACCTCGCTGGCTTATCTTACGCAACTGTCTTCTATCTCTTTGGGCGGCGGACATTGTTCGTCGATCAACTCCTATCCGGAACACTTCTCTAAATGTCAATCCTTAATAATAGTAAGCGGTGGGCGAAGGATGTGCGTGTTTAAGACAGACAACGAGGGCTTACGTAGCATTGTGCAAATAGAGACTGGTTTCAACAATTATCATAAATAATTGTTTGCGTGTATAAATATATTAATACGTTTCGTGTAAATTCAGGATAACATTCCCTAAAATCAATAACAATGCTCTTTTTGTCACTCCCTAGCCTGTCACAAAGTATAGGTCATGTAATTTGAAAAATATTAAACACTTTTCCGTCACAATAATTCCAAAAAATCAGGCACTAATCTTATCAAAGGATACAGGCAGAGTACCACAACAGTTTTTCACTTTGTCGCACAGTTGTGAGGTCACTTTCAAGCGAGTTTTTCATATACCCTCAAATCCCGTCAGAAAAGGAAATTTCGAGTTGAGAATATATATGGGGTAACCTTATTATAAACCTGACTATACGTCGATTCATATCATTTTTCCTTAAGTTACCTCAGCTGCTTTCAGGTTGCGGAGGAAGGTGTAAAACTGAAAAATATTTTAAGGGTGAGTCACACACTATACCTTATGAACATGATGATAGTAAACAATACATATATATTTTTACTTTCACTTACCTATATATGAAATATATAGTAAGTGGAAGTATTGCGATCGTGAAAAATTTCGACTTCCGGTTTTCAACGGAAATACACGTTTTGGGACCCCCTGAGTCGAAATAACCAAGTCCCGCGAAATGGTCTGTGTGTGTGTGTGTGTGTGTGTGTGAACAGACTAGCTCAAAAACTATAAACCGTGGGAACCTGAAATTGGGTATTTAGAGTAGGTATATGCCCGCGATGTGACAGAAAAAATTTCATCAAAATTGCTCAAAGGGAGGGGGTACTTTATTTAATAACTTTTTAGGTTTTTTTCGATTTTCTCAAAAACGGCTCTAACGATTTTGATTAAACTGAGTATTTGATCTATTTATATGTCCGAGATACGACTGTAAACATTTCATCAAAATTGATCAACCGGAGGGGGGACTTTACTTAAAGAATTTTATCTAATGTTTACGTTTTTTTTTATTTTCTCAAAAACGGCTTTGACGGATTTTGATGAAACTGGGTATTTGATGTATGTATATGCCCGATGCGACAGCCGAAATTTCATCAATATTAGTGAAATGGAGGGGGTACTTCATTTAATAAACTTTTTCTTTTGTTCACGTGTTTTTTTTATTTACTCAACAGCGGCTGTAATGATTTTTATCAGACTGGATATTTGGTATATGTATATGCTCACAATGTGACAGACAACATTTCATCAAAATTGGTCAAATGCAGGGGGCTCTTTATTTCATAACTTTTTTTTCCAATTTTTACATTTTTTTGGAATATCTCAAAAACCGCTTTAATGATTTTGATTAAATTAATCATTTTTAATCAAAATCAAGTCATCTTTTTTATATTATTTATAAAAATGGCAATTAAAAAAACATTTCGATTTCTAATGTAAGTAAGTTGGTAAGTGAAAGTTGTTAAAGTTGTTAAATCTCGCATCGCACCAGATTTTTTATTATAGTTTTATAGAGCCTTCGAATCTCTACAAAGCCATAACCTCCTTGAAGTAATTTTTGTCCTAGTTTTGCCAAAATTAATGATAAATTGCCGATTTGTCCCTCCCTGACCTGTCACTCCCTAGCCTAATACTGATTTCGTTTCTTGCTAGGGAGTGACAGTATTGGTCAGGGAGAGACATGTGATGAAATTAGTCTTTGTTAAGTTCATCACTAATCAGTGTCAGTTCCGAAAGTTAGCTTTCGATTAAATATCAAGGGCGGATCCAGGGGGGGGGGGTTGACATGGGTCATGACCCCCCCCCCCCCCCACCCCCCGCCCAAATATTTTCTTTTCTTTTTTTTTTTTTAGCAAATAATGCAATTAGCTGGTTACTATGTCATAAACTTTTGGTTGTTTAAAATGCAGCCCTTCTTAATACAAGGTAATAATCTCATTAAAAACGGTGCTGTCAGACCCACCCCCTTAAACGGCCAAATAAATCTGTAAATAACATAGGTGCTCATTTCAGAAAAATGGCATCGAAAAAAAAAATGACTGAAGAATAAAAGCTTAGGAACTAGAGAATCGCTTCATCTACAAAACTAAATGAGTTTTTTTTTTTTTTTTTGGTTCCTATTTTAGACGATGTTTTTAAGTGACAAATAGTTAACTATTTTGAAGGTGTGGATCCAATTCATTATTCCTATATAAGAACGAGACTTACTTCAAACGATTTATGACTGTAAAATTTAGAGAATTATTTTTTAAAAGATTTAAATGAATGTAATGATGTCATATGTTACGTTTTGTCACTCTCTAGAACATTAATTTCTTTGAAAATCATTATCTCGTAAACTATGAATATAAGTGTGTAGGCACTTAACATCATTGCTAAGGAGCATTTGACCAAGCCATCAAGAATCAGAAACATATCTTTGAAAATCCAAAAAAAAAAAAAAAATGAGCCAAATACCACCATAATTTTAGAATCACCCACATCCAAATAAAAAAGTTGTTTCTGAAAATCCTGATAATTTATCATCCTTTCTTTAGAAAAAATAGTTTACCATTATACACCTATATATATGTTATACCATTACTCACGCATTTATGTATAGGTTATTAAGTTTTAACATATTTTTAACTTATATTTATGTACTCGTTTTAGCTGGAATTTTTATTCTCTTATTTTTATTTTGTTTTATTGATATCTTTAGTTTATTTCATTGCTACAATAAATGTTGTGAAATCATTACGTTATTCGTAAATAGCCATGTTAGTCTTAGTATTGTATGAATAGAAGAGAGAATGTCAGGAGTTCGGATCACTTGAAAAAAGAAGGATGCCAGGAAATACTTACGGCGCACAGTGGTTGAAAGTAGGGATGCGACATCGATGTCGATGTTTTTGAAACATCGATGTTTTGCGCAAAACATCGATGTTTTTAACATCGATGTTATGCAGCCGATGTTTTCCGACCATCGATGTTTTTGGGCCGATGTTAACATCGATGTTTTTTTTTTTTTTTTTTTTTTTTTTTAGACATATGTTTTGACATCGATGGTTTAGGTATAACAATGATGTTTTTAACATAGATTTATTCTACAAATAAAAATATGTTTTAACATCGATGCTTTGGAAAAAAAGAAATATACGTGTTTTGACTATAACATCGATGTTTTTAAAAGAAACAAAGCTGTTAATAACATCTATGTTTTTAACAAAAGCAAATTTGTTTTAACATCGATGTTTTTAACAAAAACAAGTATACTTTAACATCTATGCTTTGACAATAACATCAATGTTTGAAAATAACAACGATGTTTTTGACAGAAACAAAGCTGTTAAGATCATCGATGTTATAGACTAAAAAAAATTTATTTTAACATCGATGTTTTTAAAAAAACAAGTATTAGATGTTAAAGTATACTTGTTTTGACAATAACACCGATGTTTTGGATAAATATGTATTAACATCGATGTTAAGGACAAAAACAAATTTTTTTTAACATCGATGTTTTATAACATAAACAAGTATATTTTAACATCTTTGTTTTGACAATAACATCGATGTTTTAGATAAATATGTATTAACATCGATGTTATGGACAAAAACAAATTATACTTTAACATCTATGTTTTGACAATAACATCGATGTTAATGTCAAAACATCGATGTTTTTAAGAGAAAAAAAGCTGTTAATAACATCCATGTTCTTAACAAAAACAAATCTGTCAATAACATCGATGTTATGGACAAAAACAAATTTATTTTAACATCCATGTTTTTAACAAAAACAAAGCTGTTAATAACATCGATGTTTTTAACATAAACAAGTATACTTTAACATATGTGTTTTGACAATAACATCGATGTTTTTAACAGAAACAAAGCTGTTAATAACATCGATGTTATAGACTAAAAAAAATTTATTTTAACATCGATGTTTTTAACAAAAACAAGTATACTTTAACATCTATGTTGTGGATAAATATATATTAAAAACGATGTTATGGACAAAATAAATTTGTTTTAACATCTATGTTTTGGATAAATATGTATTAACATCGATGTTATGGACAAAAACAAATTTTTTTTAACATCGATGTTTTTTTAACAAAAACAAGTATACATTAACATCTTTGTTTTGACAAAAACATCGATGTTTTAGATAAATATGTATTAACATCGATGTTATGGACAAAAACAAATTATACATTAACATCTATGTTTTGACAATAACATCGATGCTTTAGACAAAAAACAACAATATATATATATTCTTAACATCGATGTTTTAGTTAAAACAAAGATGCTTTAACATTTACAAACTTGTTTGGATAAATATGTATTAATATCGATGTTATGGACAAAAACAAATTTATTTTAACATCGATGTTTCTAACAAAAACAAGTATACTTTAACATCTATGTTTTGACAATAACATCGATGTTTTGGATAAATATGTATTAACATCGATGTTATGGACAAAAACAAATTTTTTTTAACATCGATGTTTTTTTAACAAAAACAAGTATACATTAACATCTTTGTTTTGAAAAAAACATCGATGTTTTAGATAAATATGTATTAACATCGATGTTATGGACAAAAACAAATTATACATTAACATCTATGTTTTGACAATAACATCGATGCTTTAGACAAAAAACAACAATATATATATATTCTAAACATCGATGTTTTAGTTAAAACAAAGATGCTTTAACATTTACAAACTTGTTTTCGACATCGATGTTTTGACAATAACATCGATGTTTTGGATAAATATGTATTAACATCGATGTTATGGACAAAAAAAAATTTTTTATAACATCGATGTTTTTAACAAAAACATACCTGTAATAACATCGATGTTTTTAACAAATGCAAGTATCCTTTAACATATATGTTTTGACAATAACATCGAAGTTTTTAACAGAAACAAAGCTGTTATAACTTCGATGTTTTTAACAAAAACAAAGCTGTTAATAACATCGATGTTATGCACTAAAACAAATTTTTTTTATTTTTATTAACAGCTTGTATTAACATCGATGTTATGGACAAAAACAAATTATACATTAACATCTATGTTTTGACAATAACATCGATGTTTTGACATTAACATCGATGTTTTTAAGAGAAATGAAGCTGTTAATAACATCCATGTTTTTAACAAAAACAAATCTGTCAATAACATCGATGTTATGGACAAAAACAAATTTATTTTAACATCCATGTTTTAACAATAACATCGATGCTTTAGACAAAAAACAACAATATATATATATTCTTAACATCGATGTTTGAGTTAAAACAAAGATGCTTCAACATTTACAAACTTGTTCTCGACATCGATGTTTTGTCAATAACATCGATGTTTTGGATAAATATGTATTAACATCGATGTTATGGACAAAAACAAATTTTTTTTAACATCGATGTTTTTAATAAAAACATAGCTGTAATAACATCGATGTTTTTAACAAAAACAAGTATACTTTAACATATATGTTTTGACAATAACATCGAAGTTTTTAACAGAAACAAAGCTCGATGTTTTTAACAAAAACAAAGCTGTTAATAACATCGATGTTATGGACTAAAACAATTTTTTTTTAACATCGAAATTTTTATTAACAGCTTTGTTTTTGTTAAAAATCGATGTTTTTAACAAAAAAAAAGCTGTTAATAACATCGAAGTTAAAAAAATTTGTTTTAGTCCATAACATCGATGTTATTGTTAAAAACATCGATGTTATTAACAGCTTTGTTTTTGATAAAAACATCGATGTTTAAAAAATTTGTTTTAGTCCATAACATCTATGTTATTAACAGCTTTGTTTTTGTTAATAACATCGATGTTTTTAACATAAACAAGTATACTTTAACATATGTGTTTTGACAATAACATCGATGTTTTTAACAAAAACATAGCTGTAATAACATTGATGTTTTTAACAAAAACAAGTATACTTTAACATATATGTTTTGACAATAACATCGAAGTTTTTAACAGAAACAAAGCTGTTATAACTTCGATGTTTTTAACAAAAACAAAGCTGTTAATAACATCGATGTTATGGACTAAAACAATTTTTTTTTAACATCGAAATTTTTATTAACAGCTTTGTTTTTGTTAAAAATCAATGTTTTTAACAAAAAAAAAGCTGTTAATAACATCGATGTTAAAAAAATTTGTTTTAGTCCATAACATCGATGTTATTGTTAAAAACATCGATGTTATTAACAGCTTTGTTTTCGATAAAAACATCGATGTTTAAAAAATTAGTTTTAGTCCATAACATCTATGTTATTAACAGCTTTGTTTTTGTTAATAACATCGATGTTTTTAACATAAACAAGTATACTTTAACATATGTGTTTTGACAATAACATCGATGTTTTTAACAAAAACATAGCTGTAATAACATTGATGTTTTTAACAAAAACAAGTATACTTTAACATATATGTTTTGACAATAACATCGAAGTTTTTAACAGAAACAAAGCTGTTATAACTTCGATGTTTTTAACAAAAACAAAGCTGTTAATAACATCGATGTTATGGACTAAAACAATTTTTTTTTAACATCGAAATTTTTATTAACAGCTTTGTTTTTGTTAAAAATCGATGTTTTTAACAAAAACAAAGCTGTTAATAACATCGATGTTAAAAAAATTTGTTTTAGTCCATAACATCGATGTTATTGTTAAAAACATCGATGTTATTAACAGCTTTGTTTTTGATAAAAACATAGATGTTTAAAAAATTAGTTTTAGTCCATAACATCTATGTTATTAACAGCTTTGTTTTTGTTAATAACATCGATGTTTTTAACAAAAACAAGTATACTTTAACATCTATGTTGTGGATAAATATATATTAAAAACGATGTTATGGACAAAATAAATTTGTTTTAACATCGATGTTTTGACAATAACATCGATGTTTTGGATAAATATGTATTAATATCGATGTTATGGACAAAAACAAATTTATTTTAACATCGATGTTTCTAACAAAAACAAGTACACTTTAACATCTATGTTTTGACAATAACATCGATGTTTTGGATCAATATGTATTAACATCGATGTTATGGACAAAAACAAATTTTTTTTAACATCGATGTTTTTTTAACAAAAACAAGTATACATTAACATCTTTGTTTTGACAAAAACATCGACGTTTTAGATAAATATGTATTAACATCGATGTTATGGACAAAAAAAATTTTTTTTTAACATCGATGTTTTTAACAAAAACATAGCTGTAATAACATCGATGTTTTTAACAAAAGCAAGTATACTTTAACATATATGTTTTGACAATAACATCGAAGTTTTTAACGGAAACAAAGCTGTTATAACTTCGACATTTTTAACAAAAACAAAGCTGTTAATAACATCGATGTTATGCACTAAAACAAATTTTTTTTATTTTTATTAACAGCTTTGTTTTTGTTAAAAATCGATGTTTTTAACAAAAACAAAGCTGTTAATAACATCGATGTTAAAAAAAATTTGTTTTAGTTCATAACATCGATGTTATTGTTAAAAACATCGATGTTATTAACAGCTTTGTTTTTGATAAAAACATCGATGTTTAAAAAATTAGTTTTAGTCCATAACATCTATGTTATTAACAGCTTTGTTTTTGTTAATAACATCGATGTTTTTATCAAAAACAAGTATACTTTAACATCTATGTTGTGGATAAATATATATTAAAAACGATGTTATGGACAAAAACAAATTTATTTTAACATCGATGTTTCTAACAAAAACAAGTATACTTTAACATCTATGTTTTGACAATAACATCGATGTTTTGGATAAATATGTATCAACATCGATGTTATGGACAAAAACAAATTTTTTTTAACATCGATGTTTTTTTAACAAAAACAAGTATACATTAACATCTTTGTTTTGACAAAAACATCGATGTTTTAGATAAATATGTATTAACATCGATGTTATGGACAAAAACAAATTATACATTAACATCTATGTTTTGACAATAACATCGATGCTTTAGACAAAAAACAACAATATATATATATTCTTAACATCGATGTTTTAGTTAAAACAAAGATGCTTTAACATTTACAAACTTGTTTTCGACATCGATGTTTTGACAATAACATCGATGTTTTGGATAAATATGTATTAACATCGATCTTATGGACAAAAAATTTTTTTTTTTAACATCGATGTTTTTAACAAAAACATAGCTGTAATAACATCGATGTTTTTAACAAATGCAAGTATACTTTAACATATATGTTTTGACAATAACATCGAAGTTTTTAACAGAAACAAAGCTGTTATAACTTCGATGTTTTTAACAAAAACAAAGCTGTTAATAACATCGATGTTATGCACTAAAACAAAATTTTTTTATTTTTATTAACAGCTTTGTTTTTGTTAAAAATCCATGTTTTTAACAAAAACAAAGCTGTTAATAACATCGATGTTAAAAAAAATTTGTTTTAGTCCATAACATCGATGTTATTGTTAAAAACATCGATGTTATTAACAGCTTTGTTTTTGATAAATCATCGATGTTTAAAAAATTAGTTTTAGTCCATAACATCTATGTTATTAACAGCTTTGTTTTTGTTAAAAACATCGATGTTATTAACAGCTTTGTTTTTGTTAAAAACATCGATGTTATTAACATTTTTTTTTTTTGTTAAAAACATCGATGTTATTGTCAAAACATTGATGTTAAATAATAGGTACTTGTTTTTCTTAAAATATCGATGTTAAAACAAATTTGTTTTTGTCCATAACATCAATTTTAATATATATCTATCCACAACATCGATGTTATTGTAAAAAATAGATGTTAAAGTATACTTGTTTTTGTTAAAAACATCGATGTTATTAACAGCTTTGTTTTTATTAAAAATATCGATGTTATTGTCAAAACATCGATTTGATTAAATGATACTTGTTTTTGTTAAAAACATCGATGTTAAAAAAAATTTGTTTTGTCCAGAACATCGATGTTAATAAATATTTATCCAAAATATCGATGTTATTGTCAAAACATAGATGTTAAGGTATACTTGTTTTTGATTAAAACATCTATGTTAAAAAAAAATTGTTTTAGACCATAACATCGATGTTATTAGCAGCTTTGTTTTTGTTAAAAACATCGATGTTAATACACATTTATCAAAAACATCGATGTTATTGTCAAAACATAGATGTTAAAGTATACTTGTTTTTGATAAAAACATCGATGTTAAAAAAAATTAGTTTTAGTCCATAATATCGATGTTATTAACAGCTTTGTTTTTGTTAAAAACATCGATTTTGTTAACAGCTTTTTTTTTCTTAAAAACATCGATGTTAAAAAAAGTTTGTATTTGTCCATAACATCGAAGTTAATACACATTAATCCAAAACATCGATGTTATTGTCAAAACATAGATGTTAAAGTATACCTGTTTTCGATAAAAACATCGATGTTAAAAAAAATTTGTTTTAGTCCAAAACATCGATGTTATTAACAGCTTTGTTTTTGTCCATAACATCGATGTTAATACACATTTATCCAAAACATCGATGTTATTGTCAAAACATAGATGTTAAAGTATACTTGTTTTTGATAAAAACATCGATGTAAAAAAAAAATTAGTTTTAGTCCATAACATCGATGTTATTAACAGCTTTGTTTTTCTCCAAAACATCGATGTTTTAAAATATTTTTTTTTTTCAAATCCAATTTGTTATGGTAAAAGCATCGATGTTTAAAACAACAGATATGATGTAATCGTCAAAACATGTCGAAAAAATCGAATTTTTTATACATGAAATATGAATTATAAAATGCTTTACACTTTAACATCGATTTAATTACCTTTGGGCACTAATATGTTAATGTTTAAAGACTGTATAAATTAAAAAACATCGATGTCAAAAAACATCGATGTTCTTGAACATCGATGTTTTGTGGTCGATGTTTAATCGACATCGATGTTTTGATTGCAAAAACATCGATGTTCAAAACATCGATGTTTTGCCTTCGATGTCGCATCTCTAGTTGAAAGGCGGAAAAAACCCATTTTTTTAAGGTATTGGAATATTCTTTTTCTTTTCAATATTAATTAATAGAATAGTTACCTGAAACATTCCATCAATTTATTCGGATATATTCTGATCATTGAAAAGGTTTATTTTTCAACGGAAAATTTATAGCACTATAATAATTTTTACAACTCGCATTTTTGTTTCTTAGAGCGATTTTCCTTCTTAATCATGAAAAGCGATCTCACATATTAAACTAGCATAAAAATGATGCTATTTGGTCTATGTTTTAACCCAGAAATAAAATCCCGAATAAATGCAATAAAATTAAGACAAAAAATTTTTTTGGTAATCCATATTTTTCAAGCGCAGCCGAGCGCAGTTTTAAAATCCATTTTATTAAGAAGAAGATACATTCAAGGAAATATTAAAACATATTCTAGCTGCGTCCACCTGCGTCTGTACATGTGGGATTTTTTTTTATTGAAATGTCAAAGTTATTTCGTGCAGTTTATTCGCTATGGAGCTTGTGCTTCCGTTTAGGATATTACTAATCGTTTAGTAAAACATCATGCCTTACTTACCAGGTCTGTAGCATCATTTATAAAGTCAGTCTGAATCGTTTTAGGTCGATAATAAATCAAATTTTTCACCGACCGTGATTTTAGAATGAATTTGGAAATTATTAATAATAATTTTATTAACATGACCTCCGATAACTTAAAGGCTTCGGCACTTTTAATTTTTAAGCATCCATTTGTTTTTAGAAGATTGGTATTAAAAAAAAAGGTTCAGCTATTATTTAGCGTGAATAAGGGAACTAAATTTTCACAGATAGAGTTGCAGTTATTAAACCTACATTGAACAGTCAATCCCACCATCTCCTATCAAAATTATAATAAAGTCGGATGATCCCAATCTTATATTTTAATATGATATACATTTAATAGTTAAGAATGAAAACATAATGACAAAAATAATTGATAGTTCCTATGTATGATTTTTTTTTTTTTACCTAACTTGAGTGTTTTCATGAAATAAAATTATATTGCAAGTACTATCAGTGATATTACTAGCATAAAACAGCAAAAGTGTTTAAACTAGCCGATTTCGAGTCGAAAATTGATGTATAATTTTTTTTCTATTTTCCTTAAACTGCCGGTTAATCCGAATAGCCGGTTAAGCAGAGCTCGAACCTATGCATTTTATAGGAAATTCAATCGTGGTTATGATAATATCAACTTTATTTTTTTGCGGCTCACAGATCGGGTTTGACAAGGTTTTTTCCGAAAATAGTCGATTTTCGACCACTGTGCGGCGGTAATAATGATATAACCACTTTAACCTTTCGTTTAGAAAGGCTAGATGGAGACGCCTCTTGTAAACAATTAAATAAACGTTTTATTTTTTCTTCGAGATCCCTATAAAAAAAAAATAGAGATATCCCCATACAACGCACAACAGTAGTCAAAGTGGGGAAACATCAAGAAGTGACCAGAGGCCTGCGTGTTTCAAATTGAAAAAGGCTGCGGAGATTATTTAATTGCTTCAAGGTGGAAAATATACAGCGGGAAATATTGGAGATGTGGTTTTTCCGGGAAAGGGTATGGTCGAAGGTCACACCAAGGTTTTTGACAGTAGGATTATTATTTAGGAACAGTGTATTGTAATTATTATTATTATGGACGGTTTTAAGGAGGCTTCAACTTATGTCAGAGCAGAGGTAAGCCTCTGCTCAGAGACAGGAATAATAGGAATATAAAGGAAAAATAGGAGGAAAAGTATTGATTTTATGTAATTATGTATTATTACACATAAAGCAACTATGTATTCAAATCAATATTATTATAAGATCTTACAAACAGTCTATTATAGACTCGTGCTATAATGATTTAGTTGTGATATGCTATATAACAGCAACCCAACATAGTTGAACTACATTGCCTCTATTTTTTTAACAATATGTTCTGACGTATATGAACAGTTGTATTTTTTTTTTAATAGTTCGATTTTCATATTCATTGTTTGTTTTTTTCAACCTTACCTAAAGTTACTTAGTTTATATTCATGTAAAATATTTTTATTAGGTTTTAGTAGAGCATAATATGTTTTTACAGAGAGGGAGAGAACGAAATTATGCCGAACCCAATAATCCATATTTGAAAGATAATGGATAAAAATTTTATTTTCAGATATAGTTTTGATTCGATATTCGTATAGTAACACCAATAGTGGTTTGAATAATTTCAAGCCTGGCCAAATGCCTAAGGGTCTATCTAAGTGCAAAAAAATAAAACAATTTTTTTTTTGCCAAATCGTTATAATTTCCAAAGCCATTCTTCAGAAATGGGTGTAAGGAATGGTTTGTTGTTAGAAAAGAGTTCATCGAACGTATGAAAGATGGCATAGGTGTAAGCACTGGACGTAGTTCACCATAGAGGGTTTAAGTCACATCATTTCTGTAACAATTTCTTAAGGCACTTGTACCCTTATGCATTTCCACGATTCAATTATTTATTGATTTTATTTTACAAAAATAATAAACTTAATTTTCACAGAGGAACAGTTAAATTTCACAGTGACAGAAAGTAACATATAACATTTTCTTAGTTGTCTATGTTAAGACTGACACACTCTTTAATTGGTCATGTATATATCGTAGACCAATAAAGGAACTCGAACATTCCCCATTCCTTTCTGGAACGTTCTAGATCTTCCAGTACGTAACAGAAATAAAAATCTGCTTTGACTTCTTCTGTCACAAGAGGCATATTGTAACACTTGGGTGAGTTGAAACAATTTTTATTAAACGGAAATAATTATTAACAATGCCTCTCAAAATATATAAACTCAAAAAATCAAGAAGGTTACAAATTAGCAAAGGTAGCAGCATCTTGTAACGACACTTTTAACACAAACGTAAACATATAATCGATCTTCAGAGCAAGACTAACTCTTTAGACCATCGCTCCTTATATTAAATCTAAAGAAGAACTGGAATGTTCTAGGCTAACGTAGATGGTACTTGAACATGTATTCACAAACATGTACTAGAACAGTTTGTCCAACTGTTACAACAATAGTCTAGAACGTATGTACAACAATAGAAACGTACAGGCTATGAAATAACAGATGGCAGACAACTACGAAAGGAAGACATTTATACAAATACATTAATAAATTAGAAAACAGACAAAAGCTACGTACAATCAACAGTAGACTTACACAGGTACTGACTGATCACGGACCAACAAGAAGTTACTTACATCGATTTAATATAATAGAAGACAACAAATGCTTGTGCGACGGACAGACAGAACAAACTTATGACCATCTTAAATTTGACTGCCACTTACTTGACGCACAGATATAAATTATTAAGAACAATTATGGTCCGTGGGCACAATTGGCCAATCAGTAAAGAAGAACTGCTTTTTAGTTTTGGCCGGGAATTTCTGGAGTTTTTAGGTAGAATAGACCACGATAAATTATGAGAAATAGATTGGACAGGTGACACCACATAGGACATCATGATATAACCATATTTTTATTTTTCTTATTTTTATTTTTTTATTTCATATCATTTTCTATTTCGATATTGTGGATTGTCATTCTATTTATTATTTTAGTAATGTATATATATTTAGGAATACTTAAAGTATTTTGTTGTAGGTTGTATTTTTACTTTCACTTACCTATATATGAAATATGTAGTAAGTGGAAGTATTGCGATCGTGAAAAAATTCGACTTCCGGTTTTCAACGGAAATACACGTTTTGGGGTCTCCTGAGTCGAAATGACCAAGTCCCGCGAAATGGTCTGTGTGTGTGTGTGTGTGTGAACAGACTAGCTCAAAAACCATAAACCGTGCGATCCTGAAATTGGGTATTTAGTGTAGGTACATGCCCGCGATGTGACAGCATAAATTTCATCAAAATTACTTAAATGGAGGGGGTACTTTACTTAATAACTTTTTAGGTTTTTTTCGATTTTCTCAAAAACGGCTCTAACGATTTTGATTAAACTGAGTATTTCATCTATTTATATGCCCGAGATACGACTGTAAAAATTTCATCAAAATTGGTCAAACGGAGGGGGTACTTTATTTAATGAATTTTGTATCATTTTCACGTGTTTTTTTTATTTACCCAAAAAAGGCTTTAACGATTTTGATCAAACTGCATATTTGATGTAATTGTATGCCCGAGATATGACTGTAAAAATGTCATCAAAATTGATTCACCGGAGGGGGGACTTTACTAAGTAAATTTCGTATCATTTTCACGTGATATTTTTATTTAATCAAAATCGGCTAGAACGATTTTGATCAAACTGCGTATTTGATGTAATTGTATGCCCGAGATATGACTGTAAAAATTTCATCAAAATTGATTCACCGGAGGGGGGACTTTACTTAGTAAATTTCATATCATTTTCACGTGTCTTTTTTATTTACTCAAAAACGGCTTTCACGATTGTGACCAAACTGGTTATTTGATGTATGTATATGCCAAATATGTGATAGCCAACATTTCATCAAAATTGATCAACCGAAGGGGGGACTTTACTTAATAAATTTTGTATCTTTTTCACGGGGTTTTTTATTTACTCAAAAACGGCTTTAACGATTAATAAAAATAAGATATGAATGTAGAAAAATGTGTGACTTTGGGAAATGATATTTAACAAAACACGTCAATTTCTTATCTAAGTAAGTTGGTAAGTGAAAGTTGTGTGTTGCGCGCACGCACCAGATTTTTTATTTTGTTTTTGCATATTGTTGTTTCCTTGTAGTTTCATTTTGTTTTAAAAATGTTCTGAAAGTATATTAAATAAACAAAATTATATTAATTAAATAGTATTTAAATTATTTTCCTGCACGCAGTATCACCCGATGGAACGTGCAGGACTTTATGTAAACAATAAACTCCCCCATGCCCAGGGTTACTGGAATGGGGAAAACATTAAAAAAAACAAAAAAACAATAGGTTAGAAATATTCTAAATCATAGGGTAAACCAAATAGTTATTGACACTCAGTACAGTTATTGACTTAAAGAAATAAGTAAACAAGTCCTAATTTTATTTAAAGATATGCATGACTCTAATGTTTGAAGGGTCCTCTAAGTGACATATGATGTAAGACTTTAACAAACTAACCATATGGTGGATTTCACAATTAAATCCACAGGGTGTCAATAACGATTCTTTGCATTTTTAACAATAAATATTGCCATATGGTAAAATTATTGAACTTTTCACCCAAAAAAAAAACCTCTTGAGTCTTTATAAGGATAGATAAAGAGGAGCTATAGGAAGTTTTAATTTGATCCCTTCATAAAAAGTATTTTTTTTTAATTTCACCACAGAAATGTAGTCTTAAGGTTGTCAATAACTGTACGGTTTACCCTATATTTTGTGTTTTGTTTCACGCTAAACTATTTTTATTTTAGGATTAGCAATTATATTAAAACGGCTAAGGAATAAAGGTTTAAATATATTTTATTTTATTATTATAGCATTATTTTCATTGTCAAATTAAGCAGATAATTCAAATACTTAAATGTTCTGAAACCTTTCGAGATACAAAAATCATAAATTCATTTTGGTTTTACTTATTTGCTATTTGAGTTAGTTTTACTTGTGTCTTTAATGTGTCACAAATCAATTCTTGCTACATCTAACAAGGCCGACAATAGGAGGGAGACGCTGACAGAGAAGAAGAACTGAGCAAGAAGGAAGCAGAGACAGGTTGATGTACGACATGAGTGGACACAACATCATCACCTGAGGCAGGTAAGCACCTGGACCATTGTCACCTGTGCCCGTGGTCCATTTACCTTACCGTGTGTGGAGCGATGGGGCTAAACCTCGTTTTCTTGGTTTTGTATTTATTTTCTATATTATATCATTTATCAAAGCAATAGATGAAACTAATAGATCAACTCTCAGAGTGGAGGATGGCCGAATGGGCGTTAGAAAATTGCATTGCCCATGATAACATACGAGTGACGGGCCGATGATCGCCAGTTCAAAATTCGGAGCCTTGAGACATTTAATAATATTTTACATTAATCCCACACACTAGCCCCTGGCCCGGAAAACCCCGTATAACCTTATATATGGGGTAGTTAGTAATTATAGTAGTAGTTATAGTTAGCCAGTAGTTCAATAGCATTTTTGTTCTTTTATAATGATCTTTATATATATAAAAATCTTGAAATAATTTATTTTTTGAAGAGAAAAGAATTGGCTCCGCCGGGAGTCGAACCCGGGTCTCCTGCGTTACATGCGAGGATGCTAACCACTACACCACAGAGCTCGGCTCAAGGCAGAGCAAATCCTCCCTCTTCACTGATACCTACTCCCCCTATCTCACAAGTTTTGCGAGTAGTAGCGGGAGGTGGACAAACTTTGTCCAATTTATGATATTTATTGACATAAGTCCACCTCCCGCTACTACTCGCAAAACTTGTGAGATAGGGGGAGTAGGTATCAGTGAAGAGGGAGGATTTGCTCTGCCTTGAGCCGAGCTCTGTGGTGTAGTGGTTAGCATCCTCGCATGTAACGCAGGAGACCCTGGTTCGACTCCCGGCGGAGCCAAATCTTTTCTCTTCAAAAAATAAATTATTTAAAAATGGTGGTCAGCCACAAATTAAGATTAGATTAATTAAAATAATTTTAAAAAAATTGACTTATGTCAATAAATATCATAAATTGGACAAAATTTGTCCACCTCCCGCTACTACTCGTAAAACTTGTGAGATAGGGGGAGTAGGTATCAGTGAAGAGGAAGATTTTGCTCTGCCTTGAGCCGAGCTCTGTGGTGTAGTGGTTAGCATCCTCGCATGTAACGCAGTAGACCCGGGTTCGACTCCCGGTGGAGCCAAATCTTTTCTCTTCAAAAAATAAATTATTTAAAAATGGTGGTCAGCCACAAATTAAGATTAGATTAATTAAAATAATTTAAAAAAAATTGACTTATGTCAATAAATATCATAAATTGGACAAAATTTGTCCACCTCCCGCTACTACTCGTAAAACTTGTGAGATAGGGGGAGTAGGTATCAGTGAAGAGGAAGATTTTGCTCTGCCTTGAGCCGAGCTCTGTGGTGTAGTGGTTAGCATCCTCGCATGTAACGCAGGAGACCCGGGTTCGACTCCCGGCGGAGCCAAATCTTTTCTCTTCAAAAAATAAATTATTTAAAAATAATTTAAAAATGGTGGTCTGCCACAAATTAAGATTGGATTAATTAATATAAAAATCTTGTGTCACGATGTTTGTCCGAGGTAAAATGAGAAACTAATCAACCGATCTTTATACACTTTGGCTCTTTGTATGTAGTTTTGTACAACTTAAAAGACAGGATAGTTTTTATTTCGATTATTGGCCTCAATATTTCTTATATTGCGGTTTATTATACTACGATTGAGATTGTGTGTTTTTACAGCTCTGTTAATTTGGCGTAACTCAGGTTTTTATTTTTATTAGTGAATATTGATTTGACTGTATTAAAGAAAATAGGATAGAACTAATGCAAGGCATTATAGATACTTAGCCACAGCAAAGCCTGGTCGAGTCTACTCGTGCCTTTATAAAATTATACCGAGATAAATAATTTCAAATTATATTCTCGATATATCTGCGATCTCACAAGCAATTTTTTTTCTTGTTATACAAAATGTTAAAGAAAGATCATTTCACGTTGACATTAGTCTTAAATGTTTGACATTTTCTTTTTCTTCGGTAACCCTATCTGGCCATGTGTGGCTTACGGAGGTTACTCTGTAGATGTAACTAACCTATTCTAACCATTGTGGGTAGGTCGAGATTTATTTCATGGAGTCTCCACGAAATAAAAGTCAAACCCCCAGGGTGGATTCGAACTGCCGCCGTTCGGCTTAAGCATGCTAAAGCGGGTGGCGCTCAAACACGCTCGGCTATCCCGGCCCATTCCGACAACTACTATTTTTTACTTTCACTTACCTATATATGAAATATATAGTAAGTGGAAGTATTGCGATCGTGAAAAATTTCGACTTCCGGTTTTCAACGGAAATACACGTTTTGGGGTCCCCTGAGTCCAATTAACCAAGTCCCGCGAAATGGTCTGTGTGTGGGTGTGTGTGTCTGTGTGTGTGTGTGTGTGTGTGTGTGTGTGTGTGAACAGACTAGCTCAAAAACTATAAACCGTGCGAACCTGAGATTGGGTATTTAGTGTATGTATATGCCCGCGATGTGACAGCAAAACTTTCATTAAAATTGCTCAAAGGGAGGGGGTACTTTATTTAATAACTTTTTAAGTTTTTTTCGATTTTCTCAAAAACGGCTCTAACGATTTTGATTAAACTGAGTATTTGATCTATTTCTATGCCCGAGATATGACTGTGAAAATTTCATCAAAATTGATCAACCGGAGGGGGGACTTTACTTAATCAAATTTGTATCATTTTCAAGTGTTTTTTTTTATTTATTCAAAAACGGCTTTCACGATTTTGATCAAACTGGGTATTTGATGTATTTATATGCCAAAGATGTGATATCCAACATTTCATCAAAATTGATCAACCGGAGGGGGGACTTTACTTAATAAATTTTGTATCAATTTCGCGTGTTTTTTTAATTTACTCAAAAACGGCTTTCACGATTTTGATCAAACTGGGTATTTATGTATGTATATGCCAAAGATGTGATAGCCAACATTTCATCAAGATTGATCAACCGAAGGGGACACTTTATTTCATAACTTTTTTTCTAATTTTTAGATTATCTCAAAAACGGCTTTAACGATTTTCTTCATATTCGTCATGTTTAATGAAAATTTAGTGTTATTTAATATCAGGTAAGCGTTATCATTATTAAAATGTTCTGGGGGGGTTTATAGAGCAAATGAAAACAAAAATAAGAAATGAATGTGGAAAATGTGTAACTTTTAGAAGTGGCATTAACATAACGCATTAATTTCTTATCTAAGTAAGTTGGTAAGTGAAAGTTGTGTGTTGCGCGCATGCACCAGATTTTATTTACTCAAAAACGGCTTTAATGATTTTGATCAAACTGGGTATATGATGTATGTATATGCCCGAGATACGACTGTAAAAATTTCATCAAAATTGATCAACTGGAGGGGGGACTTTACTTAAAGAATTTTATCTAATGCTTACGTTTTTTTATTTACTCAAAAACGGCTATGATGATTTTGATGAAACTGGGTATTTGATGTATGTATACGCCCGCGATGCGACAGCCGAAATTTCATCAATATTGGTGAAACGGAGGGGGTACTTCATTTAATAAACTTTTTCTTATGTTCACATGTTTTTTTTTATTTACTCAACAGCGGCTGTAATGATTTTTATCAGACTGGATATTTGGTGTATGTATATGCTCACAATGTGAGACATTTCATCGAAATTGGTCAAATGCAGGGGGCTCTTTATTTCATAACTTTTTTTTCCAATTTTTACATTTTTTTGGAATATCTCATAAACGGCTTTAATGATTTTGATTAAATTAATCATTTTTAATCAAAATCAAGTCATCTTTTTTATATTATTTATAAAAATGGCAATTAAAAAAACATGCCGATTTCTAATGTAAGTAAGTTGGTAAGTGAAAGTTGTGTGTTGCGCGCATCGCACCAGATTTTTTATTTTTACTTTCACTTACCTATATATGAAATATATAGTAAGTGGAAGTATTGCGATCTTGAAAAATTTCGACTTCCGGTTTTCAACGGAAATACACGTTTTGGGACCCCCTGAGTCGAAATAACCAAGTCCCGCGAAATGGTCTGTGTGTGTGTGTGTGTGTCTGTGTGTGTGTGTGTGTGTGAACAGACTAGCTCAAAAACTATAAACCGTGGGAACCTGAAATTGGATATTTAGTGTATGTATATGCCCGCGATGTGACAGCAAAAATTTCATCAAAATTGTTCAAAGGGAGGGGGTAGTTTATTTAATAACTTTTTAGGTTTTTTTCGATTTTCTCAAAAACGGCTCTAACGATTTTGATTAAACTGAATATTTGATCTACTTATATGCCCGAGATATGACTGTAAAAATTTCATCAAAATTGATTAACCGGAGGGGGGACTTTACTTAATAAATTTTGTATCATTTTCACGTGTTTTTTTTATTTACTCAAAAACGGCTTTAACGATTTTGATCAAACTGGGTATATAATGTACGTATATGCCCGAGATACGACTGTAAAAATTTCATCAAAATTGGTCAAACGGAGGGGGTACTTTATTTAATGAATTTTGTATCATTTTCACGTGTTTTTTTTTTATTTACCCAAAAAAGGCTTTAACGATTTTGATCAAACTGCATATTTGATGTAATTGTATGCCCGAGATATGACTGTAAAAATGTCATCAAAATTGATTCACCGGAGGGGGGACTTTACAAAGTAAATTTCGTATCATTTTCACGTGATATTTTTATTTAATCAAAATCGGCTAGAACGATTTTGATCAAACTGCGTATTTGATGTAATTGTATGCCCGAGATATGACTGTAAAAATTTCATCAAAATTGATTCACCGGAGGGGGGACTTTACTTAGTAAATTTCATATCATTTTCTCGTGTCTTTTTTATTTACTCAAAAACGGCTTTAACGATTTTGATAAAACTGGGTATTTGATGTATGTATATGCCAAAGATGTGATAGCCAACATTTCATCAAAATTGATCAACCGGAGGGGGGACTTTATTTGATAACTTTTTTTTCAATTTTTCGATTACCTCAAAAACGGCTTAAACGGTTTTCTTCAAATTCGTCATGTTTAATGAAAATTAGGTGTTATTTAATATCAGGTAAGCGCTATCATTATTCAAATGTTTTGAGGGGATTATAGAGCAAATGAAAACAAAAATAAGATGTGAATGTGGAAAAATGAGTAACTTTGAGCATTGGCATTAACAAAACGCATTAATTTCTTATCTAAGTAAGTTGGTAAGTGGAAGTTGTGTGTTGCGCGCACGCACCAGATTTTTTTTTAATAATTTAGGTACAAAACCGGTAGGATAATATCAATGGGCTCCAAGACACTCCCCCCCCCTCCGTAATCCTAGGGGTGATATGGCAATTCCCGTTTTATTAAATTCCACCGTTGCTTAATATTAACATCATTTTGATAAAAAATAATTTCATGTTTCTTTTGAAATTTGAATACTATTTCTATTCATACCTAATATGTACTAAAAAAATCTGGTTGCGTGCGCGCAACATACAACTTTCACTTACCAACTTATTTAGATAAGAAATTGACGTGTTTTGTTAATTTCCACTTCACAAAGTCACAAATTTTTTCACATTCATTTCTTATTTTTGCCGTTTATGAGTAAATAAAAAACACACGTGAAAATGAGACAACTTTTATTCAGTAAAGTGCCCCCTCCAATTGATCAATTTTGATGAAATTTTTACTGTCACATCGCGGGCACATACATATGCTAAATACCAAGTTTGATCAAAATCGTTAAAGCCGTTGTTGGGTAAATGAAAAAAAAACACGTATAAGTGGGACGCAATTTATTAAGTAAAGTAACCCCTCCGGTTGATCAATTTTGATGAAATTTTTGCAGTCGAATCTCGGGCATATTAATGCATCAAATACTAAGTTTAATCAAAATCGTTAGAGCCGTTTTCGAGAAAATCGATAAAAACGTAAAAAGTTATTAAATAAAGTACCCCTTCCGTTTGACCAATTTTGATAAAATTTTTGCTGTCACATCGCGGGCATATACATACACTAAATGTCTAATTTCAGATTCGCACGGCTTATAGTTTTTGAGCTAGTCTGTTCACACACACACACAGACACACACCATTTCGCGGGACTTGGTTATTTGGACTCAGGGGACCCCAAAACGTGTATTTCCGTTGAAAACCGGAAGTCGAAATTTTTCACGATCGCAATACTTCCACTTACTATATATTTCATATATAAGTAAGTGAAAGTAAAAATTAATGAAAAGTATTGATTGCTTTAAAACTGTTGGCGAATCTTGCATATTTCTTCCTATTGTTAATATTTTATTGGAATTAGCTAACTTTATTTTAATTCGTTAACGTTAAGCGGTAAATATTGCAAGTCGTAGAATTATATATAGCGATGAGCCGTCGACAGATATAACTTGGAATATAAGAGTTGACTCACAGAAGTTCCTAGAAGGGACCATTTACAATGGAACTAGAAAGTCATATTTCTTCTACTGATGATGAGAGCGCTTCGGAATTCGAGAACTTAAAGGGACTGTATGGTTCATGCCTCCAACTTAATGGTGAGGCATGAGTCCAATTTTGTGAAATGCAGTGGACTGTATTTGGATGGTAAAGATGTCAAAAATAAAACAAAATTAAGAAGTTAAATGGATCTATTTAGAGAAAAAAAAATCTGGTGCGTGCGCGCAACACACAACTTTCACTTACCAACTTACTTAGATAAGAAATTGACGTGTTTTGTTAAATATCATTTCCCAAAGTCACACATTTTTCTACATTCATATCTTATTTTTATTAATCGTTAAAGCCGTTTTTGAGTAAATAAAAAAACCCCGTGAAAATGATACAAAATTTATTAAGTAAAGTCCCCCCTTCGGTTGATAAATTTTGATGAAATGTTGGATATCACATATTTGGCATATACATACATCAAATACCCAGTTTGGTCACAATCGTGAAAGCCGTTTTTGAGTAAATAAAAAAAAACACGTAAAAATGATACAAAATTTATTAAGTAAAGTGCCCCCTGCGGTTGACCAATTTTGATGAAATCTTTACAGACATATCTCGGGCATATAAATAGATGAAATACTCAGTTTAATCAAAATCGTTAGAGCCGTTTTTGAGAAAATCGAAAAAAACCTAAAAAGTTATTAAGTAAAGTACCCCCTCCCTTTAAGTAATTTTGATGAAATTTATGCTGTCACATCGCGGGCATATACCTACACTAAATACCCAATTTCAGGATCGCACGGTTTATAGTTTTTGAGCTAGTCTGTTCACACACACACACACACACACACACAGACACACACACACACAGACCATTTCGCGGGACTTGGTCATTTCGACTCAGGGGACCCCAAAACGTGTATTTCCGTTGAAAACCGGAAGTCGAAAATTTTCACGATCGCAATACTTCCACTTACTATATATTTCATATATAGGTAAGTGAAAGTAATACTTCCACTTACTATATATTTCATATATAGGTAAGTGAAAGTAAAAAATGTGTGTTAGTAGGTTTTTAATATTTTAAACTAGCTGAATATACCGGTTTCAACCGGAGAATTTCATTTTTAAATCTATAAAGAGAGACTTTTATAGACTCAAACGGTCAATTTTATAAAAAAAAAAAAATGCAAAGCGAGATCAAAACGATTATTGTAACAATAAAGAATATATCCAGAGATCGGCTGAAGTTATGCAATTTTAATATGGACAGGTGTTTGCATCTGGTCTGAAAGAACCAATGAGCGAAATTTGGAGAATTTAGGACAAACGGTATGGATTTCTATAAAGAACAAACAGAATTTCATCTTTATATACATAAATTATAGCTGTATATCCCGGTTTCACACGGGGAATTTCATTTTTCTAAAGAAACGGTCGATTTCGTAAAAAAAAACATTGTAAAGTGAGATCATTATGAATTTTATAACAAAAAAGAATATCGGCTGAAGTTATGCAATTTTAATATTGACAGGTATTCGCACCTGGTCTGAAAGAACCATTGAGCGAAATTTGGAGAATAAAGAATATCAGCTGAAGATCGGCTGAAGTTATGCAATTTTAATATGGACAGGTATTCGCACCTGGTCTGAAAGAACCATTGAGCGAAATTTGGAGAATAAAGAATATCAGCTGAAGATCGGCTGAAGTTATGCAATTTTAATATGGACAGGTATTCGCACCTGGTCTGAAAGAACCATTGAGCGAAATTTGGAGAATAAAGAATATCAGCTGAAGATCGGCTGAAGTTATGCAATTTTAATATGGACAGGTATTCGCACCTGGTCTGAAAGAACCATTGAGCGAAATTTGGAGAATAAAGAATATCAGCTGAAGATCGGCTGAAGTTATGCAATTTTAATATGGACAGGTATTCGCACCTGGTCTGAAAGAACCATTGAGCGAAATTTGGAGAATAAAGAATATCAGCTGAAGATCGGCTGAAGTTATGCAATTTTAATATGGACAGGTGTTCGTACCTGGTCTGAAAGAACCACTGAGCGAAATTTAGAGAATAAAGAATATCAGCTGAAGATCGGCTGAAGTTATACAATTTTAATATGGACATGTGTTCGCACCTGGTATGAAAGAACCACTGAGCGAAATTTGGATAATTTTAGGACAAACGGTATGGATTTCTATAAAGAACAAATAAACAAACAAACAGAATTTCAACTTTATTTATATAGATAATGTAAATATAACAATTCCTCTAATAATTAAGAATTATTACATGTATGGTAAAATATAATAATGTTATTATTAGTACGTTAGAGTAAAATTATTAATTTTATATCGTTGTTTGTTTGTTTGTTTAACGTCACTTTATGCCATCAAGGCTAATCGGATGATGCTACAGTGGGCATCCTAAATTTTATCTTGGGATCTTAAACGATTACCTGACATCGTACAGGCTCGGGACCTCCATTTTACGTCCCATCCGAGGGACGGCATAGACTTTTTACTCCCATTAAAAAATCCCAGGGCCACCGCGGGACGCGAACCCGCAACCTTTAGTATTGTAGGTTGCTATGCGCTAATTAAAGGCGTACTGCCCATGTGTTGGCACAACCTGTTTTATGAGTTGACGGAATGTTTTTAGTTATTTCTCCTAATTTTTTTCATATTTAATATTTAGCTTTTTTTTTTTTTTTTTTTTGTACCCCTACCTGGCCATGTGTGGCATACGGGGGATTACTCTAGAGGTGTAACCAAGCTATTCTAACCATGGTGGGAGGGTCGAGATTTATTCCGTGGGGCCTCCACGAAATAAAAGTCAACCCTCCCAGGGCGGATTCGAACCGCCGCCGTTCGGCTCGAGCAATATTTAGCTATTTATTATTTTTAGGCGAAACGAGAGACAGCTAATTTCTCCGTATAAACAAAAACAAAGATACTTTATAGAAAAACAAAAAAGGCCCCTTTCCCATTTAAGCCACCTCAGAACATTTTAATAAGGATAAAGCTTACCTGATATTAAAGAATACTTGATTCTCATTAAGCATGACGAGTTTAATCAAAATCTTTAATGGTATTTTTGAGAAAATCGAGAAAAAAACCACGTAAAAATGGGAAGAAAAGTTCCGAAATAATGTGCCCCCCCCGGTTGTTCAATTTTGATAACATTTTTGCAGTCATATCTAGGGCATAGATATCAATCAAATACCTAGTTTTATCAAAATCATTAGAGCCGTTTTCTAAATCTAAAAAACGTAAAAAGTTATGGAATAAAGTACCCCCCCCCCCGGTATGACCAATTTTGATGAAATTTTTGCTGTCACATTACGGGCATATACATATACCAAATAAACAATTTCAGGTTCCTACGGTTTATAGTTTTTGAGTCTATTTTGACTATTCTATTTTTTTGACTATTCTATTTTTGAGTCTATTTTGACTATTCACACAGACCATTACGCGGGACTTGGTTATTTGGACTCGGGGGCCCTAAAACGTGTAATTCCGTTGATAACCGTAAGTCGTGATTTTTCACGATCGTAATACTTTCCCTAACTGTATATTTCATATACAGGTAAGTGAAAGTAAAAAGAATAGGATTTAACGGATTCAAAGCATTATAGCTACTGAACCACAGCAAAGGCAGACTCTGCTCGTAACAAGTAGACGAAGTTGTGTTTTAAATGTAGATACTAATATAAAGTAAACGGTAGGTATGGACTTCCATTTGTAGGGATATAAAGAATAATACGGTTGTATAGTAACGTTAAAGTAAAAAATAGTAAGGTGCGAGGTTGTTTGTAAGAAATAAGGAGAGAAGAAGGAGATAGAGATAGAGAGAGATGTGTAGTTATGTGACAGGGGTAAGAAGAAAATAATACAGGCCACAAATTGACCACTACTAGGTAACCCAGCTCTACTCTAATACTTGTTTACTGCCTCCTCTTTATTACTGCATCCCGGCCCAGAGTATAGCACTACACCTTAGTCTGTATTATTTCCCGATAGCTAGTGGTTCGGGGGTATTTGGTATATTTGGGATCCAGCTTGAGCATTATGAGTTGAAGAGGTTTTACGTGGAATTTCCATTTAAAAAAATTTGGGTTGAAACGAAAAATCTGGTATTAATTCGGTTAAACAGCTGCAAGAATGCGGCTATACGTCAGTAAACAACAATATGTTCCGATCACGCCCTACCCGATGTCCAGACAACTTTAAAGTAGTGTTGTTGTTCAGTGCACTCTGAATAAATTAAATGAACTAAGTGCCTAATATATCGCCACCTAGTGGCCAATCAAGTAAAACAGGGATTTTCAAGTGTGACCCTCCTAGGTGAACAGGGTCCAATATCCCTCATTTTAAGTTTCTTCAATTCTTCATCAAACAATGTCCGGCTAAGGACTAAGTAAAGGGACCAAGGTGGCCGGAATGGCAGGAAGAAAGGACTCATAGCATCAATTGGGCAAGCAAATGTTCAGTTCAATATTTAATTAATGTGTTTTACCATACATTGTATAACATTAACATAGAAAAACAAGCAATGGTCTTTTTTATATTGTATTAAAGCAAATAAATTAGTTGGTCACTGAAATATCCCTTCACTAGCTAGGGTGCCCGGCTTCGCTCCGGTAATTGTGTGGTAGTTTTAATACCAGAAAAACGTTAAAATTAAAGGAAATAAAGAACAAAATTAGCACCTTCTTGAAAATTCGGTTTTAATTTTGTATCAATATTCTGCAGACTTGAGATCTGCAGAGTCCGCCCAAAAAAGGAACCCTGTATAATTTACAGGGGGTTGAAAATGGTAAATGAACGATTAATTTTGCTGCTACTTTGTCAAGTTATGCGTCGTTTTTGATAGTTTCTGTGATTCTGAATCCTGTAAGCCCATTCCAAGCAGTCAGCAGATAATAGCTTATTAGATTGTAGTTGAAAAATCTGGTATCTCAGTTAAAAAAATTATATATCGAGTACAACTTAAGCGCCGACTACTATGATGGTCCTATTAGATCCAGAAGTATAAAAACTACCGATGATTCATAGAAACTTTTTTTTAAGACCTTTCTTCCATTTCAACCTCCCTTAGGATATCCCCCCGTAATTTGAAAGTTTTCTGCAGATCTCGAATCTTACTGCTATTACAAAGTGAAAACCAAAATTTCTTGAAGGCACAATTTTTTAATCATATTTCTTTTTATCTTGAACTATGAGGGCTGCTAAAATCTTATTGAAAGAATGCTGTTATTGGAGTTAGTCGTTTTGTCAACTGGAATGTTCATCATACATAGTAATCAAACAAACTTCTTTTTCATAACTACAATAAGAACACTTCAAACTTTCTATTTTATATTTATAGTCAATTCAACTCTTTTTTTGGTCTGATATTATTCGCTCACTGTACTACTAAGAAATGTTCACTCATATTGTATTAAATTTACTTAAGTATATATTATATATAGATTAATTGTAATATGCTGGTCATGTATTATCCTTCTTATGAGAAAACTAATTTTTTAAGGAATCCAATTGGTTTTCTAATAGATTGCAGAGATGTAAAATCATTATTTTATTTTCAAAGCAAAGGAGGAACTAATTATTTTCGCTTTATTTTTTAGTACTTTAAAAAGAACAGCTGAACATATATCTAACCTTTACAAAATCAACTGGATGAATAAACTATAAACATTGAGTGAAAAGCACCCTAGCGCTTCCTGGTAGTCTGGAGCTCGAACTAAATTTTTCATTCATAAACTCGTATCTCAATCTCAGAGAGTCTAATTAAATAGTGCGAGAGGCTTAAAATTCCAGTCCTTTTATCTTCAATTTTACACCCTTAAGAGAAAAACGGTAACCTTCTTTTCCATTAGGGGGTATATGGCTAAATGATGACATAATTTTCTTAATCGTAAGTGGAGTCGTTTTTGAGCCTTATCGGCACGCACATTGTACACTTTGCTTTATAATATATATTGATTACTAACAAACAACTAATATGGGAGAGCATACTCCCACCAACTAGGGAATTGGGATTGCCCTGCCTTAACAGTTGTAAAAGTATGGATAGTCTCCACTATCGATAGTTTCGGACATAAAACTATCGATTATATCGATACTATGATGCGATGACCCTAAGGGTTGGAGTGGGGTGGGGGGTTGAATAGTAGATTTTTTCATTTGAAACGATAGGAACTATAATGAACGTTTCTATTTCCACTTTTTTCTTTCCTCTTATACAGGGTGACATGCTACTCGTGCGACAAACTTCACCAGTAGATTCTCAAGGATCTTCGCCGCTGCTGAAAAACTTCGAGTTTTCTCACTTTTGGTGTGACAGTTGGGAGTATGAGAAAACGTGCACGTTTGTGTATTGCAGAGTACGGCTTCCAATTTGAACATAAATAAAATGATTAAAAATAAATTTATTTTAAAGATATTGGTGAGTTGTATTAGTTTTTTTAAATTTAAAATGTAAATTCTCAAGCATTAACAATCCTTGAACCATAATTTTTTCTCTTTATGTCATCCATATCTCGGTCTTAGAAACACCAAATTAAAAAATGACGAGTGCGTTAGAAGCGTTATTAAATGAGGTATTTTCCCTCAACTTTGCTGCCTTTTGAAACTAAAATTAGAAACTCTGGATTATGTTAAACACTTTCCGATTTGTAAAATTTTTCACTTATTTTGTTGTTCTGGCTAAACTAAAACACGAAAAATTGGCCCAAAAATTTTTAAATGACCATTTTATTATTGAACAGATAATGTAGATTTCAACGGTACTATCAGCTTTTCGGAGAAATTTTCAGATTTAAACATATCACGGTTTTCCGATGCCAGGTCGTAAAATCTTTCAAAATCGATAAAAAGCGAAATTATTCCGAAATGGTTAAGAATCGGACCATGGTCAATATGAACTTTTTTATTCATTTTATGGTGGAGAATCTACTGGTGAAGTTTGTCGCACGAGTAGCATATCACCCTGTATTAGGGAATAAGATGAACATTTCTGTAAATGAAGGATGGGTTCTATTATACCTTGAAATAATTTTTATCACCTTTAACCATCGTCATAACCACAAAGTATAAAAACTTTATCAAAAGGTCAAAGAAGCTTATTTATTATAACGTATTTAGAGTAAAGCTTACATATATCAGCTACATATACCTACCCTCTTTAAGTAACCAGGCATTCCGGAATTCCCAGCAAGTAAAGAATTTGATTTGACATGACAACATTCGGAACACAATTCTCGATTTTGTCGGGATTTTTGAAGAATAAAAGGACGTTGTTGTGGCATTTGAAATAAAATAAAAGAGAGTTGTTGGCATTGGCACACACCTTACTTTGGAATAGTGTCCGACCGAAACCAAAATTTTAGCCGAAACCGAATTTCGGCCATAGACCTGGTTTCGGGCCGAAACCGAAACTCATTTACGTGTTTATATAATATATGTTAGTGTGTAATATGTCTAGCTCAGCAATAATATCAATGAAAGCTTATAAAACGATAGTAATTTAACTCAATTGTTCAATTAATAAGTGGGCTTTGAATAGAATAGTGGTAAGACAGGTGTACTAGTTAGGTTATAGGATCGAATCCCGGTCCTTACTTCCTAATAGGGCACGTCCCCACGGGATGTTAGACCATACCTCCTTAACTAGTACAGCCCTAAAAGATGAAATAATCTTGAAATAACAGGCTGATAATAATAAAAATTTATATTACCAATACAAAATTCATATTAACAAATAATAAATGATGTAGTAAATCTCTGCCATAACAAAGCTAATGGAATATAAAAGGACTGCCTATTGAAAATTTAAAGCTCGAGTTAAGAAGCTATTTAGTCTAATGGGTCAGTTTTGTCTCAAATATTAGCGGATATAATCTAGTTTGAAAATGTATAGAATAGTTTTTTGTCGAAAACTATGCTTTTTCATGATCAAAATGGAAAGAAGTTTTTGGGATGTTATTGGTGATCCGGTGAGGGAAGGGGGCTGCCAAGGTCGAAAAATTAATTTTTTCATCTAAGTCTCATCCCATAAGAACAAAGAAGAAAGCTGGTGGTAGTAGACCATTTGATGCAACTCGAGCCCCTATTTGGAACAAGGTTACTGACTAAAATATTTTTTTATCTTAGTACTATATTTTGTTATACTATAAGTACAAAATATATAAGTATTTTAATAATATAATAAGTGTATAAGTATTTTATCTTTTGATTTGAATATGTGGACATAAGTTCAAGTATTTAGAATATTTATACTTATTTAGTGTTAATCTCGTTTTTTTAGGAATCAAATAGGAATTCATTATAAATAAGGAGATAATTAAAAGCAATAAAATGTTCTTAGCGCTCAAGGTAAAGAATGTATACTATTCTTTACATTCAACAAAAAATATTCTGTTTGAAAAGAATGTTTTTCATTAAATGTTAAGACTTGGTGTAATTTACGTGGCACATTCTTGTTTGTGACACTCACATTTTTGCCTCCATACCCAGCTTAAAGTTTTCGATCAATTAAAGATACCAAAAGTAGGAGAAAATTCTATGTTTTATCGAATGAAAATACTAGTGTAATTAACTAAAATAACATATACTTCACACTATTAAATACAATGGTGAGCTGAAAGAAAGCCATGAAAGAGATCGAGCTTACAAGCTAAAATTGTGTAGTCCTACTTTATTCTCGGAGATATCAGACACAAAAGCTAATTTCGGCTTGGCCGAAGATTCGGCCGATTTTTGGCCGAAACCGAAAATGCGGCCGAAACCAGGTTTTTCGGCCGAAACTGGCCGAAACCAAAACCGAAAGTTCGGTCGGTCACTACTTTGGAACGTGTAAACTTAAAAAGAATGATCTCTGGTATTTGATTAAGAGAGGTTGGAAGCATTTTTTAACGAAAACTGTGATTTATTTTTTATATGCTTTACCCAAGTAATGTTCAAGTCAAGGGACTGGCAGGCAATCAGCTGTATTGTTTTATATATTATTCAATCAATTTGGAAGGCATGTATGAGTAAACTAGTCAATTTTACGGTCATATTTTCTGCGTTGGTATTTCCGTTTGTTTGTTTTACGTCCATTTTATGCTACTTAGGCTAATCGGACAATGCTACACTGGGAGTCCTGAATTTTGCCTATCCAGGTATAATTAGGATAGGGATCTTTAACGAGTCAGACATCGTACAGGCTCGGGACCTCCATTTTACGTCATATCCTAGGGACGGCATAGCTAAGGATTTTTTACTCCCATAAAAAAATCCTAGGGCCACCGCTGGAATCAAACCCACGACCTTAAGTATTGTAGGTTGCCATGCTAACCACAACACCACAGGTGACCCCTAATATTTTCGTTATGTAGTATATAAGCATTCTTTGTAAGAAACATAAATAAAATTACACTGTTACATTTTGTTTATCAAGGAAATCAATTGCCAGATTAACTACATCAGATCGGTCTTATAAAGAAAATTCAAAATTCAAATTCAAGATTCTTATTGTTTACTTTTAATTTGTGAAAGTAACTAACATCATTTCTTATGATATATCTCTAACACACATTAATGCCATCTTTAAAAAAAAGTAATATCCCTGCTGGGTCAATCCATTTGAAATTGTCCAGAAAGAAGTTTAATTATATTTAAACCCAATAATATTTGATGTTACATTGAACATAGATAAAAAAAAAAAAAAAAAAAAAAAAAACCTGTACCACTACAACCCATAAAGGGTCTTGGGTGCAGTACTATGGAAGAGTACTGTTTCTTGGTCAGCGGTCGTGCAAGGAGGTGATTTGACCGTGATCACGCTCAACCGCCAGGTTCTTTCCCCTTAATTTTTTCAATTAAGGGTACCCACTTTATAGAGGCTGGGTTTGCCCCAGGAGGGTCTCTCGGCCCACGAGACGAACTGTGGCGAATAATAAAGATTTCATAAGCCATGCCAGATTCGAACTCGGGACCTTAAGCACAGCAGTCCACTGCCTTACCAGTGGGCTACCCCCCTCCCTTGAACATAGATAAAATTGAAAAAAAACAAAAAAAAAAAAAAAACAACAACAATTAAATAGGGTTAAAACCACAAAATTCACAAATAATAAAATTTTAATGAATTGTGATCAAGTTTATGCGCTGTTGAATAAGCATGAAAAGGACTATTTTAAAAAAATCGTAGCTACGAAAGTACTCAAATATACAGGATGAAATTTTCACAGGAGTTTTATGCTGTGTGTAAGCTAATATGTAAAACAATGAGATTTTTAATAAGTCCCCCACTGGAGATATTAGAGCCTAAAGTTAACAAAAAATTTGAAGTTTAAAAATTCATAAAAAAAATAAGGTAACGAATGTCAGGGTTAAGAGTACTTTTAATGAAAGCTAATTAGTTAGGTTTATTATCATGCCAAAAATCAGCTTTAATGTACATCCCCTTATACCCAAAACACCCTCAAAAACGGGCTTTTGAGAAGTTAAAGCAGTGGTTTTTTCAAAAGCAGTTTACAAGTATTGGACTTCAAAATATTCAAATAATAAAGAGAACACGAAAAATAGAACATACTGTAAAGAAAACAATCTTGCCCATGACTTATGAGTATTGAGAAAATGAGTTTTCCGTAAGATCTTACAAACTCAAAAATCGGAAACAAAGATTGCTGCCAACAAAGATATTTTTAAACGGTTAATCCCAATTTTTACTTTCACTTACCTATATATGAAATATATAGTAAGGGGAAGTTTTGCGATCGTGAAAAATTTCGACTTCCGGTTTTTAACGGAAATACATGTTTTGGGGTCCCCTGAGTCCAAATAACCCACTCCCGCGAAATGGTCTGTTTGGGTGTTTGTGTGTGTGTTTGAACATACTAGATCAAAAACTATAAACCGTGCGAACCTGGAATTGGGTATTTAATGTTTGTATTTGCCCGCGATGTGACAGCAAAAATTTCATCAAAATTGGTCAAACGGAGGGGGCACTTTACTTGATAAATTTTGTATCATTTTCACGTGTTTTTTTTATTTACTCAAAAACGGCTTTAACGATTTTGATAAAACTGGGTATTTGATGTATGCATTTGCCAAAGATGTGACAGCCAACATTTCATCAAAATTGGTCAAACGGAGGGGGCACTTTATTTCATAACTTTGTTTCCAATTTTTCCCTTTTTTCGATTATCTCAAAAACGGCTTCAATGATTTCTATCAAATTCGACATGTTTCAAGAAAATTAGGTGTTCTTTAATATCAGGTAAGCTTTATCATTATTAAAATGTTCTGAAGGGGCTTGAATGGGGAAGAGGCCTTTTTTGTTTTCTTATAAAGTAACTTAGTATTTGTTTATAAGGAGAAATGAACTAAATTTACGCCTAAAAATAAGAAATGGCTAAATATGAAATATAAAACAAATCAAGTAAACAAATAGAGGAGAAAAAAAGAAAAATATTTTGTCAACTCATAAAACACGTTGAAGTGGCAATTAACAAAACACATAAATTTCTAATCTAAGTAAGTTGGTAAGTGAAAGTTGTGTGTTGTGCACACGCACCAGATTTTTTTTAAAAAACTTGTTTTTAACTTACTGACTCTATACGTGGTGGTAAAAATACGTTTTTTTTTTCTAAAATGGTAAAGCTTTGGACCACTTGATTATGGATTGACCCTACTATATTGGCTAAAAAAATCAACATCATAGCACTTGATGTGTGAGTTTTAAAGTAACATGCTGTATATACGGTCATTCTTCCAAACACTTCCATTTGATTGATGAAATCATCAATAATTTTATTTTTTATCGCAGCTGTTTCTGTCACATGATAAATATAGAAATGTAATCTTGTACAAAATAAAAAATAAAGGAATAAAGATAGGTCAGAATGATAATCGCTTTATCTTTGCTGTGATTCCTGTTCTTTTCTGGGACATGGTAATAAAATTAATTGTATTATAAATTATATTTTACTAATCCTATGATTACTACTTTTTAACTTTTTATTAGAAGTTTACTTACTACCAAAAAGGTAATAAATCAGACCTTTGAATAATGCGTTGGGGAGCCCGAGGCATAGTTTCCAAGTTTTTGTCTTCATTCATCCCTGATGAAGACCTTAATCTTAGGTCGAAACGTCGGCACAATCTATGATATTGCACATATAATAATAAAGTCTTTATTTAATTGCCCTGGGAACTACGTGCTTTATGAAAAAAAAATATTTTAATTATTTATTTATTAGCTTGTAAGACAGCGTAGCCATGGAGTCTGGCCCAATCAATGTTAGTTAGAGTTAGTTAACAGTTAGAGTTATGAAAAAAATTATACAGAAACATATCATATGCTTTAGAGCCTACTGTTATTGTATATGACCGCACCAATTTCATGAATCACCAACCTTTTCCATAAGATAAAGTTCTGCGATCAATTATCTATATCAATTTGTTCCTTTGATTTTTCCATGGTTTTCTTAAACATATTTTGAGGCGAACATGATATATATAATTATATTTCATATACATTTATTTACACATTACAATATTATTGCGATTATATTCCATATATTTATATTTATATAATGAAATATTTATTTCGAAAAAAAAGAATCATTGATACATAAAAAATAGTTTCAAAAAGTAGTTATGGAGAGAGAGTGATAATATCATAGGGAAATCAAGTTTTACTGGCTCTTAATGCTGTATGACACACGTTTTCCTTCAATTCTTAATTGATAACACAAGTAAGAATATTCCATACTTACAACGTTTGCATATATTTATTGCAAAAATAAAAAAAATCTTTGTATCTAAGTAGTAGGTAGATCGTTAAAATTGTTGTACAAAGTATATCCACCAAGAATGAAATAGAGACCTCCCGGCCAAAACAAAAAATAATAGAATCCATAGAGTATACATCGCAATAAATCAGGACAGAATATTAAATACTAAACAGGAAGCAGCCCACATCCCTAAGCACTATTCGCACATAATACATTACAATAGAACGCGATCGCGTCGACCTTAAGCCAGTAGGCCCGCAGTACCCTTCAAAGATGATGAGCCAGACGACATGGTGTTCAAAATTGTTGAATTCCTGTATGCACGGACGACCCTATTTCAGGAGAATTAAAGAGTAAGCATGCTATTGTTTTATTTCATATTATGGAGAATGACAAAACTATATTATGTTAAAATGTTATTTTTATAAATGTTTAAAACTGTTTTTGAATGATTGTTCATTATATTTTAGATGAATATGGCGCAGGACGCCGAAAGCTCCTTGTATTATACAAAATAAAAAAAATTTATATTAGAGATCGTCTTCGTGGATATACTTTGTACAAAAATCTTAGTGTGATGCGCGCAACACATAATTGTGTTTCACTTACCAACTTACTTTGATTTGAAATTTATAAGCTTCTTAAATGCAATTTCTGAAAGTCACACATTTTTCCACATTAATTTACTTATTTTTGTTTGTATTTAAGTACACTATTTTTTTTATTATTAAATAAATGTTTTTACTTGTATTATTATTGTTGTTTGTTTAACGTCACTTTATGCCACTAAGGCTAATCGGGCGATGCTACAGTGGGAGTCCTAAATTTTGCCTATCCAGGTATAGGGATCTTTAACGAGTACCTGACATCGTACAGGCTCGGGACCTCCATTTTACGTCCTATCCGAGGGACGGTATTGACAAGGGGCCACCTCTAGACGCGAACTCGCGACCTTTAGTATTGTAAGTTTCTCTGCTAACCACTACACCACAGGAGTTTTTGCTTGTGATAATTCGGCAACACAAGCATAATACTCCAAGTCCTTAAATTTTATAATTCTCTATGTAGTTGTTGAAAACGTTATATAGTTATCATGAATGCCATCCGTTCTTATTTGGACTAAGGGTATCCCTTAGGTATTTCGCTATTTTATATAGAGGTAAGTGAAAGTAAAAAGTCGAATTCAGTAAATTTTATGAAGTTTATGAGAGACTTCTAAGAAACGAATTATATTTTCGGACTAACGGAGAATAATATTAAGAGCGAAGGGAACGAAACGATAAATGATTTTTTGAATATAAGTTACAAGGCAATAAATGATTGGAACGTAGCCGGTGACATTTTCGGTACTGAATAACAGATGAGAATCCTGCACATGTTTTTTTGCTTGCTTTGATTTCCTTGTACTCGTAATCCTTTAATACGTGTTCATGTTTTCAGCTTGAGTACATAAGCGCTAATCGGTAATAAATACAGTTATCATAAAAACTGGAATAAATCAAACCAATGTTTAATGACTTTTTTTATGGTATCGTGATTTTTTTTTTCCTGGTATCTCACACCTGAATGATGTCGGAATTTCGTACTCGCGTCATTTTTTTTTCATTCGGGGAACTGACAAAAATTATTTAAATTTCTTATTGGAATTCCATATGATGTCCAACATAATTTAAAAGGCAAACAACAAAAAATGTTCTGATTTGCAGTTCCTGGAAATGTATGTAACTTTATATCTTTTAATTTTGTTTTTATAAAAAGTATAATACCAAAAATAAAATATTATGTTTTCAGTTTTAGATTCAAACTAATATGCAGTTAAACTGACTACTAGATACAGTTCTATTACTTTCACTTACCTATCAATGAAATATATAGTAAGGGAAAGTATTGCGATCGTGAAAAATTTCGACTTCAATTCGAGTCCAAATAACCAAGTCCTGCGAAATCTTCTGTGTGTGAACAGAATAGCTCAAAAACTGTAATCCTTTCGAAACTGAAATTGGATATTTTATGTGAATATGCCGGCGCAGTGACAGCAAAAATTTCATCAAAATTGGTCAAACGGAGGGGGTACTTTATTAATGAATTTTGTCCTATTATATAGATTGTTATTTTCAGAAATTTTTTTTTGTAAAAATTTATTGTAAATGTTCAGTAAAATTTAGGACTCCCACTGTAGCATCGTCCGATTAGACTTAGTAACAAACAAATATTTAGTAAGGGAGAGTATTGCGGTCATGAAAAATTTAGGCTTTCAACGGATATACACGTCCAAATAACCAAGTCCCACGAAATGGTCTGTGTGTGAACAGACTACCTCAAAAACTATAAACCGTATGAACCTGAAATTGGGTATTTGGTGTTTGTATATGCCAGCGATTTGACAGCAAAAATTTCATCAAAATTGGTCAAACGGAGTAGGTACTTTATTTTATAACTTTTTCGTTTTTTTTTTTTGATTTCTCAAAAATGGCTCTAAAGATTTTAATAAAACAGGGTATTTGATGTATGTATATGACCGTGATATGACAGCAAAAAGTAAACAAAATTGATCAAACACAGGAGGCACTTTATTTCATAGTTTTTGTTTTCCCATTTTTACGTTTTTTTCAATGTTCTCAAAAACGGGTCTCACGATTTTGATTAAACTCGGTATTTGATGTATGTATATTCCCGCGATATGACAGTCAAAATTGCATCTAAATTTATCAATTAGAGGGGGCACTTTACTTATTAAATTTTGCCTCATGTTCAAGCGTTTTTTTTTTATTTACTCAAAAACGTTAAAGCCGTTTGATTTTGATCAAACTATGTATTTGATGCTTGTATATTCCCGGGATGCGACAAAAGAACTTTCATCAAAATTGGTCAAACGGAGGGGGCGCTTTACAAAATAAAGTTTCTCTTATTTTCTAGTGTTTTTTTTTTTATTAACTCAAAAACGGCTTTAACGATGTTGATCAAACTGGGTATTTGATTTATTTATATGCCAAATATGTGACAGCCAAAATTAGTCAAACGGACGGCCTTTTTATTTAACGATTTTTTTCTCATTTTCAAGATTTTTTTTTTATTTTATCAAAAACGGCTGTAGCTATTTTGATCAAACTGGGTATATGATGTGTCTATATAGCCTCGATATGACAACCGAAATTTTGTAAAAGAAAATTGCGTGTTTCGCGCATCGCACCAGATTTTTTTAATTGGTTCTGAGGGTGCTGAATTCGAATTGGTTTTTGTTTTAATTCTTTACTTTCACTTACCTATATATGAAATATATAGTAAGTGGAAGTATTGCGATCGTGAAAAATTTCGACTTCCGGTTTTCAACGGAAATACACGTTTTGGGGTCCCCTGAGTCCAATTAACCAAGTCCCGCGAAATGGTCTGTGTGTGTGTGTGTGTGTGTGAACAGACTAGCTCAAAAACTATTAACCGTGTGAACCTACACTATATAGTGTAGGTATATGCCCGCGATGTGACAGCAAAAATTTCATTGAAATTGCTCAAAGGGAGGGGGTACTTTATTTAATACCTTTTTACGTTTTTTTCGATTTTCTCAAAAACGGCCCTAACGATTTTGATTAAACTAAGTATTTGACCTATGTATATGCCCGAGATATGACTGTAAAAATTTCATCAAAATTGATTAACCGGAGGGGAGACTATACTTAATACATTTTGTATTATTTTCACGTGGTTTTTTTATTTACTCAAAAACGGCTTTAACGATTTTGATAAAACTGGGTATATGATGTATGTATATGCCCGAGATACGACTGTAAAAATTTCATCAAAATTGATCAACCGGAGGGGGGACTTTACTTAATAAATTTTGAACCAATTTCACGTGTACATATTTTTTATTTACTCAAAAACGGCTTTAACGATTTTGAAAAAACTGGGTATTTGATGTATGTATATACCAAATATGTAAAAGCCAACATTTCATCAAAATTGGTCCAACTGAGGGGGCACTTTATTTCATGACTTTTTCCAATTTTTACCTTTTTCCGATTATCTCAAAAACGGCTTTAACGATTTTTATCAAAATCGTCATGTTTAATGAAAATTAGGTTTTCTTTAATATTAGGTAAGCTTTATCATTATTAAAATGTTCTTAGGGGTTTTTTTTTTTGTGGGGGGGGGCCTTTTTTGTTTGTTGGTTTCTTTCTTATAAAGTACCTTTGTTTTTGTTTACATGGAGAAATTAACTGTCTCTCGTTACGCCTAAAAATAAGAAATGGCTAAATATGAGATATGATAAAAATAAAGAAAACATAAAGAGAAGAAAAATATTCAGTCAACTCATAAAACTCGTTGAGCCCACGCATGCGGAGTACGCCTTTAATGACAGACCATTGTTCATAATTAAAGCCGTTCTGTTCATTTGAGAAGTGGCAATTAACAAAACGCATTAATTTCTAATCTAAGTAAGTTGGTAAGTGAAAGTTGTGTGTTGCGAGCACGCACCAGATTTTTATTTACTCTAAATCGGCTTTAACGATTTTAATCAAACTTGGTATTTGATGTATGTATATGCCCGAGATATGACTGTTAAAATTTCATTAAAATTGATTAACCGGAGAGGACTTTACTTAATAAATTTTGTATCATTTTCACGGTTTTTTTTACTTTCACTTACCTACATATGAAATATATAGTGAGTGAAAGTATTGCGAACATGAAAATTTTCGACTTCCGGTTTTCAACGGAAATACACGTTTTGGGGTCCCCTGAGTCGAAATGACCAAGTCCCGCGAAATGGTCTGTGTGTGTGTGTGTGTCTGTGTGTCTGTGTGTCTCTGTGTGTGTGTGTGAACAGACTAGCTGAAAAACTATAAACCGTGCGATCCTGAAATTGGATATTTAGTGTAGGTATATGCCCGCGATGTGACTGCATAAATTTCATCAAAATTACTTAAAGGGAGGGGGTACTTTACTTAATAACTTTTAGGTTTTTTCGATTTTCTCAAAAACGGCTCTAACGATTTTGATTAAACTGAGTATTTCATCTATTTATATGCCCGAAATATGACTGTAAAAATTTCATCAAAATTGATTAACCGGAGGGGGCACTTTACTTAAAAAATTTTGTAACATTTTCACGTGTTTTTTTTATTTACTCTTAATCGGCTTTAACGATTTTGATCAAACTTGGTATTTGATGTATGTATATGCCCGAGATATGACTGTTAAAATTTCATTAAAATTGATTAACCGGAGGGGGCACTTTACTTAATAAATTTTGTAACATTTTCACGGGTTTTTTTATTTACTCAAAAACGGCTTTAACGATTAACAAAAATAAGATATGGATGTAGAAAAATGTGTGACTTTGGAAAATTATATTTAACAGAACACGTCAATTACTTATCTAAGTAAGTTGGTAAGTGAAAGTTGTGTGTTGCGCGCACGCACCAGATTTTTTATTTACTCAAAAACGGCTTTAACGATTAACAAAAATAAGATATGGATGTAGAAAAATGTGTGACTTTGGGAAATTATGTTTAACAGAACACGTCAATTTCTAATCTAAGTAAGTTGGTAAGTGAAAGTTGTGTGTTGCGCGCACGCATCAGATTTTTTTACTTTCACTTACCTGTATATGAAATATATAGTAAGTGGAAGTATTGCAATCGTGAAAAATTTCGACTTCCGGTATTCAACGGAAATATACGTTCTGGGGTCCCCTGAGTCCAATTAACGAAATGGTCTGTGTGTGTGTGTGTGTGTGTGTGTGAACAGACCAGCTCAAAAACTATAAACCGTGCGAACCTGAAATCGGGTATTTAGTGTATGTATATGCCCGCAATGTGACAGCAAAAATTTCATCAAAATTGCTCAAAGGGAGGGGGTACTTTATTTAACAACTTTTTAAGTTTTTTTCGATTTTCTCAAAAACGGCTCTAACGATTTTGATTAAACTGAGTATTTGATCTTTTTATATACCCGAGATATGACTGTAAAAATTTCATCAAAATTGATCAACCGGAGGGGGGACTTTACTTAATAAATTTTGTATCATTTTCACGTGTTTTTTTGATTTACTCAAAAAAGGTTTTAACGATTTTGATTATACTGGGTATTTGATGTATGTATATGCCAAAGATGCGATAGCCAAGATTACATCAAAATTGGACAAACGGAGCGGGCAATTTATTTTTTAATTTTTTTCCAATTTTTACCTTTTTTTCGATGATCTCAAAAACGGCTTTAACGATTTTTTTTCAAATTCGTCATGTTTAATGAAAATTAGGTGTTCTTTAATATCAGGTAAGCTTTATCATTATTAAAATGTTCTGAGGGGGCTTTTTTTGGGGGCGTTGGGGCCTTTTTTGTTTGTTTGTTTCCTATAAAGAACCTTTGTTTTTGTTTATATGGAGAAATTAACTGTCTCTCGTTACGCCTAAAAATAGGAAATGGCTATATATGAGATATGATAAAAATAAAGAAAAAATAAAGAGAAGAAAAAAAGAAAAATATTCAGTCAACTCATAAAACTTGTTGCGCCCACGCATGCGGAGTACGCCTTTAATGAGAGACCATTGTTCATAATTAAAACCGTTCTGTTCATTAGAGAAGTAGCAATTAACAAAACGCATTAATTTCTAATCTACGTAAGTTGGTAAGTGAAAGTTGTGTGTTTTTATCAGATTTTTTTTCTTATAACTCATCGTGTCCTGGTAAAAGTCTATATTTTGATAACATGCAATGAGAGTACTGAAAGAGAGTTCTTGAAACGGGATTACTGAAGCACAATTAAGGAATAGCGCGCATCTTTTGTAAGAATTTTTTAATTTATAATCTTAAGAAAGTGCATATTATAAATTTCAATTGTAATAATTACACAAAAATCCGTAGGCTATAGAATTCTATTAACGTTGCACAATTGAATTAACTTTTCTCTAGGCAAATATTGTGAAATAATGACATGACTTTTATAATAATAAACAATGTAACGTTCACTTCAATAGATCATCTCCTTTCATATTTCATGTGAAAGTTGTTACTCGTGCATTGTTTCAGTTAAGGTATGTAAATATCTATTTTTTCGAACACATAGAGAATTGGTTTTTTTTTTACTATTAAAAAGAAACTAGTCTAACTTTTTCTCAACAATAAAAGATTTTTACAATTAGAAGATTGCTGCGGATGGGTTCTGAAATAGACTTCAAATAATATTATTTATTTACAAATCCAAAAAAGTGTGATTTGTTTTATATTAAGTTAGCATATCTCTCAGCCACCGACTTAAAAGTCGCCGGGGAGGATTGTTGGGGTTTATGTTTGATGTTAGTGTCTGTGCTAAGGGGTTCCTATTAAAAGTTAGTTTTTGGTGGAAGTTTTTTTAGTATTGTGTGGCCCTCTCGATGACTGTTGGGATATTCAGGTCCTTGTGCAGTAAGTCATTTGTCACATAGTATGGTACGTCTGCTATTTTCCTCAATACCTTAGACTGGAATGTCTGAATTTTTCGCATGTTTGAGAGTTTTACAGAACCCCATAGTTCTATCCCGCATGTACATACTGGCCGTATTATTAATTTGTAAATAGCAAGTTTGTTTGTTATTGGAAATTTCGAACGTCTGTCGAGTAACCTAGATAATATTCCAAATCGTTTGTTAAGTTGTTTCCTTTTCAGTCTTATGTGAGTTCTCCATGTCAGTCTCTTGTCGAGGTGGAGCCCCAAATATCTTACAGCTTGGTGTTCAGGGATCAAAGTATTGTTGAAATATAAATTTTCATACCATTCATTTTTACCTTCCACCTGGTAGCCCAACTAAATATATAGTAGAAATTTGAAATAATAGTATTTTTTTAAACACACCATTTCGAAGTGTTTTGATGCTCTATTGATAGTAAGGGGGCCATTTCAGTAAGCTTCTTTCAATAATTTATTATTATCTTAAATTCTCACCATTTTTAATCTTTTACATGGCGTTGTTCCCAGCTGCTTGTATATTTTCAAGTTCGTATATACTTCACAAATTTAAATGTTATTCAATATATTATTTCTGTTTTTCATATTATTGGGTAAGCAAATAAGTCCCTTCGGTTTTTCATTGTGAAATAAAACTGGTATAGTGGTTAGCATGGCAACCTACAATACTAAAGGTCGCGGGTTCACGTCCCGGGGTAGCCCTAGGATGTTTTAATTGGAGTAAAAAATCCTTGGCTATGCTTCCCTCGAATAGGACGTAAATAGGGGTCCCGAGCCTGTACGGTGTCAGGTACTCGCTAAAGATCCGTATCCTAATTAAACCTGAATAGGCAAAATTTAGGACTCCCACTGTAGCATAGTCCGATTAGCCTTAGTGGCATAAAAGGGACTTTAAATAAATAAACTAACAAAAAATATTAAAATATATATTTTTAATCTAATTATTAATTCGCACCCGTCAGCAAAGTGCTGACAATCAGCGAATGAGATGGCGGTAATAGGAAATAATGACATGTGAGGCATGAGGAGGGAAACCAGTCAGCAGCACCCCCTTCCTGGCTTCAGTCAATTACCTCGGTTGTCTAACAGAACAGATCTCTCATCCAGCGCCTTTTTAGTCTTCTCTTATCCATGCTAATGTAAGCCATATTACTGATTAAACTGTAAGGACGTCCGTATAAATTACAAAAAAATCGTTTGTAAACTGTCGTATTGGTTGACTGTCAATAGATGGAGGTTTGTATGTAAAGTATAGTTAGTCTCGTACCAAGGTGCTTTTGTAATGAGTCGTAACAATTTTGATTGAAACGTTTGAAGTTTTTGTAAGCGAGTCTTTTTAGATATATAATATATAGGAATATCTTCATATGGGCTTGAGTATAAGTATACGTATTTAGTTTTTGTTTCAGTTTTAATCTTGACGAATTACAAAGTAATGGTAGGTAGAAATTCGAGTCTTTTATCAAGAGTTCTTTTTTTTTAATTTTACATGAGAGCCCCATATCATCATTCTGTCGAAAGTGAGTCCAAGATAGTGTACTGTGTCCGTCTGTGGAATTTGGTTATTGTATATAAATTGGGGGCAGGTTTGTTTTCTAAGAGTAAATGTGATTTGATTTGTCATGATTGAATCTAATTTTCCATAGTTGAAACCAGTCTCTTAATCTGTGTAAGTGATGTTGTGATGTCAATGAAGCCTGTGTTGTATCCTGGTGTTTAGCGATAATTACATTATCATCAGCGTAAGTTGCAGTCAATGTCTCGTTGTTTTATTTGTATTAAGACTTTATTTTTACTATTAATATAAAATGTATTTTAATCTAAAATATATTGACCATATTTTAATATGATAGTGGAAGATAGTTTACCATAGATATATGAACAGGAATTGGTTCGGTGAGCGGTGAAAATAATTAGCACAAATATGTGATGTTTACATATTTTATTGTAGCCGAAGTTTCGACCCAAATTTTAGGTCATCATCAGGGCCAAATGAGAAAAACTAAAAAAACAACCAATCAGAGAAATTATATAAACAGATATAAATCATGTGAAACATTAAACAAATTAAATAAACATTTTTTGTTGTAGAATTTCAAAATTATAGCTCTTAATGTAAGGCCATGATAAAAGTTATAACTGAAAATAAGATAAAACTTAAAATAGCATAATCTGAGGTAATGTGGAGAAATATTGAACTCTAGGTGAACGTATAATAAGGTTACAAGTGTCTGTAGCAGTGAAGCCCAATTTAATAAGATGATCTTTCCCTTCTACCATATTGTATGTTAATTTTTTAACCATCTACTCCCTATCTTCTCAATTCATTATAACTACGTATTTCACATAAGAATTTATAACACTTTCAATACATAAATCTTATAAATATTCTTTAATCATAATGCGTCCAAAGATCTCTTACCCTTCATTCAGTGACTTATTCTGTATGATTATATTTTTATATTATCCCTCTTTTTTTATCGTTTTTACATTTTCGATTTACACACCACTTATTTACTTAGGCTTCATTGCCATAGACCATTATAAGTTTTGTTCACCGTATGATCACCTGTCCTGATGATGAACTAAGATTTGAGTCGAAACATCGGCTATAATAAAATATGTAAATCTCACATATTTCTGCTATTATTTTGACCGCACCCCCAACCAATTCCTATTCATAATTTCATATGAATTTTTCTTATCTTTCCACTAACTGCATAATGCCATGTTTTTATTTTATGTTTTATGTATTTTTACCAGAGTTGTGCAAAAAGAAGTTGAACTACAAATTACAAAACTACTGACACAGTAGTTGGGAAGTTATTGAAACTACAACTAATGTAGTATCAAAAAGGTAGTTGCATTTTTACAACTGCAACTGTAATTATGGGCCTGAAACTACAACTACTTTTATTGATAACGATTAATTATCAATATCTAGTATTATTGATAAGGATTATATCAAATGCAATTCAGCTAATATATAAAACATGGGATTGATCGAGAACCTACGTATGTGTATTGTACTATTTTTAAAACAGATTATCAACCATAATGGAGCCCATGTATCTATGGAGTATTTATCTAAACACAAAATAAAAATAGCAAAAACATGTGATTTAATTAGACATTGCTTAGCAAATGTAGTTGCCGCTCTAAGACTACATTTACAACTACTTGTTGTATTTGCCATTCCAAACTACTTTTTCCCACATACTGTAGTTGTAGTTTTAAATTACAACTACTTAACTGGTAGTTGAAAAATCTGGTGCGTGCTCGCAACACACAACTTTCACTTACCAACTTACTTAGATTATAAATTAATGAGTTTTGTTAATTGCTACTTCTCAAATGAACAGAACGGCTTTAATTATGAACAATGGTCTATCTTTAAAGGCGTACTCCGCATTCTTTTTTTCTACTTTACATGTTTTCTTTATTTTTATCATATCCCATATTTAGCCATTTCTTATTTTTAGGCGTAACGAGAGACAGTTAATTTCTCCATATAAACAAAAACAAAGGTACTTTATAAGAAACAAAAAACGAACAAATAAAAAGGCCACTACCCCCATTTAAGTCCCCTCAGAACATTTCAATAATGATAAAGCTTACCTGATATTAAAGAACACCTAATTTTCATTGAACATGACGAATTTGATAAAAATCTTTAAAGCCGTTTTTGAGATCATCGACAAAAAGGTAAAAGATTGGAAAAAAAATTGAAGTAAAGTGCCTCCTCCGGTTGATCAATTTTGATGAAATGTTGGCTATCAAATCTTAGGCATATACATACATGAAATACCCAGTTTGATCAAAATCGTTAAATCCGTTTTTGAGTAAATAAAAAAAAACACGTGAAAATGATACAAAATTTATTAAGTGAAGACCCCCTCCGGTTGACCAATTTTAATGAAATTTTTAGTCATATCTCGGGCATATAGATACATCAAATACCCAGTTTGATCAAAATCTTCAAAGTGGTTTTTGAGTAAATAAAAAAAACACCTGAAAATGATACAAAATTTATCAAGTAAAGTCTCCCCTCCGGTTGATCAATTTTGATGAAATTTTTACAGTCATATAAATAGATCAAATACTCAGTTAAATCAAAATCGTTAAAGCCGTTTTTGAGAAAATCGAAAAAAAACTTAAAAAGTTATTAAATAAAGTACCCCCTCCCTTTGAACAAATTTGATGAAATTTTCGCTGTCACATCGCGGGCATATACGTACACTAAATACCCAATTTCACGTTCGCCTAGTATATAGTTTTTGAGCTAGTCTGTTCACACACACACTGCACACACACAGACACACACACACAGACCATTTTGCGGGACTTGGTTAATTGGACTCAGGGGACCCTAAAACGTGTATTTCCGTTGAAAACCGGAAGTCGAAATTTTTCACGATCGCAATACTTCCACTTACTATATATTTCATTTATAGGTAAGTGAAAGTAAAAATAGTAGTTGCGCGCTTTCAACTACAAACTACATGTAGTTGTCTGTGTAGTTAATTACAAATGTAGTTAACTACTGCCCAACTCGGATTTTTACCAAAGGTTTTTCGCTATACTCCAGTCATAAGATGATCAAACATTATTGAAGTTCGGTTCAGAGTCTATCATCTCCTAAGCAAATACTACGTGAGCCAATCTAAATATCAAACCAGTCTTTGACTGTAATAAAAAAGAAAAAAAAAGAAGATCTCCCCTCGGTTATTTCCACAGCGCACCGGGGATCCCGAGATATCCAATCGCGAACTGACCCTGGAACCTTCTCCCCACCAGCCAAGGACCTTATATAACCTCCGATCTTTCCTCAGGATCGCCTACTGTGCGCAACATGTCCGTATGGGTTAGTGTCTTAGCCATCTCCGCTCTCTTGGCGGTCTCTCCTTCCGAAGGGAGGTTGCTGGAGGGAATCTTCCGGCCGTTCCTGAGGACAACCACGACCACAACAGAGATGTCCACGACAGCCTTCGCAGCGACCACGATACCCAACAACCTCACGAGCACTGTAGAAGTCACGACGACAGCTTCGATATCGAAGCCTAAGAAGAAAGGAGCGACAGTCCCTCCGGATGGCGGTAAGGCAGCAATAGCCGCACCATCTTCTTCCTGTCCTCCGGGCTTCAAGAAGGACGAAGGAGGGAAGTGTCGTCCTGCGTTCTGAACAAAAGGACTTTAATTAAATTCAAGACTGTAAATATTATCTGGAATTGTGTGTTTATAAGTAAATAACAATGCGGTTATTTTTTTTATACTGAAATTCAAAATTTGTAAATAAATTAATATATAAAATTTTTTTTTTCGTTTCATTAATTTATACATTTTATTTTCCACCACAAGTAAGTACATTAAAGTAATTAATTTCACTTAAAAACATATTATATTTTAATAATACTTAAGAACTTAATTTTGGTTTAAAATAAATCTTCTTTCATGACACGAATTTTATAATCAAACAAATCAATACAAAAAACAGATAAAAAAAAAAAGGTAAATTAAATTAGTTTTTATACCATTTTTTACTAATTATTAGAAAGAAGAATGAATAAAAGGTTCATATTGAAATTATTCTTTTTCTTTTGGTTACAGCTTTGGTTCAGTAAATTATTTTTTTTTTTTTTTAAATATGGTTCTAATAATTTTTTTTTAGAAAAAAAACACTCTCTCTATGGTTCTTAATATTATTTAATTTTTTCGACTATCTTAAACATTTTAAAATATTTTATTTTCGTTTTTTTAGTCTAAAGTTTATTTTTTTCATCAGTAATATCATAAAATTATCCCAGTAGTACATTAAATTAATTCATCTAAAAACATATTTTAATAATACGTCAAAATGATTTATTTTTTTAAGATATCTTTCATGAAATCATTTTTCAATCATCAACAAATCAATGTAAAAAACAGATAAAGAATAAATGGGTGAATTCATTTTGTTGTGATTTCTCTCTTGTGAATAGTTAAAAACAAAATTGAATAAAAGGTTCATATTGAATTATTCCTTTTTCTTTTCGTTTACAGCTTTGTGCCGGTAAATAATTTCTTTAATGAAAATATAGTTCTACTAAAATTGTGAGAAAAGCATAAAAAAAAAAAAAAAAAAAAAAAAAAACACCGTTAATATGGTTCTTAATATTATTGAATATTTTCGACTATCTTAGGCATCTTAAAATATTTTATTTTAATTTATACCAGACATTTTCCATCACTAGGATCATAAAATTTTCTCAGTACATTAAAGTAATTCATTTCACTTAAAAACATTTAACTCTTAGCTGGGAACATCTACTAAAGTTACTTAACCGGGAACACCCGCTTCTCAGACTGCTAAACCAATATTTTTTAAATTCTGGGTGTTTTCTCTATTTTTGTTAAACGGTTATCATATTTTTATTTAGAACATTTATTTCATATTAGGAAAATAACATTTATTGCTAAATAAAAATTGATTAACATTTAACAAAATAAGTGCATTGAAATTTTAGGTAAATGTAAAATGAGAACCTTATGAAAATATTGTGTGAATAATAATTATGTAAAATACAAACCCATATTTCGCATGTACTTCATTTAAAAATTAAATAAATGATGAAAGCAAAAATAAATACAAAATATTGAAATAAAAATATTCCTTAAGAAATGTTTTACTTTTTTATTTTAAAGAACTAAAATACGTAATAATTACAGGAACAAAAAACTAAATGATGTTCATATGAACTCTAGGTACATAATATTATATAGTAAAATATATGACTGAATACAAGAAAATATAAAATACTATTCACTATAACGTGAAAGTAGGACTAGAATACACCTATCATTTCTAACAATACATTGCCGATTTTTTATAATAGAAAACCGTATTTTTATAATATTTCTTGCTGAGCGGCTGTTTCTCGGGACAATTGCTTTTGAACTCCAAGAAAAACAACCCCGTTTTCCAAAATAGGTTACGGCATTTTCTATGTTTTCACTGGGTTCTTCTTCTTCTTCACAACTCTGTCCTCCAATTGGTCGGTTACCATCATTTGAGGAAGCTGCAGTTACCTCTCCAAATTCGGTTTCTGATAGTTCAGATGAAGAATCGTGATCTGAATGTTGATCTACATCTACATCTGGCACATACGAATCTTCTGAATCCACTTCTATATCAGTTTCAGATTCATCAGACACGGGAGGAACCATACTCATAATTTTTTTCGTTCGATAAGACCACGGCACATTACTCATTTTCACCCGAAATGCCAAAAAAGCACTTCACTATGACTTTTTGTGAAATAAAAAATAATAAAATTTAATAATTCTACCTTAGAACAGGCTATTTATGACTACATAGTACACTTGTAACACACAAAAAAAAAAAAAAATAATGGGAATATCCGCTTGAGAAGCGGGTGTACTTACTTACGTTTTTATCGGTCTATGAGGCGCGGTATGTCCCAGGAAAACAGTGCTCAAGACAATCAAGTTAACAATACTGACAAAAAAACACTCACTTCGGGGCAACAGATAAACGACTGAGACTCTCTGTGAATCACAGGGCAATACAGGAAATTACAGAACTCTAGTGTCAAAAAGAAGAAACGGTACGCGCCTGTCAGGTTAAGGGTTAAATAATACGTCAGAAAGTTATATTTTATAAAGAAGATATTCATTAAATTATTTTCAATCATTTTATAATCATCAAAAAATTAATATAAGAAAACACATAAAAATAAATGGGTGAATTAACTTAGTTCGATTTCTCTCTAGTGAATTATTATAAAGAAAAATGTTTATAGATAAAATCTTTGTTTACGTAAATAATTTTTTTTTTAATGAAAATATAGTTTTCCTAACTTTTTCAAAAAACGCAAAAAAAAAAACAGAAACAAGCACTGTTATTATGTTCTTAATTTATTTAATCTTTTCGATGATCTATAACATTTAAAAATCTGGTGCGTGCGCGCAACACACAACTTTCACTTACCAACTTACTTAGATTAGAAATTGACGTGTTTTGCTAAATATCATTTCCCAAATTCACACATTTTTCTACATTCATATCTTATTTTTGTTAATCGTTAAAGCCGTTTTTGAGTAAATAAAAAAACCCGTGAAAATGATACAAAATTTATTAAGTAAAGTCCCCCCTCCGGTTAATCAATTTTGATGAAATTTTAACATTCATATCTCGGGCATATAAATAGATCAAATACCCAGTTTGATCAAAATCTTTAAAGCCGTTTTAGAATAAAAAAATAAGTAAATAAAAAAAAAACACGTGAAAATGTTACAAAATTTATTAAGTAAAGTCCCCCCTCCGGTTAATCAATTTTGATGAAATTTTAACAGTCATATCTCGGGCATGTACATACATCAAATACCCAGTTTGATCAAAATCGTTAGAGCCGTTTTTGAGAAAATCGAAAAAAACCTAAAAAGTTATTAAGTAAAGTACCCCCTCCCTTTAAGTAATTTTGATGAAATTTATGCTGTCACATCGCGGGCATATACCTACACTAAATACCCAATTTCAGGATCGCACGGTTTATAGTTTTTGAGCTAGTCTGTTCACACACACACACACACACACACACACACACACACACACACACACACACACACACTCACACACACACACACACACACACACACACACACACACACAGACCATTTAGCGGGACTTGGTCATTTCGACTCAGGGGACCCCAAAACGTGTATTTCCGTTAAAAACCGGAAGTCGAAATTTTTCAAGATCGCAATATTTCCACTTACTATATATTTCATATATAGGTAAGTGAAAGTAAAAATATTTTATTTTCGTTTTCTTAGTCTAAAGTTTATTTTTTCCATCACTACCATCATAAAATAAACTCAGTAAGTACATTAAACTAATTAATTTGACTTAAAAACATATTATATTTTAATAATACGTCAGACCGTTATAAAATTTTTATTTTTAAGAAATCTTCTTTAATGAAATCATTTGAAAGCCTTCTATAATCATCAGTAAATTTATATAAAAACCAGATGAAAAATAAATGGGGGAATTAATTAATTTTAATTTCTCTCTTGTGAATTTTTTTTTTATTAGAACGAAAATAAATAAAAGGTTCATATTGAATTTATCGTTTTGTTTTGGTTTAAAGCTTTTTGTAAGTAATTTTAATTAGAAAAACAGATTTAAAAAAATCTGGTGCGATGCGCGCAACACACAACTTTCCCTTACGAACTTACTTAGATTAGAAATTGACGGGTTTGGATAATATGTAAACGCCATTCGTCAACTTTACACATTTATCTCTATATATATAAGAGGCTTTGTCCTGACTGACAGAATCAACGCAGAGCAAAAACTACTAATGATAGAAACTTGAAGTTCAGAATTTAGATTTCAAACGCGATGTAGGTAACCACTAAGAAAGGAATTTCAAAAATCTAACCCCTAAGGGGCTTAAATGGCGAAATTGTCGTTTAACTCTAACGGAAATCTATATTTGAGATTTTAAACCATATGTTTTTTATTTGAATATCGATTGAACGTTACAATTTTATTGAAATAGACATTCACATAAAATATGGCTACTGATTATTTAAATATTAGTGGTAATCAAATTATGAAACCTGGGTTTATTTCGATCTTTTCTCCATATATATAAGAGGCCTTTTCCTGACTGATAAAATCAATGCAGAGCAAAAAACTACTAATGATAGAAACTTGAAGTTCGGAATTTAGATTTTCGGTGACCGCTAAGAAAGGAATTTCAAAAATGTAACTACGGGGTATAAATGGCGAAATTGTCGTTTAACTCTAACGGACACTAATTTTTGCACTTCGAGAAAAAATATCTAATTTGGACTCATTTTAAATATCTTGATAGGACGAGTTTAACTCGAAAGCACTTACGGGGCGTCGAAACCATGTTTTAAAGCTGAAAAATGAAGCGTTCACGACAAGTAAGCGATATTTGTTTCGGAGGTTTCAGTGAACTCTCTCCATTGCGCGTCTCCCTCTCTTGTACCGAGCCGGCAGCTTCCCCCTCCAACATTCTACCTACCGGATGCTCCGATTCTACTAAATCTCCTTAACATATTATATTAAATCAATACCAAGATTATGATCACAGAATTGATTTTAAAGGCTCGCGGGCAAAGCCGCGACGGGGAATGCTAGTAAGCTTATATTTGTATATCTCCATAAATTGTAGAGTATTTGTATTACAAAAATTGAACGTTCTCTGTACTTATCGATTCATTATTGCTTATTTCTTTTTTAAACGGACCTAATTCCATCAACAGTCGAGTTTTTTTACTGTTTGCTTGTTTTTTACTGCGATTTGCTTATTGTAAATATAAAGTGAAGGTGAAACAATGGAAGGTGTATTCAGGTCTAGTAGTAAAGTTTGTCTCTTATACCTTTTTGGAAACCGAAAACGATTACTTTACCTCTAAAATCACAATATATTGCATTCAGAAATATATTATGGAACTAAACTAAAGTAAAGTATAATTACTCAAAGATTATTTTACACCATACTTTTTCACTGCTTAATTGCTTTAAATAATTTGAATATCACGTATTTTCTCTCTAAAGTAAAATAATGTTTTTATTTTCATCAGTGATAATACGGTATATGAAATATTGGCTGTCACATCGTGGGCGTAAATACATCAAATACCCAGCTTGATTAAAATAGTTACAGCCGATTTTGAGAAAATAAAAAAAATACGAAAAATGAGACATTTTTAAAATTAAGTGCCCCTTCTAATTGATCAATTTTGATAACATTTTTGCTGTCACAATGCGGGCATATACATACATCTACTACCCAGTTTAATCAAAATCGTTAGAGCCGTTTTCGAGAAAATCATAAACGACATAAAAAGTTATGAAGTAAAGTACCCCCTCTGTTTGACCAATTTTGATGAAATTTTTGCTGTCACATTGCGGGCATATACATAGACCAAATACCTAATTTCAGGTCATTACGGTTTATAGTTTTTGAGCTATGTCTATTGATACACACAGACCATTTCGAGGGACTTGGTTATTTGGATTCAGGGGACCACAAAAAGTGTATTTCTGTTAAAAACCGGAAGTCGATTGCAATACTTTCGCTTACTATATATTTCATTTATAGGTAAGTGAAAGTAATAAATGTGTAAATTCATTTAGTTATATTAAATTATTAGATAAAGATTCTCATTCGATTTATCATTTGTCTTTTGTCTGAAAGTTCTCCTTACTAAATATTTTTTTTTATCTTATACATTTCATGTTATTAGTAGAGTTCATATAACTTCGTAAAAAAAACAAAAATATAATATCTGCTATTTTTTAAGTGATAAAATTTATTATTCTAATACATTTTAATAATAATGATTTACCCACATTTTAGTATTAGACTTATAACGAAGTATGTCATCACATTTGATAACAATTAAAAAATTCTGTTGGGATTGAATATAAATTTTATTTAAAGGGGAGATTAGATTTTTATTATAATAATAATAAATATTTACAGTTATTCAAGAATAAATTATAAAATTGAGGTCAATAAAGAACATGGGTATCGAGCTGATAGCGTACAATCTTAATCACCGAGCCTCATTCTTTTTGTCTGAGATAGTGTTCTTTTGAAATGATGAAATCGTCACAACACCAAAAATATAAACGATAAGATACAAGATTGGATGGAAATTGAAAAAAAAAAGTTAGTAAAAATTTATCTTTTTTTTATCTTTAATAACAGACATATTATCTGTGATTGGAGCAAACATAATATATTATCTGACAACATGCCAGCTTATTACTTCCTTGAAGCACGTGCGTAATATATTGTTTGCGAACTCGTTGTCAGTTAATTAACAATGACAGTTGAACAAGGGGACCGTCAATGATCGGTAATTGGCAAGCCAGGTCCGGTTTTATCTTATTGCAATCAGCTAGCAGGATATTGTCTCGCTCAATATTATTATTATCGCATATTTATTTTTTTAGTTTTTTTTTATCTGTTTAAGCCGAATGCTGCTCGGTAATAAGCAGAACTTTTCTTGCAGTACAAGACTGTAAAATTAGTTGAAAATATGAAGCATAAATTCTAAAAATATGCTATTAAACAACTGTAATATTCAAAGATACTAATGCTTATAAAATATTTCACAGGAATGAAAGAGGAGGAGACTATTTAAAAATGAAACCAAAATTATTTTAAATTTTATTGAATCTTAAACATATATTTCCGATAATAACATTAAATGCATTTAAAACTAAAATATAAAAATAATTCAAATTAATTAATAAGAAAAATACAAGAATAATATTAATAAAGATTAATTAATTAACAATGAATTAAATAATGTATAAAACAAGTGAATTAATTAATAAAGTTAATTATTAATTGTATTTATAATTTAGGTGTATCCTAACCTATCGTTTAAAATATTTTTATAATTTGAAAATGATTTTTCGACATCAACTGATGTGATTGGAAAAAATTTATATTTATTTATATTACCTAAAAATTATTGGATCGTTATCAATTTCGCTAATAAGAATTGAATTATCACAGTTTAAAATTTTATTTATATTTCCAGGTTATTAACAGCTGATATTTTCATGGAATCGTCTTCCATTTTTTCTCTCAAAACTTCTCCAACATGGCCTGGGATGTGATATATATTATAACACTTATGTGGGTTAAGAAATATTTATTCAACAAAAATATACAGTTAGCAATGCCAACGAATTAATAAAACTTAAATATTTGAGCAGGTTACAAAAATGATAACGTTATAACACAACAATATGACTTGAGTTGCACAGTCAAGACACAGACTTCGACTCAGACTCGTTCAGTCACTCGCTCCTTATATATAATCGTAAATGGTCAGGTCTGGAATGTTCCAGAACGATGTGGACAGTTCTACGCCTTCGTGGACTAGGCGAAAGATCTAGACCCAACAGTTCGTTCCAACCGCTTATATTGTTCCAACAAACGGTCTGGGAGTTTACACCATATGTTTTTTTATTTGCTTATCGATTTAACGTTACAATATTTTTATTTACTAAAAATGGAGGTAGAAAGTAGGGAATCTCAGTAATCATAAATTCGAAGAGGAAGAAGAACTTATTTACGATGAATAACCACGATCGAAATTGGGAATCTTAGCTCCCACGTTTGATAACACTTTCATATTTCTTAATGCACTGTTTACTTCATTAGATCATCAAAATATGCGAATATATGCAGTTATCATCAAATATGCAAAATAAAACCTTCCCAATTAGATCTACTTACTCTAATTCGTAATCATATCTGTTCCGCTATTCTAAAGAAGCAGGCAAACAAAATATGCAATCGGATAAAAATCCGGGCCCTGGTTATAAGTTAACACTAAGTTGATTTCTTTAAAAAATCCTGTAAAGAGTTCGATAGCTGTCTGGAGTTCTTGAGTTTAATTTTGAGAAAATTAAAAGATCATGAACGCATCCGATCGGAATTTCGGAGCCAGATAGTATTAAGTCCATTTTCATCGACTTCTAAATTTATTTGTTAACACTGGACATCGGACAGTCTGGCTTTTGATAATCTCATAAACATTTACATAATTGATTATTTTAATAGTGTCAAAGGATTCGATTTAAGTAACGTGTTCGATCTAATGAAGATCGACCATTGTCTGTAGATCGATAAAAATAGATTCAAGACAGTCTGGATTTTAGAAAACGAATTGTGCAAAGAGCTGATCGGACTCAACCCTCACATGTTTCGCTATTTATATATTATTTAACCTTTTAACTTAAAGGAACCCTCATAATAAATCATATTTCTTATAATCATAATATGCACCATATGGAGGGGCGAGGGGTCCATGGCTGTTGTAACAGGATAGAAAAGTAAATGCTACAGCTAGATTTGAACCCGGACTTGGGTTCTATTAATTTAATTAACTCACTCAATTTTACGGGGCTTTTCTACTTTACTCCCCCTATGATTACTTTCTATATCTGTTACTTTTTAATTAACCTTACATAAAATAACACATGTATATTTAAATTATTTTATTAATACATAACCAAATACAAATTACACTTGTCAAATGAATTAAATAGTATAAAATTCATTAATTTTTTTTTTTTTAAACAAAACCTTGAATAAATCCTCTCCTTCTCCATACAAATTAACATAATTTATAACGACGAATTTATAATTATAACACCGCAAATGAAATCCTCTTTTTTCACTAAAAAGAAGCTTCATGTCGTGGTTGTTCTGACACTTCCTAGCTGTATGTATTATACCTTCTTCCTGAAACATTTGCAATGCTTTCTTATTATCATTTCCGAGGTATGAATACAATTCAAATCCGTTCATTATTAACTTTTAAACAATAAATGAGAAATATATGCACTTAACCTTTTAACTTTTTTACAATGAATTCATATTTATTGATCATGTGTTATAATTTGAAAGAAACCTCCAAGGTAACTGTTCCATACAAGTAATCATAGGGGGAGTAAAGTAGAAAAGTCCACAGTTTACTAACACTCCAAGCGGTAATTTCATATCCTATAAATTCTTTACATATCATTTACACAATTTGTCGCATTTGTAAGTATTAATAATTTAGAGATGAGAGATGGTCAACTGTTCTTCAATTACGATAGGTAAAATGATGGTCAGGATTTTCAGTTTACAATGATTTTATTTAATTTATTTGATTTATACACAATGATACTAAGAGTCCTCTTACTTTCAACTAAATACTAAGAGTCTTAGTACCCACCTGGACTCAGTAGCCCTGATGAAGATCCACAAGTTGGATCGAAACGTTGGCTTACCATAATAAAATCATTGTAAACTGAAAATCCTGACCATCATTTAACCTATCATGATTAATGATTTACGATGAATCATGGTTGTTATCAAGAGTTTCTTTCATGTTTGATCATAACTAAAATTAATTATATCATGAGTCATAGATTTTTGAGTCAAAATTTCGATATTAAAAATTGCAACAATACTTAGTCATGCGTTTTTAAATATATATATATATATATATATATATATATATATATATATATATATATATATATATATATATTAACGACTTTATTACAACGCGAGGTCATATGTCGTTTCCTAACAATCCATCCCGCCATTTTTTCCTGTCCTGACAGTCGTCTTCTTGTAATCCTCTTGCTGCCATAGCTTCTTGTAGTCCGTCCATCCTCTTCTTTTCAGGACAACCTCTCTTTCTTCTTTCACTTGGAACATGCTTCAGTAACCTCTTAGGCGACCGGTCGTCCGACATCCTCATGACGTGTCCGAACCAGCTCAGCTTTCTTGTTGCGATAGTATGAAGGATATTAATTGGTTCTTGGACTATTTCCCTTATGATATTATTCGGGACATATTGGATTCGAGATATTCCACAGCTACGTCTCCAAAAATCCATTTCCATTGCAACAAGTTTTTTTGCTGAGGCTGTTGAAACGGTCCAGGTTTCAGAGGCATAAATTTTTAAAATCAGAAATATATATTTTTTTTTCATATTGCAAGGTTTATATGGGTTACAATAATTTTTAGTTAAATTAAAATAAGATTTTACAATGCCACACAAACTATGAAAACACAAAAAAAAAAACAGGTAACAAAAAGTATCATTTTGTAGCAACACAGTTACACAAAAATAACCATATGAGCTTCAGGACAAGATTAACAGTGCTGTCCATCTTTCATTAAATATAGAAGAATTTTTTAGGCCAACATAGATGGTACTCGAACATCGTACTATAATATACATTTCTTTCCTAAAACTAGTCTAGAACTATTTGAAATCCTATATTTCGTGTATTATTTCATATTACAATCTTAACAATGATACATTTAAGCTCTGCAGTAGTAGATGAATAATGTTATCAAATTTAAGCAACAGAACATATTTGATACCAACATTTGTTAAAAATATTATCTTACAAAAAATATATAATTTATTTTTTGAAGAGAAAAGATTTGGCTCCGCCGGGAGTCGAACCCGGGTGTCCTGCGTTACATGCGAGGATGCTAACCACTACACCACAGAGCTCGGCTCAAGGCAGAGCAAATCCTTCCTCTTCACTGATACCTACTCCCCCTATCTCACAAATAATTTAAAATGGTGGTCTGCCACGAACTAAGATTAGATTAATTAAAATAATTTAAAAAAATTGACTTATGTCAATAAATATCATAAATTGGACAAAATTTGTCCACCTCCCGCTACTACTCACAAAACTTGTGAGATAGGGGGAGTAGGTATCAGTGAAGAGGAAGGATTTGCTCTGCCTTGAGCCGATCTCTGTGGTGTAGTGGTTAGCATCCTCGCATGTAACGCAGGAGACCCGGGTTCGACTCCCGGCGGAGCCAAATCTTTTCTCTTCGAAAAATAAATTATTTAAAAATAATTTAAAATGGTGGTCTGCCACGAACTAAGATTAGATTAATTAAAATAATTTAAAAAAATTGACTTATGTCAATAAATATCATAAATTGGACAAAATTTGTCCACCTCCCGCTACTACTCACAAAACTTGTGAGATAGGGGGAGTAGGTATCAGTGAAGAGGAAGGATTTGCTCTGCCTTGAGCCGAGCTCTGTGGTGTAGTGGTTAGCATCCTCGCATGTAACGCAGGAGACCCGGGTTCGACTCCCGGCGGAGCCAAATCTTTTCTCTTCAAAAAATAAATTATTTAAAAATAATTTAAAATGGTGGTCTGCCACAAACTAAGATTAGAATAATTAAAAAAATATATAAAAATAAAATCTGCTTTGGTTGTGTTGGAAGAGTTTTTAATTTTGAAATCAGAACTTTTCCCAAGTGCTCTCAGGAATTCAACTCAGGAAGCAGAATGTTAACATTTTCCGGTGAACAGATTTAATTAATACACCTGACCTAAATATGTAAGTAAATTATAAAGTACTAGCATTCCTAAAACCGCCGAAACAAAAAATGACTTGCTCATCGTGAACGCTTCATTTTTCGGCTGTAAAGCATGGTTTTCGACGCCCAATAGGGCCTTTCGAGTTGAACTCGTCGTATCAAATTCTTTAAAATGAGTACTAATTAGATGTATTTTCTCGAAGTTCGAAAATAGATGTCCGTTAGACATGATAGATGTCCGTTAGACGACAATTTAGCCATTTAAACCCATTAGGGGTTACATTTTTGATATTCCTTTCTTAGTGGTTACCTACATTGCTTTTAAAATCTAAATTCCGAACTTCAAGGTTCTATCATAAGTAGTTTTGCTCTGCGTTGATTCTGTTAGTCAGGACAAAGCCTCTTATATATATGGAGAAGAGATCGAAATAAACACGCATCATCCCCAATAATGGGAATCACAGTGTGTATAATTTGATTACCACTAATATTTAAATAATCAGTAGCCATATTTTATGTGAATGTCTATTTTAATACTATTGTAACGTTAAATCGATATTCAAATAAAAAACATATGGTTTAAAATCTCAACAATAGATTTCCGTTAGAGTTAAACGACAATTTCGCCATTTAAGCCCCTTAGGGGTTACATTTTTGAAATTCCTTTCTTAGTGGTTATCTACATCGCGTTTAAAATCTAAATCCCGAACTTCAAGTTTCTATCATTAGTAGTTTTTGCTCTGCGTTGATTCTGTCAGTCAGGACAAAGCCTCTTATATATATAGAGATGTACATAAAATAAACAACATAACTAGTATGGGCCACCTGTGGAGTAATGGTTAGCATGGCAATCTACAAAACTAAAGGTCGCGGTTTCGCGCCCCATGGTGGCCCTAGGATTTTTGAAAGGGAGTTAAGAATCCTTAGCTATGCCGTCCCTCGGATAGGACGTATAATGGAGGTCCCGCGCCCTACGATGTCAGGTACTCGTTAAAGATCCCTATTATATTATCCTAATTATACCTGGATAGGCAAAATTTAGGACTCCCACTGTAGCATTATCCGATTAGCCTTAGTAGCATAAAAATGGACGTTAAACAAACATAAGGATTTAATACTAGTAAGGAATGGACAAGATAATGAATGCATTAGATGAGACGCCTAAATACAATATTTAGGCACCTTCTAAAAGGTGATTTTTATGTTCTGATTAATTTTTTTTTTTAAATCTTAATTGGATCTTTATTATAAATACAACACCGTTGTTTGATCTAACTGTTATTTAAAACAATGACTAAGTTTCGACCAATTTGCCAGCTATAAAAAAATGTGGGCTGTATTAGGTTAAATTATTTTGATTTAAAATAAATGGGTAAAATGAGATAAATATTGGTGCGATTGTATGATATTATATTGAATTGCAAGATTACAAAATTTAAACATTATACATAATCTTATGAAAGATTATCCTGATAAATATACATTTTGGATAAATGTGGTCTTGTGGTCAGCATGTTTTTCTCGATCGCGGTCCCCTCTTCTCTTCGCCTGCTCAGCTCAGGGAACTCTCAGTTCTACTCCATGATATTCATTACAACACTCTTTACTATATTGGAGATAGAGAATGTCTGGCAGCAGCACACCTTAAAGCCGACGGGAATGGCGAATGGAAAAAATGGCGAATCTGTTCGATTGTGAACTGACATGACTTGTGAACTGAAATGAACTATCGATTGTTTTATTATGATTTTTGGTTCAATGTATCGAACATGAGCGATGAAACGCGAACAACCGTATCAATCAGTGAGATATCATTGTTTATAATCAAATATAGATTTAAATTCATATGTATAAATCAAACATGATTTTTTATTTAAAAAATCTGGTGCGTGCGCGCAACACACAACTTTCACTTACCAACTTTCTTAGATTAGAAATTAATGCGTTTTGTTAATTTCCACTTCTCAAATGAACAGAAAGCTTTAATTATAACGCATTGGTTTGTCATTAAAGGCGTACGGCACATGCGTGAGCTCAAGGTGTTTTATGAGTTGACGGAATATTTTTCTTTTTTTCTCCTGTATATGTTTACTTGATTTTCTTCATATCTCATATTTAGCCATTTCTTATTTTTAGGCGTGATGAGAGACAGTTAATTTCTCAATATAAACTAAAACAAAGGTACTTTGTAGAAAAACAAAAAAGGCCCCTTCCCCATTTAAGCCCCTCAGAACATTTTAATAATGATAAAGCTTACCTGATATTAAATAACAACTAATTTTCATTAAACATAAAGAATTTGATAAAAATCGTTGAAGCCGTTTTTGAGATAATCGATCAAAAAGGTAAAAATTTGACAAAATTTATTAAGCAAAGTCCGCCCTCCTGTTGATCAATTTTGATGAAATTTTTACAGTCATATCTCGGGCATATAAATACATCAAATACCCAGTTTGATCAAAATCGTTAAAGCCTTTTTGAGTAAATAAAAAAAACACGTGAAAATGATAAAAAATTTATTAAGTAAAGTCCCCCCTACGGTTGATCAATTTTGATGAAATTTTTACAGTCATATCTCGGGCATATCAGTAGATCAAATACTCAGTTTAATCAAAATCGTTAGAGCCGTTTTTGAGAAAATCGAAAAAAACTTAAAAAGTTATTAAATAAAGTACCCCCTCCCTTTGAGCAAATTTGATGAAATTTTCGCTGTCACATCACGGGCATATACATACTCTAAATACCCAATTTCAGGTTCGCACGGTTTATGGTTTTTGGGCTAGTCTGTTCACACACACACACACAGACACACAGACACACAGACCATTTCGCGGGACTTGGTTATTTTGACTCAGGGGACCCCAAAACGTGTATTTCCGTTGAAAACCGGAAGTCGAAAATTTTCACGATCGCAATACTTCCACTTACTATATATTTCATATATAGGTAAGTGAAAGTAAAATTAACATGTTATTATCATTATTATACGATTTTTAGGAAAGCTTAATTATCTATTACAAACCCTGTCAGACAATTAATTTCAATTACAAATTTACAAGGTATTTAACATTAGATAAACAATATATTTAGATTAATAAAAAAAGGCCAATTTCACCAAAAAAAAACTGTAATAACAATTTATTACTTTCACTTACCTATATATGAAATATTTTTTTATTCTGGCAACGTTTCGGTTTCTAGAGCCATTTTCTGGCTCATTCATTCAACTGAAGTTGCTCGGAGTTAGTGGTGGCAGATATAACAATGTATCACAGATGGATTTAAAAATGACGCCTCCAGCAACAAGTTTTTTATTTACAATCTTAAAAATATTTTTATTCTAAATCACCATAAGAAAAATTCCAAAGTATGATGCATGGCTTGAAAATGGGTCTAGAAGCCGAAACGTTGCCAGAATAAAAAATAATTTTTTTTTTTGGTGAAATTGGCCTTATTTATTAATCTAAATGTATTAATTCACCAAACCTTGATAAAATATGATAAAAGAATAAACAATATATACATCTATACTCACTTGTATTTAATTCACAATCTTCAAGTTTAAAAAAATAATTGTAACTCAAGTGATAACATTTTAAAAATTATAAGACTGTTTAGAATACGAATAAATAAAGATGAAATTCTGTTAGTTTGTTTTTTTCGTTTGTTCTTTATAGAAATCCATACCGTTTGTCCTAAATTCTCCCAATTTCGCTCAGTGGTTCTTTCATACCAGGTTCGAACACCTGTCCATATTATATATACAGTACCGGTCCAAAGTTTAGACTCACTTGTATTTAATCCACGATCTTCAAGTTTAAAAAAATAATCGTAACTGAAGAGATAACATTTTAAAAATTATATGATTATATGATTTCGAATACAATCTATATAAATAAAGATGAAATTCTGTTAGTTTCTTTTGTTTGTTCTTTATAGAAATACATACCGTTTGTCCTAAATTCTCCAAATTTCGCTTTGTGGTTCTTTCATACCAGGTGCGAACACCTGTCCATATTAAAATTGCATAACTACCAATCTCTGGGTATATTCTTTATTGTTATAAAAATCGTTATGATCTCGCTTTACATTAGATTTTTACGAAATCGACCGTTGGAGTAAAAAAAAATCTCAATTTCTGTCCTAACGAACTTTTCAGGACCCACGGCTTTTCTCATTGTTTTCGAAATTCCGTGGGTGAAACCGGGATATGAAAGCTAGTTATAAATAAATTAAAAATAAAATTATAGTTGTTACGTTGTCCAATAAATAAAATGTTGTTACTTATTTATTTTACAAAATCTACAAAAGGGTGAGTCTAAACTTTTGACTGGTACTGTATATGAGAAAATAATTTCTTGAATAAACTCTGACGTGTTTTAAAACACTATCATCCTTAACAGTCGTCCACTTGACTGAGTGATTAATAAAAACAAACTTAGAATTCTAACAATTTTGACATGACAAATATTTTAATTAAATTTACAAGCAAAACAATAGATTCCTACATTTTTAAAAATCAGATATCTAATAAACGTTTTTATGAAACCATTGTGGTGTATCATAGGCGCCCGAATGGGCATAGGCGCTTGCAATAGGTAATCAAAGTTTAGCAATATCTAGCGTGGTTAGTACTGGGATGGGTGACCGATGTGACCATCCGCCAATGAACGCCACCCCAATTGGGATTGGTTATGGAGCTATCAAAGTATGGGTAGTCTGCCGCTGCACCATCGCACACAGGGGTATTTGACCCGAAAAGCTGGCCAAAACTATTTCCTTCCATTTTATTAATTCGAAAGTCCTCAAAATGGCTTCTATATTTGTTTGTTTGTTTATTTTGGTTTCCAGGCGTAAAACCCTAAGGTCATCAACGCCCTTTATCTTTGTTTAAACAGGGGAATCTTAATCAAATTAAAAATATTATTAAAAAATGAAATTATAATAATATATTGGTACTAATGTAAAAAGTATTATATATGAGAAGAGAAAAAGAGGAAAATGTTAACAAATATAGAATACATAGTTGAGTATTAATCAAAAGTGAGGAAATGAAGTTTATATTATTTTATTTTTATTTTTTATTTTTTAAAAATCTAGAGATGAATGGAGACATTAATTAACTAAATACTGTTAATCAATTTACAGTTTGTTATTAAGGTGATAACCTTTTTGATTATGGACTCATCATCTCTGAGTGCCATTTTGATGTCGGAAGGTATGCCAAGCCGGTTGAGTATTCATTTGTAATAAATACACTCCTCGAAGATGTGTCTGACACTTAGGCAATTATCGCATTTTGGGCATATAGGAGGTGCTTCCCTAGTAAATAGGTGTACATGTGTCATACGGGTGTGACCTAACCTTAGACGGGTAATTGCAACCTCTTCGCGGCGTTTAGTGCGGCTTGATGTGGCCCATGGCTTAACGTCTTTCTTTAGGTGCTTTAATTTGCTGGCTGGGCTTTCCTCCCACATTTCTTGCCATCTTTTGTTTATTACTTCCTTAAGTGGACGCGCAAGTTCTTGGGGAGTTAGGACAGCAGTGCCTCTACCCGGTAGGGATAGAGCTGCTTTGGCAGCTCTGTCGGCCATCTCATTCCCGACTATCCCGACATGCCCCGGGGCCCAGACGAAGTGTACTGTTTTGTCTAATTGCCTTAAAATTGTCAAGTATTCATGTATGCGTTGGACGATAGGGTGGTGTGAGTACATCTTGTTTAATCCCTGAATGGCGCTTAGCGAGTCTGAAATTATTACAATGTTGTCTGTTTGCAGATTTGTCATCGAAAAATGTAGGGCGGATGCTATGGAATTTAATTCGGCAGAATAGATATTGCAGAGGTAGTGTAGTTTTTTCTTATGAGTCGAATTAGGTGTAATGAAGGCAGATCCGGTTGAGTTTTCTGTCTTGGAACCATCTGTGTATATTGCTATATGATGTGGTAATGATTTGATGAGTTCTCGAAAGAGTTGTTGATATTCCGTGGTTGTTGTATCTTGTTTATAGAATTTTGATAGCTGTAGATGTATTTTGGGAGGTATATATGTCCAAGGAGGTGTACATGTATCTATCTTATGAAGCGGTATGTCTTTTAGAAAAGATGTTACAAAGGAGATTCTCTCTGCGAGAGGGAGTGTCGAATTTGGTTTACTGCGAAAGGCTGTGGTGAATTTCGGTTCAAATAAATATTTGTGAGCGGGATGATCCGTTTGTGAGTACAATTTAGAAGTATAACTTATAGCTAATTTGTGTCTTCTGAATAAAAGTGGAGGAAGTCCGGCTTCACAACATAAACTGAGGGTGGGACTGGTTCGAAAAGCACCCGTCGAGATCCTGATTCCTGTGTGGTGAACGGTGTCAAGCTTGGCAAGGACCCGTGGGCGAGCGGAAGCGTAAACAAAGGAACCGTAATCAAGCTTTGAACAGACCAGTGCCCGATAAAGTTTCAATAATGTAGTCCTGTCTGAACCCCAGGTAGTACTGCTGAGTATGCGTAGAATATTTAATTTTTTTAAAGCTATTGTTTTTATTGAGGTTACGTGATGTTCCCAGGTCAGTCTTTTATCAAAGGTTAACCCTAAAAATTTATGGTGGTTGCAAAATGGTATTTGAGAATTTCCTATGAATAATTCAAGTGGCGGTGGATTGTTTCGCTTTCTGCTAAAAAGGAGACATTTGGTTTTTCCTGGTGAAAATTGGAGGCCTATAGAGAGTGTCCAGCTATTGAGTCTATTGAGGGATTCCTGTAGTTTGTGTTGAATGTCAGTAGTGCAATGAGACCGATAGATAATTGCCAGATCATCCGCAAACAATAATGATTTTACCTTTCTTGGGAGGTTGAGCCCTAGATTATTTATTGCGAGTGAAAAGAGGGTTGGACTTAAAACGCAGCCCTGGGGGACACCGCTGTTCTGATTGTGGTCCTCAGAAAGCTCGCAACCAACTCTAACTCGGAAGTGTCGATTAGTTAGAAATTGTTTTATGAAATTAAACATTGGTCCGATTAATCCGATTGACACCAGTTTTTGCAGGATAACCGAATGGTCGATGCTGTCGAAGGCTTTTATCATATCAAAAAATACAGCCCCCATTTCTTGACCATTGATAAAGGCATATTGCGCTTCAGCCTCAAGAACAACTAAGTGGTCCGTAGTGGATCTACCTTTACGGAATCCGGATTGAAATGCTTGTATTAGTTTGTTCTTTTCTATCATCCACATCAATCTCTTGTTGACCATCCGTTCCATGGTTTTACTCAGGCAGCTGGTAAGGAAAATCGGGCGGTAGCTGGTTGGCATTCTTTTATCTTTTCCACTCTTTAGTATGGGAACCACAAGAGAATTTCGCCAGCTATTCGGGTATCCCCCTGTGTACCAGATATGATTGTAAAAATCGAGGAGCCATTTTAATGTTTTATTTGGTAAGTTCTTGATCATTTCGTAGTGAATATGATCAGGCCCGGGTGAAGATCCTTTAACTGTGCTTAAAACATCTTTTAATTCCCACATTGAGAACTGAACGTTATATTGTAAGGTCGAGTCGTCCGGGCTATTACAAATTTCTGAGTCTTCGGGATAGTTGTAGGCATCGGAATGATTTCTATTATTATTGTATATTTCGGAAAAAAAATCGGCAAATGAGTTAGATACCAATGAGGGGTTATCAGTCAATTGCCCATTTACTAATAACGTGATCCGGGAGAACGACGAGTTTTTAGATAATTTGCGGACTTTGTTCCAGACTATTGTGGAAGTTGTTGTGGAATTAAGTGAATTGACGAATTTTTTCCAGGATTCATTTTTATAGTGATTGAAAGTTCTCCTACATATAGCTCTATATTTTTTATATGTGATAAGGTTTTCGGTTGTCATGGATTTTAAGAATTTTTTATAGGCTCTACGGCGATTTTTAATGGCTGTTTTGCATTCATCATTAAACCATGGAACTGGAGGTCGTTTTGGCATGCCTTTGGTCATTGGTATTGATGCCTGAGCTGCCCGCATGATTACATTAGTAATAGCCTCACATCCTTTTTCAATATCTAGTTTATCAGGGGAAACTTGAGGGGGTGAGGCCAAGGAAGCAAACAGGGACCAGTCAGCTTTATCTATCAACCATCGAGGATTTACGCGGATTGAAGAATTCATATTATTGAATTTAATTAGTATTGGGAAGTGGTCACTGCTGTAGAGATCTGGTAAGATGGTCCAGTCTATTGAAGGGTAGAGGGTCGCACTACAGAGAGAGAGGTCTAGGACTGAAAGGGACCCAAAAGATGAACTAAGGAAAGTCGGATCTCCCGTATTGAGTAAAATAAGATTTGATAAATCAATGAAATTTTCGATGATTTTCCCTCTTATATTGATGTTGTTGGAGCCCCATAAGGGATTATGACCGTTGAGGTCCCCAATGTATAAAACCGGGCGAGGAAGTTGGTTATAGATCTCTAAAAGATGTTGGGTTTGTATTGTCTGATCTTGTGGGGGTAGGTAAATATTGCATACAGAGAACGTAAAATTTAGATGAATTCTAGCGGCTATGACTTGAAGGTGTGAATTAATTATGATGGGTTCCGAATAAATTGATTTATGAATAGCTAACAAAACTCCATGGTGACTATGATCCGGGTTGGGGCTATCTTTTCTGTAAATATTAAAATCCTTTAATGTGATATTATGATGTGGCTGTAGGTGGGTCTCTTGTAGTGCAATACAAAACGGATTATGATCGCTTATTAAAATTTTTAAATCGTTGAAATGGGTTTTTAAACCGTTGCAGTTCCACTGAATAAGGGCCATACGAGTAAGAGTAGCGAGTAGAATTAATCTTTTGTTTTTGTTTTATTAAAGTACTAGTCAATATTTATATTATTTTTCTTTTTTGGTCTTCCTCTTCTATTTTTATGAATTTGAAACCCTTCATCGTCCGTCTTAGCAATGTCCTGGTCTATAGACATGGAGGTAGACGAATCTAGGTCGGTTCCGAGACACCGATCGGGAGGGATATCGGGTGGAGCAGAGGCCTCAGATCTGTCTTCCGAGGCAGGGGGGTTAAGAATAAGGAGAGGAGGTGGTGGGGAGTGGGCAGAGCTTGAGGGAGAGGGGAGAGGTTGGGAGGCCGTGGGGTCCGGGCCTACCGAAACCGAAGCTACTTCGGTTTGTTTACGAACCTTGATAGGCAATGTGTTCGCCGTGGGGTTAATTGAAGGATAAGTAAAGGAAAAGTCTACTTGTATTCCTACATCTTTTTTATTTTCGCCTTTTATTATTGATGCAAATGATTTTTGGAAAATTGTAGGATTTTTGGTTTTTAAAATTCTTTTGGCCTCGGTGAAAGATACTTTTTGATTCGCCTGGATAGCCTTTATCTCTTTTTGTAAAAGGAAAGATGGGCATTTTCGATCTAAGGCATTATGATCTCCATTACAATTAATACACTTAGTTGTATTTTTACAATTTGAATTTTCGGTGTGTCGTTTTTGGCCGCAGTTGGCACAAATAGAGTCTTTTTTGCAATCTTTGGTTCCGTGAGAGAAGCCTAAGCAGTTATAACACCTAATGGGATTAGGAATATACGGCTGAACATTCACTGTTAAAAAACCTATTTTTATTGTTTCGGGTGGCTTGGGAGAAGTAAATGTTAGTATGTAAGTATGGGTGTATTTTTCGACACCGTCCTTTTTTACTTTAATTCTTATCACATCGGTGATAATTCCCTTCAATTCATCTTTTATTTCTTCTATTGTTGAAAATTGTAAATCGAAACACCTAATGACACCCTTCGAATAATTTAAAGAGCGATGTGGACTGGCCTGGACCTCAAATAAATCACCAAATTTGGTAATACCTAATAACTTTTCTGTTTGTTTCGTGTTAGACGTTTCAACTAACAAATTGCCGTCTCTTAATTTTTTAATATTCTTTACTTGGCCTACAGCGTTCGTTATACATTTATTTATAAAAAAAGGTGAGATATTTTTGAAAGTATCCTCATCTTTCCTAGACACTACAATATAAGTAGGAGCTATTTTAGTCCTTTCGTCCGGTAAAAAGGGCGGTTTGTCTGGCGGTGATCTCATTCTGCCTCTTTTTCGAGGCTGAGCACGAGGACTAGGAGGTTCAGTCTCGTTCATGATATTTAACTAACTTATATTTATATGTAAATATATCAAGCTAAAAAAAATAAAAACTCAAATAAAAAAAAAAATAAAAAAGAATTTTAATAAGTACCTACCTTTTTTGCAAAAGAATAATAAGAAACAAAAAAAAAAAAAATCAATAATCAATCTTCTATGGTAAATAAAAGAGATTAAATAAAACAATTAAAAAACACGAAAACACTGAAATTAATTAAATATTCATAAAGAAAAAGAAAAAAGAAGATAGATGAAATATTATAAATAAGGACGCTTATCTGAGTAATCCTCTGGAGCTCTTCTCTCTTCGAGTACACAAACACAACTGTTCTATATTTGTAATAGACATTAAAAATGCTTTTTTAGCAGTTAAAAAAAATACTCTAAGGAGAAAATTTTCATAAAATAAATTTTTACATAATTCCACCGACTGTGAAATAGGCATCCATGGGTTTACAATTTATGTTGATATTATTTTCTCTTTATGCATTGCACCCATGAAATATGTTTGTAACTAATTAAAGATTTATTATCATTTATCTATTACTATTATTTTTAAAAAATGAAAATAGTGTAAAATAGCTGAATATAAAAAGTTATGGTGATAAAGAAAAAAAATGTGTTTTCCTAATTCATTAAGAATTGTTTAATACCCCTTCGAAACACAACTTATATCCCAGGAAGAAACGCACCAACCTTTCTTAAAAATGCATATTAAATTTAATTATTCATTATTCACTTTCCTCGTCACTTAATGAACTTTCGGAATCACCACTATCGGTTAAGTTGGTTGGGGGAGACAACATTTCTAAAGTTTCCTTACAAAACCTGATACCTTTTTTCTTGAACTTCTCATACCTGTGATAACTGGTTCTGATGTCAATATTAATCTATTAATTACATCCAGATTGCACTCTATCCGGTAAAATTTTCTGGTCTTATTTTCCCTATAAACCCGGAAATGGTTATTTCGAGTTTCTGCTGCTTCCTCAGATAAAAGACCAATATGAAGAAGAGGGCTTTTTATCACTTCAAAACCATCTCTTAAAATTTTGTGAACAGATGGTGCCATAGCATACCATTGATAAATCCGTTGTAAATTTTAAAGTAACAAATGATTTTTCAGAGCGTCCACCAGATCTTGAGCTTTTAATTGATATCGACCCACTTAGCCATTTCTTGTTGCTGCTTCAAAAACATTTCTTTTCCTTGAAGAAGCATTCCATCTTACTTAGAAATAATGCCTCAAAATTAATCATTTATGTTTTAGCTGTTTCACCTTCTCTAGGCTATTAGCTAGGCAATATTTCCCAATGAGAAAAGACAACGAAAATTCCTTATTTTTTTTTTAAAGCCAATGCTTTCGACTTTACAATTATGTCAAATAATTCCCTTCTAGTTATTATTATTATCAAAAAGATCCTAAAATATAAATAAATGAAAATATAACAAAATTGAATTTTTTTAAATATTTAATGAAATTGACATTTTAGTAATAAAAAATTATAAGTCTCCGAATCGCAGCTATTCGCAGAATTTTTTTCAAGAAACATAATCAACGATAATTATACATTATCATAAAAAATATTTCGTTGCCCAGAAATGCCCAGAAGTATAACTTTTTAACCTTCAAATTTAATTTTTAGCTCTAAAATATACCTACGAAAAAAACAAAAAGATATTGATACTAGTATTGAATACAAAAAAATTATAACTATCTGAATAACAAGTACAAACCTTGCCTCGAACTATCCATCATATGATAACGCCGATACTTCAGTAAGAACAAAGAAAATTAAAATATTTTGTAGACCAATACTTATGAGCACAGACGAGTTAAAGGATAAGGTCAGATTTGAATTAGAATATCCGGCGGATTAAGGGCCTGGAAGAGATAAGAATCATCTTGCATGATCCAACAGGTCCTCTACTTGAACTTCGAGTCATTATTTACCAGAAATTTCAAACTTCAAAAAATGAGTTTTGGCCAGCTTTTAGGGCCAAATACCCCTGTGTGCATCGTGACCATGGCTTGCAGCAACGTGAGGTTTGGGCTACCCCCTCCAGGCTGTCTGTTCTCCCGCAAGCAACACAAATGTCTGTAAGAAGGCCACACTGCGCGGCCAAAGGTCTCATTAGCCTAATGCAACAACCGAAAAAAATTAGATATTATACATTGAGATAATCGTAAATGTCTCAACGACTTTTAGTAAATTTCACATACATTTTGGTGCTTATTCTGTGTTACTGTAGAAAATTTTGAGGGTCACTATTGTTTTCTCCAGCTTCTGTCAGTAAAATTAAAATAAAATAAAATTGTGAAGTTACCCTGAACAATAAATAAATTAGCAATAATAAATTGTGAACAAACAAGAACATTCTGGCTTTCATATCAAATTGCAGGGACATAACAACAGCCTTATTAATGACATGGCCACGACTGACATAAATAAAAATGACATAAAAAGGAGTTGGATGAGAGAGCTCCTCTCCTGAAACAAGACCGGGATGATGTGCTGCTTCCCTCATGCCTTAAAACGCCACCATACTGCAGTTTATATCTCATTTGCTGATTGTCGCTTAGTTGCAATAGGTGCAAATAAAACTGTAAGAATTGTGAAATAATAAAAAAAAAAATAAAAATAAAACAAGCATGAGAAAGAATTAACACGTTAACTGCGACGAGGGGTCATTTGACCCCTTGCGGTGACTTCCATTACTGCGAGCCATTAAACGTGTATTTGTCGTTAACTGCGAAGCTTGTCACGCATGCTGTTTTAATATTTTTCAGATTTTTTATTTTTTTTTTATAATGCACTAATTAATACTAATTATATATCGAAAAAAAATGTTAGGGGTCACTTGACCCCTTGTCGCATTATAGTTTAAATGTTTTCCTTAATGCGGCAAGGGGTCAAATGACCCCTAACATTTTTTTTCGATATATAATTAGTATGCTCATTAACTTGCTCTTTTAATGCTCATTAAACTTCATCTTACTATTGTTTTGGCATATTATATAAAATATTAATGAATATGTAAATAAAAAATATTTTTTCTATTTTAAAATATATTTTTCTAATGTTTGAAAGCTGTGAAAGCGGCAGTAATGTATTGTGAATCACATTTATCTAAGGGTGAATCACAGATTCCCCTTCTTTTCTTGTTCTTTGACTGATTCTACTTAGTATTGTTGACACCTGAGCTCTGGTTTATTTGTCTCGTCTCGATTCAGTAAATAATTTCGAAGAAGGTCCGGACCACTGTGACGACTGTGCCGACAAACCGTCTCTTTGTTTGCAATGCTTCAATGATAAACATTATAAAATGTAGTTTTCACATGTTATTTCTATTTAAATAATTTAATTAGTAATATTTAAGTTTATTTTTTTAAATATATAAAAGGTACACCTATGTTCATTTATTTATAATAAAAACATACTTTTGGTTTTATTTTTTATATCTGAATTCTTCCTTTCATGAATTATATAAGCTGAAAATTAAGAAAATTAAAACCATATAGCAAACATTTTATGATTAAACGTAAAAGGAAAGAAAAAAATTACTGTTAGTATAACACAGATGTAGTGGAAAAAATAAGTAATAAAAAATATATTCAGAGGCAACAGAATTCAACCCTGCTTCTGTTACGAATTCTTGTATGTCAGGTATTTGTAAAAAAAATGGATTTCACTTTAAAACATTCATCAATGTTTACAGAGAGTTAATTTTAATGTCTAAGGGACAAGGGGTCAATCAGCCCCTTGACGCAGTTTAGCGGTGTGGTAGCAAGGGGTCATTTGACCCCTCGTCGCAGTTAACGAAAATCCCAGTTTATTTGTTTCGCAGCTAACGTGTTAAACAGCTCCATTAATCTTAAAATTCTACTTGATTTTATCAGGTAGGTAAATATAATTGAAGAACAAAAATAATAAAAATCAGAGAAATCACCTAGCGATGAAAACAGTTCTTACCTCCATCATACAACAAAGTATAAAATTAGATATTTATATTTGTATTATAATTTTAACATAGAATTTTTCTTATTTCTAAATTAGTACCGAATCATTTTCATTTATGTGATTTCTTTCAAAGTTACAAAATATTTGGAGATTTTTACCTTATTCAACTTCATTAAAATATGAATTTAATAAAATAAATGAAATTATCAAAATATGAGTATATCTAACTACATTCTCAAATTTAATTTATTTTTATTTATCCATAGTAGTGGACGTTTCGGACAATGTATCCATATTCATCTCCAACCTTTTCTGTGTGTAAATGTTAAGTAAGTTCTTTTATCATTTCAGTTAGTGAATTTGTCAATTAATAGTAAAATATCATTTATGCTTCGGCAAAAGGGCTTGTCATACAAAAATTTTGTTGACTCGTCCTCTTGAAATTGACTATAATTTATTCGTTATTCATAATTGATTACAGTTTCTGTTGAACGAATATAGTTACATTTATTATTCTGAAATAAAGAAATACAATCAGAAAGAATTTATGATGATTTTCAATAGCTTGGTAAATCGTTGTTTAAGCTTCGCATTTGATGACTTAATCCCTTTTGACCAAACACCAGTGATATATTGTCTTCTTGCAAGTATATGGTATGCTAATTAGTTTTCAATGTCATTCTTAAGTTCCGATGACAAATTTTTCTAACCGGCTTATTCGTGGTTTTGGCCAAGTTAAACAATAAATATGAGTTAATTCCTGCTTAGTCATGCATACCATAAAAATATCTCAGAGGCCATATTTTGGTTCGACGAGCTACTGAATAATTATAGACCATTCGGTCAAAAGTATCGACCCCCACCCTTCCTGGAATTGTAAAAATCAAACGGGTTTTTTCGTTTATACATTCAATTTTTTTGTTGAATGGTATTTTCGAAGTCAGGATCTACTGAATTTATTGTTGTTTTACTCGCCATAACTACAAAATAAATGATATACTAAATTTATTTTACAATCATACAAGTTTAGGGGGTAATTGGTTACCCCAAAGTACCTTTCCCATGCCTTCAAACTTGAAAAATGAGACTGTCTGTTTGATTATTTGTAAGCTTATAACCTCATGGAAGAATACCTAGCCCGCCAAGCACTACTAACATAATAACTACAAGTTTTTGGCGAAATTAATATTGTCTGGGGTAACCGATTACCCCTGTATCCATTTCAGGGGTAATATTTACACACAGAAAAGGTTGGAGATGAATATGGATACATTGTCCGAAACGTCCACCACTATGTATAAATAAAAATAAATGAAATTTGAAAATGTCGCTGGATAGGGGCACAATGAAACACAAAAGTATTTTTTACCCATAGCACCCCACCTGAGCCTTTAATTCATTTTTTTTAATTTTTCCATATTACCTTAGAATGTAATCTATGTAAAAAATGCTTTAAAAACTATCTTATGCATAATATGAGATCGCGAGCAGCTATTTTCCAAAAAATATTTTTTTTTTCATTGTGCCTCATGCCCGGTGTACCATGAACAGCTGAAAAAAACAACACCATAATTAAGAAAAAAAAAATTATTCGGCTTCCAGTGGGTTTTTCGTTCTTCTGCTTTAGGGTAGCCACGAAATTCTTCAGGAAAGTTTGACTTGGTTGTCAAGGAGAAAAGTTTTCAATAATTAATGCATTTTTTTTTGGTTATTGCACATGCATAAAAAACACATGGGGCACGATGTAACACTCGTAGGGCTCCATGAAACGATTCATTGTGCACCGAACGCCCTTGTTTCAAGGAACCCCATACGAGCCATATTGATGTCATTAACTTCCTACGATGAACGTGGAATTGTAGGAAAGCCAAAGTCAGGCAAAATCTTGAGAGATACATGCATAATGAAAAAGTTATAAGAGCAGATTGAATAAAATAATTAATCTTACCTAGAGATGTAAAAAGGGCGCAAATTCCGCGCCTCGTTAAAAATACCTATCCTAATTATACTATTATAATGGATAGGCAAAATTTAGGACTCCCACTGTAGCATCGTCCGATTAGCCTTAGTGGCATAAAGTGACGTTAAACAAACAGCTTGGGTATCTTCACTTGATGTGAGGAATAGTCCATGTGTTCATGGATTTCTTTAAAAAGAAGGACGTTAAACAAAAAAACATTAAAATTATAAAATCTGTCTCTAAAAATAATCTTTTTAGATTCAGTATAACAATTCGTAATGTTTATCGTTCCAATATTTATTTATTTCCAATATTTTATTTATTCTGTTACGTTCCAATATTTACAGATGACCCATATTTATACAACAGAATCAAATCGTTAATAATTATATGTTCCAGGAATTTTCATTACCCCTAATTGTCCCAGAGACATTTCAGTAAATGATCATGAGTATTTTGTGTGTGTGTATTTCATTAAAAGAAGAGGAAAAAAAAAATGAAATAATTCATTATTCAATCATCCTCATTCGTTAGTAAAAAATCAAATGCGTGTATTTCTGTGGAAAAATTTGTCTTTAGGTCAACGAAGTTTTCTTATTCTCCTGTTAATGTTAATAAATATTCTGAGCATATTACAGAGCACATATTGTAACGTTAAACAAATCACAAAACATATGGTTTAGAACAGTTCTAGACTTGCTGTTAGAACAAACTGTCACAGTACATATTTGTGACTTCGATGCTCGAGTAGGGGAGTGCGGGGTTGGTTGGCAACAGTTTTCACTTTTTTTATTGTTGAGTCATTCCTGTTAATATAATCCCAATATGGATGATACCTCTGTAAATTCGAAGGATTAGAGTACTACAAGCATTTTTTTCACCAAATAATATTTAATACTAAGATCATAGAAAATTGAATAATTCGTCAATCCAGAGTATGCCAATTAACCCCCAAGGTGGGGCAGGTTGGCCTAGAAGGTGGGGTTGTTTAGCCATCTCATTCAAGTACTTTCTGACACATACTATTGTTATTAAAAGCTGCACTATAATGGTATAATAATTTTGAATCGGTTTTTAACAGCTTTTTAATGGAAAATAGAATGACTATAGAAGAAGATAGAAGTTTAGACTGTCTTCATTTTTGGCATGTAAGCCAAAAATGAGCAGAAAAATTGCTCTCATCTTCCTCGCTGGAACTAAAGACAATTGGTAGTTTCATCTTTGATTATGTTTACCTCGCTTTTGTGAATTGCTACTGCGCCAAAAAAAAAGTTGAAGAGAGCCAACTAACCCCACAGGAGAGATCATATGAAAGATGGCTGCCAGAACAGGGGAGAACAATCAAACAAGAAACTGGTTAATGGAAAGGTTAGGTTTTTCAAAGGAGTTTGGGGCTATGTGAACAAAATCGGAGTCAAATGTTTTACCATGCCTTTAAACCAAATTTACTGAAAATATAAAAATTTACTTAAATATCGTAAAATCAATCAATGTAGCACACTCTTCGCTATACTGTTCGCATCGGATTGAAAACTCAGGACAAGACTCCCGAGGTCGAGCGGGTGACATGGTACAATGGCGGGGTCTTCACAACAGGTGTTACGGAAACTATAAGCCGATGGCCAACATACCCCCTATGCCAACCAACCCCGCTCTCCCCTACTATCTACGCTGGCCTCGAAACATCCAGTCTATTCTTTTTAAGAATAAATATAAGGAGCTATGAACTGGAGAGTTATACTTGTTCTGAAGCTCAAGTCACATGGTCGTTTTTGTGTTTCAAAGTGATAATTTTTGTAACCTTTTAATTATTTGTGTTTCATTATTTGTATGACATTGTAAATTATGTTTTTCTTTTAATGCAAATTGCCAAACCCTTATAGCATAGACCATTATGATCCCTTTATAGCCTTTTTACGTCATAAAAACTATAAAAAAGGTTTTTTTTATCTTACCTGGAAGGTTGGTCCTATCATCCTGTTGCAGTCTCAGAATATATTTGTTTATATTTTTACATTACGATGGACGTTTCGTACAAATGTGTCCATATTCATCTCCTAAATGAACAGAGTATAATTAATTTTATCACAGTAATTTATACAAACATTTATAAACAAAAATATATATAACAAACATAATACAAAAAATTATTAATCTATATAAATAAAGATGAAATTCTGTTAGTTTGTTTATTTGTTTTCATAGAAATCCACACCGTTTGTCCTAAATTCTCCAAATTTTGCTCAGTGGTTCTTTGATACCAGGTGCGAACACCTGTCCATATTAAAATTGCATAACTTCAGCCAATCTCTGGGTATATTCTTTATTGTTATAAAATTCGTCATGATCTCGCTTTACAATGGTTTTTTTACGAAATCGACCATTTGAGTCGAAAAAACGGTCTAAAAAATCATTTTATAGATTTTGAAGAGGCCAACAAGGCCCGGTAAGACCGTCCCTTGGCAGGCATCGAATTCTGAGATTTTTAAACCATATGTTTTTTTTTTTTAACATTACAATACGTTTATTTACATGTATGGTGAATTTATTTTTTAAAAATGCCTCCTAAAAAGCGAGCTTCAATAGGAGTAGTGAGCTCAAAAGCAAAAAAACAACGTCAAATACGAGCAGCTGAAACTCTTGACGAACCTCAAAATAGGATTGAACCACAGAGGCTTAGACAGGCAGAATCGCGGGAAACTGAGTCTGCCCAGGAATACGAGGCCCGCCTTGCACCACAGAGACTTATACAAGCCGATTTGCGAGAAGCTGAAACTCCAGGGTAATATTTCTGTTTGTTTGTTTGTTCTTTATAGAAATCCATTCCGTTTATCCTAAATTCTTCAAATTTCGTTCAGTGGTCTTTCATACCAGGTGCGAACACCTGTCTATATTAAAATTGCATAACTTCAGCCGATCTTCAGCTGATATTCTTCATCCTAACATAAATCATAATATCTCGCTTTACAATGGTTTTTTACGAAATCGATCGTTTCATTAGAAAAATTAAATTCCCGGGTGAAACCGGGACATACAACTTGTCCTAAATAAATATAAAAATTAACATATGAGCATGTTAAGTTATACAAATTAAGAGTTGTATAAATATGTAAATATACAATTTACAAGGGGTTAGGCTTGGACTGCGTGGCGTTCATTGGCGGATGGTCACCCGAATGGAGCGGTCACCCATCCAAGTACTAACCACGCTAGACATTGCTAAACTTTGATTACCTATTGCAAGCGCCTATGCCCATTCGGGCGCCTATGATACACCACAATGGTTTCATAAAAACGTTTATTAGATATCTGATTTTTAAAAATGTAGGAATCTATTGTTTTGCTTGTAAATTTAATTAAAATATTTGTCATGTCATAATTGTTAGAATACTAAGATTGCTTTTATTAATCACTCAGTCAAGTGGACGACTGTTAAGGATAATAGTGTTTTAAAACACGTCAGAGTTTATTCAAGAAATTATTTTCTCATATACAGTACCAGTCAAAAGTTTAGACTCACCCTTAGATTTTGTAAAATAAATAAGTAACAACATTTTATTTATTGGACAACGTAAAAACTATAATTTTATTTTTAATTTATTTATAACTAGCTTTAATATCCCGGTTTCACCCACGGAATTTCGAAAACAATGAGAAAAGCCGTGGGTCCTGAAAAGTTCGTTAGGACAGAAATTGAGATTTTTTTTTACTCCAACGGTCGATTTCGTAAAAATCTAATGTAAAGCGAGATCATAACGATTTTTATAACAATAAAGAATATACCCAGAGATTGGTAGTTATGCAATTTTAATATGGACAGGTGTTCGCACCTGGTATGAAAGAACCACAAAGCGAAATTTGGAGAATTTAGGACAAACGGTATGTATTTCTATAAAGAACAAACAAAAGAAACTAACAGAATTTCATCTTTATTTATATAGATTGTATTCGAAATCATATAATCATATAATTTTTAAAATGTTATCTCTTCAGTTACAATTATTTTTTTAAACTTGAAGATCGTGGATTAAATACAAGTGAGTCTAAACTTTGGACCGGTACTGTATATATATAATATATACCGTAAAATGAGATGACATTGTGACTAATGGGGGGACTTTGTGACAAGCCTATTTTTCTACAGTTTTTGAATTTCCCTCCTTAAAAAGAATCAGGTTGTACTTGTCAGTTGGTTAGTAATGTGCTGCAACCTACTGGCCACATATAACTTCTTTCAGTCCACTTACCATGGTGCTTTATTTCATATATGTTTGATTGTTTTTATTTAGCTGAAACTTTGAAATAAAGCACCATGGTAAGTGGAATGAAAGAAGTTACGAGTATATGTGGCAAGTAGGAGTATATGTGCAATAGGTTGCAGCACATTACTGACCAACTTACAAGTACACTGAATTTCCTAACCTGATTCTATTTAAGTAGGGAAATTCAAAAACTGTAGAAAAAAAGGCAAAGTCACCCCATTAGTCACAATGTCACCTCATTTTACGGTATATAATATATTTATATACTTATCATTGTCAGTACTACTTTTTTCATTTTCTTTTACTTTTTTTTGTCAGAAATATATTTGAGCAAGATGTGTCTATTTTACTGACAATATTAAAACATTATAAGGCGACAACTGCAAAGGTAGAATGCATTAACAAAGAATGGAAAACAGATGTGTTCAGATGTTAACCTCACTTCGCTGATCACTATTAAATCGCCTTCTAGATTGAGAAAATGTTCTAAAAGAATGTTTCCACTCCTGTTTGAATGTGAATGAAGTATTTAAAATCACACACATTTTTTCATTTATCTTTATAATATCACTGTTGTTTGGTCAAAAGGGGTTGTCATGGAATGTGAAGCTTAAACAACGATTTACCAAGCTATTGAAAATCAGTATAAATTCTTTCTGATGGAATTTCATTGTTCTTGAATAATAAACGAAACTATATTCTTTCAACAGAGACTGTAAAAAATTATGAACTACGAATAAATTATAGTCAATTATGAATTTTAAGTAGACGAGACAAAAAAATTTTTTATGACTTAGGTCCTCTTGCCCAAACATGAATGATATAATCTTATAATTTATAATTCTATCGTAAACTATCGATAATCGGAAACCTATCGATATGAACCGATAGTATGGGCCTATAGTTAGTGTGACGCTATCGACTATCGCCCAACCCTATTTCAGATCTGTATACGAAGACTAGATTCACTGAGCAGGCACTTCAAGTTTGCAAGTGGTCACATCATCTCTCCATTTGTCGTTTGTCTTACAATCATAAGGAATTTCATTCATCAATATCTGATATATTCTATGAGTAATCATAAAAACGATTTATATAAATATATCTAACGTGACCTATTCTGTTATTTACATAGGTGCTCAATAAACTTTGCAATTTCTTCAAGTAGTTATATTTTTATAAAAGTGCATTGTTTGCCCTTTTTCAATTTTCTTATTTGGAATATGTTGTCATACCAATATTTTTCAAGTAAGCGAGACGATATGAATAGTCTCATAATTTTTACTTTCACTTAAGTACCTATTTTTTTTAAATGAAATGAAATGAATTCTTTATTTGTATTTGGGGACACTTCCCCGTCCAAATAGGGTTTGGCTGACACATATTTTTACATGACATTATGAATATGAACATAAATATAGTCCAACTACAATTCAAATCAAAATACAACATAATATAAAGAAAATACATACAATATTTACATTTTCAGATAATCATGGGGTCATAATAAATAATTTTTAAATAACTAAATAATTGGATAGCAAAATTATGACAGACATATGTACGAAAGAACAGTGGGTATAGATTATTATCGGTTATTTAAAAACAGTTCAAAATAAAATTCCTTTCGGTAAGCGAATATAGAAGGAAGTTAGATATATCATTACTTTTGGCAATTGATTCTATTACCAGCAACTCATAAATTGAGTTTTTTATAGGTAGGTATTTGGAAAGATATTTCTTTCTGAAGCTATTGTACACGGGGCAGGTGATGAAAAGATGTTCTATTGTTTCCAACTCATTTCTGTTGCAGATGGGGCATACTTCTCTACTGTCTATTGTCTGAATTTTTCTATTAACTCTAAAACGGTTTATATTCACATTACTGACTCTTAGCTGGCTTACCAATCTCAGTTTTAATATATTGACTCGCCAAGAAATATATGATTGAGCCTGACCTAACGGGCATATAACTCTATAGTTGGGATTATAGGATGAGTTCATTGTTTGCTCGATGTCCTTGCTTAAAAAAATATATATTGGAAAGTATTACGATCGTGAAAAATTTTGACTTCCGGTTTTCAACGGACACGTTATAGTGACCCTGAGTCCAAATAACGAAGTCCCGCGAAATGGTATGTGTGTGTCTGTGTATGAAAAGACTAGCTCAAAAATTATATACCGTCCGAACCTGAAATTGGGTATTTAGTGTAAGTATATGACCGCGATGTGACAGCAAAAATTTCATCGAAATTGGTGAAACAGAGGGGGTACTTTATTTAATAACTTTTTTCGTTTTTTTTTTTTTTTCGATTATCTCAAAAACAACTCTAACGATTTTGATGAAACTGAGTATTTGATTTATTTATATGCCCTAGATACGACGGCAAAAATGTTATCAAAATTGATCAACCGGTGGGGGCACTTTATTTCATAACTTTTTTCCCATTTTTACGTTGTTTTTTTTCGGTTTTCTCAAAAATACCTTCAACGATTTCAATTAAACTCGTTTTGTTTAATGAGAATCAAGTATTCTTTAATGTCGGGTAATCTTTATCATTATTAAAATGTTATGAAGGGGCCTAAATGGGGAAGGGGCCTTTTTTGTTTTCCCATGAAGTACCTTTGTTTTTGTTTATATGGAGAAATTAACTGTCTCTCGTTACGCCTAAAAATAAAACCTGGGTAAATATGAAACATGAAAAAATCAAGACAACATATACAGGAGAAAAAAATATTCCTTCCTTATAAAACAAGCCTCATAAGCCGACGCATGCGCATTACGCCTTTTATGACAAACCATTGTTTATAATTAAAGCCGTTCTGTTCATCTAATGGAAATCATTTATTTCATTGTAACTAAATGAAGTTTTCAACAACTAAATAGAGAATTATAAAATCAGACGACTTGGAGTATTATGCTTGTATTGCCGAATTATGGTTAGGCAAAACTTTTATTTAATAGTAAAAAAATGTAGTGTACTTTGGAGACCAAATACAAACGAAAATAAGTAAATGAATGTAGAAAAATGTGTGGCTTTGAGAAATGGCATTTAACAAAACACTTCAATTTCTAATCTAAGTAAGTTGGTAAGTGAAAGTTTTTTCAGATTTTTCATGATTGGTTTCAAAATATGTACAGTACCAGTCTCAAGTTTAGATTCACTTGTATTTAATTTACAATCTTCAAGTATAAAAAAATAATTGTACCGAAAGAGATAACATTTCAAAAATTAGATGATTGTTTTGAATACAATCTGTACAAATAAAGATGATATTCTGTTTGTTTTTTGTTCTTAATAGAAATCCATACCGTTTGTCCTAAATTCTCCGAATTTCGCTTAGTAGTTCTTTCATACCAGGTGCGAACACCTGTCCATATTAAAATTTCCATCACTTCAGCCGATCTGTAGCTGATATTCTTTATTGTTATAAAAATCGTAATGATCTCGGGTTACATTAGATTTTTCCGAAATCAATCGTTGGAATCGAAAATAATCTCATTTCTATCCTAACGAAATTTTCTTAACCCACGGCTTTTCTCATTGTTTTCCAAGCTCCCTGGGTGAAACGGGGATATAAAGCTAGATATAAATGAATTAAAAATAAAATTATAGTTTTTATGTTGTTCAATAAATAAAATTTTGTTATTTATTTATTTTACAAAATCTAAGGGTCTAAACTTTTGACTGGTACTGTATATTTATTACATGCGTTTCATGCCTATTGATAACCTCTTTTATTGTTCTTCCTCGTCACGCTTCAGGTATCTGCGTTACTATTATCAGTCGCCTACCTAGCGTTTTGTTTACTAAGCCCAGCCTTCTTTTTTGTTGACTTTTCTCCTCTGCTTTAGAACTGAGCTTATACCATATTCTGAGATTCCTGATTTAGGATCTGTTTTCATCTTGATTCCAATTGAAGAATCTACTTTCTATTCGAATGCTTAGTCACCTATTTTATTTTGATTTGCAAATATTTCATGTTGTAAGTGTAAATTTACTTAATAATAAAAAATTTAGAGAACTTTATAGAGCGAATTCAAACAAAAATAAGTAAATGAATGTAAAAAATGTGTGGCTTTGAGAAATGGCAATTTACAAAACACTTCAATTTCTAAATTCTAAGTAAGTTGTGTGTTGCGCGCATCGCACCAGCTTTTTTTATCAACACGTTAGATGCGGCCCCCGGGGTCCGATACAGGATTTAAGCCATACTTTATCGAAAATAGCTTTCAACTGCTGGAATTTTGAATTACCATACATATTGATAATTTTTGCAATGTTAAAACGATTTTTTTGGAGTCTTTTACTGCTTTACAATTACTCACTCTATGATAAAAAAAATTCTTTTGAGTATATAAAATAAATAAAGCAAATATCAGTGTTTTATTTATAATTACAGACTTACTAAGAAGTATTAAAGATAAGCATAAAGGTATTCTTTGCAACATTATCGGACGCGGAAGTGTGATGCCGTCCAGTAGTCTTGTTTTATTACTGATGGCCTGTATCGGACCCCGGAGTCCGATTCTAAAAAACAACAGAATTTCATCTGTAAGCAGCTTTTGCTGCACTAAAATGCAATAATTTCATTAAAAATCGACTAAATTGAGTCTTTGAGGTGTTCGGCCTTTCGGACTTTTTCATGTGATAATCGGCTGTTAAGATGGGAATGTAAGACATCGGAGAAGACAGTGCAGTTCTTGAAATGTTAATCGTAACAAAATTAGTTATTTATTTAAGTTCAAAACTGTGTGAGGTAAAAATACAGTGGCCAAAATAAGCCATCCCGATGGCACAAATTCGAACATTTCTCCTCAGTAAAATTACATTTCGTATAGAGATCTGAAAATGGCATTATGAATAGCTAACCATGTAGATTCAAAAAGCCTGTTAGATGATTCATCGGTTCTTATCTTTGAATCAAGAGAGGGATCGAAAAGCAGAGAGCTAGCAAAGTAAGTGGGGGATTCCCCAGCCTTCAGTTTAGGATCCAGGGGAAACCCTAATGCAATCGGAATGCCCCGCCTGGACTCAAGTTCCAGGACCTCTTAACCGCCGCTATCTAATGTCAATCTATTTCTGGAAATGCGTTTATGGATTGAAAATCCTGTTGCTACATTATTTTATGTGTCAACAACTATCTAAAATGGCAGCTATGTTTCGCGGTCATGTTATATTTTTTATGGACACTCAACTACTAAAGTCATTAAAAATAATATATTTTATATTAATCTAATCTTAATTTGTGGGTGACCACCATTTTAAATTATTTATTTTTTGAAGAGAAAAGATTTGGCTCCGCCGGGAGTCGAACCCGGGTCTCCCGCGATACATGCGAGGATGCTAACCACTACACCATAGAGCTCAGCTCAAGGCAGAGCAAATCCTTCCTCTTCACTGACACCTACTCCCCCTATTTCACAAGTTTTGCGAGTAGTAGCGGGAGGTGGACAAATTTTGTCCAATTTATGATATTTATTGACATGAGTCAATTTTTTAAATTATTTTAATTAATCTAATCTTAAATTGTGGCCGACCACCAATTTTAAATTATTTTTAAATAATTTATTTTTTGAAGAGAAAAGATTTGGCTCCGCCGGGAGTCGAACCCGGGTATCCCGCGTTACATGTGAGGATGCTAACCACTACACCACAGACTCAAAACTTGTGAGATAGGGGTATTAGGTGTCAGTGAAGAGGAAGGATTTGCTCTGCCTTGAGCCAAGCTCTGTGGTGTAGTGGATAGCATCCTCGCATGTAACGCGGGAGACCCGGGATCGACTCCCGGCGGAGCCAAATCTTTTCTCTTCAAAAAATAAATTATTTAAAAATTAAAAAAATTATAAAAATGTCTAATGAAGAAAAAAAAGGGGTCAACTGAGGTACAGTAGTTAGCATGGCAACCTACAATACTAAAGGTCGCAAAGATCCCGAGCCTGTACGATGTCAGGTACTCGTTAAAGTTCCCTATCCTAATTATACCTGGATAGCCAAAATTTAGGACTCCCACAGTAGCATCGTCCGATTAGCCTCATTGGCATAAATTAATGTTAAACAAACAAAGAAAATCAAATTAAACTTGAAAAATATTAACAAAAAATTAATATATTCCAGACAAAAATAAGAAATATCAATAATAGGCCATTCCATGTCAATTCAACACAGAGTTGAGTCTCACCATCTCAGATTTTCTTGAAATTCGGTATATGTGTACTACTTGTATCTACTAGAACAATTGAAGGGTTTGCTGCAAAAAGGATGTAGCTCCATCCTATAGCTGTTTTGAGTTACAAACACTTTCTTGTCAAAAAAAAAACCTCTTTTGTTTGGTACAAGAAGGATTTAGCTCCAATCGTTATTACCAGAGCTGATCGAGAAATGGAGCTGCATGTCATGTTAGTTTGTTGCAAGAAAGCGGTAGCTCCTGGAGCTACCTCTTTGTTCCCCTAAATGAATGGCGTGTTTTCTTTGCAGGGAGGTTACTAATCACCACTGTTTAACTTCGTTGACCGAATAAAAGGGTTCTTCCTGAAAACCCCTTTCATCATATCTAATGGCAGCAAAAGGGGAAACATTTTTGATAACAAAATTTAGGGTTTTCACTTATCAAACATCCGTAATCAATGCAGGAAACATCTTAGCAAGTGAAAGTGTTTGAATATTGTGTAACAAAACAGTACGAATGTTCAACATCCAAAACAGCATCCCCATAATGTTGAACAACCTTCAAGAAGCATACGCAAACCACCTCAAGGCTGCTGGTACCACACTGGCTGAAATATAAAGATGTGATGGACCTTGCCTACAAATATATCCCCCAAATTGATAAGTGGTTTTACGATCGACTAAAGCAAGACACCCAAGATGACCCAGACGTTACAGATGGAGAATGTTTGAATGATGAAATGATGAAATGATTGAAACAGTTGAGAAAATATGTTATTTTTTGTTTATAAAACCAATAATATTACATTAATCTATTTTCAGTTTTCTTTTAATAAAAGGCACTTAATAATAATACATTGTATTTATTTTTACCATTTTTTCCGAAACATAACCAATTCCTCGTTTCTTCATATTCATTTTTTTGGGCAAGAAAGAGGTAGCTCCAAGAATCATCCACGTACCGCCGTCATCTGGATGATATTTTTTCAATGAAAATACTCTTTTAATATGTAAATATCAAAATTGAAAGTAAGCAACAACAATATTTTTACAAAAATTAAAATTTTAATGTTTTGAACGTTTTTTTTGGTTTCCCAAAAACTGGCAAAATTGAAGCTACGTCCGTTTTGCAGCAAACCCTTCAATTGAGAAATATGACTGAGATATGTCAACCCGTTTTTTTAATTATTAGTCTCTAAAGCCCTCAAAAATAGGTTCAGAAAAAGAAAAATGATTATTGATTGATTGATTGATTGTATCTATTCTTACAGCAAAATATAAAAGTGGGATTAAAATTTTCTCTCCTCTTTATTCCTCTTTACTCTTTTCTTTATTCAATTTTAAATTTGTTTCAGACTTTTCATATTATAAATTGATCAAAGAATGGGGGGAATTGAGCACAGATGTTTTATTAGAATTATAGGCTTATTATTAGAATTGTAGGCTTTGCTTTCATTAGAAACCTGAAAAATATTATTATTCTATCATGTCTTGACTAGTTTGAAATTTTATGAACTACAGATATGTACTTTATTAATATTGCCCCTATTTCTTTCTATGATCATTCATTTTAATTTTCATGATTGATTTTAAAAATATGTACTAATATTCATTACATTTGTTTCTTGCCTATTAATGTACTTCTTTTATTGTTCTTCCTCGTCACGCTTAAGGTATTCCGCGTTACTATTATCAGTCGCCTGCCTAGCGTTTTGTTTACTAAGCCCAGCCTTCTATTTTGTTGACTTTTCCCCTCTGCTTTAGAACTGAGCTCATACCTTATTGTGGGATTCCTAATTTAGTCACATCTATTTTCCAATTGATTCAAATAGAAGAATCTACTTTATATTCCATGACTAAAATGCTGAAATTTTATTTTAATTTATAAATTTCTCTTTAGGATTCTCTAAATTCCTGTAGAATTAAGGCCCAGTTATTTTTATTATTAAATTGAATACCTAGCTGAATGTTATCTCTTCGGCCTGTTCTTTTAGATCTTTTAAATTAAACAAATTTGGTAATTTCTTCCTTAATCATAGTTTAATTTTTTATATTTAAAACATTTATGAGATTTGGAAGCCTTTTGTATAAATTTCTGTTAAGGATTCTCTAAATTCCTGAAGAATTAAGGCGCAGTTATTTTGATTTATAAATTGAATACCTAGCTGAATGTTATCTTTTTCGGCCAGTTCATTTATATATTTTAGCCAAAAGATCTTTTCTTTTATTACTTCACAAGTAAAAAAACTTAGTAGTCTTTTGTTTGAAAATGTTACAAATTTTAGAATGTAATTGTGATGTATTTTTTTTGTTTGTTCGTTTAATGCCACTGAGGATAATCGAACGATGCTACAGTGGGAGTCCTAAATTTTGCCTATCAGGTATAATTAGGGATGGTTAGGGATCTATAAAAAAAAAAATGAAATTATGCAGCAACTCCCCCTGTTACTCTCCCTCCCTCAATATTATGAAAAAATTCAATAACAAATCAATAAATAAATTCCTGTTGCAAACTATCTTCATGCAATGTTTTGCAAATTATGTAATTATGCATCATCGGAAAAGAAAAAGGCATGATAACAAAGATCAGACGAAAGACAGCACATTTCATATAAAATATCTAGAAAAGACCTCTGAATTATAGTCAGCAGAACGATAATAATCCACGATACACATATATTGGATGTTATGGGTTTTATATACATAACAGAGTGCTTTACTTATTACTCCATTTTTCTGCATAAGCAATAATAAGAGAAAACCTAGAATTATGGATATCTAGATAGGGATCTTTAAAGAGTACCTGACATCGAAGAGGCTCGGGACCTCCATTTTACGTCCTATCCGAGGGACTGCGCAGACAAGGATTTCTTAATCCCTTTAAAAAATCCTAGGGCCACCTCGGGACGTGAACCCGCGACCTTTAATATAGTAGGTTTATATACTAACCACTACACCACAGGTGACCCCCTATGTATTTTTGATCTGCAAATATTCCTTATGGTGAGCTTAAATTAACAGTTGCTTGATTTCTGTCCAACATGGATTATCTTCTTAGAACTAACTGACGGGTTGAAAATATTGAAGGCCTTTCAGTCAGACAAAAGTGCGAGAATATTTGTAGAGGTGTTCTGGGAAGTGTTCTTTGGATCCGTAAAAGCAATGCCGGGCATGATAGGGCTAAGACATAATGAGTCAACAGAAGTTCGCATCGAAGGCTTTGACAGCTGTTTAGCATGACAATCCGCTTGCCGAGTCATTTGCTATCTAGTTTGAAGCGCGGGCGTAAATAACAACAAAAACGTTTTAGAAAGGAAAATAACAAGTATTAAAAATTCATGAACATTTCACTTAAATGAAAATAAATTTTAAAAGCATTTTTTAGTAATAATTATAACAAACCAATTGTCACGAGCCAGTATTAAGACCTTTTTACGCGGAGAAGTTTTTGCAACGAAGTTTGGAGCAAAACTTCGCTTTGTGGTCGTGATAGATCGGGAATTTCATTTTTCTAATGAAACGTTCGATTTCGTAAAAACCTAATGAAAAGCGAGATCATAACGATTTTTATAACAATAAAGAATATCAGCTGAAGATCGGCTGAAGTTATGCAATTTAATTATGGACAGGTGTTCGAACCTGGGATGAACGAACCACTGAGTGAAATTTGGAGAATTTCAGCTGTATATACTTAAATATTTCTAAAAATATTTTAAGAAAACCATATATTTACTACATATTTAATTAAAATAAATGCATATTTTAATTAAATATTTGACATTTTTAAATAAATAAAAATCCGATCCCTATTTATGAACCAAATATTTCACCAATTAATATTTAACCAAATAATATTTCACCGATTCAACTGTGATTCACAGCAATTGTTTCATTAACAGGTATGCAAGATATCTGATTTTTTTAAAATGTACAAAAAAAAAAAAAATCCAATCAACTGTTTTTTTTTTTTTTTGGAAAAGTTAATTAAAATATTTCTCTTGTGTAAATTGTCGGAATTTTAAATTGTTTGTATTAACCTCTCAGTCAAGTGGACGACTATTCAGGATGTTAGTGTTTTAAAATATTTCTGTGTTTATTCAAGAAATTATTTACTGATATTACTTTACCACAGATCCCATTTTATTTTATTAATTTTTTTTGTTGGTAATATCGTAAAAACAACATAATTAATACCTCATAAATAAGGTTCATTGTTATAATTAATCTAAAATATTAAATAACATGAAGAGCTATGACAACAGAGCTGTTTTTTTATTTATTTATTAATTTTTTACGAAGCTAGTATTTTCGATTTCAAGCCATATTTATAATTAACTAGCTGCATATCCCGGTTTCACCTCGGAAATTTCATTTTTCTAAAATCCAATGTAAAGCGAGATCATAACGATTTTTTATAACAATAAAGAAGAAACCCAGAGATCGGCTGAGGTTATGCAATTTTAATATGGACAGGTTTTTTTCACCTTGTATAAAAGGACCACTGAGCGAAATTTGGAGAATTTAGGACAAACGGTATGGATTTCTATAAAGAACGAACAAAAAGAGTTTCATCTTTATTTATATAGATTAATTAGGAAATATATGTACTTCAAAAACCCTCATCAACGCCAGGCTCTGATCATATTTATTTATTTTATATATACAAACACACATTTGTATTCGAGAGAATTTTTGCAATTCAGTGAAGTACGTTTGTGGGTAAGCACTCAGAAATATGTAGGTAAAGCTCTTTGCTCAAGTCGTGCTTTGAATACTTAAGTACCCCAGCTGCTTGTTGATACTGACCGCAAGCCTTCTCCTCAGTTCTATGAATTTATGAATGAATAAAGATTTATATTTACAAAAGGTATATTAGTTTTAAAAACATATTATAAACAACAACACTTTTCTGGAATTTGAATTACCATGATTATTTCATTGTAGTTGAATATAAAATACTTGGAAAATTGCCATTTGAAAAGTCTATAGTCACTAAAAGTGCAGACAAACAAACGTCAAAAGAACTTCAGACCAAAAACTACCTAAATACAGCGTTCGAAAAGATCATTCACCTTTTTAAATACGTTTCGTTTAAAAGTATTGGAAAAACTTATTGCTAAAAAGTTTGCCCAATAAAAGTTTTTCTTCAAAAAGTTTAAGGTTCAGCTAAATCTTTTGAGCAATTAAAATTAAAGTGTGAGTTGAACAATAACTTTTTCGCCCTAGGTGCGATCATAAAAGTTTTTATCATGTTTACTTATACTGTTGTTTATTCTGATGAATAATCCTATGATAGGATTAGTTAAATGGGGGCCGGGATGGCTGAGTGAACAAGGGCACTTGCAATATGTAATCAAAGTTAAGCAACGTCCATCGTGGTTAGTACTTGGATGGGTGACCGCTCCATTCGGGTGACCGCCCACCAATGAACGCCACGCACTCCAAGTCTACCCCCACCACCGGGTATGTGAGACCCGTCAGCCTACTGGAGGCGACTCACACCGACCGGGCGTAGGAGTGTTGAACCTTCCCCGTGTACTTCATCGAGAATCGTGGTGTGGTTTTCCAGGATGTCAGTAACTGCCCGGAGGTTTGGTCCAAGGACGGTATGCTTCAGGGAAAGAAATATAGGTCCTCGGAGCCTGCTGACTCTGAGCTACCATAATCCTTGGACCTAGACCAGTTTGTCACTGTCCTTGAACCCGAGAGAGCTGAGGCCATCGGTGGGAAGGACACTGCCAAATTGGCCCCAATGGGATTGGTTATGCAGATATGGGCAGTCTGCAGCTGCACCATGGTTACCAACCTGCAGCCTGAGGTTTGGGCTACCCCCTCCAAGCTGTCTGTGCTCCCGCAAGTAACACAGATGTCTGTAAGAAGACCACACTGCGCGGCCAAAGGTCTCATTAGGCCTAATGCGCCAACAGAAAAAAAAGAAGAAAAAAACGATTAGTTAAAGGTGTATTTATTCCTATCCTATTATTTTATTCTTCTCGAATCAAATAAGTCTAGTGTCCAATCGTTATCTCATATCACCGGACCGTTTCATTTTAGTTTTAGTTATTACTTGTGAGTAAGCGGTTCACAAATTACGAAGGTGCGCAAAAAAGACCGAGTGATTCGGAGTTTTTTCAAATAGAAACGTCTCAACAACTGCTGTGAAAGAATTGTGAAAGAAAAAGAAAGGTAATTTTTTAACGAATTTGAAAAAACATTAATTTAGGTTCCATAAAAGTGTTTTTGACGAATTACTTTAATAGTGACTTAAAGTGTAGCAGTAAATCAGTAAAAATAAAGTTAAGCAAAGAAAAGTTATTAAATAGCTGTGTAAAATGGGGGCTACTTTGAAATTTATTCTTAATGATTATAGGTGTAAATTAAATGATTTATGATGATGATTGTTGAATAATAATCTTAATATTTATATATTGAGTAACGATATCGTTACTCAAGACATTATATATCTATGATAATTAACTGTACTGATTCCATGGTATTGTTAAAGATAATTTTGTAGTTCAAAAATAATGCACCTATTAACCAAATATTAAAAATTGTAATCTATTAAAATATTTTTTTGCATTTCCGAAATTATTTTCTTTCACTGAAATCTTTCTATGAATAAGTTTTATGCAAAAAGTTATTCGGATAAAAGTTTTAAGATAACTTCATCAAAAAGTTTTCGTAATGAAAAAGTTAATGTTCAATAAAAACTTCTTGCATGGTAAAATAAAAATATATGTTTAACTTAAACTTTTTAAAAATAAAAGTTAACTTATATTTTCGACCCCTGTCTAAATCCATTAGGCCCCAATTAAAATGCAACATATCACCAAAAGCGAATCCAGGGGCCACGACCCTACATATACTTTGGCTTTTCAAATTTTTGTATTTTTATGCCAATAATGCAATAAGGTAGTTACTATGACCTAAACGTAACACCTTTGTTTCTTTATATTGCAGTCCTTCTTAATACAAAGCAATAACCTCACTAAAAAAGTGTTGTCAGCCATGTGAATATGACTCCCTAAAATTCCGTGCTGAATCCGCCCTTGCTAATCAAACACTAGCAAGGAAACGTTGACACAAGAGAAGTTATGATTATAAACAGTTATGGTTAAACATATATGGAACCGGTTAGCTAAATTATAACAATTTTAGAAAATAAATTATATTTTTGTTTTAGAAGGAACCTGCCAACATTCTTTCGATTATCTTGTTTCGAAAATTAGAGAAAAGTTATAATATTGTAACACTTGTGTGGGTTAAACAGTTTTTATTCAAAGAAAATAATTTTCAAAGCTACACAAATTATGAAAACACAAATATTTAAATGGTTTACAAAAATCATGACTTTGTAACAAAAATAATCCATATCACATGAGCTTCACGACAAGACTAACTCTCCAGTAAAACACTCAATACATATAGGCGTAAGAAGGACAATCCAGAACCATCGAGGCCAGCATAGATGGTACTCGAACAACGTAATCACAAACACCATTTGTTTGTTTTTTATTTGGTTTTTTTTTTTAATCGTTACATTATTAATCCTTTACGGTTCCTTACGACTGCTTACTTTAAGGGATTTACAACGGCTTGAAAGTCATTAAATATAAAATCCCTAATGCGGGGTCACCTGTGATGAAGCAGGTTGGCATAGCAGCCTACAATACTAAAGGCCGTGTTGGCCTTAGGAATTTTTCAAATGGAGTAAAATATCTATGACTATGAGGGACTTACCTGACTATGAGGGGATAGGACGTAAAATAGAAGTCCCAAGCCTGTAGGCTTTTAGGTACTCATTAAAGATCCCTATCCTAATCATACCTGGATAGGCAAAATTTAGGACTCCCACTGAAGCATCGTCCGATTAGACGTAGTAGCATAAAGGGACATTAAAGAAACAATCAAATCCCTATTGTGTATAATGTTACCGAAGATAGGTCACGATGATTTCAGAAGTTCCATGATTGTATTGAAATTGAAATTATCGATTGTTTGCACGATTGGACATTAGAAGTCCTAAATTTTGCCTATCCAGGTATAATTAGGATAGGATCTTTAGCGAGTACCTGACATCGTACAGGCTCGGATCTCTATTTTACTTCCTATCCGAGGGAGGGCATAGCTAATTTTATAAATTTTACTCCCTTTAAAAAATCCTAGGGCAACCACGGGACGCGAACCAGCGACCTTTAGTAATGTAGGTTGCCATTCTAACCACTATACCACAGCTGACCCCGTTGAATTGAAATAAAATCCTCCTTTCACCATTTTACGTATATTTGTTTTGGTTTTAAAGTTAAAACCACAAAGCTTCTATTTCTTCGTTATCCGCCAATATCTAAATAGATAAGGAAATTTCCTCTAATCACGATGGTGTCATGATTGACAGCTGGTTACGTAATCTATATTTAAGTACATATTATCTTGTTATATTTAAGAAAAAAAAAACTGATGAATTCCAATTCATTTATTTATTTTTTCGAACACAATCCACTAATTTTGTTCAAGGTTATGGATGGTCTCTTTCTCATCGAGCTGGATCTTTTAAATACTTTTTGTCTTTTATCATCATATTCAAATTTTTATCACACGTATATTGCAAATATTACGTCAGAATCATGTATCACGTGTAAAAGTTTCATGCATTTTCATCTTCTTATGGCTAATAGTACCTAACGTGACGTCACAAATATTGTGTGTTAGAAATCTAGATGGCCATGTGATATTAAAAATATATTTACACAGAAGGTTGGTTGGTTATGAGAGAGATGTTGTTTGTTTAACATCACTTTAGGGCCTCGGCCGAGGGGATAACGTCTCCGACTCCCACGCTGGCGGTGCGGGTTCGAAACTCGCCCAAGCCCGCTCGATTCTGTTCGGTGACGGCCTCTACAAACATTCAAATTCGTATTGTGTAGAATGTGAAATTGTTGTTTGTTTGTTTAACGTACTTTATGCCACTAAGGCTAATCGGACGATGCTACATTGGGAGTCCTAAATTTTGCCTATCCAGGTATAATTAGGATAGGGATGTTTAACGAGTATCTGACATCGTACAGACTCAGGACCTCCATTTTACGTCCTATCCGAGGGACGGCATAGCCAAGGATTTTTTACTCCCATTAACAAATCCTAGGGCCACCACGGGACCCGGACCCGCCACCTTTATTTTGTATTGTAGGTTGCTATGCTAACCACTACACCACAGGTTACCCCTTTTGGGAGTATTAATTTCAATGTTATTTAAGGATTTTTTACTTCCATTAAAAAATCCTCTGGACACCGCTGTGCGCGAACCATGAGAGAGATGTTCCTAAAAAACTGCATTTTTATCGATTGATAGTTAATACTTTACTGGAAGACTTTTTTAAATTTCTTTTTGGTCTTTTATTATTCCAAATTTATACTACAGTGAAAAAACCAATCTTCCTTTATGATATATATATTTTTTCAATACATTAAAACCTCACAACGTTTCGAGGCTCATTGCCTCATCTTCAGGTGTACAAAGCATATATTATAACTATACAATATATCAATTCATTAAAATCTCGTCAATAAATAAATAATTATGTCAGATTGCACTTCTTTCTTTGGCCACCTCACTGTTACTGCATTTTTATCTAGTTTAAATTGTTCACTTAAATTTGTTTGCGTTAATGATTTTGATTGTGTGTTTTGGTAATTTTATATAATTGAATTGACTTGTTTAATTAAAATGTAGAGCATTTAAAGTTTAAGTGTGTTATTTTGTACCTTAAAAATTGGAGCTTGGTGAACTCAACATAATTGACGTACTTCGGTGGAGGATAAATCGATAGATTTATTTCAATCCCAATATTTTGCGTTTTCAATTTTTTTTTTTTTTTAAGCGAAAAATGCAATTAAGTTACTATGCCCTATACATAACATTTTTGGTTGTTTATATCGCAGAGCTTCTTCATACAAGGTATTAATCTTATTCAATGGAAAGTTGTGAATGGCCTTAGATCCAATATTTGTTTACAACAATAAAGAGAAAAACTAAAGTCACGGTAAAGTATGCCAGTTTATCTTACTTTTTTCTCCCAGTGTTTTGAAGTAAATAGTGAATTCAGTTTTAAATTAATATGAGAATTGATGAAATGCTACTTAATTTTTGTCTCGTTAAACTTAAGAATGATATTCAATATTATAGTAGTGTCAGTGTTAACCTCCCAATATGGGTAAAGCTCTAACCAAGGCTCCAATCTTGATAAAATTCTCCCAATTCAAAAAAAAAAAAAAAAAAAAAAAAAAAACCATCAAAAGAAATTTTAGCTACAAGGGCTAAGCCTTGAATAGGAGTTGTCAACTTATACATTTAAAATGAAGCAGGCTATTCTCAACTAATTCAAGAAAATTTAGAAAACTCATACTATTATTCAGTTGAATAGTTTTTACTTTCAGATTAACACGCACAACAATTAATTAAACTGTCCTAGAATATTGTCTATGTATTATAAATATTTCTATTCCACATCAGAAATTAATAATAATGGGAGGGGAAGAAATTCTTTCTTTTACTAAATTTGATGTCTTTGTATCAATGTTGGAAATCATTTTACAATGTTCATTCATTATTCATATTTTTTTCAAGAAGAAGATATTAAGCGAGCCATCCTCTTCAAGTGTTTATTCTTCTTTAGATCTTTATCTATTTCATAAACTTTCATCACCTCCAGCATTTTTCATTTTCACTTAATACAGATCATCTTTATTGATTTCCGGAATATGTTTCGATTGAAGAAACAAATAAATAAAGATAAGCTGTTCAGCAAATAACCATAAAATTAAAATATACAATTATAAATGCATTCTGGTTTATTTCAAATCGCACGATAATCGCATTATTTCATTGTGTCAACAGCATGAAAAAAACCAAATTTTATACCTTACATACTTGGACATCACCCTAATGAACTATATAATCCACTTCATACTAACTGTGAACATAAGATAAATATTAATGGCCTGACGATTTGCTGACATTTCAAAACAAAATCAAAGATTTCTATTTCATGATTTTCTAGAAGAGACAAAAAGATAAAAAAATTTAAGATTTAAGGGAAGCAGGGTAGCTCAAGGCATCGAGTTGCTGTGCTAAAGGTCCCGGGTTCGAATCTGGCTTGCAGGGTACCTTTAATATTCTGCCACAATTTGTCTCATGGGCTGAGAGACACTTTCCTGAGGCAAACCAAGCATCTATGAAGTAGTAACCCTAAATTGAAAAATTAAGGAGAAAAAACCTGGCAGTTGAGCGTGATCACGGTCAAATCACCTTGCACGACCACTGACCAAGTAACAGTTCTTGCTTACACAGTACTCAATCCAAGACCGTTCATGGGTTGTAGTACCATTTTTTTTTAAATAATAATGTTCAAAATAAAAAATATAAAATCTACTATTAATGAAAAAAATCACCAGGTTAAATTTAGTAGTGGATGCAAAATTTCTACCTTAGCTTATATATTCTGGTGGTTTATTATTATGTATTAAGATTTTAAAATAATCATTATTTTGTATCGATTACAGTTTTTGTATAGAAACGGTTGGGGGTGTAGTCAGAATGAATAACAATAATAAGTAGATATTACTTATTATGATTTTAATACCCACATATTATATTTATTCATTCTGTCGCATGCCCAACCATTTCCACAACATTACTTCCTACTATCAACTAATCTTCCACCATTACTATAGTGTTTATTTATATGAGTTTAATTTTAATCATATTCTTCCTTTATTTTTTTGTCTTTTGGGTATGAGTACAGTACCCTTAAAAGTATTTGTAAAATTTATGAAGAAAAAAGTAAAATCATGTAAAAATAAAATTCTATTCTGAGAATGGCCTAAGCTTTTCAAATAATTACTCTGATTTTAGAAATTTTTTAACAGTTCAATTACACCTTCTTATTAAGCTTTTTGTCGAAAAGATATGTTATATAACGCAGATTATATGTATACTGTATATTACCATAGTGAATAAAAATTTTTACATCACACACTTGTTTGTGTTTTATTAAATAAACGATTACAAAATTTTATGGCCTATTTGAATAGAAGTTGCATAAACCTAAAACTTAAGGGAAATAAGGCAATTACTGTTTTGCAATCATTCCAAACAATTGATCAACATGAAATAAAATTTTTAGTAATTTGTAAAGATATTTTATTTCCAGATTGTACTTTATGTACAATGTTTGTGACATTTGACAAATGTTACCTGTGATGAAAAGCATAATGTAACTTTATTGTAAAATTTCATAAAATCCCATTAAATTAGTAACTTGATGAATTTTCACATGCGTCGCAGTATGTGACACCTTTTGTTTTATTTCTTATTTACTCCGTTTTATTAAATATTGATGCATTTCTGTAGCATTGATAAACAGATATTGTCTCTTATATTTAAATGTATGTATTAAAAATATACTTGATGATATTTTTCTTGTGACATAATTTCTATTGAAAACAATGTTTTACGATTTAACTTCTATTACAACTAAACTTGCTTTTAGCTTTTATCTCATAAGTTTATACATCTATTAAGCTCATGGTTTATACATTTACTAATATGTTTTCTTAAAAACAAAATAAGTTATAGGGTAAACCATACAGTTATTGACACTCAGTACAGTTACTGGCACCCCAACTTTAACTTAAAGAAATAGGTAAACAAGTCCTAATTTTATTACAAGATATACATGAGTCTAATGTTTGAAGGGTCTTTAAGTCATCTATGAAGTAAGACTTTAACAAACTAACCATAGGGAAGATTTCACAATTAAATCCACAGGGTGCCAATCACTAGATTTGGCACTTTTAACAATAAATATTGCCATATTGTAAAACTATTGAACTTTTGACCCAAAAAAACCTCTTGAGTCTTTATAAGGATAGATAAAGAGGAGTTATAGGAAGTTTAAATTTGATTCCTTCTAAAAAGTATTTTTTTTTAATTTAACGACAGAAATGTAGTCTTAAGTGTGCCAATAACTGTATGGTTTACCCTATATATTGTTTTGAAACTGTTACGATTGAATTTAACCATTTTATAACATTATTATTTATAATAATTTATATTATACATAAATTATTATATATAAATTATATAATAATAATTTATAATAATAAGGCTAGCCTTTCTTCACCCTGATTCGTGAGATTCTTTAGTTAGTTTTAGCTGATGTAGCCAAAGTGATATAAATTGAAATTAGTAAAAGAGATAAATGCTTCCAATACAAAATTGAATTGTATATTTAATCAGTGTACCATTATGAATCTAGTGCAAGATGTTTTTGAATCCTTTATTTATGGTTATGTACATTTATACCTAAAAAACATTAAATGTAAATATGATAAATTAAATTAAACAAAATATGAAGGGGAATTTTCAATCTATTCTAACATTGATTGTAATTATTATATTAATTATATAACAATATTTAATATTAATCATATAATAAAATTAAATCATACATCAATTTGATAAATTTTCCTTTTTTTAAATTGGTGTACCACCGGTGGCTCGCACTAGAATGCTCCCTCAACCAAATAATTAGATCTTTAACACATTGACTGCTGAAAAGAATACCTGAGATTCACGCACTCTTTTCGACACAATTTTAATGTTTAATTCTCTGACAAGAGAACAGTTACTGGATTTCATGTGACATGGCAGCAAAAGTGTTAAGAATGTAGAAATAATTTCTATATAGCAGAAAATTAAAGTAATGAAAACTTAACGTAAATTCATTTATTTTTATATTTTTTATGTATATTTAAATAAGGTATAAACATTTATTTTTTAATAACAATGAAAATTAATATCGTATCATAAACATAACTAGTAGGATAGTATTTTTATTGTTTATTGTTCAAATGCCAATACTGCATAATGCCCTGGAATAGCTCCTGTCTGATAGAGCATTAAACTCAGCTGACAATGGGCGAGAGTGTGAATTAATTCCCGGCATCAACGAATTAAGAACTGCTTACACTGTAATGTTTTTGGAAGTTTGAAACAAAACGTTGTTTCAATATTTAACCACCAGGGGCGATGACAGTGGACCATAATGATTATAGGTTCAGTATTTTAGTCAATCATGGGACGAAAATATTGTAGTTAACTTAGTATTATTTGGTTAATAAGAATAATGTTCATTACCGGTTAATAATCATCCCGAGACTTCTTTGTCCATTGTAATCGGCCCATAGGCGGGCGCAAGCGACAGTGCTGCTTCTGCGACGGCGCTGCAGGAACTAGAGAAACGAGGATAAAAGCGGGGCCATTACCTGGGATTCATAGGGTTTTTGACGTTTTTAATTTATTTTTCCATAATTAAAACCCGATTGAGCAAAAAATCATTTGAAAAATATCTAATAGGTATTGCTCGGTCCCTCAGTGTTCAATTAGAAAATCAAAAGACGTGTCATTCCCTTTTATTTCCAAAAAATAAAAAGCTTCTTAAAGAGTGGATTGTAAAATTAAGAATAGATAATCCTGTATCGAAACATATGACGATGTGCAGTCTTTATTTTAAAGAAAGAGACTGTATTTATCCAGGTAAATATTAGTATTTGACATTTTATTATTCCGAAATACTAGTTTTATGCAAATAACATTGAGACCATAGTGTCATAAATTTGTTTTTCTTTTTTAATTTTCCCCATTTTTCTATTACATCCTTTGTGCTTAATTGTTCCATGTTATCAATGCGAAGCCTGAAAGTTTTGAGAAATAAATAAATAATATGACAAAGAATCTAAGCTGTCATTACAATGATTGTGTGAATAGGTAATTAATATTATTACTAACCGAAAAACGTAGAGTAAAGTTACAATGATGTGTTTGCATTTACCAGCACTACCAGCTTTACACGTACAATGAGAAGAAAATTGCTTATTATTATTAATAAATTTGATTTCCACTTTTATTTGATGGGGCAGACCTTTAAGATTGCTAGTTTAAAGGCACGAGGCTTGTAAAATAACTGTTTTTTTATTTTTAGATATTATTCCACATGTAAATAAGTGGTTTGCATCAAGAATAGCCTGCCCTTCAATTAATGGTCTTTTAAAATTACCAATTATCTCTATCACATCAACTAGGTCTAACACCGTTCTTTCCGACATTTTGCAAAACTACTAGCGCACCCTATATTCGATTGCGTCCGCCTATAGCGGCCGAAAAACGAAGTTATTTTTATTTCAGCTTGAACTGTGTTGTATGAATTCTATTAACAAAGTCGCATCTCCGGAATAGGTCTTCATTTCTTTTGTTGTTTGTTTGTTTAACATCCTGTTATGCTACTTAGGCTAATCGGACGATGCTACAGTGGGAGTCCTAATTTTTTTCCTATCCAGGTATAATTAGGATAGAGATCTTTAACGAGTACTTGACATCGTACAGGTTCGGGACCTCCATTTTATGTCCTATCCGAGGGACGGCATGGCTAAGGATTTTTTTTACTCCCGTAAAACAATCCTAGGGCCACTGCGGGTCGCGAACCCACGACCTTTAGTATTGTAGGTTGCCATGCTAACCGCTACACCACAGGTGACCTCTTTTCATTTCTTTTTTATACCAAGCATCTTGATCCTACTTTCCCCCAACTCGATGAAGCTTAACTTGATGGAAAGCAATGAAATAAGTAGGATCAGGATGAGGAGAACTTAGATAAAATTCAATCAAGAAATTTCGGCAGTCATCCTGTAACATGAATCCTTAGTAACTACCTATATTCTAACTGAGGCATAAATTGACAAGTTTAAAGAGACTATAAATACCTTTAACATACATCGTTGGGAGAGGAATTAAATGTACCAACCGTTGTTTTTAGGCGTTGTTATTTCAACTTTTAGACTCTCCAATTTCTACCTACAATACCTTGGAGAATTTTTAGTCTCCCCCCCACAATAATTTTGTGCTGGTGACGCCTATGATTATGACATTACATGAATTATTATTACATTAGGTGCCTACAAATGTGCATATCACCAAGAATTAAACTTATCCACTATTAGAATTCAACCTTGGGCTGGTCTATTGTATTGTACTTTTTATAGAATATTAATTGACATCTTGCTTTTTATAGAATTCAATGATTTCGTAGAAATTACACAAAGGTCTTTTTACAACTCTCTAAGCAAACATTGGTAAACCAACTTAATCTTTTTAAGCAATTCCAATATGGTATGAGATTTTTGTTGCGGACTGACCATTTTTTAGTTTGATGTGGCTGCTAAATTTCAGGAACCCTGAAGGCCAAGTTGCCAGATGGCTACAAAAGCTTCGAGGATAAGACTTTTAAATTGAACATCGACTGGGAGTATGGCAATGCAGATCCCCTTTCTAAAAAACCATGTCCACCTAATTGCTCCCACTGCAGCCGAATTGAACAAAATGAGGCCAACCTCTGCAACGTTGGAGTGGTTAGCGAAGAATGGACCCTTGACACAATCCGGACTCGACAAGAAAATGATCCTGAGTTGAAAAAGATTCGGGACTGGAAACTAGCCAATCGCCGCCCGACCAAGAGATAGCACCATTCTCACCAAATTCGAAGGGGCACTGGGCACAATGGAACTCTCTAGCAATGGAAAACGGCTTGCTAAAGAGGGTTGTTGAGAACGTAGACGGCAGCCTATCCAGGAAGCAGCTTCTGATACCGAGAACCTGCGTGCTGGAGGTACTTCGTTTGCTTCATGATGAAGTGTCAGGATACCTTGGAGTGTCGAAAACACTTCAGAAAGTTCGCGAGAGGTTCTACTGGGTGAATTGCTCTGAAGATGTCAAGGATTGGTGCCGTAAATGTAACACTACTAGCAATGGACCAGCTCGCAAACGCCGCGCACCTATGCAGCAGTACATTGCTGGGAGGCGTGGACTGTTGATCCAAGTGGGTGGAAGCATAAGCTGTCCCCAACCAAAAAGCAAAATGATATAATCTACCCATTTTATGTATACAGTAACCTCTCATAAGTGGAAACTTTTTATAACAGACATCTTGGTTAAGCGGAAAATCATAAATCCTAGTTTTTTCCGAGAAAAAATTCACTCCCCCGAAACTCGGGGGAGGTGAATTATAAACAGAAACGGAAAGTATCGTTCTAAGTAAATGGGCAAAACCCCTCTCTATACCGGAAAAATTATTTCTTTTAAAAATTTATTATATTTGCGGATCCTGGGATCATTATACTCTGTTGTTCTAATTGATGGCTTTGACTACTCTGATTTTGTCTTCTTTGATCAGGCGAAGGAGAAAACTTTGTGTATTTTGCCACTCTTCTTTCCATTTTTCCTTTACTCTGGTGTTTAACCTGTTTTGCCCATTCGGAAGGAAATAGAAATTTCAGATCAGGAGGGTCAGAGCTCTTGGCTACTGAATTTTTTTAGGTGATTTATTAGTGCTCCGTGTATTTCACTATCTCTAATAAATAAGATAAAGTGAATTCGTAAATAAATGATAATTAATTAAAAATGATGAAATGAGTCTGAAATCAAGTAAATTAATTTATTTTAATATAACTTTCAAATTCAACTGGTAAAGATTGAAGGATAAGCACATAAGCAACGGTTTAGGGTATTTGAAAATAAAGTACTGCGTAGAATAGCCCTCTTCACATTTCCGGCTTTGGAACATGAGCTTAATTCATTTTTACGCTAAAGTGGCTAAATTGATAATCGGTTTTGGCAAAAAGACTTAACCCATTTTAACTGTGAGGAACTCAGTCGAGGCGAAATTGTATACCCTTTTATTCTAAAAAGTTGTTCCCAAAAACAAAAAACAACAAAATTTTCCCTACTATAAATTGTTTTCGAGTTATGATCGAAATATCAAAACGTTCTTCGAAAATTTCGATTTTGTTTGCCTATAAATTTTGATGGGAACCGATTGGTGGCAGACGTGTCTATGAAATGATTACTTTCAGGCTATATGATCAAAAACTATCTTCATATCAGACCCTTTTTTGGCCTTCAGCTCCCGTACTAAACGTAAATAGAGGTCCAGAACTTGTACGATGTCAGGTACTCATTAAAGATCCCTATCCTAATTATACCTGGATAGGTAAAATTTAGGACTCCCACTTTAGTATCGACCGATTAACCTTAATGCCATAAAGGGACGTTAAACAAACAAAACAGAACTTTATCTTCAAGCTTGTGTGTCCTATTTTATATATACGCATACAGGTGAAAAAAACAAAATATATATTTTGATATGTTATCATCTTGTGGATTTTTTTTTTGCTCCGGTAAATAACCAAATCGTGGCGAAATATCTGTTGATAAATATTATTATTTTGGTATGCCCTCTTCAAAAACTTTAATATTTGTTGCCAGTGAAACTAGGTCTGTGAGATAAGATTAGCAAAATGAGACGTTGTTTGTATTTAATCAAAATTTCTGTCCTCACATTAGGTACAAAGCTATATTGGAGATAAAAAAAACAAAAAAATCAGACAGTGACGAAAAAAAAAAATCTGTGAACCGTTATTGAGGTAAACACGACCGCGATATCTGTGATTGGGCTTGCACAACACGGTACAATCCCCCCACTCTCATGTATGTTATGATATAATTGAGTCAACAACAAACCTGAAATATATTTCCCGATTTATGCCGGCGATAAGTATAATATTATATCACTGATTTGAGTTTAAATAAGTTTGATTAAACGAAAATAATGATTCACAATGTCGTACAAACAAGAAAAACCCAAATAACTTACAACTAACATGGTTACAAAAAGTATCAAATTGTAACGATACATCCAGGATACAATGACGCAAAAATAACGACATGATTCGATAACGAGAAATACAGTTACATTTGTGTCATTGTTAAGTTAACTGTTCTGTTTCAATTGATAATTTTTGAGTTCTCATTGTTTTTTGGACAATATTTTGTCATTTTTGTATTATAATTCTAAATTAATAAAATTACTTAAAACCATAACAGTGTATAATCAATATATATTATAAAGCAAAGTGTACAATGTGCGTGCCGAAAAGGCTCAAAAACGACTACACGTACTATCAAGATTGTTATGTTGTCATATTGCCCTATTGCCCCTAACGATGAAGAAGGTTTCAGTTTTCATTTTAAGTTTGTAATGTTGAAGGGACAAGGGCTGTAATTTTAAGCCTCTCGCTACATGTAATTAGCCCCTCTAATAAGCCCAGGCGAGTTAATGAATGAAAAAATTTAGTTCGACATTTGGAAGCCAGGAGCGCTAGCTAAACTCAATTCATAAGGTTATCGTTCATTAGTTCGGTTTGTTATGGGTTTAGCTTCAGCTGTTTACTTTAAATTACACGAGATTATGTATAAATCATTATTTTTTCCTTTTTATTTTTCAATAAGTTCATTACATCTCTGCAATGAAGTGAAATTAAAAATAAACAAAACCAACTGGATTCCTAAGCGAATTAAGTTTTACAGAAGAGGAAAGAATTGGTTGAAACATTGCCTTTAATCAACATACAATATAAGAGTAAATTTCCAACAAAAGAAAAATTGCTTTTTAGTGTTGTGAGCGAATAAAAACTAACACTGAATAAAATAGATAACTTATAGATAATATGATTAAAAGATATAACCTAATGGAATATATACCGAAAATAAAGTGTTCATTTAATATTTCTGTTTAATAGTTCTGTTCTATCAGAATTATTATTATCGAATTCGGTTGAAGGTAAACTTTCAACCGAATTCGAAAAAGGAGAAGTTACTCAACTTGATAAGGATGCGGTACCGTCATGAGAATAGTCTCAATGAAATCAGAACATAGAAACCATAAAAAATGGTACATACCAGAACATATTTGCTGCCCAAATAATTTTTCTTAATCTAGAAAAGGGAAGAAAACGCATTGAGAGAACCGCATTAATGAGGTCTCTTATACCCAAACCTTATATGGTCGTACTCTGAGGTTTCGACACTTACCTCTAATACTAAGCTGAAGTTTCATGATGGTACAAATTTTGTTTTAATCATGATTAATTTTGGTCTATTTTTCTGTACTATTGCATTTTAAACTTATTGTTTCATTCCACATCTCCCTGAGGGAAGCAGGGCCCCAAAGCTAGTACTTATTATAAACTTTAACAATATCATTCCTCCAACCATACTGTTACACTTATTTGGGTTTAAATATTTTTAAAAATAATAATTTACAATGGATGTCAAACAATCAAAACTGAGATAACTAGCGAGATTACAAAAAGTATCAATTGTAACGATACTTTTAACACAAACGTAACCATATGATCGATCATCAGAGTAAGTCTCAATCTCCAGTCCATCGCTTCTTATATTTAGTCTGAATCTGAGCAGTCTAGAAGGTTCCAGACAAGCGTAGATTATTCTCGATCAGTCACGAACATATACTCTGTTCAATCATATGGTTTTTTTTTTCATGCTACAAAATTATATACATGCATATATCAGGGATACTCCACAGTTTAAATGAATTCCATGCATGCCAAATCCTATGGTTTCTCATAGGATTTTGTTTGTAAGAGTAGTTATATTAAGTCCCTAATAATAATTGTGAGTGGTATGCAATTTTAGTTGGAAAAATTTACTTATGCGATCACAATATTTGTTAATTCGTTTAATCAAAATATATTTTTTATTACTTTAATAACTAGAGGCAACAATAAGTTTTAAAATAATATAAAATGTTGTTCTAATTTTTGAAACTTTCCTGGAGAAAAGCATAAAAGACTATCAAAACACAAGGAAAAGATAACTTTAAAAGAATTTAAGTGTTTATAGATTTTCGGCGATCTGAAATATGGAACTTCGAAGTTGATTTTTTAACTATTCGATTCTCTAAATTTGTCTTATACGAGTTAAGTTACCTCTTAGCAATGAAAAAAAAAGACTTAAAACTATAAAAGTTGGTCATTTTATATGTTTGTGTCATTCAGCCTTCCTAATAGCTTTTTGTATTGCAGGGTGAATTAAGGTTTTACTAAATATTTATTTTAACTCTAGGATTACCAAAGGATATCTGATTTCTTCATAGCTTTATCAAGGGGTGATCTCTACGAACCCATAGCTTTCTTTTATTGTTAAGCAACTCTAAATATTTTTTTTAAGATTGCAATATTTACATATCAACAAAACTGTGGATATAAAAAAAATATAGAGAGTGAAATGAAAGTCATTTTTATAGATAACGAGCTGTGTTTACCGATTTCACCCGGGAATTTCATTTTTTAAATCTATAAAATTATTTTTTTCGATTCAGACGGTCGATTTCGTAAAAGCCAATGTAAAGCGCCAAATAAAGCGAGATCAAAACGACTTCTATTACAATAAATAATGTACCCAGAGATTGTCTGAAGTTATGCAATTTTAATATATTTTAATAATTTAAGTTAATTACACGTGGTGTGTAAGAACCACTGAGCGAAATTTGGGTATGGATCCTCCTGGATCCTGGATCCAGGAAAAAAATGAATTTCTATATAAGAACAAACAAACAAACAGAATTCCATCTTTATTTATATAGATTAGAAATTTCAATTCCATGGTTTTTAAAATTCATCATTGATTCATGATAAGATATTCAGATAATTTACACTTCAAAAATTGAGTTTTCAGATACATCAAAGAAGGAAAAAAATATAACTTGTTAGAAATTTATTATCAATAAATAAATTTCAAATAAAATTATAGTTTAATAATTTTAAATTATATCAGTAAGCCCACAAGCTTCTGTTTTTTTAACTAAAATATTTCTTCTGGATATAAAATGTTACAGAAAAAATTAAATTCACGTTTAGGTTAATCTTGAATGTTTTGCTGACAACTTCTAATTTTCACAGATTTTTATTTAATAATTTAGGTGCAAAACATAGTAGACAAATATTAATGGCCTCAATGAGCCCCCTTGGTAATACTAGGTTCAACCATATTTTGATGTTTTGTTAATATAACTTATAAAAACAAATAAAATCGACTTATCCCATTTTGTAAGTTTACGCCTCATATATTGTTACAGATTGGTTTAAATTCTTTCACTACAAACCGAACCATTTACTTAAGTCAATAGAATTAAAAAAGAATCGGGCCCAGTGTGGCTATGTGGTTAAGCGCCGTACTCCCATGCCGGAGCTGCGGGTTCGAGTCCCGCCCTGGGTGGTGCTTTTCTTTCGTAGGAGAAGTATCACACAGCGCCATGGGTGTTAGTATGGGCAGTATAGGGCTTCAGTAGAAGCCTTGAAGTCCCAAAAAATAAAGAATAAAATAAAAAAAAATAAAATAAAGAAGAATCAAAGATTACACAGCGGTATGAAAATATGCCAAAATGTGAATGGAATGTTTCGATTCAAGTTCAAGAGCAATTTATCTAATGTTATTTATATTTTGATTAAGAGGAAATAACAGGCACTTTAAAAATCAGCAAATTTTTTCCTCGATTTCATTGATAATACACACACAGATTGAGGTTATATCAATATCATTGATAAAAAAATAATTCTTCTGTTTTTTTGTTGTTTTTTATTTCTTTTATAGGTAACAGTTGAGATTTTATCTTAGATATGTTTCATAATATTTATTGGAAGGGGATTGACAGCACATTCCCTGAATTTATTTGTGCCCGGGAGATAAGAAGTCGTTAGTCAGGTAAATGTGACCTTCCACGCCTACTGCAGGCAACACGCCTTCACCAATTCTTCCTGCTTAGGATCCTATTTCAGAAGGGCGTTAAACTGAAAATATACATCCGCCATATTTCGCCATTTGACGTACACGCACGTACACACATACATTCATATAATTATCCATAAATATATACAGATCATACACCTCTATTTCGTCAAAAAGCTCTTAGTTAACCATAAACAAACTGATTTTTAATTGTTACTGTAGACTTGGATGTAGAAATAAAAGCAGTAAACTGAAAAATATCAAAACAGAAATCGAACCTTGGAGATGTTATGATACGGGAAGATGTGAAAGTCAAAAGACTGAGAATTGTCTATACTTCATAGTATAGGACCCCTACCCCCAGAGTGTGCTACTTTTAAGTACAGTAGACCTATTTTCTCTGCTGAGTGATTTTTTCTATAGCTGAATTAATGATTAAGAATAAAGTTAAATATTTCAAGAGAATCAAAAAGACACAGAAATATTTTTTCGAATAGTTTGAAAATAAAAGAAGGATGGAATTCGGATGGTCAGGAGATTTATTAGATTTTAAAAACATGACAATTTTTTAATATTTCCTTAAGGTTGGAAAAAATTTGGTTCTCGAAATAGAATTTTACATATTTGTTATAAAAAAAAAAGGATTGCTTTCCAAGGTAGGTTTTTGGAATCATAAAATGGAATTCGTTATTAAGTCAAGTCCCGGAGCTTTATTATTATTAGGTATGTCTGCATTAAAATCTTGAAGTTCCAGATAGAGATGAATAAATTTTGGGTACGTCAAGTTGATTTTGAACAAGTACCTAATTTAGATATACTGTCATTTATTTCATGAGATTTACCTAAATGTTTCTTCAAGGTGGTCAGCAAACAATTGTGCTTTTTGAGCATCTGACTGCCAAATAACGGTCAAGATATATATGTGGGTGGGAGACATCACGATGCTGGAAAATTAGTTAGGTCATGCTCCGGAGTGGTTTCTCAGAGGTTGATAAACAAATGAAGTATTTCTGAAAACATTCAGTCTTTTCAAGTCTAATATAGCCGTGAAGTATTCTTGTTAGTATATTGAACATATGTTAACATTAAGATTATATTTCACACTAAGTTAAATATAAAATTATACTACATTTTTACTTTAAGTTATCTATATATGACTGTGGATTCATACCTCAAAAAAGCACAGTAGACGAACTCTATAAAACAAAAACACAAATAGAATCAGCTATCAATGACAAAGGAAATTGCTTGATGGTGAAATTAGATATATCAGGAGCTTTTGATAACGCCTGGGTGCCCGCTACAATGCAGAATCTGAGGCAATATCAATGCCCAAGAAACTTATTTCAAATCATATCAAGCTTTTTCAACGGACGTATAGTAGAACTACAAACGAACAACTACAAAATATCGAAAAACCTGACGATAGGAACACCTCAAGGCTCATCTCTCTCACCGACACTCTGGAACATACTAATAAATTCTATATTTGAAATTCCCATACCCAGCAATGTACAGATAATTACTTACGCCGACGACATTCTACTTCTTGTAACTAGCAAAATATTCAATCAAATAACTAGAATCTGACACTAACAATACGATAACGAAACTGGAAAGATGGGCAATCGACAACAAACTTGAATTCAACATTGAAAAAACGAAATATATAATTTTTACTAAGAAAAGAAAAATTCCAAATTTAAACATTCGGCTATACTCTAAAGCAATCTCCCAAACTGACACGATGACATATTTAGGTCTAACATTCGATAGAAAACTAAATTTGAAAGCACACACAGACAAGGTAGTCAATAAGACGCTAAAGACCGTGAACGGACTTGCCATCGCCGCAAGAAACACATGGGGACTTAGGGCAGAAGCCCTAAAAACACATATGAAGGTGCTATTATTCCCAAACTTCTTTACGCCATACCAGTCTGGGATTCAGCGTCAATCAAATCCATTAATCTACAAAAGTTACAACGGGTTCAGGGATTAATGGGAATTACGATTAGTAGGGCCTTTCATACTATTTCATATGACGCCGCATGTGTTCTTGCGGGGATATTGCCAATTCACCATAAAATAAATGAAATAGCGACACTCTACAAAATTAAAAAACAAGGAATGAACTACAAGGACATAAGAAACGACGAAACTGAAACCAGCTTGCCAACCAAACATTGGATACATCCCTCAATACACGCCCAAATAACCGATTTCATAACCACCACAGACAATGGCAACTTTAACATTGACATATACACTGAGGGAAGCAAAGATGATCAGAACACGGGATGCGCACTGACCTTTTATGACAAAAACACATGGCACGAAGAACAATATAAATTAGGACCAAACTGCTCCAACAATCAGGCGGAAAAATTGGCAGTAGTTAAGGCCACAGAGTACATTTTAAGCCAGACAGGAAACCAGACAAATTCGTACTACATTCTTACAGACAGCAGATCTTTGATAGACTCAGTCAAAAACTTCAAATCATATGACTCACTTACATCACAACTGAAGGAAAACTTAATCAAAATCATGGACAAAGATATTCAAACTAGACTGACGTGGATTAGAGGAGGTAGTGGCATCGAAGGCAATGAGAGAGCAGACGTATTGGCCAAGAAAGCTGCTCACGACACAAAGACACTAATCTCTTACACCACAGTGCCTCAGACATACATAGAGAAAAATATCAAAACTGACACACTAGCTAACTGGAACGAAGAATGGCAAAAATCTATTAAAGGACGACCTCTACACAAATATATCCCGAAAATCCCACAACAAAATCATGAAAAACAAAAAAGCACACATTACAAACTACCACAATTACTGACAGAACAGGGATAAACAAAAGACTATTTGAACCGGTTCCACCTTTGTAATACAAACACTTGTGACTGTGACGGACAAACTCCACAAACTATTAAACATATCTTATACGACTGTCACTTGCACGAACACAACAGAGAACACTTAATACGAGTAAAAACAATCATGATGAAGGGCGACACATGGCCTACTCTGGAAAACAAGTTATTTGAAAAATATAAATTGGAACTACTAAAATTTTCAAAATTAATTAACCTTCAGAATTGACTCCAGAGAAGACAGAAGAACATATGGACCTCATCTCCCAGCACAACCAGTGGTGTTTTGAACTTCTATTTTTTTTGTTAATTTTTTTTTTTTTTTTTTTTTTTTTTTTTTTTTTTTTTTTTTTTTTTTTTTTTTTTTTTTTTTTTTTTGGGTCTTCAAGGCTTCTACTGAAGCCCTATACTGCCCATACTAACACCCATGGCACTGGGTGATACTTCCCCTACGAAAGAAAAGCACCACCCAGGGCGGGACTCGAACCCGCAGCTCCGGCATGGGAGTACGGCGCTTTACCGCACAGCCACACCGGGCCCCTTTGTTTTGTTTACTTTTTTTATTTTTGTTCTCGTATTTGATTCGTTTTGTGTTCAGTTAAAAAAGTTTAACATACAGATTGATTACTATTACTGTAAAAAAAAAAAAAAAAAAAAAAAAAAAAAATGTTAACATCTATGCAGGTAGTATGCCTAAGGGCATGGAATCGGCAAAAAAAAATTAGAAATACACGACCCTCCCATAGGGATACTATGGAAGGGAAAAAGAAAAAAAAAATCTATATATGACATACTCAGTAAGGGAGAGTATTGCGAAAGTAAAAAATTTCTATTTCCGGTTTTTAACGAAAATACACGTTTTGGGGTTTCCTTAGATCAAATAACCTAGTCCCGCGAAATATAACAAAAAGGTATTATGCACTCCTTGGGTTGAATCTAAATGTTAACGTAAAAAGAAAGATTATGGACAATATTAGGGAAGAAGATATAAATATTGGTATATCTTCATAATTAATTTTTTTTTTTTTTTTTTTTTTTTGTACAATGCGCTCAATGAATTAAGGAAAGTCTTTTAAAAGGACAATTTCAATTAAAAGAAATTTCATGAGTTTTTTCCCTGCATTAATTTTAAGATAACTAATGTGTACTTTTAAGGAAGTTTGATTTCGACGAATCTTTTTACACTAAAATTTTCCCCTATTCTATTAAACTGAAACTTTTGTGAAAACCAGTAATATTATTTTTTAAATATTTTCATTATCAAGGTACATAAGATGATCTGAAGTTTGATTAACCAAGAGGAATATAGATTATTTATTTTTTTTAAATTAAACTTTTAGACATTTTTTCCGCAATACGTAATAGGAAAATTAGATTTTTAGTTTTGGGTTTGTTACTTGTCTTTGTCAATAGGTTTTTTTTATTTTTATTTAAGATGAATGTATTTTATGAGGGCTTTTGTTATTATGAATAATTATGTAAGTTAAATATTTGAGCAATATAATAATTTAAAAAAAAAATCTGGTGCGATGCGCGCAACACACAACTTTCACTTACCAACTTACTTAGATTGGAAATTGACATGATTTTTTAATTGCCATTTCAATAAATAGTATAAAAAAGATGACTTGGTTTTGATTAAAAATGATTAATTTAATCAAAATCATTAAAGCCGTTTTTGAGATATTGGAACAAAATGTAAAAATTGGAAAAAAACGTTATGAAATAAAGAGCCCCCTGCGTTTGACCAATTTTGATAAAACTTTGGCTGTCACATCGTGAGCATATACATACACCAAATATCCAGTCTGATCAAAATCATTACAGCCGTTGTTTAGTAAATAAAAAAAAACACCTGAACATAAAAAAAAGTTTAATAAATAAAGTACCCCCTCCGTTTCACCAATTTTGACGAACTTTAGGCTGTCGCATCGTGGGCATATACCTACATACATCAAATATCAAGTTTAATCAAAATCGTTAGCGCCGTTTTTGAGTATATAACAAAAAAAAAAACGTGAAAGTGAGACAAAATTTACTAAGTGAAATTCCCCCTCCAATTGATCAATTTAGATGGAATTTTGACTGTCATATCGCGGGTGCATTCACACATCAAATATTAAGTTTAATCAAAATCGTTAGAGCAGTTTTTGAGAAAATCGAAAAAAAAACGTAAAAATTAGACAAAATTCTTTAAATAAAGTACCCCCTCCGTTTGGCCAATTTTAATGAAATTTTCGCTGTCACATCGCGGGCATATTCATACACCAAATACCCAATTTGAGGTTCATAAGATCAGTAGTTTTTGAGCTTTTCTGTTCACACACACGCACACAGACAAACGGACACACAGACCATATCGCGGGACTTGGTTATTTGGACTCAGGGGACCCCCAAACATGTATTTCCGATTTAGGTCGAAATTTTTCACGATCGCAATACTTTCCTTACTATATATTTCATATATAGGTAAATGAAAGTAAAAATTTGATGACCTGAGGGTTTTACGCCTCTAAGCCATAACAAACAAACATTAAAAAAAAAATCTGGTGCGTGCGCTTAACACACAACTTTCACTTACCAACTTAATTAGATTAGAAAATAATGCGTTTTGTTAATGCCACTTCTCAAAGTTACACATTTTTCCATATTCATTTCGTTTTCATTTGCTCTATAAAAAAAAACTTTTTTTATTATTAAATAAAAGTTTTTACTTGTAATAATTCGGCAATGCAAGCATAATACTCCAAGTCGTCTGATTTTATTATTCTCTATGTACTTGTTGAAAATCTCATTTAGTTACCATGAAACAAATAATTTCCATTAAATGAACAGAACGGTTTAATTATGAAAAAGCCGTTTTTGAGTAATTAAAAAAACACGTGCAAATGATACAAAATTTATTAAGTAATGTCCCCCCTCCGGTTAATCAATTTTGATGAAATGTTTACAGTCATATCTCGGGCATATAAATACATCAAATACCCAGTTTGATCAAAATAGTTAAAGCCGTTTTTGAGTAAATAAAAAAAACACGTGAAAATGATACGAAATTTTTTAAGTAAAGTCCCCCCTCCGGTTAATCAATTTTGATGAAATTTCTACAGTCATATCTCGGGCACATAAATACATCAAATACCCAATTTGATCAAAATCGTTAAAGCCGTTTTTGAGTAAATAAAAAAAAACACGTGAAAATGATACGAAATTTTTTAAGTAAAGTCCCCCCTCCGGTTGATCAATTTTTATGAAATTTTTAGAGTCTTATCTCGGGCATATAAAGAGATAAAATACTCAGTTTAATCAAAATCGTTAGAGCCGTTTTTGAGAAAATCGAAAAAAACCTAAAAAGTTATTAAATAAAGTACCCCCTCCCTTTGAGCAATTTTGATGAAATTTTTGCTGTCACATCGCGGGCATATACCTAAACTAAATATAATAATATAAAAATATAATATAACTAAATATACTACAGCTCTAGTATTGGGAAGAGGGTGCTGCTCAGTACTTTCCTTTCTCATGTCAGTGTTTTCTCATCCGGCCACCTCATTCGCTGATTGTCAGCATCATGCAGGCCGGTGGGATTCAATAATAAAAGACGAAAACATAATTATTAATCCTCAAATGGATACATGAACTTTACATACGTCTAGGTATACGTGGGGTAACTCATTACACACATTAAAAAAACTCATATAATCAAATGGTATATTATAATTTAATTTCATTATACGTTTTACATTTCGACATTTATATAACTATTATTTGTTACAAATTAAACAAATATCCATTCTATGTTCATTACAAACTGGCTAATTACATTTTTTACAGGAATGTTTTGTTTTTTTTGTCTTGACTCCTGCTACACATGACACATCTTGATGATTTCGATTTTTTTGGTGGTGGTCTTTGTTCAGCAGTTTCGTTATTTAATTTCAAGATGCTTTAAATGTCATTCTAAAGTTTCGAAGACAAATGTTTCGTTAAATGACTGAGCATATGTGGGCGATTATTTCATTCTTCTTTGAGTTCTTTCAGAAACATTTTTCTAACCGGCTTATTCGTGGTTTGGGCCAAGTTAAACAATAAATATGAGTTAATTCCTTTGCTTGGTCGAGCATACCATAAAAATATCTCAGTGGTCATATTTTGGTTCGACGAGCTACTGAATAATTATAGACCATTTGGTCAAAAGCATCGGGAATTGTAAAAATCAAACGGTTTTTTTCATTTATCTATTCAATCTTTTTGTTGAATGGTATTTTGGATGTCAGGATCTACTGAATTTATTTTTGTTTGTTTGTTTGTTTGTTTAACGTCCATTTTTATGCTACTTAGGCTAATCGGACGATGCTACAGTGGGAGTCCTAAATTTTGCCTATCCAGGTATAATTAGGATAGGGATCTTTAACGAGTACCTGACATCGTACAGGCTCGGGACCTCCATTTTACGTCCTATCCGAGGGACGGCATAGCTAAGGATTTTTTACTCCCATTAAAAAATCCTAGGGCCACCGCTGGAATTGAACCCGCGATCTTTAGTATTGTAGGTTGCCATGCTAACCACAACACCACAGGTGACCCCATTTATTTTTGTTTTCTCGCCATAACTACAAAAGAAATAATATACTAAATTTATTTTACAATCATACATGTACACTTACTAACAAAAGTCTCTGCACACCCTGTGTATACAGTTTGCACATTATCCCATTCATCCTCCGGCTAATCCTAACTTGCCAGTGTTAATTTGGCCCCAAACAGTTAAGAGTGTGATAAAAATGGAGGTTCCAACACCGATTTCCGAACAAATTGTTAATTTGAAGATACTCATACGACTCATAGAGGTAAATAGGACAAATCGTCAACAGGGGTTATAATACGGTAAGGTATGTCCTAAAACGGTATGAAAAGCTGGGTACAATGGAAAGTAGATACCGCTCTGGCCGCCCCCCGTACTCCAAGCTCACCACAAGAGGGCTATAATAAGGACTTTGGCTGAAGAACCCCACACAAGTGCTCTAACTTTAGCAGGTATGGTGTAAGATTGGGGTATCTGCACAAACGATTAGAAGAACCCTAAAGAAAGCTGGCTATAATGTGCGTAAGCCTAGGTGTAAGCCATTCATTAGTGAACGAACCGGATATTGAAACTGCAGTTCGCAAAGGAACATGTAAACAAGCCCTTATTATACTGGTACTAACATACGTGCTTTATTTATTGACGAGAGTAAATTTAACATTCATAGATCAGATGGAAGGGGGAAAGTTTTGAGAAAACCTTTTACCTACTAACAAAGAGCCCCTGGAAAAAAAAATAGTTGGTACTGTGAAACATGGTGGAGGGAGTGTTTTGGTTTGGGGCTGTATGTGTGCTGCTGGAGTTGGTAATTTGAAATTAATCGACGGTGTACTGGACCAACACGTTTATATAAATATTTTGGGGAGTACTTTACCGGAAAGTTTAATGAAGTTTGATCTCCAGGAAAAATTCATTTTTCAACAAGATAACGACAGCGCGGAAAGTTAAAAAATAGTTGCTCTACAATGCTCCACAGCAACTTAAAACACCTCCCCGATCTCCTAATTTTACTCCAATACAACATCTGTGGGATCAACTAGGCCGTCAGAAAGTAAAAATTAAAAAAAAGAACAAAGACCACTTAAAAAGAGTACTAAAAGAATTGTGGGGTAAAATTACTCCAGAAACTACAAAAAACTAGTTCACTCCATGCCAAATAGATTATGAGAAGTGATAAGAAATAAGGGAGGAAGGACTACCTATTAAAGTTGATTTGGCATCAATAATTTAGCTTCAAGTTGACGAAAAATGATGTGTGCAGGGACTTTTGGCGCATCAATATTCTGACATTTTATATAATTTTCCTCATAAATTATATGTTAAATAAATTTTATTAAATTTGATTATTGTTAATTAAAATAGATTAAATTATGTAAAAAATGTGTGAGTTTCATTGCCAATATCAGGCTCATAACCTATCTTTAGGTAAAAAAAAAAAAGCTGGAGGGTGTGCAGAGACTTTTGTTAGTAAGTGTATACAGGGGCATTTTGTTACCCCTAAGTACCTTTTTCATGCCTTCAAACTGTAAAAATGAGACTGTCTGTTTGTTTATTTGTATGAGCTTATAACCTCATGGAAGAATAACTAGCCCGCCTAGTACTATCGACATAATAACTACAAGCTTTTGGCGAAATTAATATTATCTGTGGTAACCGATTACCCCTGTATCCATTTCAGGGTTAATCTAGTGTGATAGAGATAAAAAGTCGGTTAAACTGCGTTCGCAAAATTGCTAGTCTTAGTGGCAAAAGAGTTCCTAAAAGTGATAGATAAACGCTTTTCTGACTGGGAAACGTCCGAGGGGTAGGCCTAGGCGAAGGTGGGAGGATTCGTTGAGGACTGATCTTGTGTAATTGGGATTGGACGGGGGGAGATGGTTGGAGCTGTGTAGGCAGCGATTGCTATAGAGAGCTTCATCTATAGAGATAAATGAAAATTATTTTTTCAATTATTCAAGTAAATGTACATACTTCTAAAACCAATCGCATGATGAAACACCGTAACCTAAGATTGGCCTAAAGCCATTTAGGATGCCTGGCTACCACCTTCTTTTTACATTCCTCTGTTTGTCTGGTCCATTTTGGGAGAAAATGATAAAAAAAAGAACGTCTAGGAAAATCACTCTTAAAAAAAATCTGGTGCGTGCGCGCAACACACTACTTTCACTTACCAACTTACTTAGATTATAAATTAATGCGTTTTGTTAATTGTAACTTCTCAAATGAACACAACGGCTTTAATAATGAACAATGGTCTGTCATTAAAGGCGTACTCCGCATGCGTGGGCTCAACGAGTTTTATGAGTTGACTGAATATTTTTCTTTTTTTCTCCTCTTTATGTTTTCTTTATTTTTATCATATCTCATATTTAGCCATTTCTCATTTTTAGGCGTAACGAGAGACAGTTTATTTCTCCATGTGAACAAAAACAAAGGTACTTTATAAGAAAGAAAGAAACAAACAAAAAAGACCTCCCCCCCAAAAAAAAAATACCCTCAGAACATTTTAATAATGATAAAGCTTACCTGATATTAAAGAAAACCTAATTTTCATTAAACATGACGAATTTGATAAAAATCGTTAAATTCGTTTTTGAGATAATCGAAAAAAAGGTAAAAATTGGAAAAAAAAGTCATGAAATAAAGTGCCACCTCAGTTTGACCAATTTTGATGAAATGTTGGTTTTTACATATTTGGTGTATACTTACAGCAAATACCCAGTTTCTTCAAAATCGTTAAAGCCGTTTTTGAGTAAATAAAAAATATGTACACGTGAAATTGGTACAAAATTTACTAAGTAAAGTCCCCCCTCCGGTTGATCAATTTTGATGAAATTTTTACAGTCGTATCTCGGGCCTATACATACATCATATACCCAGTTTGATCAAAATCGTTAAAGCCGTTTTTGAGTAAATAAAAAAAACACGTGGAAATGATACAAAATTTATTAAGTATAGTCCCCCCTCCGGTTAATCAATTTTCATGAAATTTTTACCGTCATATCTCGGGCATATAAATTGATCAAATACTCAGTTTAATCAAAATCGTTAGAGCCGTTTTTTAAAAAATCGAAAAAAAACGTAAAAAGTTATTAAATAAAGTACCCCCTCCCTTTGAGCAATTTTGATGAAATTTTTGCTGTCACATCGCGGGCATATACCTACACTAAATACCCAATTTCAGGTTCCCACAGTTTATAGTTTTTGAGCTAGTCTGTTCACACACACACACACACACACACACACACACACACACACACACACACACACACACACACACACACACACACACACACACACACACACACACACACACACACACACACACACAGACCATTTCGCGGGACTTGGTTATTTCGACTCAGGGGGTCCCAAAACGTGTATTTCCGTTGAAAACCGGAAGTCGAAAATTTTCACGATCGCAATACTTCCACTTACTATATATTTCATATATAGGTAAGTGAAAGTAATAAGGCTTAGAACTTATCATCCCTTCTACTTTCTAACTCGCTCTGTCATCAGCCAGCCTCTAAATAGACTCATGCATTTCAATGGACTCCTGACCAATTCATCAATTATATTTAGCCTGTGCAACTCAGAGTCGAATAGACCCTTCTAATCTCTCTCCCATGACTCATCTTTCTTATGACCCAACATTTTTTGCAATACCCTATTTCAAAGTAATTTTTAAACAATAACTATTATTATTAAAGAAGAAAGTTATTATTTATTTTCAAAGTTACATTATAAATGATTGTTTATGTATGGTATCAGAGTCATCTTTTCAATCAACTATTTACAATTGCTGAAATTAAGTGAGCCAATAATGATACTTATAGGATATTTTTATATGTTTGAGTTAAATGTTAAAAATCTACACAAAAAAACAGTAATGATTTATTTCAGAGGTTTTAAGTACAATAAAAAAAAAATATCAATTTTTATATTTATTTATCTTGTAATTTAGTAGGGAGATTAAATGATTATTGAAATATTAGTAGCGTATATTCCTCTTTATTTTATTTTTATTTCCTTACAACTTTACTTTATTAACATATCGGGGTTGTGTCCCCATTCTCAAAACTTGGATAATAATATTATTTTTTATTAATTGTAATAATTAAGATGTTATTTCTTTTTGGACTGATTATTATTGTATTTAAATAATTTATTTTTTGAAGAGAAAATATTTGGCTCCGCCGGGAGTCGAACCCGGGTCTCCTGCGTTACATAAGGGTGCTAACCACTACACCACAGAGCTCGGCTCAAGGCAGAGCAAATCCTTCCTCTTCACTGATAACGCAGGAGACCCGGGTTCGACTCCCGGCGGAGCCAAATATTTTCTCTTCAAAAAAAAAATAATTTAAAATGGTGGTCAGCCACGAACTAAGATTAGATTAATTAAGATTATTATTGTACTATTCATGATTAAAAAGTTCTTAATTTGTTCAATATTCCCTCATAATGTGTTCCTAAATTGTTTGCTTCTGTTTAGTAGTTAACTGATATTATTTTGGGTGATATGAATTTCTTCCGATAATATTTTGTTTTTTTTTCCTGCTTCCCGCTTGTCTAATATTGTTGTTTTATGAATATTAAATTTATGCTGACATCAATTTAATGGTGTGAAAGGATACCGCGGATATATTTAAGTTTTTTTATATTTTTAAAGTGGTATTTTTGGTGTCACCTGTGGTGTAGTGGTTAGCATAGAATATATATTTCATATATAGGTAAGTAAAAGTAAAAATTAAAATTAAAATACAAAATATTTTAAAACCTATTTGAAAGTGCATTGCAATTGATTAATAAATCGACAGTTTTTATTTAATTTTTTTTTCGTTTTTTTTTGCTTGGTTATAATGTAACTGATTCTCAGATCATCTTCGCTATCACTTTGCTGAAATTATTAAATTAAATTTCTTTTTCTACAGATCCAATCTGATTCGGAACCTATTTAAACTAATTGGGCTACCCATTAGACTATTCGCTACCCATTCACCATCCAACGCCCTCAGTTCAATTGGAATTTCGGCAAATCTGCCCTAACGAAATCCTCCCACCTACTTCTCAGCCCTTACTTCCCTCAGACGGTTTCCGTTCGTCCCCGCGCTCATTAATTTCTCTGGAATTCGTTCACCACTGTTTTGCAATTTCACACTCCAATTTCATTCATCTGTCTGCTATCTCACTTGCTCATCACTCAATGTTAGCGTGCACGTTTTGCATTCTTATAGAACCGCAGAAGGAATAATAATTTTGTAAACTCGAATTTTTAAGTTTTAAGGAAAAAGGAGTGAGCTTAGTAATTTCGTTAATGGCTAGCATTTCTTACCTCTAATCTTGCCGGAATTTCCTCTCCAATTTCTAAAGAACCTCAACCTCTCGGAAAAATAGTGACCGATTCTAACTTCATTGAATGTATCAGTCATACAAATTTTTACTAATTTTTTTAACTCTTATTTGGTATAGTTTCCAAATTGGGATCCTGTTTATGCCTTCCTTTAATGTAAAAATTATGAGGAATTGGCCTTGTTATATGACTTATGAACAATCTTTGTTTCATATTTCGTGACAATCGGATATGGCGGTAGAAGGTTAATGTTTAACCCTCCACCCCAAAACCTATGCATAAAACCATTTATATGAAATGAATTCATTAGATGTCTATTGAGATAATCAACAACCACCAATGTGCCAAATTTGTTGAAATCGGATGAATCGGCACAAAGTTTATAATTGCGCTCTCCCATAAAAACAAAACAAAAAAAAAACAAAAAAAAAAAACATCAAACTAAAATAAATGTACTTGCTCGATATTTAGGAGTGAGAGCTCTAGTGCAAAGGACTACGCTATATTATTACGAAAATTGTTTAAATTCAAACAACCTACTTATGATTTAATTTATTTGGTTATTTAAAATACAAATGAAAATATTCAAATAAAAAAACAAGTATTTTCATTTGAATTTAAAATACTTTTTTTTTTTTAAATAATGCCCAGGTCTGGATAAAATTAATAAATGAAAATGAGATTAAACTCAAAATAGCTTATCTGATGTAATGTGAAGTAATATTGAACTGTAGGTGACTATTTCACAATATAGCTACAATGGTCTGTAACAATCAACAAGCATAAGTTAATAAGATAAAATTTAGTATATAAAATAGGTATAATGGTGTAAAAATCGAAAATGTAAAAAACCCTAATAAGATGGATAATATAAACTATTTTCCACCATCATTATATTAATACAATAAGATCACTTCAATCAAACCGCTCGACATGCTTTAATTGGTCTAAACAGTGTTTGGAGTAACCCATTTCTTAATATAGCTTATTATTCTTCCAGTAAAATATGAACTTTTCAAAACGGTTTGTAGATCGGTTCTTTAGTATGGAAGTCAAGTTTGGGGGTATCAACATGCGGATAAAATAGAAAGTGTCCTGCAGACCTTCGTTAAGAAAATATTATGAATGCCGAGTAATTACTTTTGAATTACGAGTACAATTTATATACATATTGAAGACTTTAGATCTAGATGGATGTCGTCTAATAAAATTGGTTGATGAAAAAAAAAGTGATCCAAAAGAAAATATTATGGTTTAGGGAATGTTTGAATAGGTTCAAGAAAGTTAAATGCAACTTCAACCCAGTTTTCACTTCTACTGAGCAATTGGGGAAAGATTTAAAAGCATTGAAATCCAGCCTGATTTTATATCACGACACGTGTTATAGAGAAAGAGCATTAAACGGCCTTCTATGAACAATTATCTTTTAATATTGATTATATTCATTCTTATTTATCTATATCTGGTATAAGTATCATATTTAAAGTTAGAGGTGAACTTCTCAACTTGAATTACCAACCAATTATTTAGCAGAAGAATTATATTGCTCTATGTGTAATATTGGAGAGAAGGAAGATGTATTCCATTATTTTGGGTAGATGTAAAATCTTAAGAGGCGATGAGGAAAACAAATATTTTGGAGCAGTCACCAGCGAAGATAAAATGGTCAAATATTTAAATGGTGAAGAATGGGCTGCTTTAGTGAGCTACTTGAAGGAAGTCTGCCGTGTATTGGTTTTTGGCTATTTGACTTATCAATTTGATAACTTAAATAACGTTGTGTTATTTAACGATAGAGGTCATCGGGGACTTCTATATAGTGATATAAGTGATAGTTGGATAATATAATATAAAATCCAATCAAGATATTATTATTGATATATTTAACTAGATTATAAATAATAAGGCAGGAAAGAACTAGATAATGGTATAGAAGCACTCTTGAGAGACAGCCGTAGCTATGTCAGCAATTACTTTTGTAAATAACATAAAATTTTGTAATTCATAATTAGTATCAATAAAAGTATTTTATATTCTATTCTATTAATGCAATAGATACATTGCATATGCTATGGTATATATATACATCATACATAAATAAATATTGATACTTATAACAGAGTGGGTAGATAGACTGTGGCGGCAGCGGGTTTTCAAAATTGAAAAAAAAAACAAATCTGCCAGCCTTATAGCGCCAGTAAAATTAGAAAAAATTAATTTTTAATAAGTTAGGCAAGGAATAAAATAAAAAAATCTGACTGCAGCTAACTGTACTAAACAAGACTTTAATAACATAGAAAAGAAAAGAAAAAGAAAAAACAAACAAATATTTTAACTACATACACAATATTATAAAAGTGATGAATAATGAAAACAAAAATAAATACACATAAACTTAAAATTGAACTTAAAAAAAAAAAAAATTTAAAGCTCCTAACATTAATTAAAATAAATTGAACTCTTGTAAATTGTGAAAAAGAAAACATAACAAAATTAATATTTGCAATTACAAAAGGGTTATTTTTTACTGCCTTTGCTTGAATAAAAATATAAAGAATGAATTTTGAATAATGATAGAGACATTCATCCTCATATGTAATATGTAAATTACTTTACATTTATTACAAGTTAGGTACGTTTGTGGAATTGTTCCAGTACCACTGATTAATTTGATGATTAAATGTTCATAGTTACACATTCGGTGTGAGATGTGTTGCCTGAAGAATGACCCAAATGTGGGCATAAATTGCGATCTCTTCACGTGAAGAATAAAACAACCTTACTCCACCACTGCAAATGTCGTACTGCCGTGGCATAAGATAAGGACGCGTCTTTAATACTTAATACTTAATACTTAATACTTTAACACTTGTTTATAATAAATAAAATATAATTTAAAAATATAATTTTTCACATGTTGGCCACAACATAGACTTTTATTTAAATTTATATTGTTTAGTTTTTTTTTTTTTTTTTTCTTTTAACAATAACCCTGCCAGAAGGGAGTTTATTTTGTATACTGTACATACCATACATTTCTGTATACAATGTACATGTTAGTTGTGTCGCCGGTGGTACTCCAGGGGGCCGCCTCCAGCGATACTGGTGCATAGACCTCTGCAGCATCAACAACGACACATGTTACATGAGACGTATTTATATTATAGTTTTATACAAATAATATGATTTAAAAAAAAAAAAATAATAAACAAACTTCAATAAAACAAAACAAAGCCTAATGAAACATGACAACAAGAAGCAAATGGTCAAGTGAAGAAGAAAAGATTAGACAAAATAGTAGCGTTCAGCAACTACATAATAAATACCTTTTACATTCATATTGACGAACTTACATACATACATTCATACTTATATATACTGAAACATATAAACACATCTGTATATATTAAAACATAAAAACATAGATAAACACTTACATAAATACATTCATACCTAAATTTAAACATATAACATAAACAGAACATATAAACACGTAACAAACTTACAGTAAACACAAACTTGAAATATTAAATGAATGAAACTTGAAAACATAAAGTAGAGAAATTATTATAACTTAGATCTAGTAATTATCTAATAATTATTATAGTTATTAGATTTAGTTTAAAATTAAAATAAATATATAATGTTGTGCAGATTTTTTCCTTGATTCTTCATATTTCATATTCTTGATTCCCGATAACAACCCCCGTCCGGTTTCCACAAGCTCTGGGGGTTGCATTTCCACCGTCACCACCCACACGCTTGGGTTTCCTCCAGGTGGCCCGTACCGGCGGCCAGGATGTACATTACAGGAGGAGCTGACGTAACGCCGACTATAAAGGTAGCCCCTCTCTCTGCTCCTTATCAAATCTCGAGGTAGATAAAGCTTGGCTCACTCGGCGAACGGTTCAGTGCTAGGCAACATGCGATTCTCAGCGGTCCTACTCCTCTTGTGGTCTGTGTCAACCGCAGCAGGATTCGTTATCCGGAATATCTACTATGTCAACGCCACCGAGGAAGAGAGCAACAGGATGCCACTTGCTGGGACCTCATTGATCCAGGTAACTTCTATCACCTGTGTGCATAAGGTTAAGTTCTTGTGAAAAAATGCTCTAGAAAAATGGTATAGGTATTCTAAAATAACAACAAAAAAGTAAACTGCATTCATTGCATACAATACAGAATAATATCTTGATAAAAAATTCCAATTTTTTTAAAACGTACAAAAAAAAAATAATCCCATTTTACTTCTAATAAATAAATCTCATTTTTCCTATATAAAATAAAGATAAAATAAGAGCTTCCATCGGTTTAAAAAATTTAAATGTCAATTTACAAATTTTTTTTTCAAGGACCCTGGATGGCTATGAAGTGTTGATATAGGCGGGATTTAAAGTTGGGGAGGGTATTGGAATTAAAGGGGGAATAGAATTCCATAGAAATATAGAATAAATTCTTGGTAAAAAATTCTCAATTCACTTCTAATATATTTTTTTTACTATAACTAGTAATACTTCAATATATTCCAAGTGAAGTTAGATTTAAAAAAAAAAACATTAAAAAATAAAGTTTGAATCTGTTTTCCAGCTAATAAAATTATTGTGTTAAGTAATTTTTTTAATTCGTAGAAATTAGAAAGCTTTAGTTACCTCTCAGCAGAAATGGAAATTTAAAAAATATATAGGTATTTTAAAATAACAACAAAAAATGAATCTACATTCGTTGCATACAATACAGATACAATTCTTGATAAAATTCCATTTTTTTTTTTTTTTTTTTTTAAACATCCAAACAAAAAATTTTCAATTTACTTCTAATTTATTTTCTTTGTTATATAAGTAGTAAGTTAATAAATTCTGAGTGAATTTAGATTAAAGAAAACAATATTAAAAATAAAGTTGGAATCTGTTTGCCAGCAAATAAAATCTTGTGTTAAGCAATTTTTTTTATTCGTAGAAATTAGAAGGCTTAAGTTACCTCTGGGCTGAATACATTAGAAGTGGACATTAAAAAATATATAGGTAGTCTAAAATTATAAAAAAAATGAAACTACGGTATAGAATAAATTCTTAATAAAATTTTTTTTTTAAAACTTACCTACGAAAAAGTTTACTCTTTTTACTTCTAATTTAAATATTCATCTTTTTATATAAGTAGTACAATACTTTATTACATTCCGAATAGAATTATATTTAAAAAAAAAATCTGGTGCGTGCGCGCAACACACAACTTTCACTTACCAACTTACTTAGATTAGAAATTGACGTGTTTTGCTAAATATCTTTTCCCAAAGTCACACATTTTTCTACATTCATATCTTATTTTTGTTAATCGTTAAAGCCGTTTTTGAGTAAATAAAAAAAACCCGTGAAAATAATACAAAATTTATTAAGTAAAGTCCCCCCTCCCGTAGATCAATTTTGATGAAATTTTTACAGTTATATCTCGGGCATATAAATACAGCAAATACCAAGTTTGATCAAAATCGTTAAAACCGTTTTCGAGTAAATAAAAAAAACACGTGAAAATGATACAAAATTTATTAAGTAAAGTCCCCCCTCCGGTTGATCAATTTTTATGAAATTTTTACAGTCATATTTTAAGGCATATAAATAGATCAAATACTCAGTTTAATCAAAATCGTTAGAGCCGTTTTTGAGAAAATCGAAAAAAACTTAAAAAGTTACTAAATAAAGTACCCCCTCGCTTTGAGCAAATTTGATGAAATTTTTGCTGTCACATCGCGGGCTTATACATACTCTAAATACCCAATTTCAGGTTCGTACGGTTTATAGTTTTTGAGCTAGTCTGTTCACACACACACACACACACACACACACACACACACACACACACAGACCATTTCGCGGGACTTGGTCATTTCGACTCAGGGGACCCCAAAACGTGTATTTCCGTTGAAAACCGGAAGTCGAAATTTTTCACGATCGCAATACTTCCACTTACTATATATTTCATATATAGGTAAGTGAAAGTAAAAAACGATTGAAAAATATTGTTTTAATCTAATTACCGGCAATTGAAATTATTCTGTTAAGGTATTTTTTAATCCTCGTAGCAATGAAAATAAAATTGGACCATTTAAATGTTTTTTTTAAGTTTTTAGTATACAAGTTTTTTTAAATTAAAAAAAAATTAATTTAACTGTGGGCAAATCACTAATAAGAGAATAAAATGAAGATTTATATCAGGAGTGGGGTCACCCTGTGGTGTAGTGGTTAGCATAGTTATAGCATAGGTTAGCAACCTGCAATACTAAAGGTCGCAGGTTCGCATCCCTTTATGGCCATAGGATTTCTTAATGGGAGTGATAAATCCTTGGTATTCCGTACCTCGGATAGGACGTAGCCTGTACGATATGAGGTACTCGTTAGAGATCCCTATACTAATTATAACTGGGTAGGCCGATTTTAGGAGTCCCATTATAGGTACCATCGTCCGATTAGCCTTTTTGGCAGAAAGTGCCGTTAAACAAACAACAAATAAGAAGTAAAAAAATAGTAATTATTAGTAAAAGTGAAATAAAATAATAATTTTTTGACGAACCATTTCATAATTTTATAGAGGAATTTAATTATATAACATAATATATAACATATTTCATCAAATATAAATAATATATTTAATGAAAAAATTAACATAATTTTCAGATGCTTCATCACATTTAAAATTTATTCTAAGCCACGTGCGAGTTTCGAGATCGTAATGGCAAGAGATTTGCATGAATTAATATATAAGAAAAAAAGGAGAATATATGCAACTATTTTACATTAGTGAATAACTCTAGATAAAAAAACAACGATCAATTATTCGTGTAATTCATGACCCAGTTTGAATGTAAATTGTGATAATTTTTTATCATCACGTTTCTGATGTTACGATGCCTTAGAAACCTATTAAATGATGCTAACAGATGATATGATAGGAAATAAAAATTCACTACAAAATCTAAAAATTAGAACGCTAACAATATTGCCAACAATGTCTCGGTAATTTATATATTTTCCTGATTATTATATATGTACCTACTTGTAATTTTTAAATTTTTCTATTAGCGAATCTAAAATTATCTCAAGAAAGCATGATTTCATTTTTTTTATTGTTTAAAAAAAATTATTTTTAAGTATATTTATTACAAAAATGATTGTTTTTTGGGGATTTCTTAGTTAACTATGTTTGGGGAAGATAATAAGTTCTTCAACGATTGTTCAAATTTATTTCAATAAATTAGTTAATTATATTTAAAAATAGTTTCTTTAACACCGCATATGTTTCAGCGAACCATCTTCAGTGCTAAAATATTGGCAAATATTCGTCACATTAAATTTGTTCGTCAACAACATACAGCTAAGTCTAGTAACATAACATAACATAATAAGCACTGCCTCGTGGTAACATTCTCTAACTGTTTATTTAACCTTCTTATTTATATTTATTTCTTATATGTATATATCAATATATTTATCGATTTTCGATATTTATTTTAACTATTTTCTCTCATTTTTAGAAGATAAACGTTATATCTTGCTTTTGGTTCGGACCTTAGTTTTTTTTGTTTGCTTCTTCCTTTAAATCTGCATAATTAATGTATCAAGAATAATAATTTTTGTAAATCTTCCAATTTAACATTTATTCAATGAAAATTGATCACAAATAAAAATAAATTAATAAAATTACTCTATGATTAATTAATTTTGGAGAAAAATAATCATCGATTGTCTCATTTTCTATTACTATTTTCTATTATATATAATTATAATCCATGAACCTGCTCTTAAGATGAAAAATGTGACTTTTTAAAATGAAATATCATTACCCAGTAGAAATTTATCAATATTAATCACGTGCTTCGATAAGAATTTTTTTAAAATACTTCACGTGAAACAACATTGACATATTTAGAATAATAATGAAGAAAAAGTACTCTAAATTAAAATACCAGAAAAAAGATGTCTTTCAATGGATGATAATATGTATAGTTATTACTTTTAAACAATTTAATGCTCCAAGGAACAGTTGTATTGTTTTTAGATGTTCATTCATTCATCCAACCAATGACTGCCATTAGAGATAATTTTTTTTTATTTACTTTATTTTTCAACTAGTTAGTATGACAAATTACTGTCTCTTTATAATTTTGATTTATTTTTAATATAAATCTAACTTTGATATTCAACTCTTAATAACTGAATTATATATTTTAATTGTACAATTATGAACCAAATTTGAATCGAGTAGATTTGATAATCTATAATTATTAATTTCTATAGAAATTAAATTTGACTTCTATGTCTTTACATTTACGAATCCATTTCAATATGTAAGTTTTGCATTTTCTACGATTTTTATTTCGAAAATCAGACAGATGTACATACATATTTTTTTATCAATTTAAATAGTTAATCTTTGAGCTTTGGACATTCTATATTTATTTCTCTTAACTTCCTTTATACAGACTGTCGACATTTAGCAAATAAGCTGGTTACATATTTTAAGAAATCAGCTTTTAATATTTGATATTTGAATTCGGATTGTTAATAATAGTTAAGAATTTAGTGTAACTAGATGTAAATACAAAAATTTTTAAATGAAAATAAATTATGTTGCAATGATCAGTACATAGTGCAACGTGACATATCGACCATCTCTGTTGCACCAACTACCTTCAAATTTGCTTTTTCTTCACCTAGCGTTGCACAGGTGTATGTTTTTTATTTTATTACATATAAATGTATATAAATTTATGAATTCTAAAGAAAATTATTAATACGAACAAACGTACTTGTAAAAGATAGCCAATACATAGTGACATGTTTGAATAAAAATAATGTATCCATTAAAAATTTCACTACAGGTACTTTATATTAACTTTACGCATATTAGTTTTTGAAAATATGGTGCGGTGCACGCAACACACAATTTTAACATACTAACGGAAGATTTTACTTTTCTTCTCCTGTAATTCTATTTGAATTTCTCCATATTTGATTTTCTCCATATTTATCCATTCCATATAACTAGGCATAATGAGAGACAGTTAATGTCTCTATATAAACAAAATCAAAGGTACTTTATAGGAAAAGTAAAAACATTCCATCGAATTTAAGCCCCCTCAGAATATTTTTTTGATGATAAAACTAACCTGACTTTAAAGAATTCTTGATTTTCCTTAAAGATGGTCTCGTTAGAGCCGTTTTTGAGAAAAAAAAAACCAACCTAAAAATGTGAAAAAATTCATAAAATAAAGTACCTTTCCGGTTTGATAAATTTCGGAGACATTTTTGCTGTCACATCGCGAGAAAAAACATACACCAAATACACAGTTTCAAGTTCTTATGGTTTATGGTTTTTGAACTAGTCTGTTCACACACAGACCATTTCGCAGGACTTGGTTATTTAGACTCAGGGGTAACGAGTATTTTCGTTGAAAGGCGGAAGTCGAAATTTTTCACGATTGCTATACTTTCCCTTACTATATATTTCAAATATACAGGTAAGTGAGAGAAAAAAAAAAAAAAAAAATAGCTTGCTCGAGGAAAAACCCACATAGTAATGTATTCAATTACCAAATGAAAGTAAATAAAATACAGTACAAGAGGTTAAAGTAAATTTTTATTTTTGTAAGGTTTTTATAATAATAATAAAATAAAAACAATTTACAAAAATGGATAGGCTTTGGTCTTGCAAAGATTTCTTTCGTATAAAGTTACCAACTATTAAGAATTTAAAGGATAAAAATAGGTATTTTTTTTTTTTTTTTTTACGTTTTTAAGCCAATAACTTTAGGTAACTAAATGTTACCTAGGATATAACCAATGTTTACCAGATAAGGTGATCCTCGAAATATATTTTCAATGAAACCTTATAGGCGTGCAAAGAAAAAAAAAGAAAAATATTATATATAGATATCATACAAATTACATATTTTGCACTTTTCGTCAAAAATAGTTTCAGGATATAAGTCAAGATCCATTTTAACACAATTTTACAACTCATACGTTATATAATAAATTATGCATTTTAAAACGATCCTTTGTCTGTTTACGAACTAAAAATAACACCCATTGAGGACTCTATTGGCGAAGAGACTCAGTCAGGGACAAAACGACAATTTGCAGCCTTGTCAATCTTAAACTGTTGGCATCTCGCTAAATAATAATTCTATATTTTGAAAAAGAATGTACGTCAGAGTTTCAAAATGTGGGTGATCAAAATAGGGTTAAAGGAACAATATTATCGAGCTATATGAATTTTTTTTAATAAATTTTAACAATAGATAAATAAGTTCTATTATCAATTATTCTATTAATTTCTTTCCTATCGGCAATTGAAGACGTATAAAATTTTAATTTTAAGGCCAATCTTTTTTCTTCTTATAATAACAGTTTATAGATATCAACCATCTAATATTATATATATATTTTTTTTTTTTTGCCTAGCGCTGTTGATAACTATTCGTTGATAAATTTACGGAAGATAACAAAATTAATTCAAAAATAAATTTCTCACACTCTCTTATATCATTAGCGTTGTTTTTTGAGCAGTCATATTGTGCAAATGATAATTTTTGCGATTTTTTTTTTTTGTTGCAATTATATAACCAGTTATTGAAGAAGCTTATGGACCGTCATCACGACATTGGTGCATGTAATTTTGGCATACTGGTGAATCATATTGGTCGTACTGTTGGTAGCGTGATAATTTTGATTTCCTGGCTGTAATGATGCATAATTAAATCAAATTGCGTAAAATCAAATCATGGTGCCACATGATGTTGTAAAAGCACAAATATTAAAGCAAACAATTAAGAAGGTTACAACAATTACCACTTTGTAACACAAATAATCATATGGCTTGAGCTTGAGCGAAACAAGAAAGAGAATAAGACTAACAGTCCAGTCACTTGCTTCTTATTTATAGTCGTAAGGAATGGTCTAGAACCTTGTGGAACGGCCTGGATGGTGCTCGAACATCCCAGTCACAAACACGTATTATGACAGTTCGCTCTAACTGTCTAATCTGACTAGTTTGTTCCAACAAACAGTCTGGGATTTTAAAGTTACTATATTATTGATCAACATCTGCTGATTACTAAAAATCGTTTTTTTTTTTTCCATCTCCTGATAATATCAAATGATTGACTCCTTAACTACGGGATTCATTTTAAAATTGGTGATTATTTAAAATAGCGGTTTTATTTGGATTTTCGATTGCTCTAACTTTTTTATATAAAAGCCAAATTCTGAATAACCCAGCTCTCCAAACCACGACATTAGTTTTGATTGTTGAAGACCTCTTTTGAAATGCTTAAATGGCCATTTGGGACAGGTACGGTAATTACAACATTCAACTTTGCATTCAGTAGTTGCTGATTAAAAACCATGACTGTTGCGTTAATTTTGGTTTGTTAATAAATGAACCGAAAGAGAGATGTTCTCAAAATGACTAATGTGTTTGAGTGTTAAGTGCTTTAGCAATATCGATTATAGTGATGCCGATCTGAATCCTATCCAGGTATGTTGAAATTTATTTCGAATAATCTTGTGCTCCTTTCTACTTTACTTGAATATGCTGGTTAAACCTCAAAATTAAATAAGAACAAAAAAGCAGACAAGAGGTTAAAATGTTTTTTAAAGGGGCGAGGGAAATGGGAAAGGTCGTGGTAAATTTTACCTCAGCGCTAAAAGTTTTAAATTGAAGCGTGGAAATGCATAAGGGTATCAGTGCCTTATGATGTGACTTATTTGTGGCTTACACCCAAAACATCATTCATACGTTAAATGAACTCTTTTCTAACCACAAAACATTACTTATACCCATTCCTGAAGAATGACATTGGCACCTATAACAATTAGGCAAAAAAATACTTTGTTTTATTTTTTTGGCAATTAGACCCTTATGCGATTCCACGCTTCATTGTATAAAACAAAATTTTGTCGCGATGCGCGCAACACACAACTTTCACTTACCAAATATTTAAACGCCATTCCTCTAATTCACTAATTTCTCCACAATCATTTACTAATTTTTTTATGCATTTGCTCTCTTAAGGAAACTAAAATTTTATATTGTTAAATAAAAGTTTTTTATTGTGATGACTCGGCAATGCAAGCATAATAATCCGTCGCATCTGATTTTATGATTCGCTATGTAGTTGTGTAAAACTTCATTTAGTTACCATGGAAAAAAATAATTTCCATTAAGTATATGTGTTCTAAAACACTTTGACCAAGATTTCTGACGAACAAAACGCCTTCACTTAAAAACAATGACCAGTCCTTAAAGGCGTACTGCGCATGCGTGGTCTCAACGGGTTTTATGAGTTGTTGGAATATTTGTCTTTTTTTCTCCTTTATATGTTTACTCGATTTTTTTCATAATTCCTACTTAGCCATTTCTTATTTTTGAGCAGAACAAGAGTTAATTTCTCAATATAAAACAAAAACCAAGGTATTTTAGAGCGCTTTTGAAAAAATCGAAAGAAAAACCATGCAAAAATGTAACGAAATTTATAAAATAAATTGCCCTCTCCGTTTGACTGATTTTTATGAACTTTTTATGTCACATCGCGGGCATATACATACACCAAAAACCCAATTTCAGGTTCGTATGGTTTATAGTTTTTGAGCTAGTTTGTTCTCTCCCTCTCACACACACGGGTCATTTTTACTGGACTCAGGACACTTCAAAACATGTATTTCCGCTGAAAACCAGAAGTCGACATTTTTCACGATCGCAATCCTTTCCGTTACTACATATTTCATATCAACTCAAAGTAAAAAAAAAAAAAAGAATCATATTTCATTTTTTTTTTCCATGAAAACTAAGAAGGCATTTAGGGTCTTTTTCGTTTAAAGCACAATTCGGTTATTAAAAAAAGTAACTGTTATTAAAAAAAGTAACACGTGATATAATTACAACCTCCATATCAGTAGAACATATGACTACATTTCTTAGTTTCGTTTAAAACCTCATAACGGCTATGTTCAGGTTATACGAAGATTTTAAAGATTTGGACCGAACCATTGCATTCTTACAAGAAAAAGGCCTCATCCATAAAGAAAAACTATGATGGTATGACCGTCGAAATTGACGAGTCCTGTTTTACAAGAAGGAAACATAATGTCGGACGAATATATCCCAACCAATGGGTTTTTGGTGGTATTTGCAGGGAGACGAACCAATCTTTCATATATTCAGTGCCCAACAGGAACAAAGATACTTTAATAGCGTGCATTAAAGAATGTATTCTTCCAGGAAGTATTATAATATCAGATTTATGGAAAGCTTATTCCACTATAGAAAGAATAGAAGGGTATGATTTTAAGCATTATACAGTCAACCATTCTGAAAATTTCGTTGATCCTTCAACTGGGGCGCACACACAGTCGATAGAATCGTTATGGGCTGCGGCCAAAAGAAGAAATAAAATAGAAGCTGGAACTAGAAGAACAATGTTGGATTCATATCTCTGTGAATTTATGTGGAGACAAAGGAATATGGGGAAAGACCTTTTTGAGGTTATATTGGAAGATATTGCTTCATTTTGGAAATTAGAATAAACCATATCATTTGTGTTAACAATTATAGTTACTTTATATTAATCACGTGTTACTTTTTTTAACAACAGTTACTTTTTTTAATAACCGAATTGTGCATTAAACGAAAAAGACCTGGCATTTATATTGCTACAAAATTTCTCCTCATGTAAAGCAGACGATGTTTCTGCAATACCTCGTTGAGGTTTACTGGTGACTTCGTTTTGCAGGTGAAGCCATCCGATTTAACTTCCGACAAACCCAAGAGAATACCGGACAGTTTTCCTCCTCCGCCTGACTTCCACAAGCCCGTGGAAGCCGCTACACCCTCGGACTCCCGTGTCAAGTTGCCGAAGAGACGGATACGCCGAGAACTGTATTCCGACGAAGCCCTCTTGAGGGAGTTTGAAGATTTGATGATGAGTGGTCCCGCTTACGAGAGGTCGAGGCCAGAGAGAACTTTGATCCAGGTGACTTGATATTGAAATTGATTATCCCAGCTTCGCAAAATGTTCGAGCCTTGTTTTTTGTTGTTGTTTGCTTACCGCTTGTATGAACTCGAAGAAATATATATATTTGTATGACATGTGTTCGGGCAAGTTAGGTTTTAATAATAAAAACCTTTCGCTTCCCTGATGAAGAAAGTATGGCCGGTGCTCAATGCTCTTAGTTTTGTTGGTTAATGTATTAAAAGTTTTATATAATAAAAGAATAAGATGAAAGATATTTAACATAAAGTTTACCTTTGTAATTTAGAGAATAATAGCATAATAAAAAAGGAGAACAAAATAATATGAATGAAAGGAAATAAAGAAAATCCTGTGATATTTAAAGCTTAAACTATAATTTATTAAATACAAATAATTTATTAAATACAAATAATTTATTAAACAAGAATGAAACTAAAATGATTAAATGAAAATGAAACACAACTTATAAAATATTATAGACAAAAATTATGTTTTAATCGAATGGCCATTGATGAACTATAGAGTAGAGTAATAAACAAATGATTAATAACTATAATACAAAGATATATGTAATAACTGAATTGAGCAATTTGATATAATGTTAAAGGTATTCAACATTCAACATTCAACTTCGCTCGTCTTCTAAAATAATGTTTGCAAATGTGCACACTACACAACTGAACACCCTGGGTGAACGAGAATGTAATAAATGTTTTTAAAGAATGTTTTAAGCGTGAGGTATAATGCGTACTCGCTTGGCGAGAATGAACAGCTGACTGACTTGAAGCGTCTTTTGTTTGTCTCAGAGCGTCTTCGACCAATCACAGACGCCCACGCACATAACAATAAACTAATGCTAATTAAATAGTTAAATACTCGATTGGTATGATATTCAATGTTAAATTAGATTAATAAATTAACGACAATATATTAATTACTTAATTTACAACTTATTAATTATTGAATTTAGAATTCATTTAAAAATGCTGAACCAAAAATTACACCAAAGAATTATACAAAATGACAAATGGGTTCTCTGAACAACATGTATGCATTTTGCACGATGGCTTTGAAACGGCTATACATATATATTTTTTTATTGTCTAAAATTTTCGAATCAATATTCTAGGATTCTAAAGCTAGCTAGGAAGTGATGTATCCAGTATTATTTTTCTTTTTTACTTTCACTTACCTATATTTGAGATATTGGGTTAGTTCACATGAAATGTCCGTTTTCAAGGTAAAAGGATTTTAGTAAAAATACAATGTCACTTTCGTTATGCACTTTAAGTCTCCAGTAACGGTAGGTGCACTTGCATTTAGTTGTGCTGAGAGTTCTCTAACTGTTTGGTAGGGGTTTCCTTCTCCAGTATATTTGAGGACATCGTTTTCAATCACAGATGGAAGTCTTCCTTGGGGCTGGTTTTCCAAGTCTTCCCAGCCAAAAATTAGCAAACCAACGGCGAATGGTTCGTTCATTTACACTCCCTTCCCCTAACACCTTACACATGTTTCTAGCAGCCTCAGCTGCCGGATGGCCGCGTTTAAACTCATAAAAAAATATTACAGGAAAATCGCATGTCCCATGTTCATATTTGGAGGTACACTAAAAAGTGTGTAATTGATTGGGAAGCTAATGTTTATAAAAGAAAAGTAGATAATTAGTAACTGCTTAATTATAATATGCAAACATTTGGAAGTAAACAAAAGAGACCCGCAAAATCCTCTATGTTTTTCAAAAATTATAAAATCGGAAATTCATGTGAAAAAACCCAATAGTAGGGAAAGTATTGCGATCGTGAACAATTTCGACTTGTTTTGGGGTCCCCTGAGTCCAAATAACTAAGTCCCGCGAACTGGTCTGTGTGTGTATGTGTGAACTGGCTAGTTAAAAATATATAAACCACACGAACCTGAAATTAGGTATTTGGTGTATGTATATTCCCGCAATGAAACAGCAAAAATTTCATCAAAATGGATTTAACGGAGGGGGTACTTTATTTCATGACTTTTTTCACATGTTTACGATTTTTTCGATTTTCTCTTAAATAGATTTTGATTAAACTCGTCATGTTTAATGAGAATCAAGTATTCTTTAATATTAAATAAGTTTTATCATCATAAAAATATAGTAGGTGGCCCTAGGACTTTTTAATGTGAGTAAAAAATCCTTGTCTATGCCGTCCCTCGGATAGGACGTAAAATAGAGCTCCCGAGCCAGTACGATGTCAGGAACCCGTTAAAGATCCCTATCCTTATACCTGGATAGGCAAAAGTTATGCACCCACTGTAGCATCGTCTGATTAGTCTTAGAGGCATAAAGTGACGTTAAAACAAACATACAAACAAAAAATCATATATTTTTTTTTTTTTTCAATTTACAATATGATTTAACGGAAATTTATTTTTCGTAGGTTATATTTGTTTAAAACTTTTCTTAGATAAATCATTGTTTGGCAACATGTAGCCTTAAAACAACAACACACATGCTTTCACGAAAACTTTCTCACCGATATGAAATCACAATTCGTATCCTCGCACTGACATTGAGAAACAGCGAGCCCAATTAATGAAGGACTGCGGAACTATAAATAGATTGTTACGCACGTTTCCTGTTACATGTGCCCTCGAAATGGTTTTCGTAGTATGGGTCACTGGCACAGAAGGTCAATATTATTTCACATTCTCTTGCAATTTTTAAACTAAATATTATTGTTAATGTACACAACAAGTTATTTGTTTCTTGTTTGTTTGTTTAACGTCCATTTATGCTACTACGGCTAATTGGACGATACTACAATGGGAGTCCTAAATTTTGCCTATCCAGGTATAATTAGGATAGCTGTCTTTAACGAGTACCTGACATCGTACAGGCTCGGGACCTTTTTTACGTCCCATCCGAGGAACGCCATAGCCAAGGATTTTTTATTACTCCCTTTAAAAATCATACGGCCACCTCGGGACGCGAACCTGCGACCTTTAGTATAGTAAGTTTCTATGCTTACCACTGAAGCACTGGTGACTCCTTTATTTGTGATATAACTAATAATGACCCCTTTATTTTCGATTAATTATTTGTGATATAATCGATACAAAAAAAAAACAAGCGGGGTTGGTTGGCATAGGGGGTAGGTTGGCCATTCGCTTATAGTTTCCGTCACACCAGTTGTGAAGGGCCCACCATTGTACCATGTGACCCGCTCGACCTCGGGAGTCTTGCCCTGAGTTTTCAATCTGATGCTAACAGTGTAGGGAAGAGCGTGCTTCATTGATTGATTTTACAACATATAAGTAAATTTTTATATTTTCAGTAAATTTGGTTTAAAGGGATGGCAAAACATTTGACCCCGATTCTCTTCACATAGCCCCAAACTCCTTTGAAAAACCTAAACTTTCGACTAACCAGTTTCTTGTTTGATTGTTCTACCCTGTCCTGGCAGTCATCTTTAATATGTTCTCTCCTGTGGGGTTAGTTGGCTCTCTTTAACTTTTTTTTTCGGCGAAGTAGCAATTCACAAAAGCAAAATAAACATAAACAAAGGTGAAACTACCAAATGTCTTTAGTTCCAGCGAGGAGGATGAGAGCAATATTTCCTATGCAGAAAGTAAGGACAGTCTAAACTTCTATCTTCTACTATCGTCATTCTATTTTCCCTTAAAAGCTGTTAAAAACCGAATCAAAATTATTATACCATTGTAGTGCAGCTTTTAATAACAATAATATGTGTGTCAGGCAGTACTTGAATCAGATGGCTAAATGGCTAAACAACTCCACCCTCTAGGCCAACCGGCCCCACATAGGGGTTAATTGGCACACTCTGGATTGACGAATTCTTCAATTTTCTATGATTTTAGTATTAAATATTATGTGTTGAAAAAAATACTTGAAGTACTCTAATACTCGGAGTTTACTGTGGTAACAGCCATATTGGGATTATATTAACAGGAAAGACTCAACAATCAAAAAAGTGAAAACTGTTGCCGACCAACCCCGCTCTCCCCTACATTATAATTTATTTATAAAAAATCAATTTTATATTGATTTCTTCATTTATATACCTTTCATTTTTAAAATCCACGTCTTCGTCTGTGGTGGAGGTTAATAAGATGTAGGTTTTAATGTTTATAGAAGAGTTTTTTATTCTATTTATAAAATTTATCTATTATGTCGCGTCCCGCGGTGGCCCAAAGGTTTTTTAATGGGAGTAAAAAATCCTTGGCTATGCCGTCCCTCGGACAGGACGTAAAATAGAGATCCCGAGCCTGAACGATGTCAGGCACTCGTTAAAGATCCCTATCCTAATTATACCTGGATAGACTAATTTTAGGAATCCCACTGTAGCATTGTCTGATTATCCTTAGTGGCATAAAGTGACCTTAAGCAAACAAACAAACAGAAAAATTCGTCTATTTCTTCGGATATTAAAGGGTTTAAAGTTGTAAAAGCGATGGAATGTTGGTTGAATTTAGATTAATTTCTAAATTCCAAAGGATGGCATAGCCAAGGATTTTCTACTCCCTTAAAGAAATCCTAGGGCCACCGCGGGACTACTCCAATCTTAGTTACATAGATAATACATGTATTGTATTAAATTTGATGATTTCGTTCTTACATATATACAATTTTTTGTTATATATTTCTTAGAATATGATTAACCCTTTGCACTCGGCACTTTTCGGACGTTACCTACCGGCAACTCGAAGCAACTTATTCGCGTAAACGTATACCCTGAAAACGTTATACGAGTATTCGTATTATACAGTAAAATTTTAGAAACAAGTAAGGTACTTGTTTTTACTACCCAATTACGAAGGAATTGTAATGGAATTTAGGTTCTATGTATTTGTGAAGCTTCAAGGACACATAGTTAAAAAAAAAACTTTATATTTTTTTACAATTTTATATTAATTTCATAATTATTTTTTTAAATTTTGTATATTTTTTATAATTTCATTATTATTATTATCATCGTTATTATATGTAAAAGCATAAAGAATCTAATTAGAAGTAAAAACAGTTAAAACATTACGAGATGCTTTTACCCTTTTAGTTGAAGCTTACTCAGATATCCCATCAGAAAAGATCCTAAAATGTGAAAATTTACTTGATCACTTTCCGGTTAAAGTAGAAGCACATGGGAAACAAAATCAAAGTAAAGGATTATTTGGTGCCCCGTACTAAATTATTGTGAAATTAATATATAAATTAATATGTGAAAATATAGCCGATGTTAAAAGATTAACGTAATATAAAAATAATGAAAAACACCGCGAGCCGCGACCGTCATTTATCACCAAAAGCGAAATATCCTATTATATATCCTAATAGCTTGTTTATGTCCTTATATGTTAAAAACTGAAAATTATTTGCATTGTCTCCGTAGCGGAGCCCTCCAGTTTGAAGACAAATTTCAAATGGCTCCGCTCCGTAGAACTCGAGTGCAAAGGGTTAAATATATATGTACATATTTGGTTATTTATTTTACATGAAAATCCGTTCTCTACTTATATAAACAAATCCGATCTACTGATTTCATTTCAAGATTACTTCTTAAAAAGACCGTACCGCATATAAATTCCTTTCCCAATGACTAAGTCTTTTCCAATATCGTTCACGGAACAGAAATGTCTTATTAGCCGAACAATTGGAGAGGCAGACAGGACCAAAAAAATTTGTGAATCAAACTCTAAAATAGTCCCGGTGTGGGATTGTGTTATTTTGAGGCATTCCTTAAATTTCAGCTCACTGTTTTTATTTATCTCTGTCAATCTTCCGTAGCTCATTCACAGCTATTTTTAAATCGACTTTTGTACTAGAATGAACAAATAACCTGGTGCGGTCAAATCTGCGCTACCGGAGTGAGACCACTAAACATTATTTTATAAATCAGTGAAATTTGTTTTTGTTCATACTTTCACTTACCTATATATGAAATATACAGTAGGAGAAAGTTTGCGATCGTGAACAATTTCGACTTCCGGTTTTCAACGGAAATACAGGTTTTGAGGTCCCTTAAGTCCAAATATTTAAGTCCCGCGAAATGGTCTGTGTGTTTGTGTGTGTGAACAGACTAGCTCATAAACCGTACGAACCTGATATTGGGTATTTGGCATATGTTTATGCCTGTGATGTTACAGCAAAAATTTAATCAAAATTAGTCAAACGGAGGGGGTACTTTATTTCTAAACTTTTTACGATTTTCTCAAAAACGGCTCTAACGATTTTGATAAAACTTTGTATTTGATGTAGGTATATGCCCGCGACATGACAGCGAAAATTTCATCAAACTTGATTAAACGGAGGGGGTACTTTATTTCATAACTGTTTTTTGGTTACAAGATATTTTTCAATGCCAGGGATTTGTCGAGTTTCAGCTGACAAAGATTATTTAAATGGTCTATAAAATCGATTGATCAGTTGAGCTTACCGGGTATCACTTAAATTAGATGTCTCGGCATGCAAGGAGTTCAAACATAATATAAAACAAAAATCGATTTGTTTGGACATTTTGGGGTTTCTCAAATGACTGATTCAATTATTTGTTTAATAATAATAAAAGGTTAGCATAATTTAACAATGAAAAAATCCTTCATATATAATTAAAAAAAAATCAATAAGAAGTAATTGTATAGAAAGAAATGTTGTTTGTTTAACGTCACTATATTCCACTAAGTCTAATCGGACGATGCTACCAGTGGGAATCCTAAATTTTGCCTGTTCAGGTATAATTAAGGATAGGAATCTTTAACGAGTACCTGAAATCGTACAGGCTCGGGACCTCCTTTCAGGTCATATCCGAGAGACGGCATGGCTAAGGATTTTTTACACCAATTAAAAAATCCTAGGGCCACCGCTGGGCGCTAACCTGCGACCTTTAGTATTGTAGGTTGCCTTGCTAACCACTATACCACAATTGCACCCCTACATTTATATATATATATATATATATATATATATATATATATATATATATATATATATATATATATATATAATACATACCCTCTATCTTTCTAAAAAAATTAAATGCTAAATTTCTGATAGGAGCTCGTTTGCTAACATCTTTGCCTATTTAAAAAAAAATATTGTTTAGTTGTAATAATCGTTGGTGTATAATAAATCAAAGGATAGGAAGCTGATAAATAAAATTATAATTGTTTTGTTTTTTAAATGATTTTTTTTTTTAAATCGTGATCCTAAATTGGACAGAGTTGCGGAACCATTATCAAATCAAGGCAAACATTAGATGAAAAGGTAAATCAACGATTATCTTTGTTTATCTCGCAAGGTCATTGTTATTCACATTCGAATCCGAGAATAATTCATTAACCTTTTTTTTTACTTTTACTTACTTATATATGAAACATATAGTAAGGGAAAGTATTGCGATAGTGAAAAAATTCCGACTTCCGGTTTTCGACGGACATACAAGTTTTGGGGCCCCCTCAGTCCAAACAACCAAGTCCCGCGAAATGGTGTGTGTGTATGATCAGACTAGCTCAAAAACAATAAACCGTACGAACCCGAAATTGGGTATTTAGTATATGTATATGCCCTCGACGTGACAGTTAAAATGTCACCAAAATTGATCGATTGGAGGGGTCACTTTGCTTAGTAAATTTTGTCTTATTTACACACGTTTTTTCTATTTACTCAAAAATGACTTTAACGAATTTGATCAAACTGGTTATTTGATGTATGTATATGCCCGCGATGCGACACCTAAATTTCATCAAAATTGATCAAACGGAGGGGGCACTTTATTTAGTAAATTTGGTCTCATTTTCAAGATTTTTTCTTTATTTTCTCAAAAACGGCAGTAACTATTTTGATCAAACTGAGTATTTGATGTGTGGATATGCCCGCGATTTGACAGCCAAAATTTCATATCTCATATTATCACTGATGAAAATAAAAATTTTATTTAAGAATAAAAAAATTTAATTTACTTTAGAGAGTAAATACGTGATGCTCAAATCGTTTAGATAACCTTTAATTAATTATAGTTTAGTTTAGAAACTTTAGTTCCATAATGAATTCTGAAGGTAATTTAATGTATTTTTAGAGGATCAGTAATCGTTCCCGATTTACAGAAAGGCATAAGTGATAAACTTTACTATGAGTCGTAAATGCACCTCCTATCGATTCACCTTCACGATATATTTACAAAAAGCAAATCGCTTAAAAAACAATCAAGCAGTAACAAAAAAACTCGACTGTCCACTGAAATTAGGTCCTTTAAAAAAAGAAATAAGCATTAATAAATCGAAAAGTACTCAGAACTTTGATGTTTTGCATTACAGATACATTATAACTTACGGAGATAAACAAATTTAAACATTTAAATGTGGAAAAGTGTGGCGTTTACATATTATCTAAACAAATCCGATTTCTAATCTACGTAAGTTCGTAAGTGAAAGTTGTGTGTTGCGCTCATCGCACCAAATTTTTTATGTATAGTTGTTTGTTTGCTTTAACGTCACTTTATGCTACTAAGGCTAATTGGAGTCCTAAATTTTGCCTATCCAGTTATAATTAGGATAGGAATCTTTAACGAGTACCGTACAGGCTCGGGACCTCCATTTTACATCCTATCCGAGGGACGGCATAGACAAGGATTTTTTACTCCCATTAAAAAATCCTAAGGGCCACCTCGGGAGGCGAACTCGCGACCTTTAGTATTGTAGGTTTCTATGCTAACCACTACACTACAGGTGCCCCCTTTTCATGTATAATGTCTATTGCCTTATTAAGAATTAAATTTATTTTTTCTAATAATAATTATTAATTGTTTACAGGCTCCTCTATTCCAAGGGAAAACATGCCCGCCTGGAATGATGCTAGACCGAGCAAGGAAGAAATGTAGGGGGCCGTGGTGAACTTGAGGTAATTTATTAATAATTTATAAATTTATCATTCAGTATTTACTAATTCCTGCTTTGTTTGGTAGGAAACGATAAAAAAATATGCTCCTTGATAAATTCGTAATGCTAAAACACGTATACAAATTCTTTTACACCAGTCAAAATTATTACGACTGATTTTAAAAGCACCTTGGTACGTGACTTATCAAACCTTACATACTGACTTCCACAAGCTAACAGTCGACCAACCCATCAAGATTCTTTATAAACTTTTTCACACGGACATATTAACCTACTTATAAGAGATAAGGGCACAGATGAAATGCCCATAGATGTGGGGAGGAGATTAAAAAGGCGTTGGATGAGAGATCTCCTTCTTTAACATGTTCACGGATCTATTCCAGGACATTATGCAGAATTGGTAATCCAACAATAATAATATAAACAATAAAAAATACTATCCTACTAGTTATGCTTATAATAGGATATTAATTATAATTGTTATTAAAAAATAAATTTTTATACGTTTATAATTATATGAATATAAATATAAATAAATATAAAAATAAATGAATTACCGTTAAATTTTGATTAATTTATTTTTCAGCTATATAGAAATTATTTCTAGTTGCTTAGCACTTTGGCTGTCATGTCACCGGAAATCGAGTAACTGTCCTCTTGTCAGAAAATTAAATATTGAAATTTTGTCCAAACGAGAGCGTGACTCTCAGGTATTCTTTATCGACAGTCAAAATGTTGAAGATCGAATTATTTGGCAGAGGCGGCATTCTAGTGTGAGCCACCGGTGGTACACGCCGGCGTGAACTTGTTAACAGACCTGACATACTGAAGAGGCCAGACAAGAGTGCCATCATTTCCGCATGCCTGACATGTCATTATAGGGCCATTATATCTGCTGATTGTCGATATGTTGTTGACTGGCGCGGATATACAAATGAATTAAAAAAAAAAAGATAATGGCATAATTGCTATGTAATTAATCAATTATTTATTTTATTATATTTTATAGTTGGAATTTTTAGTTTTTCACTAAGCCCCAATAAATAATCACTTTTCTGAAATAATATTCTTTTTATAAGATCTTAATGCTCATCCACAATTAGGGTGGGACAAATGCGTAAATCTGACTTGAAACCATTTTTCGTTCTCACTAAAATCTATTGAAAAATCAATTAAACTGCAGAAACGAAACGAGTTTAAGGTTTTAAATGCATTAAAAAAAAATTAACCTACCATCGATAGCTGTTTTATGCTCGATTGAATTTGATCTTAGCTCTCTATACGATGACGCCCTTACCTCACTTTCCCTTATTACATTTTGAATTTAATAGAGATGAGAGATGGTCAACTGTTCTTCAATTACGATAGGTTAAATGATCGTCAGGATTTTCAGTTACAATGATATTTATTATGGTAAGCCAACGTTTCGATCCAACTTGTGGATCTTCATCAGGGCTAAAAGAAAACAAATATATGAGTATCTATGCTAGAGGGTGACAATAAATGGATACATTACAGAACTGATAATAATATAAAAGATGGTATACATAAATATTAAAATAAGAGGCTGGTTAACAAGATAAAATAGAATCTGATATTTACCTACTGAGTCCAGGTGGATACTATGACTAAAGGTAAAAATAAGGTGAGAGGTAGTGGTAGGGGGTTAGTAATAACAATAAATTAAAAAATCTTTATACAAAACTCAAAGACCCTGTACCTCTCCTAGACAAGTGTAATGTAGTTTATCGTATCCAGTGCTCCACGCTTAATTGCAACAGTTGCTATATAGGTGAAACCAAAAATTATTTTAAAAATCTGGTGCGTGCGCGCAACACACAACTTTCACTTACCAACTTACTTAGATAAGAAATTGACGTGTTTTGTTAAATATCATTTCCCAAAGTCACACATTTTTCTACATTCATATCTTATTTTTATTAATCGTTAAAGCCGTTTTTGAGTAAATAAAAAACCCCGTGAAAATGATACAAAATTTATCAAGTAAAGTCCCCCCTTCGGTTGATCAATTTTGATGAAATGTTGGCTATCACATATTTGGCATATACATACATCAAATACCCAGTTTGGTCACAATCGTGAAAGCCGTTTTTGAGTAAATAAAAAAAACACGTAAAAATGATACAAAATTTATTAAGTAAAGTGCCCCCTGCGGTTGATCAATTTTGATGAAATTTTTACAGATATATCTCGGGCATATAAATAGATCAAATACTAAGTTTAATCAAAATCGTTAGAGCCGTGTTTGAGAAAATCAAAAAAACACGTGAAAATGTTACAAAATTTATTAAGTAAAGTCCCCCCTCCGGTTAATCAATTTTGATGAAATTTTTACAGTCATATCTCGGGCATATAAATACATTAAATACCCAGTTTGATCAAAATCGTTAAAGCCGATTTAGAGTAAATAAAAAAAACACGTGAAAATGTTACAAAATTTATTAAGTAAAGTCCCCCCTCCGGTTAATCAATTTTGATGAAATTTTTACAGTTATATCTCGGGCATATAAATAGATGAAATACTCAGTTTAATCAAAATCGTTAGAGCCGTTTTTGAGAAAATCGAAAAAAACCTAAAAAGTTATTAAATAAAGTACCCCCTCCCTTTGAGTAATTTTGATGAAATTTATGCTGTCACATCGCGGGCATATACCTACACTAAATACCCAATTTCAGAATCGCACGGTTTATAGTTTTTGAGCTAGTCTGTTCACATACACACACACACACACACACACACACACACACACACACAGACCATTTCGCGGGACTTGGTCATTTCGACTCAGGGGACCCCAAAACGTGTATTTCCGTTGAAAACCGGAAGTCGAATTTTTTCACGATCGCAATACTTCCACTTACTATATATTTCATATATAGGTAAGTGAAAGTAAAAAACGTATTTATCAACATAAATATAGTATTTCCACGCGTAATTCGTCTACATCTAAATTAGCAGAACATGCCATTGCCCACAACCATTCCTTCGACTTTGAGAACCCCTCCATATTAGCAACTGTATCTAACCACGACAAACGTCTCCTCTCAGAATCCATTTTCATCCATCTAGAAACTAATAACCCGGTAAATCACAAAACAGATAAAGAGATAATTTCATCCACTTATTCTAAAATCTTCCGCATCCTCAAATCCTAGTTTTTGATTTCATAGGTACCTGCAATTATCTCTGTACCTCTTGTACTATTATTATTTTTTGTATTGTATGCTTCTTTCTGTATATTTTCCAAATTTGTATGCATTGTTACATTATGTATTATCTCATTTTTATGTTATTATTCAGTCCAGACACAACTATTTGTATACAGTACCATATATTTTGTTAGTTTTTAAATATTTTGTTCACTCAGTTGTCATGTGCCTTCACTTCAAAATCGTTGGGTTTCCCCGCCATAAACCTTTGAAGTCAGCAAACTAACCCCCTACCACTACCTCTCACCTTATTTTTACCTTTAGTCATAGTATCCACCTGGACTCAGTAGGTAAATATCAGATTCTATTTTATCTTGTTAACCAGCCTCTTATTTTAATATTTATTTATACCATCTTTTATATTATTATCAGTTCTGTAATGTATCCATTTATTGTCACCCTCTAGCATAGATACTCATATATTTGTTTTCTTTTAGCCCTGATGAAGATCCACAAGTTGGATCGAAACGTTGGCTTACCATAATAAATATCATTGTAACTGAAAATCCTGACGATCATTTAACCTATCGATTTTGAATTTAAAAAAAAAAATAATAAGAAGAATCTTTAGAAAATAAAAAAAGTATATATAATTAACAAAAACAGTATTTTTAAAAGGAAAAGTATATAATAAAGGGGAAAACTATTTTTCACTATACTATCTACCCCGTTTGATTGTGTTATCGGTTAATTGGGACGACCGCTTGATTGAGCATTTTTAATAAACCAGAATAAAATATTGCTGAAAAATACCTCTTGATTAGGGCAAAACTTTCTGGAAATTAATTTTAAAAACCATAAGCTTAGGTTATTCGATGTCAATCAAAATGAATCAAGGACGGTCTAAGGATCTTTTACTCCCTTTAAAAAATTTATTGGGTTATCTATATTTCGCATATTTTGTCATATTATAAAACACCTAGTTAATAATGCAATTTAAAGTCTTTTTTTTTTGGGTTCCTCCCCTTCCTCGCCGGTTAGGCTATACGGGGTTTCCCGGGCCAGGGGAGAGGGTGGGGCTTTAATACCTAGTATTACTAAATTTCCCCTGGCTCCGGAATTTGAACTTGCAATCTTCGGGTCGCCAAACACATGTCGGTTGTCAGGTGAAATGCGTATTTCCTAACGCCCACTCGGTCATCCCGCCACCCACAATTTAAAAGGTAAATTAATCGTATTATTTTGACCCCATCATTAAATTAATTAAAGAGAATACATGCGCCTAAATTCACCAATTAACTTGTTTTTCCCCAGAAATGCGTCCAATTTATGAGCCATTTGACCAATAATTACCATTATACTGTAGCCCAGTGATTAGACATTTTTTCTTTGCCTTTACGTGCGGATCCATGATCTTCGCCTAATTGGGAAAAAACAAATTGTTCATTAATTTTAAACACGTAGATTAGTTATAAAGATATATGTGTATTTAAATTAATAATAAATATTTATGATTGTTCTTCTTTTGTTTATAATTTTTTTTATTATTTCAGGAGAAGTGCATTTCGGAGGGAGAAATTGGCTGAGCTCGAAAATTTCTGTGATTTTGGGCGAATTATCAGTATTAAATTGTGACTAGTTGATTTTGTATTATCTTAAGAATGTCCTGTGAATCTGATGGCTGTACTTATTTATAGGGCATAATTTATTTATTTATTTAATTTATTATTTTTTTATCTTAAAGAATTTTTTATTTGTATTTTTATTTATTTTTAAGTCTTTCTTGTATTATATTCCTTTTTATTATTATTATTTAAATTTATTTATTGAAAATAAAATCAAGAAGTAAAATTTTTTATTTTATACATATGTTTTCCTTTTATGAAGTGAGACGGGTGTTATTTAATAATAAGAGCAGACCCAGCCACGCGTTGCTGTGGCTTAGTAGCTGTAATGCGTTCAATTCATTATATCCTATTTTTTTTTTAATACAGTCAAATCAAAATTCGCTGATAAACATAAAAACGTTTCAGCTAATCTAAAAACCAATTGGATTTAAAATAAAACTTGAAGTTAAGTTAATAGTAAGTATTAATAAAACATTCATTTAGCACTTAATCGATTGTTTCAGCTGAGGCTGTATTAAATATAAATAACACAAATGTAAAAGGAACTAATAAAGAATATAATTGGAATAGGGTTTAGTACGATCACAATACACAGCACGAATGTACCAAATTAATCTTTTGCCATAATACATATTAATTGAATTCAGAATATAACACATGATGAAATTAGATATCATATCAGTAGGTTCTACCCGAAGCAGCAGGAAGCATGCTTGGAGCGGTGAAACACGGATTTTTCAAGTCCAAGCCGAATTTAGCAACTGGATGCTTCCCACCCTAAATACCGAAAAAAAAAAGAAGGGTCTCAATAAATCAACTCATACCGTAATCTGTTGGAAATTTATAGAACTTATAAATAATCACACTCAATCGTTGTATAATTAGCATTTAATTTGCAATAACGTCCAGAAATACACCAGTTGCGTATTGTTTTTGCTCTAGTGCTCCAGCAATGTAATCCGTTACTCTGTGTAGTTGTTGTGTCGTTGAATGGGAAGTACATACATACACCTACTTACTTAAACCCATTTGGACATACGCCTCACAGATTTTCGGCTCAGCTAAAAAGACACACTTACAAAAATTACAAACTTTTCAATCCAAAATTTTAAGACTAATTACGGACGCTCCCAGGTACGTAAGTAACCAAACTCTACATCAGACTACATACAGAACAACATATACGAACGCTTTACTCACGCTTCTTTGTTAAATTGGATGGACATAACAATAGATTAATTCACGACATGGCCACGTTTGACTTGCCCGTTCGAAGGCGGCTAAAAAGAAGCTGGATGAGAGATCTCCTCTCCTGAATTTATTGTCAAGCCCGGAAAGAGGTGCTGCTGGGCACTTTCCTTCCTTCAAGCCATACATGCCTTCAATAGTATTGCGATGCTGCAGCCATCGGATTCGCTGATTGTCGCAGACGGCTGACAGGTGCGAATAAATGTTTGAAAGACAAAAAAAAAAAAAAAAAAAAAAAAAATTGCAATAAAAGAAATATTGGGGTCAATTAGCAAGATAAAAACTATTCTATCTTTTAAGTTGGACAAAACTACACACAATGAGCCAAATTTAATCAAAATCGGTTGAGTAGTTTCTGATTTTACCTCCGACAAACATCGGCACACAAGCAGTGAGCAGCCGTATTGGCCAAGAAAGCTGCTCACGACAAAAAGACACTAATCTCTTACACCACAGTGCCTCTGACATACATAAAGAAAAATATCAAAACGGACGCACTAACTAACTGGAACGAAGAATGGCAGAAATCTATTAAAGGACGACCTTTACACAAATATATCCCGAAAATCACACAACAAAATCATGAAAATCCAAAAAGCAGACATTACAAACTAACACAATTTCTGAAAGAACACGGACAAACAAAACACTATTTGAACCGGTTCCACCTTTGAAACAGAAACACTTGTGACTGTGACCGACAAACTCCACAAACTTTTAAACATATCTTATATGACTGTCACTTGCACGAACACAACAGAGGACACTTAATAAAAACAATCATGATGGAGGGCGACACATGGCCTACTCCGGAAAACAAGTTATTTGAAAAATATAAATTGGAACTACTAAAATTTTCAAAATTAATTAACCTTCAGAATTGACTCCAGAGAAGACAGAAGACCCGGCAGAAGAACAAATGGACCTTATCTTCCACCACACCCAGTGAGTGGTGTTTTGAACTTTTGTTTTGTTTATTTCTGTTTTTTTTTTTGTTTTTTTTCGCCTTTGATTCGTTTTGTGTTAAGTTAGAAGAGTTTAACATACATATTGATTACTATTACTGTAAAAAAGAAAAAAGAAAAAAAAAAAGAAAAAACATCTATGCAGGTAGTATGCCTAAGGGCATGGAATCTGTAAAAAATTAGAAATACACGACCCTCCCATAGGGATACTATGGAAGGAAAAAAAGAAAAAAAGAAAAAAAAGATTTTAATATTTGAACCTTTTCCAAGTCCAGTTTAACCTTTTCCAAATCAAGCGTAACCTTTTTCAAGTCAAGTGTAACCTTTTCCAAGTCACAAGAAACTCTTTCCAATTCAAACAACAATTCCGAATCAAATGGAACCTCTTCCATTTCAACCGCCACCCTTTCTATTTAAATTGTAATAGTTTCCATTTCAATTTTCACCCTTGAAAAAATCTATTGAAGATGGTAACGTTTTCGGATTTCTTTCGTACGGGGGTCCAATTTTATGTATTGGAGACGATATTTTTGAAAAAAAAATTCATTTTGTATTTTACTAGGGGGGGGGGGGGGGGCATTATATAATAGTTAGAAGTTCGGATTTCTTTCACACGGGGATCCACTTTTATGTTTTCGGAGACGATATTTTTGAAAAAAATTTTGCATTTTATTGGCCGGGGAGGGGGGAGGGGGAGGTGTCGCACAATGAAAAAGTTAAATATTCGTTTTCTTGTTACCAATACAATGTTAATGATCTGCAGTTTCGTGACTTTAAAGTATGGAAATTGCTATTAAATAAATCAGGATATGTCTTAGATTAAATAATTTCTGCCATATGAGTTACTATTTTAAAATCATTGACATTGTATTGGTGATAATAAGACGAATATATAATTTTTTCAAACGAACTTTTCTAAAGTGCGGACCCCCCCCCCCCCCTTGCCATTATAATACAAAACGAATATTATTTTCAAAAACACCGTCTCCCATAACAAAAAAAATGGAAAAGGTTACACTTGACTTGGAAAACCTTACACTGGACTTGGAAAAGGTTCAAATAGACTTGGAAATGCTGTAAATAAAGATTAAATATGCGTATAAATTATTATCGTTTACTGGAACAGAAAACAGAAAACATCAATAAACTTTATGATGATGGAAACCATCTCTATTCATTCCCATTTACAATATATTGTTTAAAACGTTCTAAAACTTGACTGTTCAGGGGCGTTACTGGATGGTTTGAGCCCGGCAGGATTTATCTCCGACATTTTGAGCATGATACTCAAGTGCCTTTTCACTGAGTTATTTCATTACCTTTCATAGTAAAGCAATTTAATCTACATAAAAGAACTACACGTGTTTTTAAATATTCAAAGTCAAATTATGATGCTATTGAGTGTTTGAGAAAACATTGCATAATATTTTCGATAACAGGTGATGTTCTGACGAGATGCCTTTAGATAGACCTATCATAACTCCTGGTTGAAGTAGTGATCATGTGGTATCGGAGATAAAAGCAACTAGTACTATGTGCTACTAGATCGTTTGTAGATCTGTACTACTTGCATAATGTAAATCACTACCCAAAGGTAAAAAAAGATTGGGGAAGGCTGAATCAGGCGGATAAAGATCCACAGTATGAAACCTCAACTGACACATTTGAACTCTCTAAATTTTCTCAGTGCACAAGGGAACAAGTAATATAGGTTAATATAGAGGTTGAGTATATCCACGAGTATAGATATACTCAATTTATAGAAATACTTTCTCATAATATAATCCCACGCTAATCCACTTATATCATTAGATCATAATAATCAGGACACTAACTACAACTGGATTACACAACTTAAACTAATAGCTAACACAAATATCCAAGAATTCTTTGTCATACCTATATGAAAATATAAATAATATAATTTTAGAACGATCAACCAACCATTCACAGTCTTCAGACATATGGGACATTCTTTTACAAACCGAACAGATCTGGACAAAAATTGACCGACACATTTTAGATTTAACTGAAACTTTTTTTACGGGTTCTATATAAAAAAAAAAAGAGATACGTGTAAGAGGATTTATTTTTATTTTCGATATTTTGAAAAATAAACAAGATCGCAAATTCGTGAATTTGATGATTTATCGATAATAGCCTATTTTTCAAAAATTCATAACTCCGGTTCTATGTAAGCTAAAAAATCTATTTTTTTTTTATTTTGAAGGTAAAAAGACAAGCTTTAAGAAAAAAATACTTTCAAAACAAATTGTCGAAAAATTCAAATTGTTATTAACAATTTCAATGTTTAAATAGGTTTTTAACAGTGGCGCCACTCATGAATCAACTTTTTACTATTTTTATCGTATTCTGCGTCAAATTTTCTATCGAAAACGCTTTTAAAAACGATGGAGAAGTAAAACGATTATTTTTACTGTAAGAAAAAAATTAATTAATTTAGCGCGGTACGTCACATCGACACGTGGGTCACATTTTACGGCTCATATTCTTGTTTTACACCGTTTATCTCTTAAATACAAATAATTGTTTCATTTTTTTAATTAAAAAACATATTTTATTAGCCAAGAAGATGGGAAAAAATACATAAATAAAAAATTTTGTTGAAAATGAAATTTTTTTATTAAGATTTCGATAATGCATTAGTTAATAATTACAAAATTTGGAATATAATAATAAATACAATATTTAAAAATAAGACAATGTTTGCATTTTCTGTTTAAAAGTTTTTACAATATCCTTTTTTTCGCAAGATGAAAACCGTTTTGCTTCCAATTGCTGTAAAGAAATCGGATTAATACAATGATATTTTAAAGTTCCTTTTATTGTTAAAGCTTTTTGGAAACGTTCGGACAATTGTTTTTCTTCTAATTAGTATTCATATGCTAAATTAATTAATTTTTTCTTACAGTAAAAATAACTTCTCCATCGTTTTTAAAAACGTTTTCGATAGAAAATTTGACGCAGAATACGATAAAAATAGTAAAAAGATGATTCATGGGTGGCGCCACTGTTAAAAACCGATTTAAACATTGAAATTGTTAATAACAATTTGAATTTTTCGAAAATTTGTTTTGAAAGTTTTTTCCTTGAAGCTTGTCTTTTTACCTTCAAAATAAAAAAATAAAAATAGATTTTTTAGCTTAAATAGAACCGGAGTTATGAATTTTTGAAAAATAGGCTATTATCAATAAATCATCAAATTCACGAATTTTCGATCTTGTTTATTTTTCAAAATATCGAAAATAAAAAAAAAATCCTCTTACACGTATCTCTTTTTTTTCGATATAGAACCCGTAAAAAAAGTTTCAGTTAAATCTAAAATGTGTCGGTCAGAAAGGTGTTCGAATTGTAAAAGAACGTCCCACATACAGAAACAGCCACTATTTTGTCATTTTTGATAAAATTTCAAGGCTTATTAATGAAAACTTGAACATTAAGATTCTACTCATGTAGGAATTTGACATGACCACTTATTCACTGGGATCACAGATATAAGAATGTATATCTTTGATGCGCGGTCATAAATGCTTAAGTCCCTATTTGAGCAATTGGAGATTATGTCGAAATATTATAGCACGAAATCAGAGCTACCGGTTAGTATCAAAGTCTTAAGTCAAACTTTAAAAATCTATTAGCTGTACTAATTGATATTATAGCTTTAAGTCAAGTTTATAACTTCGTTCCTGGTATTAAGGTCTTAAGTCAACATATGCCCTTAATACTACCCTTAATACGGTACGTTCACTACTAAAATAAATTTTATTGGCGCTATAGCCTTACGCGGCTACTCCAAGTGATGTTGACCACTCAATGATAGAAAAAAAAAAACAGAAAAAATCCCAATTTATCATCCTCACGATTGGTTTCAGCTAGTTAGGGGAATCGGAAAGAAAATGCCATTTCAAGTAATTTAAATGAAAGTAGAAGATTTTCTTGGTTTTTTCAGAGCTTCTCAAGACATATTTAGTATTAAGGAAGAAGAATTCGGATGTGGACTTATTTTTCTGGCATAATGTTCAGCAGCTTCAGTACACTCAAGACTACGGTACTCTGTTGTACAAGAACTCCTAAACAGATGAAGAACCCTTCAAGTCAATGTGTTTTAGAAAAAGAGGGAGGCCTTCCTTAGGACAGGTTCAACAAAAGTACAAGTCCATGGTTCCTATACCTGAGGTAAAGAAAAATGATCTCATGGATTTACTTCCTCTGATACCACCAGTATCTCACAATTTTTATAGACAAATCCCAACAGATTCTGCAATCCAAGCGGAGGATCTGATCTTCTGGAAGTTGAGCTGGAGTAGTATCGAATTTAAGGAATGGAATTTTGGAATCCGTTAATTTTGTATTTCTTCATGTATGCCATTAGTATTATATATATAGTATATTTTGTAATGTAAAATTATTCTATACCACAACTATGGTTTATGTATGTCCTGACATGCTTAAGCGATTATAAAGGGTAAAATGTTAAACAAATTAAATCCTTGTTAATTCCCAAATTGTAATTTTGACTTCGTTAATAAACAACTTTAATATAATATTCTAATGTTGTATTCTGATTTATTCTTTCCCTAATTAAAAAAGAAATGAGTTGCTATCATATTTATAAGTACTTCATGAAGTACTACATACTAAAGTCACAGTACTTCATGAAGAGGTGTGCAGTCAGTCAATGATCAGACAAGAAATAAATGTAGGCGTCAGATTTAATGAAAAATTAAAAATTTTGACTTAAGCCCTTATGACCGCGCATCAAAGATATATTAGATTTTTGTATTTATGTATGAAAATAGGAGAGGGATATTCCGAATGTGCTAATAGTGATGATGAGAATAATATTGGAAAAAATCGGCGTAGAAACATATAATTGTAATAGGTATTATTATTACTACAATAGTGTAACGTGAAATAAAGAATGAGGAGCAATGGTTAGCATATCAACCTACAATACTGAAGGTCGCGGGTCCCCTGTTTTTTTAAAAGGAGTAAAAAATACTTGGCTATGCTGTCCCTCGGACAGGACCTAAACTGAAGGTCCCGAGCCTGTACGATGTCAGGAACTCGTTGACGATCCCTATCCTAATTATAACTGAATAGGAAAAATTCAGGGTTCCCCCCGGTAGCATCGACCGCTTAGCCTAAGTAGCATAAACGGACGTTAACCCGTAACCAGTAAGTTGTGGTCCTAGGAGCCCCAGCCAGTTTTGTTTATTCTATAATTCCCATTGGGGGTGCTATGAGGAGCTGCTGCTCACAGTACCTTTCAGGCAGTAGCTTCTGAGCTGTTGACAGAAGTGGTGGTTCTGTGGTAAGTGATTTATGAGTAATACGGTTACTTTTAAGTTGCGAAGTGATAATTTTTGTAACATGTTTGATTATTTGTGTTTTCCTTGCTTTTGTGGCATTATGAATTATTATTTTCGATTAATAAAATAGTTATTTATTATACAAGTGACGAAAGTAGATCATTTTACAACTCGAGTGAAACGTTTACCCACACGAGCGAAGCGAGTGTGGTAATTTCACGAGAGTTGTAAATTCTACTTTTTTCACGAGTGTAATATTAATTTTTTTCTGTAATCGTGTAATAGATGATCAGACCCAACCAGAATATGAACAAAATTAGGATGTTGTGAAGATTATGGTATGTTGTTGGTAGGTTATAAGCATGGTTGTGAAAGGTTATAAGCATAGTAATAAAACAACTAGTATTAATTTATTTTAACATTTTATTTATTATATATATTTATAGTTACATTACATTTTTTCCCGATTTTTATGTTGTTATTGTAATTACTTTTTGATTTTTGAGGTATTAGTTGACTTAGTGCAATATTGGCATTATCTCGTACTTCTGGAGGATTTAGTTCCAAATATACTTCTGTTTCACTATCACTATTCATTTTTATGTATAAATTGAAAATTTTCAATTAAATAAAAAATAATATAATAATAATAATATTTAATCAAACAGTGTTTTTTGAAGTTTTTTAGTAATATCAAAGATGTCTGTTTAAATTAAAATGATTGTGAAGTAGTGCAGTTATAAACAACTGCAGGTTATAAACAAGGAAGGTAATTATTATTATATTTAAATTTTAAAATATATTGATTATTTCCACCAATAATTCATTCACATTTCAATTTATTTTGTTAAAATAAATTCTTACAATGTTAAGAAACATTTAAAAGCATTTAATTTCCAACTTCAAATTATTTTTTAATTTATACTTATTACTAATTAAGACGGCAATTCACTTTCTTCACTCTATTGCAAACTGTTTCACTTTCTTCACTCATTTCAGTTTAGTAATGTTACCATTATTCAACGATTACAGAAAAAATGTTTTATCCTCATAAGTGTTACAGTACTTTATAAGGGAATTTTCGACCTAAGGATATAAAAAGTTCACCTTCAGTCTTTTAACCTTAGTCAGGAAGGAGAAATAAAGAAAGGTTAGACTCAGTAATTCAATAAATAGCTCTAATGATTAATTGTTTTGATATTTTTACCTTGGCGGTTGCTTTGGATTCCTGCGATGTTTGTAAACATTTGTGATCTCAGTTTCAACACGATTAATCGATATTGTACTTGGCAAATATTCTAGGAATTTCTTACTGTATTCAATAGTGTGGCTTAATGTAATTCTAACTTTTAGTAAATAAATAATTGTATGTAATGTGTTGGAAATGTCCCATAAAAGTTACACAAAAACATCATTACACAAAATAACCTATATTAAATTACTGTGGAATTTTAAAGATTTAAAATTTTATATACAAAGAGAGCTAAATATCGAATTTTGAGGTAAAAAACATAAAGCCCTGTATGTTGTTGGGGCCAGGGGCGTTTCGCAATTGAAACACAAACCTTCCCCGGTGATATTTTCAGTCTTCCCCTCTTAGCGGGAAAAGACGGGTAAGTGGACTGTATGAAATATGTGGTGGGTAAAGTGGGTCCCTAAATACCTATAGGAACAAATTCAATAAAGGTAAAAGGAAAGTAAAAGGCCCTTCCAAATGTTAACAAATATATATATTGAGGAAGAATAAAACTTAAAAATAACATTAAACCCATAAAATTATAATATAACTTAATTATGAAAGTAAAGAAAAAAAGTAAATTAAATAAACTTAAATTTCTAGGAATTAAAATTAAAAAGGGATAAACAAACTTCAAAAAAATCTTACGTTAGGTATTTACAGAAAAATAAATAAAATAATTGTTCATCAGTGAAAGAAAAAAAAAGATGAGGTTCTTCTGTCCTTGTAGACTCAGATGGTGAAAGTATTTATATATATATATATATAAGGTACCTTATATCAGTGTGTAGCTGAAAATCCGCCTTCTTTATATATCATCAGCTGTCATCATGAGATACATCGAAATAATAGTATTTTCCAGGCTATGGTGTTATAGTTGAGATGAGGTGGGTGAGGGAACGGTTGGTAACAGTGGTGGGTCGTTCCCCAAGCAGCTACCAAACACTAATGACACCGGCCTATCGCCGTGTTCGTCGTTCACTTGTTACTTTCACTTACCTATATATGTAATATATAGTAAGTGGAAGTATTGCGATCGTGAAAAATTTCGACTTCCGGTTTTCAACGGAAATACACGTTTTGGGGTCCCCTGAGTCGAAATGACCAAGTCCCGCGAAATGGTCTGTGTGTGTGTGTGTCTGTGTGTGTGTGTGTGTGTATGTGAACAGACTAGCTCAACAACTATAAACCGTGCGAACCTGAAATTGGGTATTTAGTGTAGGTATATGCCCGCGATGTGACAGCAAAAATTTCATCAAAATTCCTCAAAGGGAGGGGGTACTTTATTTAATAACTTTTTAGGTTTTTTTCGATTTTCTCAAAAACGGCTCTAACGATTTTGATTAAACTGAGTATTTCATCTATTTATATGCCCGAGATATGACTGTAAAAATTTCATCAAAATTGATTAACCGGAGGTGGGACTTTACTTAATAAATTTTGTAACATTTTCACGTGTTTTTTTGATTTTCTCAAAAACGGCTCTAACGATTTTGATTAAACTTAGTATTTGATCTACTTATATGCCCGAGATATGTCTATAAAAATTTAATCAAAATTGATCAACCGCAGGGGGCACTTTACTTAATAAATTTTGTATCATTTTTACGTGCTTTTTTTATTTACTCAAAAACGGCTTTCACGATTGTGACCAAACTGGGTATTTGATGTATGTATATGCCAAATATGTGATAGCCAACATTTCATCAAAATTGATCAACCGAAGGGGGGACTTTACTTAATAAATTTTGTATCATTTTCACGGGGTTTTTTATTTACTCATAAACGGCTTTAACGATTAATAAAAATAAGATATGAATGTAGAAAAATGTGTGATTTTGGGAAATGATATCTAACAAAACACTTCAATTTCTTATCTAAGTAAGTTGGTAAGTGAAAGTTGTGTGTTGCGCGCACGCACCAGATTTTTTTTTATTTACAGCTGATATAAATGTCATATGATTCTTGTAACCATACTTAAAAAATAAAAATATGATATTTACAATTTAATTTACATTACACATAAGTAAAAAACGTCTTAACCTACAAAAAACTATACATAAAGAAGATAAAGATAATACAAATTAAAGAAGAAAAAATACAACCAATAACAAATAAAAGGGCCTGGTTCAAACGGTGGAAAAATGACATAAGAGAAAAAAATAATAATACACTAGGGCTTTAACACCCTGTATTTTTAAAAACAAGATGGAAGATGGGAGAAAAATGATGTGATCGAAAATAAAATATGCCATAATTTCATTAAAAAAGAGTTATGATTCAATCACAGTAAAATTAAGTAATTTCTCAATAAATGGACTATTTTATACAAAAACCAAGTGCGGTAACCTGTGATGTAGTAGTTAGCAAATCAACCTAAAATACTAAAAGTCACGGTTTCGCGTCCCGCGATTTTTTAAAGGGAGTAAAAATCCTTGGCTATGCCGTCCCTGGGATAAGACGTAAAATGGCCTTCACGAGCCTGTGCGATGTCAGGTACCCTCTGAGGATCCCCATCCTAACTAAATCTGGATAAGAAGAATTCACAATACTTACATTTTATTTTTGTGATATAAATATCTCAAAGCTCAAACTAATAGAGAAAAAAAAACCTTTCCCGATATACCTGATTGATTCAAGAGAAAATCTATATTTCCAAATGTCAAGCTCATTTTCATAATTACTTCCTCATTATCGAAATCGAAGAGGAACCGATTAAGCTATAATAAGCGTTGAAATTCCCAGGAAGTGGTTAAGTGGCACTATATAGCGATTCCTGTTCACAAGAATGCATTAGATTAAGAGTCGTTAAATTTTAATATGAAATTATGTTTACTACTATGGTTACTAATTTTCGGTTGGGAAGCAGTCGATTAATTCTCTAAATATAATATAAACCGTATGTTCCGGGGACTCCAGCGAGCTTTCTAGACCAGGAAAGTAAAAAAGCAACGAATTCGAATCCCGCCAAGGTAAATTTTAGATCACCGACTTTTTACCCGGCAGCGCTGTTGTCGGCGCTAGTGTAGCATTTGAGTTAATCAAATGGGTATGTTAGGTTAGCCTACTGGAGGCTACTCACACCAACCGGGTGCAGGAGTGGTATCCCTGTCCCGTGCATCGAGAATCACGGTGTGGCCATGGACGGCCATGGTGAAGTCAAGCTTGGGGACAGAAATATAAGTCCTCGGGGCCTGCTGACTCTGAGCTGCCATAACCCATGAACCTAGACAAGTTCGATCGGTGGGAGGGCCTGATTAGCCAAAAAGCATTTGGTTATGGAGCTATGGGCAGTCTGCCTCAGCACCATGATGACAATGGCTTGCTGCAACGTGAGGCTTGGGCTACCCCCTCCAGGCTGTCTGTGCTCCCGCAAGCAACACAAATGAGGGATCTTCCTCCGGCCTCAAGTGATTTAACTGAATGGCTAGTGATAACAATGTTATAGAAATATAACCTAAAATAAAATAGTCTGTAATTAAATGCTGAAATTAAAAATAATCTCTATTGAAAACAAAAATAATATATGAAATCAATATCTTAATTGTTAGGAGACATTAATTTGGAAATATCTTTCGAAATAACTTCAAAAAGGTCGTCATTCATGTTACGCTTCCGCCAAATAAACTCAGATAGGCATGAGTCTAGAAGGGATCTCGCCGTACCACATTCCACTTTGTTTCGCATATTTGCCTTTCCCCACATACTTTCAACCCAAGAAAAACAGGAGAAACCCCCCCCCCCAAAAAAAAAAAAAAAAACCCAAGAAGAACCGGAGCCCACACCAACCGTGTTGGTGTGGACTCCTGTTTTTCTTAATCGGATTGTTTGCCTGCAATTTGTTTTATAACACCTCCATCGATCACCTTCTTCAGATAATGTAAGTTTCATTTCATGATCCTGGCTGCAATATCTTTGCCTGTCAAGAATCCCTTTGGACTGCAAGAAGGTCACTACACTGGTTTTGTCTGGAATTCCCTTTACAATTTTTAACAGACCCACCTTTATTGAACACTGAATAACTGTTTATATCACCCCAATGTATAAAAACTATAAGGGTTTTAGGTTATGCCATGTGATAGTATTTCTATAACATATGTTATCACTAGTTTCCCAGTTAAATCACTTGAGGCCGACAAATAGAAAAGATCCCAAATGAGTGAAAGAGGACTACACTGCGCGGCCAAAGGTCTTAGGCCTAATGCCCCAAGCGAAAAAAAAAATCAATATTATCCAATTAAACATTGAATGAATAAAAAATATTCAATTGTAACGTTAAACAAAAAAAAAAATAACACATATTTACTTAGATAACATATAGTATCTTTTGTTGGAAAAAAAAACAGTAGGAACAAATTATAGTAGTACATATTTGTGACTATGATTTTTGAGTCCCATCTAAGCTGGCCCAGAATGTTCGAGGCTGGTCTTCCGACGACTTAATATAAGGAGGGATGGACTGGAGATTCAGTCTTGTTCTGTGCTACGAAGTGACAATTTTTCTAATCTGTCTAATTATTTATGTGGCATTGGATATTGTTATTTTCGTTTAAAAAAAAAATGTTCAAACCACATAATTGTTACATTGTTATTACTTTTATCAACAAAGATAGGATTGCTTTGATTCTCGGATTTAAAAAAAGATCCTATTGGCGTCCTAGCAGCAAAATATATAAGTAAACAAAAACACATGCGAAGTCGTTCCGGACAGAAGTCTAGACCTTGGTATAGACGTTCTTCAATGAATAATAATATGCCTGCACCCTGAATGCTTTTTTTTTTTTTTTTTTTTTCATATTTCATTGACACATTGAAAAAATATTATACAAAATAAAATATATCTAAAGAAAAAAAGATTGGTAAAAGAACAGGTTTTGAAATCTGTCATCGCAAGTATGTGTGTTATTTAAATAATTGCATGCTAAAAAAAAACAACAATAAATCATTAAATTATATTTATTTTTTGTTTAAATTGAAATTTCCTTTCCTTATTCTTTCGTTTAAGTATATCTTTGATGCGCAGTCATAAGGGCTTAAGTCACTTTTTGAGCATTTGGAGATTATTTCGTAATATTATAGCACGAAATCAGATCTACACGATATCATTGTCCCTTTCTGTACATAAATAATAATAATAATAATAATAATAAACTGTTTATTGACTGTCCCGGGAACTAGTCCCTTAGAAACAAATTATACGGATACATTATAGGCTTTAGTGCCTAAGAGTGTTATAAAAAATGAAACAGAAAAAAAATGATAAATAATAAATTATTCATCTTGTGATGAAAAAAATCTGGTGCGTGCGCGCAGCACACAACTTTCACTTACCAACTTACTTAGAGTAGAAATTAATGCGTTTTGTTAATTTCCGCTTCTCAAATTAACAGAATGGCTTTAATTATGAACAATGGCCTGTCTTTAAATGCGTACTCCGCATGCGTGGGCTCAACGAGTTTTATGAGTTGACTGAATATTTTTCTTCTTTTCTCCTCTTTATGTTTTCTTTATTTTTATCATATATCATATTTAGCCATTTCTTATTTTTAGGCGCAACGAGAGAAAGTTAATTTCTCTCTATAAACAAAAACAAAGGTACTTCATAGGAAACAAAAAAACAAACAAACAAAAAAGGCCCCTGCCCCATATAAGCCTCCTCAGAACATTTTAATAATGCTAAAGCTTACCTGATATTAAAGAACACCTAATTTTCATTAAACATGACGAATTTTATAAAAATCGTTTAAGCCGTTTTTGAAATCATCGCATAAAACGTAAAAATTGGAAAACAATTATGAAATAAAGTGCCCCCTCCGTTTGACCAATTTTGATGAAATGTTGGCTATCACATCTTTGGCATATACATACATCAAATACCCAGTTTGATCAAAATCGTTTAAACCGTTTTTGAGTAAATAAAAGAAACACGTGAAAATTATACAAAATTTATTAAGTAAAGTCCCCCCTCCGGTTGATATATTTTGATGAAATTTTTACAGTCATATCATGGGCATAAAAATAAATTAAATACTCAGTTTAATCAAAATCGTTAGAGCCGTTTTTGAGAAAATCGAAAAAAAATTAAAAAGTTATTAAATAAAGTACCCCCTCCCTTTGAGCAATTTTGATGAAATGTTTGCTGTCACATCGCGGGCATATACATAAATACCCAATTTCAGGTTCGCACGGTTTATAGTTTTTGAGCTAGTCTGTTCACACACACACAGACACACACAGACCATTTCGCGGGACTTGGTTAATTGGACTCAGGGGACCCCAAAACGTGTATTTCCGTTGAAAACCGGAAGTCGAAATTTTTCACGATCGCAATACTTCCACTTACTATATATATCATATATAGGTAAGTGAAAGTAAAAATTAAAAATAAATAATACCCTTATTCACTTAACATATAGATAACTGAGTATGTGCAGCATATAATATGTACGTACGAGTATATATACTTATTAGCTAATAAAACAAATTGAACTTAAATTTACAAGATAAATAAAAAGTAAAGGCCTACACCAATTTAAAGATAAAATTGAGAATTTATGAAGACTCTTTACAATTGTTCGGGAAACTGGGTGGATAGGAAGTGATTGTTGAGGCGGGATTTGAAGGTAGGGAGAGTGTTGGAGTGACGGATAAATATGTATAGTATTGTTGTGTTTATTTACAATAGTTAAGAAGAATTATATGTTGCAGGTTATATTCATTTTTGTATGTTACAATCAATCACTGTATCATGAAGAACCTTTTGATTGTTTTCATTTCTACACTTTGATATAGAAACAAACTTAGGTAATTTAAAATATCTGTAATCTGCGTCTATTATTGTTGCGTATTTCTAGAGGTATTATTATAATTTCTTTAATACAGTCAAAATCGTTTATAACGACACCGGCTATAACGTACAACCGTATATAACAAACAAAATAGTCGGCCCCATGAAATAACAGACAGAAAAAAACATTAATATCGCTTATAACGGACATCAGTTATAGTGAACAGGTCGGTTAGAGCCAACACTTTCTTGGTACAGTAGCAGTTGAAATGTCGCTTAAAACGTATATTTAAAGACTAAGTTCTACGAAATGAAGAAAAAAAGTTTTGTTTACTTTACATCAATGCATTCGGTCGTGTCTCAATTCAGTTCTCTCTTGTCTTTATAAACCAAAACATGCCATTTCAACAATTTACGTTTGAGGAACAGTTTGGGATAGTTTGCCGGGTCGATTCCGGTGATTCCGCGAGTTAGATTGCCCATGAATTAAGAACATCTCGTTCAATTGGATCAATCTCGTTCAATTGGATATGAAACTCCTGTAATTTTCAAAGAATATTTCTTGGTTTTCTCCACTTCAATCGATTTTTTTTTTTTTTTGCATAGATAGACAAAATTGACAGATTTTTTTTATTTAACTTATTGATATATACTTTTGGATTTGATAATGCATTTTCCCCTTTTTTTTCATTATATATTTTTTAATTTAATTTAATTTTTTGTACATTTAAAATGTCTATATTTTTAGAATACAGAGATTTTGACAGTACGTTGCATTATGAGTATTGTTTATTCAGTTTATTATCATGTACATTAATTGTTATTAGTTATTATGCACTTAAATTGACGAAAGATTAATTATGTACATAAATTACGTAAAATGAAAATATTTATCGATAATATTCAATATTTAACAATATAAAAATCTAGACTAAGTGATTATAGGAACCAGTGTAACACCGCTTACAGCGAACTGTTCGTAATAGCCGGTAATACCGCTTAAAAAGAACACCGCCTATAACGTACAAAAACCTCCAGTCCCTTGAAGTTCGTTATAAACGATTTTGACTGAAGTTTACATATTGTAGTTATGCATAATATAGGGGCCGGGATGGCCGAGTGGACAAGGGCGCTTGCAATAGATAATCAAAGTTAAGCAACGTCCATCGTGGTCAGTACTTGGATGGGTGACCGCTCCGTTCGGGTGTAGCCCACCAATGAACGCCAAGCAGTCCAAGCGTACCCCCGACCCCGGGTTTGTGAGGCCCGTCAGTCTACTGGAGGCGAATCACACCGACCGGGCGTAGGAGTGATGAACCTTCCCCGTGTATCTCATCGAGAATCGTGGTGTGGTTTTCCAGGATGTCAGTAACCGCCCGGAGGTTTGGTTCAAGGAGGGTATGCTTCGGGGAAAGAAATATAGGTCCTCGGACCCTGCTGACTCTGAGCTACCACAATCCTTGGACCTAGACCAGTTTGTCACTGTCCTTGAACCCGAGAGAGCTGACGCCATCGGTGGGAAGGACAATGCCAAATTGGCCCCAATGGGATTGGTTATGGAGCTATAGGCAGTCTGCCGCTGCACCATGGTGACCATGGCTTGCAGCAACGTGAGGTTTGGGCTACCCCCTCCAGGCTGTCTGTACTCCCGCAAGCAACACAAATGTCTGTAAAGAAGACCGAATTGTGCGGCCAAAGGTCTTATTAGGCCTAATGCGCAAAACGAAAAAAAAAAAAAAAAAAAAAAAGTTATGCATAATATTTTTTTTTGTTTGAGTGAATGTATGTGTATCTGTGATAAGTATGTATATTTATTATATAAAATATTTTCAATAATAATTCAATCATACTATGGCCAACTCTATTTGCATGAGGAAAACCCCAAAGACAAATACACCTCTGTTCTATTCTATTATAATAAATCATTAAAAGATTTTTTTTTTAACAAATATTCCTCTATCCTCAACATAATAGTAAGGAGACTTTTATCATCTGCTTTCGTAGTCTCCAGTGAAAAAATCCTAGTTTCTTTGAATAAAATTCTAATAGATTACTTCAAGATATTTTATAGTAAGAGTGACAAACCTTTACAAAAAAATGACCTTAAGAGTGAATCCATCAAAGGACGAAGGAAAGATATCCTGGAGGTTGTAGTGGTCCGCAGGAGATGGAAGCCAGAAGTGGGGGTCAGTCTGTCAACAGAGCTTGCTACGTTCGGGCCGTTTCCACTTTAGTACTGGTCAGTTTACATTTACATATATAATATACAGTATACACTATGCATTAAATTATTTTGTATATATATATATATATATATATATATATATTATTTTTTATTTATTTCCTTCTTATAGTAGCCCTATAAGAAGGGAGTTTATTTTCCAGATGTGCCATACAATATATGTACACGACTTGTGTTTTATGTTGTAGAATTTATTACATTGTAATAAAATTCAAAGATAACTAAACAATAATGTACAAAACAAGAAACAGAAATTACAAAATATATAGATTTTTAGAATATATCTTTGATGCGCGGTCATTAGGGCTTAAGACAAAATTTTGAGTTTTTCAACAGAGCAAGAGAAAAGTTCAAAACATTGTGTAGAATCTAATTATTGATATTATTTGTAATTGTTATTTATATAAAACAATAAAACAGTCCTTAATACCAACCGGAAGCTCTGATTTCGTGCTATAACATTATGACATAATCTCAAAATGCTCAAAAGTTGACTTAAGCCCATATGACCGCGCATCAATGATATAACCTAAAAAATAACTTTGAAAAAACAGTATAATATCTTGCAAAATAACATTAAACAAGTGAAAAATTACATACATAATAACACTGAATACCAGAATGATAACTCACAAAATACCATTGAAGACAGGATACGTACAAACTAACATTGAAAAACAGGATAATATAAATATAAATCTTAAATAGCATTCTGAACTATCTTTCATTGCGGTTAAGGCCTATTGATAATAAGAATTTATGTTTCACATTTTCTCATACATTTGTTTGTTTGTTTGTTTATTATTTTATTTACAAATATTTAGAAATAATTTAATCAAATTCGAGTTATAGATTTACAAGTTCTAACTTCTCTAATCTTAATTTTGACTAAGTAAAGAAATTTATGAATTCTGGGCTTACTTCCATGTATGGTGTCGGGTATCATACGGAAATTGCTTAACATTATAATATTCACCTCCGATATTATATATGAAAAACAGTTCAAATATCAATCAATCAAATATTGTCATAAGGACATTCAGTAAAAATGAAATTCACTGTTATATCTATTTTTATTTTAAGAAATTCAAAATTTTTTTTAAAAAATCTCTCGAAGTATTAAATTTCCCCCAAAAATGCAAAAAAGAACTTTTAATACATAACTGATGTTTAAAAATTTGTGCCAGCTTTTTAAATATTTTTTTATAAAATTTAAAATTAAAATATATAAAATATAATCTTTAAATGCTTGGACAACATAAAAATGCATGACTAATAATTTTCGTATGTCTTAAATATCTAACGATATTTTATTTCCTTTCTTTTGTATTTATTATTATTCCAAGATAATCATGCAAATCATATACAACTTATGTTGATACCGTATAATCCTCTTGAGCTATTGTCTGTTATAACACTTGATTTGAAATAATCATAATTTTATTTTAATAATGATTTTTATTTACATACCATGTCTCTGATCTATGATATTTAAAAATATATAAAGATCTGCAATATTTGGTATGCACATATCATACTTAGCTTATTTATTAATTATTTATTAATTACTATAATATATAATATGTTCAGTTTTTTAAATCAATCCAAGCAACGTCTATGAAGTTTTTAAAAGATCATTATTCAAATAGTTCTGTTTAAAATGAAAATAAAAAAATAAATATATTTTTATTCTTTTAACATAGAAAAACTTGTAACTGGATTTCAGAATCTAGAACGATCTTTTTCATAGTTTAAAGTTCAATTGGTGGTTTAATATATATTCGGAACACATTATATTCTACTTTTAAACATTATAAGTAATTACTCTCTTGAAAGATCTAGTTGTTGTGACATAGTGAATAATATATTGTGATATATGGCATTGTTGAATAGAGGGAGCTGTACATTATTTTAATATTTATGTGCTTTAATTCATTCATTTAATATTCCTATCTGGTGTATAGGTGTGGTGTATGTAATTGTTATTATTTACTTTGATTGATTAGCTTAAACATAAGCAGATTCTGAAAGTTTATGTAGGTACCTATATCAAAAGAAATGTTACGAAATTCTCAGGTAAATAAATATTTTATTGGTAAATCAAATTTTAGTCTGTTCAGACATTCCCAGTATAACTTAGTATAAAAATACAATTGAAAAAAAACAAAAAAAACAGGAGATCGACAAATAAGTACATATTTACCTGGGACTATTTTTGCCTTTCTTTTCCTCTACTTTAGATATTTGTTTATCTTTATTTAATCATTTTTATTTTTATTTTATTTTTGGTTTAAAGATTTGTTTCCGAATTTTATACAACCAGATGTATTTTTTTTTGTGATAGTTGAATTTTGTATATATATATATATATATATATATATATATATATATATATATATATTTAGTATATAACAGCAGTCGATCGGAGTTAAATTTTAAAGCTAGGATTACCAATGGAGGCCAACAAACCCATAGCTCTATTTTATTGTTAACTAGCTGTATACACCGGTTTCACCCGGAGAATTTCATTTTTTAAATCTATAAAGTGAGACTTTTATCGACTCAAACGGTCGATTTCGTAAAAACCAATGTGAAGCAAGATCAAAACGATTTTTATAACAATGAAGGATATACCCTTAAGGGTCAAGTTATAAAAACTGACGCAATTTTAATATGGACAGGTGTTCGCACCTGGTATCAAAGAACCACCAGCGAGCGAAATTTGGAGAATTTAGCATAAACGGTATGGTTTCTATAAAGAACAAACAGAATTTCATTTTTATTTACATAGATTATAGCTGCATATCCCGGTTTCCCCCGGGAAATTTTATTTTTCTAATGAAATGGTCGATTTCGTAAAAAAAAAAATTGTAAAGCGAGATCATTACGATTATTAACAATAAAAATTATCAGCTGAAGATCGGCCGAAGTTATGCGATTTTAATATGAACAGGTGTTCGCACCTTCTATCAAACAACCACTGAGCGAAATTTGGAGACTTCAGGACAAACGGTATGGATTTCTATAAAGAACAAACAAACAGAATTTCATCTTTATTTAAGTACTAGCTGTATGTCCCGGTTTCACCCGGGGAATTTCAATTTTTAAATCTATAAACTGAGACTTTTATCGACTCAAACGGTCGATTTTGTAAAAACCAATGTAAAGCGAGATCAAAACGATTATTATAACAATAAAGAATATACCCAGAGATCTGCTGAAGTTATGAAATTTTAATATGGAAAGGTGTCCGCACCTGGTCTGAAAGAACCACTGAGCGAAATTTAGATAATTTAGGACAAACGGTATGGATTTCTATAAAGAACAAAGAGAATTTCACCTTAATATGCATAAATTATAGCTGTATACCCCGGTTCCACACGGGGAATTTCATTTTTCTAAATAGACGGTCGATTTCGTAAAAAAACATTGTAAAGTGAGATCATTATGATTTTTATAACAATAAAGAATATCAGCTGAAGATCGGCTGAAGTTATGCAATTTTAATATAAACAGGTGTTCGCACCTGGTCTGAAAGAACCACTGAGCGAAATTTGGAGAGTAAAGAATATCAGCTGAAGATCGGCTGAAGTTACGCAATTTTAATATAAACAGGTGTTCGCACCTGGTCCGAAAGAACCACTGAGCGAAATTTGGAGAGTAAAGAATATCAGCTGGAGATCGGCTGAAGTTACGCAATTTTAATATGGACAGGTGTTCGCACCTGGTCTGAAAGAACCACTGAGCGAAATTTGGAGAATTTAGGACAAACGGTATGGATTTCTATAAAGAACAAACAAACAGAATTTCAACTTTATTTATATAGATATAGATTAACTCTAAATATCATGTAATATATTATTTCTCAAAGCCTTTTTTTTTGTCGGTACGTCATAACTTCCTTAATACTTCATCAAATTTCATGAATGAGGCATCATTTTAAAGCTTTACTTAACCCCTACACCGGAAAAATATACAAATCACTCTTTTCGCCTTCCGTTGCGAGTTGTAAGCGCAAAACCGCGGTTTTGGGAAGAAAATGGAAACGCAGAGGTTTCTAAATGGTGTCAATAATTTCAGGTCATATACATTTTTTCGATTAACCCCTTCGTTTGCGAGTTGTAATTGAAAAACTGCAATTCACAGCAAACATTTCGAAATGGCAGCAGGGCTCTTTCAAAGGTATGATTTTTCTTTTCAGTTTGTCGAGACGAAAATTTTTGGTTAAATAAACTTTTCCTTTAGTCGCCGCCGTTTGTGAGTTTCAAGGAAAAGCAAAGAATAAAATCAGCGCGATGGCTTTCGATAATGTACTAAATATTTGCACTGAAAACGCACTATACGACACTAAAGATAATAAATAAATAAATTCTTTATTTATTTGTTCTGGGACGTAACCCTTAAGAACAAAATTAAACAAAATACAGAGAGGCCTTTAGAGCCTAGAAGTTTAAATAACAAATTGAATTGATAAAAATAATTGGGAAACCTCTAGTTTAAATGAATAAAAATAAAAAGAATACACATTAAATATTCAATCGAGTGAAAAGAAGCTAGTTTCTGCATCTTATAATATGTACACACTTATTTACAGGTTGGTTAAATAATATTTATATTTTCTAAAAAAACAGAACAAGAGAAAAAATTATAAAAAAAAAAAAGAAAAAAATGAAATAAGAGCTTCTAACGGTTTAAAAGGTAAATTATAATAGGAAATGTCAATTTACTTTTTAAGGAAACTGGATGGCTATGAAGTGATTTAAAGGTGGAGAGGGTATTGGAATTACCAATACAAGGAGAAATAGAATTCCAAAGGGATGAGGACCTAATAATGAAAGATCTATCAAAATATTTATAATTATATTAATATAATTATAATTATTATAATTATTATAAATATACGGTGTGTACTTTAATTACGTAGGATTTAAGTAGGTTAAGTAAGTAGGTGTGAATGCTTCGCACGGGTCAGCTAGATTTTTATTAAATTTATTTCATGAGATTACAATATTTACATTTTTATAAAACAATGGTTGTAAAAAAAAAAAATAATTTATAGACGGGAATCAAAGTCATTTTTGTAGGTAATTAAAAATTTCATTTCCATATTTGCTAAAATTCATCATTTATGATATATAAGGTACCTAACCTATTTAAACTTTTAAAAGTTGAGGTTTCACAGTTTAGAAAAAAAACCCGTTAATTGTGTGCAATTAATTAGAACAAACACCAATCATATATTTCAGAAATAAACACTGAAGTAATTATTATTTTTAAAGAATAGATTGCGAACTATTATTATTATTTTTTATAAAAATGATGCGATGTTAAAAGCATCATTCTTGCCAGCATAATCATAGCTATTGTTTATTTTAGTACTATCATTCGTAAATATTTTTATGAAAGGTTTAAAGAGCATTTTATCAGACGTTCCATGTTCAAAACAATTGTTTTATCTGTCTAAATAATTGCTCACGACGAGTAGATCATGAACGCAACGTCCTTCAATTAAATCTCATTTAAGCGCATTATTTCTTAGACCAAGAAGAAGGAAAAAATGTTCCTTGCAAATTTAAAGTATACATTATTATACAATAATATCATTTTAAAGTCCAAAGTATGATATTATACATGTTATACAGAGTATATAATTATTATAAATAGAAGAAATGGTCTGGGACGTAGGAATTTTATTTTTTTCAAAATCCATTGGTGTTTTAATCTTGATTGGAAACCTTGACTGCAAGCCTTGAGTCGGGCCAATATTGTGGGTCGAAATGTTATTAAACATTTTAAAGATGTATATTTTTTTTTTTTTTTTTTTGTTTTTTTTATTTCTACTTTTCTCTCAGCGGTCATTCTAATGTAACACATGTAAGGTAATTATTTTTTATTATTAACCTGCATATTCTGATGGTCACTCAGTAAACTATTAAATATCCAATCATTATAGTTTGTTCTATGTAATATTTTCTTAAACGTTTAAACAAAATGAAATAAAATATTGGGCTAAAGTCAAAAACGATAAATAAATAAAGCTGGTACATGAGGAAATAACTTTAAATTATATATTTTTTTTCTAAATATATATTTCCTTTTATTTTATTAATATACACATTAAATTGTGTTACTTTACACCTATCTATTTTTTAAAAATATATAATATTCCCTTGAACATCGAAATTAACCTTTCGATTACTATCTTGGAGCCCATTAATATTTGTCATTCCTGTTTTGGACCTAAATTATTAAATAAAAAATTATTATCTGAAAAAATTACTAGTTGTCAGAAAGCATCTAAGATTTATGTAAACGTGAATTGAATTTTTCTGTAACATTTTATATACAGAAGGAATAGTTAAGTGAAAAAAAAAATATATAAATAAACACTTGTGGGCTCGCTGGTATAATTTAAAATTATTAAACTATAAGTATAGATTAACTATAAGTATAAATTAGATAATAAATTCATAACAATTTATGTTTTTTATTTTCTTTAATGCATCTGAAGACACAATTTTTAAAAGTTTAAATTAGTTAAATATCTCATTTAGGTACCATTAATGATGAATTTCAGCGAACTTGGAAACGACATTTCTTTTTATCTAGAAAAAATAATTTTAAAATATAATAATTTTTTTTTTTAAACTTAATTGTTCTAATATTAGAATATTAGCCATGAACAATTTTGAAAAAATAAATCTTGTTAACTGTTTCCTCTCTTATAATTATAACAAAAAAACTAGTGATTAATCACCATATTCAAAAAGTTTATATACTCCTTTATGCCAAAAAATAGAAGGTGTGCAATATCCTACCTTATCCATTATTTATTGTTTATGTATCTATATTTGTATCGCGTCTACCCCAAAGGGTGATTGGCATTTAATAACTATTTATATCATGTTATAATGTTCTGTTATATTTATAAAGTTATACAAAGTGGAGATTTTATTGTCCTAAATGATTTTTTTTATTGTTGGTTTTAAGCATGTATCTTACTCTTTTTTCGTTATTAAAATCATTTAATGTTAAAATCACCTAATTCTAACAATAAAATTACTTTATGGATATTTTTCAAAAAATAATAGTAAATAAAAAGAAAATTTCAAGCATAAATGGGCTTGTGTCCCTTTTTTTTCATCATTGTATAGAATATTTCGTAATTTATCTCTATATTTTTTTATGACCTAATCAATTCATATTGCTATTGAACTTAAAAAGAAAAAATGATAAGTAATAGCAATAAACAGTAATGTAAAATATCCCCGGATAAAAAATATGAGAATAATTTATTGGATAATATAAAAATTTGATATATTTATAAACTGTATAAATGTTTAGTATTTCTAAATTATGCTAAGGAGCAGCGGACTGGAGCAGCAAGTTGCCAAGCATTGCCTTTTACTGACCTGACCCACTTTGTACCGTTAGAACCGCTCAACATACAATTAGGTATAACTAGATAAACATAATTATACCATAATGAATGCAATGAAATCTACGCAATAATATTATGTTATCATATTATTTATAGAACAGTATAGCATAATAAGAAAACTCCAAGCGAGATTAGTAGGTTTTTTTTTAAGTAGGCACATAACAACAAAGAATATAAAGTATAATACAACTGAAAAAGTTGTTGTCAATATTATTGAATCGAGCAATTTAAATAAATATAAAAATAGCATGTATATCATTTTATCTTGGCCCACTCGGATAGAACGTAAAATGGTGGTCCCGAGCCTGTACGATGTCAAGAATTCCTTAAAGATTCCAATCCTAATTATACCAGGATAGGCAAAATTTATGACTCCCACTGTAGCATCGTCCGATCAGCCCTAGTGGTATAAAAGGACAATTAAACAAACAAAAACATTATCTTAGTAGACTGTTTTCATTTGTTTAAATTATTTCAATATTAAGAAAATCCTACTTCAATCTCTAATTACTTTTATTGTTTACAGAGTGGTGGGCATTTCGGATGTTTTTTCCTTATCCATCACCTTAAACGTATGCATTAGTAAATAATCTAACGGGAATTTCATAAAATAAATAAAAATAATTTTAAAGTCATCATTTCCTATATTTATTAATATACCCTTGTTTGTGTGTGTGTGTGTGTATATATATATATATATATATATATATATATATATATATATATTAAAATCTCGTGTTATTCCAAGATAAAATAAAAAAAAAAACGGAACCAGGATAAAAAGGAAAGTTGTTTCCATCAGGATAAAAATGAAACTACTGAACCGATCTTGATAAAATCTGGCTCATTTTGTGTACTTTTGTCTAACTGCTAAGATAGGATAGTTTTTTATCGATCATTGACCTCAATATTTCTTTTATTGCAAAGTAAATGTTTATTATACTACAATTGAGTGTAATTATTTGTAAGTTTCCAACAGATGGTGGCGGAAGTTGACATATTGATATTACTCTAATTTTCTGTAGATATTTAGGGAGCGTAAGCATCCAGAAGCCGAATCCAATTTTTCGGCTCAGACTAGGAAATTCTGTATTTTTCCCATGGGCAGTAGGTATTTGCCTGCTTACTTGTAGGGAAACCATCGAATCTATTTGTGTTAGCAAAACGGAGGTAACCAAAAACATATGTAACCAATTAGTGCGTCAATAAATAGAAATTATGAATTGTAATCATTTTAAAAAAATGTAAATTATTATTAAAAAAAGTTATACCGAAATTGACGTTATCTACCTCATTCATAATGCTCAATTTTTATATGTTATTTAAAATCTTTTGATAAGTAGTACTTTAAAAACATGCAGCATGGTTTAAGGTTCCTCCCGCTCCATGCTCGCTTTTGGTAACCTGTTTCAGGCAGGTAGAACTTTCGTAGGTATAGAACTTTCGTACATATTAGGTAGAACTAGGTAAATTAATATGTATTATGGCAAAAGATTAACTTCGTATATTTTTCCTCAATATTTTTATGTTACTTTCAATAAGCAATGCTTTAATAACAGCAGAATCTCAGTTGTATAGGAATAATCGTCAATTCTTAATTTTATGTGTATTGCATACTGAATAATAAATACAAAACTTTTAATAACTGTGTATAATAATGTAAATATATGCGCTATCTGATTCTTCTTCCGTTGATCTCAAGGAACAATGGGATAATTAATTAAATTGTGATTATATCCCACGTAGGATATAAGGAAATGGATTTTAGAACAATAAACTGCTCTGAAAAACGTACTTAAAAAGAAGGAATTATCCTCAGACAGATTTTTCCATTTGTATCTTTCCTAAATCAAGCGTTGGAGTTACCCCAGTTGAAGGTTATTCGGAACTGAATATAATATTATGTTAAAAGGAACCGGTCCCTTCATAGCTGAGTGGGTTTCGTCTGTTCTCATTAGTATATCTTTTCTTTTTTTTTCTTTGCTGATTAGTATCCGAGCTAGTTACTAATTGGAGTATTTTTTTTATTTATTTATTTTTTTTTATACTACCGGCTAAAAAACTAACTAATAGGGAAACAATCAAGGAGTAATACAACTTTGATTGGATGACTGATAGTCAGGATTTTCAGTTTGATTTTTATTTTGGTAAGCCAACGTTTCGATACCAACATGAGGATTTTCAACTGGACTAAAAAGAAGACAAACATATGAGTATCAATGCTAAAAGATGACAATTACTCTGGACTCAGTTGGTAAATATCAGATTTTATTTTATCTTGCTAACCAGCTACTAATTTAAATTTTTATGTTTTAAGCATTTAAGCATTTAAGCACCCATGTCCTTTAAACATACCATCAGTTAGGTTTGTTTCCCATTATTTTGTTACTCCTTCATGTTACAAAGTATAATTAATAATCACATGATAAACATTTAATTTCCATCTTCTATATCCATTTAATTTCGCCCCCCCCCCCCTTCCCTTGACTACCACTACCGACTTAGACCCTGCGATCACTAGTTTGTTCTCGCGAACTTTAATTTTCACACCGTAATTAATACGGTTTTTTTTTTCGTGACTAGTTACCTCTCGCATAGGTAATTAGTCCAAAAATCTTTATTAGGTAAGACTATAGATTAGGGAGGGGAGGAGGGTTTTCTCCGACCCCACCAGGGACCACCACTCTCGCCAACTCGTTGCCCTCGCGCTCTAGTTAGCTCTCGCACACGTAAATTTTTATTAACTAATTACTATAGTTTCTTTTCCTAGCTAATTACCTCTCGCAAAGGTAAATATTCAAAACGTGGTGGTTGTGGGGGGGTGGGGCTTTCCCCCTCCCCTGACTACCGCGACCAACTTACATAAGTATTCAGATATTTGTCTTATTTTTAGCCCTGATGAAGATCCACAAGTAGGGATCGAAACGTTGGCACACATTTCGCGGGTTGGCGTCCCGCGGTGGCCGTAGGATTTTTTAAAGGGAGTAAAAAATCCTTGGCTATGTTGGTACTCGTTAAAGATCCCTATCCTAATTATACCTGGATAGGCAAAATTTAGGACTCCCACTGTAGCATCGTCCGATTAGCCTTAGCTGCTTAAAGGGATGTTAAACAAACAAACAACAACCTATAGTAGTAAAGTTGAAAAACAGTTGACTATCAAACACCTCTAAATTATGGAATTTGATTAATAATTGTTTACCTAGATTTTCAATCGATGTAAATGGTTGGTAAATTAAAGTAAATCAATTGATTCAATAAAAAAATGATATATATTAAGGTTAATGCAAAAATTGGAACAATAAGATTTCAGGACCTCCTAGATTTTTATTTTTGTTTTGTGATTTACCGGGTTATTTGTTTCTAGATGGATGAAAATGGATTCTGAGAGGAGACGTTTGTCGTGGTTAGATACAGTTGCTAATATGGAGGGGTTAGTTATTTTTCTTTGAATAAAAATTGCTATCCCACAGAAGTGTTACAATATATTATTAATAAACCCTGTAAACTCTGACGTCAATGAAACATTACAATTACAAAGGCTGGTAAGTGACGGTATTTAGATAAGGATTTGGCATCATAGATATGATAATCATGTGTGTATATTTTACGTCAGACTAGATAATCACAAATGATTTATTTGCTGCTTCCTCTTATGTGCTGTAATGTATTTCATCAAAATGTGTAAATCCCTATTTTGGAGAATTGCCGATAATTTATAGAATATCTCATCAGATAATCTTTTTATAGATAAGTAACGTGAAACAAAACAATACGTCGGGGGTCACCTGTGGTGTAGTGGTTAGCATGGCAACCTACAATACTAAAGGTCGCAGGTTCGCGCCCAGCGGTGGCCCTAGGATTTTTTAATGGGAGCAAAAAAATCCTTAGCCCTGCCGTACCTCGGATAGGACGTAACATGGAGGTCCCGAGCCTGTACGATGTCAGGTACTCGTTAAAGATCCATATCCTAATTATACCTGGATAGGCAAAATTTAGGACTCCCACTGTAGCATCGTCCGATTAGCCTTAGTTGCTTAAAGGGACGTTAAACAAACAAACAACAACCTATAGTAGTAAAGTTGAAAAACAGTTGACTATCAAACACCTCTAAATTATGGAATTTGATTTATAATTGTTTACCTAGATTTTAAATCGATGTAAATGGTTGGTAAATTAAAGTAAATCAATTGATTCAATAAAAAATGATATATATTAGGGTTAATGCAAAAATTGGAACAATAAGATTTCAGGACCTCCTAGATTTTTATTTAATAAATATGAGCTTGTTTAAGGTTCTAAATAATATATATCTTGCTTTAGTCCTTTTTTTGCAATATTTTAAAATGTTTATTTCCTAATTGTACATATTATAACACTTCCGTGGATAAAACATTATTTATTAAAAAAAAAGTAACAATTGTCATTGCCACATTGTAATGAATAGATAACACCTTTCATTTAACAAGGCTTCATTTAAAAAGATTATCTGATGAGATATTCTATAAATTATCGGCAATTCTCCAAAATAGGGATTTACACATTTTGATGAAATACATTACAGCACATAAGAGGAAGCAGCAAATAAATCATTTGTGATTATCTAGTCTGACGTAAAATATACACACATGATTATCATATCTATGATGTCAAATGCTTATCTAAATACCGTCACTTACCAGCCTTTGTAATTGTAATGTTTCATTGACGTCAGAGTTTACAGGGTTTATTAATAATATATTGTAACACTTCTGTGGGATAGCAATTTTTATTCAAAGAAAAATAACTAACCCCTCCATATTAGCAACTGTATCTAACCACGACAAACGTCTCCTCTCAGAATCCATTTTCATCCATCTAGAAACAAATAACCCGGTAAATCACAAAACAGATAAAGAGATAATTTCATCCACTTATTCTAACATCTTTCGCATCCTCAAATCCTAGTTTTGATTTCATAGGTACCTGCAATTATCTCTGTACCTCTTGTACTATTATTATTTTTTGTATTGTATGCTTCTCTCTGTATATTTTCCAAATTTGTATGCATTGTTACATTATGTATTATCTCATTTTTATGTTATTATTCAGTCCAGACACAACTATTTGTATACAGTACCATATATTTTGTTAGTTTTTAAATATTTTTGTTCACTCAGTTTTCATGTGCCTTCACTTCAAAAGCGTTGGATTTCCCCGCCATAAACCTTTGAAGTCGGCAAACTAACCCCCTACCACTACCTCTCACCTTATTTTTACCTTTAGTCTTAGTATCCACCTGGACTCAGTAGGTAAATATCAGATTCTATTTTATCTTGTTAACCAGCCCCTTATTTTAATATTCATGTATACACCATCTTTTATATTATAATCAGTTCTGTAATGTATCCATTTATTGTCACCCTCTAGCATAGATACTCATATATTTGTTTTCTTTTAGCCCTGATGAAGATCCACAAGTTGGCTTACCATAATAAATATCATTGTAACTGAAAATCCTGACCATCATTTAACCTGTAAAAATAACTATAGTTAATGCCATACGAATTATAAAAACACAAATGTTCGAACAGGTTACAACAATTATCACTTTGTAACAGAGATATAATCACATGGCTTGAGCTTCACAAGACTAATTCTCCTGTCCATCGCACCTTATATTTAGTCGTAAAGAAGACGGGCTCAGAATGTTCTTGCTCGGCGTAGATGGTATTCGAACATCGTTGTCACAAACACACGCTCTGATAGTTTGTTCCAGCTGTTAGTTAGAACCATATGTTCTGTCTTTGTACACTTTGTAACAGAGATATAATCATATGGCTTGAGCTTCAGAATAAAACTAACCAGTCACTCGCTCCTTATACTTCGAAAAAGGACTGGCGTGGAAAGTTCAAGCCCGGCGTGGATTGTACTCGAACATCGAAGTCACAAACACGTGCTATGGCGTTTTTTTCCGACTTTTAGTTCGTTTCATCAAAAGTTCTGGGACTTTTAAACCATAAGTTTTTCTTCCGTTTTGTTCAACGTTACAATATTATGATAATGTCTTAGTTTTTTGCGTTAACAACTACTCCATTATATAATTCGTTATTCTCCAATATTCGAATAATTTCAAAAAATAATTTATTTTTCTAAATTACTATTTTTTATGCAGATCTCACAGTCGTCTATGTGATTTTTTTTTGTCATCATTGCACTGCACTTGCATAATTGTTTTTCTTTTGAAATTTAATCATATTTTTATTTTGAAATAATTAATTTATAATTTTCAAACAATTTTATTAGATAAGAAAAAGATTCGGCATCGCACTCAGGTCCTCTGCATCTCTGATAATGCGCTCTTCCCAAAGAGTTAACCGTAAAGCCATTCCCAACTGTGTTCGAGAGAACTGCAGAGGACCTAGGTTCGATTCCCGGACGTGAGAGTATCTTTTCACTTTTAATAATTTTTTTTTAAATCATAAATTAATTATGTTTTTATTATCTACTAGCTATATGTCCCGGTTTCACCCGGGGAATTTCATTTTTCTAATGAAACGGTCGATTTCGTAAAAAAACCATTGTAAAGCGAGATCATTACGATTTTTTATTAGGATAAAGAATATCAGCTGAAGATCGGCTGAAGTTAAGCAATTTTAATATGGGCAGGTGTTCGCATCTGGTATGAAAGAACCACTGAGCGAAATTTGGAGAATTTAAGATAAACGGTATGGATTTCTATGAAGAACAAACAAACAAACAGAAATATTGCCCTGCAGTTTCAGCTTCTCGCAAATCGGCTTGCCTAAGCCTCTGTGACGCAAGGCGGGCCTCGTATTCTTGGGCAGACTCAGTTTCCCGCGATTCTGCCTGTCTAGGCCTCTGTTGTTCAATCCTATTTTGATGTTCGTCAAGAGTTTCAGCGCTCGTATTTGACGTTGTTTTTTAGCTTTTGAGCTCACTACTACTATTGAAGCTCGCTTCTTAGGAGGCATTTTAAAAAAATCAATTCACCGTACATGTAAATAAACGTATTGTAATGTTAAAAAAAACAAAAAAACATATGGTTTAAAAATCCCAGAACTCGACGGGGACGGTCTTACCGGGCCTTGTTGGCCTCTTCAAAATCTATAAAATGATTTTTTAGGCTGTTTTTTTTCGACTCAAACGGTCGATTTTGTAAAAAAAAACCACTGTAAAGCGAGATAATGACGAATTTTGTAACAATAAAGAATATACCCAGAGATTGGCTGAAGTTATGCAATTTTAATATGGACAGGTGTTCGTACCTGTTATTAAAGAACCACTGAGTGAAATTTAGAGAATTTAGGACAAACGGTATGGATTTCTATAAAGAACAAATAAACAAACAAACAAACAGAATTTCATCTTTATTTATATAGATTTATCATTTCATTCATTGTCTATTCGTTATCATTAGAAATTATTACGATCCATACTGATTTTTTTTTTTATCTTAACATTCATAACTGCATTCACACCTATTGGTGAATGTGAAAATCAGTGAATGTGATGGGTATAACTAAGAAATATGACAGGCATTTCGGACGAACGGAAAGGAAGGTATCCAACAAAATCTCTTTCCGGGCTTGACACTAATTGGGGAGAGGAGCTCTCTCATCCATCTTCTTTTTAGTCGCCTTCTAATGGGCACGTCTAATGTGACCATGTCATTTATAATGACAATTTAGTCTGTTATTATGACCGTTAAATTGAACATGAAGTGTGAATAATGAGTTCATATGCGCTGGTGATAGTTAGTTTTTTTTTTTTAAATATGTATGAACAGTTCTGTTATTTTCGTACGAGTTTTGTTTCTTACACAGTAATTTTGACTATAAATAATAACCCAAGACTGGCATCACATTTTCAAAATCACTTATTACATTTAAAAAATGGGTACTCTGTTTGGCAAATGAAAGTAAACCGTGAAAGATCTCAACACATAACATTCACACTCCGTCGAGATACATGTCCACCAATTTATATAAGCGACCACCAACTTCAAGGCAACAGTACAGGCAAAGTACGAAACCTTGGACTAATATTTGACAGAAGGATGACTTGAGGCACTCATCTCAAAATGAAAAGACAGACTCTTAACGAATTATGAATTTACTCTCTTAATGAATTTAACATGAATTAATAGCTCAAAAGAAACATGTTCGCTCATCGTCTACTCTGATATAGTAAGGTGCCAAGAAATACTTAATAAACTCAGTTCTATTTAATTTTTACTTTTTTACTTACTTTATTATAGTTAAAATATTTGTTTATATAATATAATACGGCGCACTCTTTAGCTTACTGCATATATACGATATCTTTTCGGGGCCATCGGAACTACCCACGATTTAGCCCGTAAAGGAAATGGCCCATTACTGCAAAGTTAGTGATGAATCAGCAGATAAAAAGAACATAAAACCAAGTAACAATCTCTGGAAAAACTTCTTATCTAAATAAAATTAATTCTTTTCTTATGCAATGTTGTTCTGGATTCCCTTAAATATACATTTGAAAACATGAAGTTTGTTTGAAGTATCCGCAGACGCGAAAATAAAAGTATTTTGAAAACCTTGCGAGTAAAGATGTACTGTTTGGAGTGGGCGTTGACCGAGCTCAATGCTACCTGCGGAGGTTGACTGCCTTTCATTTTTTTTTTTTTTTTTTTTTTTAGACGATTCAGATAAAAGGGATTTCGGTATGTGAATATTTTGTCAAAATATACAAATAATAATATAAAGACATATAAACAGAGAGAGAGTCAACTTCTGAAACCAACAAATAACTTTAAATATGATGATATAAAAACAAGAGGTAAAGAAAAATCATTATGCAGACCTGATAAGAAAACCTATTAAAACTAATTGATAAGTTGAAAATAATAAGACTGGACAAAGTACGAAAAGATTACGTGACTAGGAGGGGGAGAAATTAGAATGTTTTTTTTTCCCGTTATAAGTGGTGATAACATAAGTGTTATTATAATAACACAACAATTTTATTATAACAAAAATTATAATATTTTTTTTACTCTTGCATAGTAACCCAATGCAAGAGGAGTTTATTTGAAGCTTGTGCGTATTCCATGCCATAAGCATACTATACGCATAAATGTACAGGAACATATTTTATTAATATTACTTAGTTATTCTCGAACGAAAGAAAATTCTGTACATACTATTTTTCAAATCATCAAAATTAGAAATCAGAAAGAAACTGAATACCTACACATACTTACTGAAACCTACGTGGTATAATGGACACACGCCTCACAAATTTACGGTTCATCGAAAAATACACAAAAAAAACAACAAACCTATCAATCCAAAATTAGTTTTTCAATTAATTCCTAACGCACCTTTGTACATAAATAACAAAACGCTACGCACAGACTTAGAATTACCAACTATAAACTAAAATAAAAAATAAGAACCCTTTATATTGGCTATCATTTCAAATTGCGCGGACATAACAACAGACCTATTATTGACATGCCTTTTATGAGGCGACTGAAAAGGAGTTGGTTGAGAGAGCTCCTCTCCTGACACAAGATCGGGATGATGTGCTGCTGGGCACTATCTTCCCTCAAGCCTAAAACTGCCAAAATACAGCAGTTTCAAATATTCACCAATTGAATTAGTGGAACCTAAAGATACTTTTTTTAAGATAGGAAGGCCAGTAATATCATCATCATATCATCAATCTTTTATAATGTTTATTGATACATTTCAAATTTTCGCATCTTCAGACATCATCAGGAAAATACGTAATCAATATATATTATAAAGCAAAGTGTACAATGTGCGTGCCGAAAAGCCTCAAAAACGACTACACTCCTATCAAGAATGTAATGTCGTCGTATTGCCCTATTGCCCCTAACGATGAAGAAGGTTTCAGTTTTCATTTTAAGTGTGTAATGTTGAAGGGACGAGGGCTGTAATTTTAAGCCTCTCGCTACATGTAATTAACCCCTCTAATAAGCCCAGACGAGTTAATGAATGAAAAAATTTAGTTCGACATTTGGAAGCCAGGAGCGCTAGCTAAGCTCAATTCATAAGGTTTTCGTTCGTTAGATCGGTTTTTTATGGTTTTAGCTTCAGCTGTTTTAATTAAATTACACGAGATTATGTATAAATACTTATTTGTTCCTTTTTATTTTTAAATAAGGTCATTAAATCTCTGCAATGAATTGAAACTAAAAATAAACAAAACCCACTGGATTCCTAAGCGAATTAAGTTTTACAGAAGAGGAAAGATTGCCTTTAATCAATATACAATATAAGAGTAAATTTACAACAACAAAAAAATTGCTTATTAGTATAGTGAGCGAATAAAATAGATAATATGAATAAAAGATATAACTTAATGGAATATATATCGAAAATAAAGTGTTCATATAATATTTCTGTTTAATAGTTCTGTTCTGTTCGTAAATTTTCAACCGAATTCGAAAAAGGAGAAGTTACTCAACTTGATAAGGATGCGGTATCGTCATGAGAATGGTCTCAATGGAATCAGAACATAGAAACAATGAAAAATGGTACATACCAGAACATATTTGCTGCCAAAATAATTTTTCTTAATCTAGAAAAGGGAAGAAAACGCATTGAGAGAACCTCATTAATAGGATCTCTTATACCCAAACCATATACGGGAGGACTCTGAGGTTTCGAAACTTACCACTAATATTAAACTGGATGGATATTAAACAGGATGGTACAAAGTTTGTTTTAATCATGATTAATTTTGGTCTATTTTTCTGCACTATTACCTTTTAAAGTTATTCTTTCATTCCACCTATTCCACAACTCCCTGAGCAAAGCCGGGCCCCACAGCTAGTTTATTTATAATAGAGCATCTCCTATAAAGAATCATTATAGGAGATTTACCAAAAAGAAAAACACATATAACATTAACACTCTGAGTCCAATAAAACCAAAAACATGAAGAGCACCGGAAACCGCAATTATAATAAATACTACATACCAGAAGGGAGACCAATCACTATAACAGTCCCATGGATAACCAGTCTGAAACCTCATTCGAGACTGAGAGCAGCGAAACGCCTTCAGGATGAGTTAAAATTCAAAACTATCTATTCAAATCTAAAAATCTATTCAAAACACGTATTTTAAGTGATCGCGAATTGAAACAAATAAGTATATAGTTTAAATAAATAATTCAGACTGGTTACCCATGTGACTGTTATAGTGATTGATCTCCCTTCTGTTATATAGTACTAGCATTCTCTGTCGCGGCTTTGCCCGCGAGCCTTTAAAATCAATTCAGTGATCATAATCTTGGTATTGATTTAATATAATATGTTAACTGATGTTAAGGAGATTTAGTAGAATCAGAGCTTCCGGTAGCTAGAATGTTGGAGGGGGAAACTGCCGGCTGGGTAGAAGAGAGGGAGACGCGTAATGGAGAGAGTTCACTAAAAAATTGCTTACTCGTCGTGAACGCTTTATTTTTCGGCTTTAAAACATCGTTTTCGACGCCCCTAGGCATTTTAAGATCTTTAAAATGAGTCCAAATTAGATATTTTTTCTCGAAGTGCAAAAATAGGTGTCCGTTAGAGTTAAACGACAATATCGCCATTTAAGCCCCTTAGTGGTTACATTTTTGAAATTCCTTTCTTAGTGGTAACCTACATCGCGTTTAAAAGTCTAAATTCCGTACTTCAAGTTTATATCATTAGTAGTTTTTGCTCTGCTTTGATTCTGTCAGTCAGGACAAAGCCTCTTATATATAGAGAGATTTATTATAATTGCGGTTTCCGGTGCTCTTAATGTTCCTGCTTTTATTGGTCTTAAATTGGTAATGTTAAATGTATTATTCTTTTTTTCTTTTTGGTAAATCTCCTATAATGATTCTTTCAGGTGCTCTACCATAAATAAATTATGTATTTTCCTGATGATGTCTGAACGAGCGAAAATTTGAAATGTATCAATAAACATTAAAAAAGGTTTCATGAGACTATTACTGGCCTTCATATCTTAAAGAAATACAGCAGTTCACATCTCATTTGCTGATGCATATAAAAGTATAACGGATTTCATATTTTCACAAAATTATCGTAAAACGAGACGCCACAGTAAAAAGAACCTTTAAAACTAACCTTTGCAATAAATGATTACGAAACGAGTAATTAAACTAATATTGTGACTTAAAACACGCTGCCATAAAATTACAAAAATGTTTACAACCTTAAAAAATTATTTACATTTTTCTGGGAACACGCTTCGACGTCATTACATGCACTTTACCTTAGAATTTCGCAACCTGAGTTTAAAATGAATTTACCTAACTACATAAATGAGTGCACACATATATATATATATATATATATATATATATATATATATATATATATATATATATATATATAGGGGAGAGCGGGGTTGGTTGGCAACAGTTTTCACTTTTTTGATTGTTGATTCGTTCCTGTTAATATAATCCCAATAGGGCTGATACCACTGTAAGCTCCAAGTATTAGAACACTTCAAGTATTTTTTTCACCACATAATATTTAATACTAAGATAATAGAAAGTTGAAGAATTCGTCAATCCAGAGTATGCCAATAAACCCCCAAGGTGGGGCAGGTTGGCATAGAAGATGGGTTTTTTTAGCAATCTCATTTAAGTACTGCCTGACACATATTATTGTTATTAAAAACTGCACTATAATGGTATAATAATTTTGAATCGGTTTCTAACTGCTTTTAAGGGAAAATAGAATGAAAATAGAAGAAGATAGAAGCTTAGACTGTCGTCACTTTCTGCATAAGAAAAATTACTCTCATCCTCCTTGCTGGAACTAAAGACAATCGGTAGTTTCACCTTTTTTTATGTTTACCTTGCTTTTGTGAATTGCTACTGCGCAAACCAACCCCAGTTGAGGAGAGCCAACTAACCCCACAGGAGAGATCATATGAAAGATGGCTGCCAGGACAGGGAAGAACAACCAAACAAGAAACTGGTTACTCGAAAGGTTAGGTTTTTCAAAGGAGTTTGGGGCTATGTGAACAGAATCGGAGTCAAATGTTTACCATTCCTTAAAACCAAATTTTACTGAAAATATAAAAATTTACTTATATGTTGTAAAATCAATCAATGAAGCACACTCGTCTCTACACTGTTAGCATCGGATCGAAAACTCAGGACAAGACTCCCGAGGTCGAGCGGGTCACATGGTACAATGGTGGGGCCTTCACAACAGGTGTGACGGAAACTATAAGCCGATGGCCAACCTACCCCCTATGCCAACCAACCCGGCTCTCCCTGTATATATAAAACTGTAATTTTGATATGTATTTCTATATTTTTATTTGTTACACAGTAGACTGAAAAATATAATTTATTAAATGTTTATAATTTTTACTTTTGATATGTTCCTCTGAAGAAATATTTTTGAGAAAATTGCATAAGCTTTATTGAGTGTATGAATTCATTTATATATATATATATATATATATATATATATATATATATATATATATATATATATATTTTATCATAACCATGAAGCTAACAAATAATATTTAATTATTATTATTATTTCTTGATGATTGATAAACGTACTTCTAATTTTCCAATGAATCTAGTCTAGTATCGTATATTAACAAGTATTTTATCAAAAATTTCCACATGATTATTGTGTTTTATTAACTTTTCTAAAATAGTTGAAAATGTGTGTTGTTACTTTTAGGTTTATTGCTGTGAAATTTTCGTCTAATCTTTAAATCAATATCACAATAAATAGTCCGTGTTATAATATCAGGTCATCCTCAGGTCATCATTCAAGTAATGTCGGTTTTTAATGGTGTGGTATAAGGTATAGGATAAAATCACGGAAACACGTTCCATCTAAAATGTATTTACCATCTAGTTCTATAACAGTTTGCCATCTTGAAAACAAAATTTGTATGCCTGTTCTGAGGAAATCCTTTGGTTTTAAATTAAAGAAAGCTAAAACCTCATTTTTCACCTCATCGCTGAACTCATGTTCTTGCCCCTTAATAAGTTTTGGAGACTGTGGAAAAGTTGATAATCCGAAGGATCCCAGGTCTGTGGAATACGGTGGGTGAGGAATAATTTCACATCTAAAGTCCTTTATTTTTTGCAAAGTTTGTTTTGCAACATAGGGTCTCGCATTGTCATGACGGAAGAAAATTTCGCGTCTATTGATAAGTGATGTATGTTTCTCCTCAATTGCTCGCTTCAATCGGTCCAGCTGATCACAGTACAGATCATTAAAGATAGTTTGGTTAGGACCAAGGAATCATCAGACATCATCACTTTTTTCGGATGAAGTCCTTCTCTCGCTTCTGTCCCAGGTGTTTTTCCAGGTCCAATCCACTGCCGCGACCGTCTAACATTCCGATAGAAAACCCACTTTTCATCTCCAGCCACTATCCTGCTCAGAAAATGTTCTTGATTTAAACGGGAGAGGAGGGAAAAGCTAGTGTACCCCCGCTGTTGCAAATTACCAGGGCTTAATTCGTGAGGGGCCCACTTTCCCAATTTTGGTACCTTACCTATTTAAAAAAAAAAAAAAATCTGGTGCGTGCGCGCAACACACAACTTTCACTTACAAACTTACTTAGATTAGAAATTAATGCGTTGTTGTGGTCCCCTTCGTTAGACCAATTTTGATGAAATGTTAGCTATCACATCTTTGGCATATAAATACATCAAATACCCAGTTTGATCAAAATAGTTAAAGCCGCTTTTGAATAAAAATAAAAAAAAACACGTGAAAATGATACAACATTTATAAGGTAAAGTCCCCCCTCCGATTGGTCAATTTTGGTGAAATGTTGGCTATAACATCTTTGGCTTATGCATACATCAAATACCCAGTTTGATCAAAATCGTGAAAGCCTTCTTTGAGTAAATAAAAAAAAACACTTGAAAATGTTACAAAATTTATTAAGTAAAGTCCCCCCTCCGGTAAATCAATTTTGATGAAATGTTGGCTATCACATCTTTGGCATATACATACATCAAATACCCAGTTTGATCAAAATCGTTAAAGCCTTTTTTGAGTAAATAAAAAAAACACGTGAAAATGTTACAAAATTTATTAAGTAAAGTCCCCCCTCTGGTTAATCAATTTTGATGAAATTTTTACAGTCATATCTCGGGCCTATAAATAGGTCAAATAATCAGTTTAATCAAAATCGTTAGAGCCGTTTTTGAGAAAATCGAAAAAAAACGTAAAAAGTTATTAAATAAAGTACCCCCTCCCTTTGAGCAATTTTGATGAAGTTTTTGCTTTCACATCGCGGGCATATACCTACTCTAAATACCCAATTTCAGGTTCCCACGATTTATAGTTTTTGAGCTAGTCTGTTCACACACACACACACACACACACACACACACACACACACACACACACACACACACACACACACACACACACACACACAGACACACACACACACACACACACACACAGACCATTTTGCGGGACTTGGTTATTTCGACTCAGGGGGTCCCAAAACGTGTATTTCCGTTGAAAACCGGAAGTCGAAATTTTTTACGATCGCAATACTTCCACTTACTATATATTTCATATATAGGTAAGTGAAAGTAAAAAATTGAAAAAGTGGGATTAGTAATCTAAACATAAACAAAGAGAATATTAAAAACCGATATTACTTATGGGATATGTTATTCAACAAAAGTATATATGTAATTTATGGTTGTAATTATTTGCATGAACATACTGATTTACATGTTACATATAATGTTATTCTGTAAAGTAACATTTTTAAACACAATACATAGTAATCTCGCTGAAACTTTTAAAAATATTCCCTAATTATTTTACACACAAAATTAGGACACAAAATTATTCTTTTCATTTGTGCGAGTGTGTATTAGAATTACTCATAAATTAATTCCACTTGATATATTGCGAGATAACTTATATTTATCCACTTAAAATTAAGATACGATTATCAATATGCGTACATTAATTAATTTATAATGATGAAATTTCAGTTTGATATATTACCATAACATGTATCAGTGATTGAGAATGTTTAAACGGTTTCAAAAGCGAAATTCAGTAGTCCCTTTGAAAATATTCTAACACTTTTAGCGAATATGAGATTTATATTGCATCTAACTCTTCTTTATGATAATTTTTTTCTTTTAATGTTAATAATATTAATTTAATAATTATTAATATATATAATATTTATATATATATATATATATATATATTAAGTCAGAGGTCACCATTTAAATTTCATGAAGGTCCGTTTCGAAGTCATGCTGAGCTTCCGCGGTCCATTCAGGGGAAACCACCGGGGTACTCCCCCGGAATATTGCATAGCACGGTTATATGTGGTTTCTGGATATAGTTTGTACCGCAACCCCGCTTTTATTCTATAAAATAATCAGAACCTCAGATAACCCTATATCCAACACCAAGATCGATTATATCGCGCAATTTGCAATAAATCGATACTTAACGGCGGAATATCAAAATCGATATCATTTTCATAATCAACATCTCAGATAACCCTATAGCCGACACCAAAATCGATTATATCACGCAAGTTGTAATAAATCGATACTTGACGGCGTAATCTCAAAATCGATATCATTTTCATAATTAGCACCTCAGCTATCCCTATAGCCGAAACAAGATCGATTATATCGCGTAAGTTGTAACAAATCGATACCTGACGGCGGTATCTCAAAATCGATATCATTTTCATAATCAGCACCTCAGATAACCCAATACCAAACACCAAGATCGATTATATCACGGAAGTTGTAATAAATCGATACCTGACGGTGGAATCTCAAAATTGATATCATTTTCATAATCAGCATCCCAAAATCCTAGTAATCGATATCAGGTAATATCTGATGTGATTTCCATAAAAAGGGTTAACTCTATAATGTGTACCAATATTGAGAAATCCGAAAAGAATTTTATAAATTTATTGGGAAATTATGAGTTTAGTAGAAATTCACATCTCAATTTGTGAATTTTTCCATATTCACATCTCTATTTGTAAATACGGCCGAAATCACAGACTGAGATATAAAAATTCACATTTTTTTTTTTTTTAATTTTCACAATTTTCCCTGTGAATTTATTTTTATTTAGAAAAAATCGTATATACGAATAAAATCGTATTCACACCTGTGGAGTGATAATTTTGTAACCTTCTTAATTGTTTGTTTTAATATTTGTGTTATCATAATTTTAGTGACATTGGATAAGTTTGTTTGTTTGTTTTTGTTTAGAGGCGTAAAACGTTTGAAGTCAACAACCTCTGTTGAATTTTTTTATTTTCGTTAAATAAAAATTGTTAACCCACATAAGTGCTACAATATGGAAACTTTATGATCTTATTTATTTATTTATCTTCAGTGTTTTCTTTTAACATTAATAAAAATTACACCATACACATAAGTAATCTACTAATATAATATACATTATTAAAATAGTATATAATATACATTATTAAAACAGTAAAAATAGAAATATTATAGAGCCCATAAAGAAAAAGATTGATAAGCAGTTAATTATAAACTGATAATCAAAAACTTTATTGCTATTATGCAGACATAATAAGAAAACAATATATTAAAAATAATTAATAAAATAAAAATATTTTAAATATTTTTTTTTTTTTGAGTATTGCGAGTATTTACGGGAGATGGAAAATTTTTGTACAATTCTGGGCATCTCTTGACGTTCGTCAATTTTTAAATTTTTTTAATATTAATTTAACCATTATTGTAGATCAACCACCTATTTTTTAAATTATTTATTAATAAAATATTTTAAATTTTAAATTGTTAATAAATACAGAATTGGACAAAAATTGTCCATCTCCCGTAAATACTCGCAAAACTTGCGAGATCGTGGGAGAGGTGTCAGTGAAGAGGAAGGATTTGGCATCGTTTGGAAGCGACTCCGTGGTGAAAATGGATAGCATACCGCGCATGTCACGCGGAAGACCCGGGTTCGATTCCCAGCGGAGCCAAATCTTCTCTCTTCAAAAATAAATTATTTAAAATAATTTAAAAAATAGGTGGTTACTCCACAATAATGGTTAAATTAATATAAAATAAAAATGGTAATGACAAAACATTTGTGTTGCTGTTTAAAACTAATAAGACAGCGCTAAGTACAAAAAGATTATGTGCCTAAGAGAGGAGCATTTAGAATGTGTTTTTCCCTTATAACTGGTGATAATATAAGTTTTAATATAATAATTAATAATGACTTATTATATTTAATAATGTAAAATATAAAACTGACAATAAAAAGGGAAAGGAATATAGATAGGTGACAATAGATAATATATCAGGAAATATTTATATAGTTTTTCTTTTATATTAATATTTAATAATTTATTGTTTTTGTTAACGTTGATAACTTATATGGTAAAATTTTTAATACGGTTAAAAGAAAACCCTGAAGATAAAAGCGATTCCGAAACCTAGGTTGAAAAATATTGAAGATTTTGAATTTTTATTTTATTAAACATATGTCAAAATCTTATTGTACTTGTGGAAAGTGCATTTGGGGAGACTTGTAAAACCAGGCCGAGACTTATATATTATCAATTATTAATGAGAAAATTTATTAAGTATAAGTTTAATGTAAATTTTCCTATTATTTGTAACTCATTGGTCCTGTTTAGTTTTATAAGATTTTGAATTTTATTAAATATTAAATATATATTTAATTATATATTAGTTATTATATTAGTTATTAAATATATAAATAAAAGGATGATTTAATATCTCATCACTTAAATATGATGAAAACTTTAACGTTTAAAAACACGTAAAGAAACATTTTAGAAACGGATTCACCCTAGTAATTCCTAGACAAAAATCTGTCAATTCCAAAAAGGCCTTAGTTCTACTTTTATCCCATACACACATAGACATATAAATACTTTACATTAAATAATAGTAATTAACCAAACGATCTTAAGCAAGATACTGTGTAGTTGAAAAACAGAGAATTTTCCTAATTTTTTTAACATATGTGTATGTGTATGTGTGTAACATATATATGTGTTTTTTAAATAAGAAATTTATTAATTTTTTCGTATTTTAAAGAGAGCTAAATAGATTGATTAGTAAACTTTCTTTATAAAGTATTAATTAAGTAAAAAATAATTAAATTAAAACATTCGGTAATAATATACTGTAAACAGTTGTTTATGTCAGCGATTAACATATGTACTTTTATCAAAAGCTGTTATAAATTATTAAAAGCAATAAAAAAATAAAAACATTTAATTGTTATCCTAACAATACATGTTAGTTTGAAATAATGTTTAAAGTTTTGTTATTAAATAAACTACAGTTCGACAACATGTAATTTTAAACTCTGTAGGATTATCTATCAATTTCACTACAATAATTCGTAAATTATTTACGTATACGTATATTTACAATAATAAATAAAATAGTCAAATAAAAGCTGTTTATTACATTATCAAAATAACTGTAAACATAAAGAGTGAGTTAAGATGATGGTATAAATTTTACCTGTTTCAATTATAAATTTAATAACAAAAAAAATAATCAACCATTCAAAATTAGTTAAATTTTATTTTTCATTGATCAATAAAAAATTCATACATGCAATGAATTGCTAAAAATAGTAAAATTATTTCGAGTCAAAAAGAAAAATAATATAGTGATTTCATTCAGATACTGGCACGAATCAGATTTTATTTTTTGATTCTTGGCTGACTGGTAAGTAGAGTTATTTCTGTTATGTATTGAAGTTTCATATCTTAACCTAACCGTTCACCAAGAGTTCATATACTTAGTGTAAATATTGGTAAATTCATTACATATTTTACTTTCATTGCTACTATTAATGAGGAATTATTAATCCATCTTAAGGTTATCATTGAATTTTTATTCATCAACTGTTTCATGACACATCCCCATAAAATGATATAGTGAATGTATCGTTTAATAATGGTGACTACATAAATATCGTAAAAGAAAAGGGGTCATTGGGCTTTTGGGGGCGTAGCAACCTACTATACTAAAGGTCGCGTCCCGCAGAGACTCTAGGATTTTTCAAAGGAAGTAAGAAATCCTTGACTAAGCCGTCCCTCGGATGGGACGTAAAATGGAGGTACCGCGATTAGAGAATGTCACCTTAACAGGTACCCGTTAAAGATCCCTATACTAATTATAGCATCGTCCGATTAGCCTTAGTGGCTACTACTACGACTATTTTAATTATTAAACGAATATTGACAGAAAATTTGCATTACAATGTCGGACAAAACAGGCATACAGTTGTATTGGACCGAGAGTTTTATAGCTGATTCTGAGTATTGCTGCGCTGAATCCAAATTTGCCATTATTTTTCCTTTATTAGCTCTAGATGTTGAGATATATAAATGGCCTGACTTACCTCTTAAAAAGTAATTACTGGAATACGCATGTAGGTTAATAGCAAGCGGAAAAAACCAAAGATATAAAAATTCTTTACATTAAACATTTTAAATCACTTAAAACCATATAAACACATACATTATTTACATAATCACTTTGTAACTAAACCAATTAGGTGTCAAAGAGACTCAGCTTCACATCTCGGAACCTTCTTTTGCGTGTCTTTGTTGAATAAAACAACTGTTAATGTACGCTGAAGGTAAAAAAGTAGAGCCGATAGAAATAATTGATAGCATTATCGGAATCAGCGCCCATAGTTATATAAGCTATAAGATTCTAGGCACAAAAAAAAAATGTTTTCTGTTAGGCTGTGCTATTGACAAATTTCCTGAAAGAGTAGGCAAGTGGAAAGAATGTACAGAATTTGAAAAACAGTTACTTTACATTAATTAAAATAAACAGTTGTACCTAAAGTACAAGAGACAGAAAAAAAAGTATATATTCCGGACCTAGAATGGCCATGGCAAAGAATTGTTACTCACTGAAAAGTACCTTAGTTTTTCTGATACCTCGCGGTATATTTACTATTTTTTTATATAAAAAGGAATTGAAAGAATATATATTGTACACTTATGTGGTCCTAAATAATTTTTATAATAAGCTAATGACACTTCATAATGTCAGAAAAACATAAAAACCACAAATAATTAGCAAGTTTAAAACAAGTATCAACTTGCAACGATGTTATAACACAAAAATAATTATATCATTCCAGCGTCAGAGCAAGACTAACTCTTCAGTCCATCGCTCCTTATATTTAGTCTGAATCGGAACTTTCTAGAAAGTTCCAAAGGTTCAAATAAAAAGCCTATAAATCTTTTCAATCATATTTTTACTTTCACTTACCTATATATGAAATATATAGTAAGTGGAAGTATTGCGATCGTGAAAATTTTCGACTTCCGGTTTTCAACGGAAATACACGTTTTGGGAACCCCTGAGTCGAAATAACCAAGTCCCGCGAAATGGTCTGTGTGTGTGTGTGTGTGTATGTGAACAGACTAGCTCAAAAACTATAAACCGTGGGAACCTGAAATTGGGTATTTAGTGTAGGTATATACCCGCGATGTGACAGTATTTGAGTATTTGATCGATTTATATGCCCGAAATATGACTGTAAAAATTTCATCAAAATTGATTAACCGGAGGGGGGACTTTACTCAATAAATTTTGTACCATTTTCACATGTTTTTTTTATTTACTCAAAAATGGTTTTAACGATTTTGATCAAACTTGGTATTTGATGTATTTATATGCCCGAGATATGACTGTAAAAATTTCATCAAAATTGATCTACGGGAGGGGGGACTTTACTTAATAAATTTTGTATCATTTTCACGGGGTTTTTTATTTACTCAAAAACGGCTTTAACGATTAACAAAAATAAGATATGAGTTTAGAAAAATGTGTGACTTTGGGTAATGGTAATTAGCAAAACACGTCAATTTCTAATCTAAGTAAGTTGGTAAGTGAAAGTTGTGTGTTGCGCGCACGCACCAGATTTTTTCTTTATTTGTTTTTTGTCTAATGTTACAATATATTATTATATAATAATCAACAACAATTTTGTGATGTACCAGGCAGGAACAATGTTTTATTTTTTTACTTTCACTTACCTATATATGAAATATATAGTAAGTGGAAGTATTTAGTGTAGGTATATGCCCGAGATGTGACAGCGTAAATTTCATCAAAATTACTTAAAGGGAGGGGGTACTTTACTTAATAACTTTTTAGGTATTTTTCGATTTTCTCAAAAACGGCTCTAACGATTTTGATTAAACTGAGTATTTGATGTATTAATATATGACTGTAAAAATTTCATCAAAATTGATTAACCGGAGGGGGGACTTTACTTAATAAATTTTGTAACATTTTCACGTGTTTTTTTTATTTACTCTAAATCGGCTTTAACGATTTTGATCAAACTGGGTATTTGATGTATGTATATGCCCGAGATATGACTGTTAAAATTTCATCAAAATTGATCAATCGGAGGGGGGACTTTACTTAATAAATTTTGTACCAATTTCACGTGTACATATTTTTTATTTACTCAAAAACGGCTTTAACGATTTTGAAGAAACTGGGTATTTGATGTATGTATATACCAGATATGTGAAAGCCAACATTTCATCAAAATTTGCCCAACTGAGGGGGCACTTTATTTCTTGACTTTTTTTTTCCAACTTTTACCTTTTTTTCGATTATCTCAAAAACGGCTTTAACGATTTTTATCAAATTCGTCATGTTTAATGAAAATTAGGTTTTGTTTAATATCAGGTAAGCTTTATCATTATTAAAATGTTTTAGGGGGCTTTTTCTTGGGGGGGGGGCCTTTTTTGTTTGTTTGTTTCTTTCTTATAAAGTACCTTCTTTTTGTTTACATGGAGAAATTAACTGTCTCTCGTTACATCTAAAAATAAGAAATGGCTAAATATGAAATATGATAAAAATAAATAAAACATAAAGAGGAGAAAAAAAGAAAAATATTCAATCAACTCATAAAACTCGGCGATCCCACGCATGCGGAGTAGGCCTTTAATGACAGACCATTGTTCATAATTAAAGCCGTTCTGTTCATTTGAGAAGTGGCAATTAACAAAACGCATTAATTTCTAATCTAAGTAAGTTGGTAAGTGAAAGTTGTGTGTTGCGAGCACGCACCAGATTTTTTACTTTCACTTACCTATATATGAAATATATAGTAAGTGGAAGTATTGCGATCGTGAAAATTTTCGACTTCCGGTTTTCAACGGAAATACACGTTTTGGGGTCCCCTGAGTCGAAATAACCAAGTCCCGCGAAATGGTCTGTGTGTGTGTGTGTGTGTCTGTGTGTGTGTGTGTGTGTGTGTGTGTGTGTGTGTGTGTGTGTGTTTGTGTGTGTGTGTGTGCGTGTGTGTGTGTGTGTGTATGTGAACAGACTAGCTCAAAAACAATAAACCCTGCGAACCTGAAATTTGGTATTTAGAGTATGTATATGCCCGCGATGTGACAGCAAAAATTTCATCAAATTTACTCAAAGGGAGGAGGTACTTTATTTAATAACTTTTTAAGTTTTTTTCGATTTTCTCAAAAACGGCTCTAACGATTTTGATTAAACTGAGTATTTAATCTATTAATATGCCCGAGATATGACTGTAAAAATTTCATTAAAATTGATCAACCGGAGGGGGGACTTTACTTAATACATTTTGTATCATTTTCACGTGTTTTTTTTATTTACTCAAAAAATGCTTTAACGATTTTGATCAAACTTTGTATTTGATGTATTTATATGCCCGAGATATGACTGTAAAAATTTCATCAAAATTGATCTACAGGAGGGGGGACTTTAATTCATAACTTTTTTCCAATTTTTACCTTTTTGATCGATTATCTCAAAAACGGCTTTAACGATTTTTATCAAATTCGTTATGTTTAATGAAAATTAGTTGTTATTTAATATCAGGTAAGCTTTATCATTATTAAAATGTTCTGAGAGGGCTTAAATGGGGAAGGGCCTTTTTTGTTTTCCTATAAAGTACCTTTGTTTTAGTTTATATTGAGAAATGAACTGTCTGTCATCACGCCTAAAAATAAAAAATTGCTAAATATGATATATGAAGAAAATCAAGTAAACATATACAGGAGAAAAGAAGAAAAATAATCCGTCAACTCATAAAGCACCTTGAGCTCATGCATGCGCCGTATGCCTTTAATGACAAACCAATGCGTTATTATTAAAGATGTTCTGTTCATTTGAGAAGTGGCAATTAACAAAACGCATTAAGTTCTAATTTAAGTATGTTGGTAAGTGAAAGTTGTGTTTCGCGCACGCACCAGATTTTTTTTCATTGTGTTTAGAAATAAGCAGTGTACCTTAGTCATGGTATTATTCTTTGATATCTATTAAGCAAGTTTCGGATCGCATGTTAAGACGTGGGCGTTTTGTTGCACCCCCCCTATTTTCGGTCGCTCCAATTTTCGCCGATAATAGTTAGCTTCTTCCCTTCTAGCTGTGATTCCGCTCGATTTTAATTAGTTTTCAATTCTTTCGATTCAATTTAGCCATTTTTAGACTGCCTCCTAGTCCATTCCCGTGCAATTTTTTGGTTCATGGATTCGTGATTCATGGTTCATCTTCGTATAGGTTCATGGTTCCTTTTGAACCATGAACCTCCACCGTAATTGTAATCCTCCAGAACTAAAAGATCTCCTGTTACCTAAACCTCCACCCACTTAATGATAATTATTACTAACTAAGTCTACTGTTCAGGGAACCCATTTGTTATTTTATATAATTGTTTGGTTTAATTTTTAGTTCATCATTTTTAAACCAATTCTAAATTCAATAATTAATATATTTTCGTTAATGTATAATTCAACTCAATGTATAATTAATTAATTTATCAAGTTAATTAAAATTCAATATCATTCCAAATGATATTAAGTATCCAATTAAGATTCATTTAGTGTTATGTGCGTGGGCTTTTGTGATTGGTCGAAGACGCTTGGAGCCAAAACTCTAAGAAAAACGAAAGACGCTTCATGTAGCAGTCAGCTGTTGAACCTCGCCAGCCAAGTAGGGGAGAGCGGGGTTGGTTGGCATAGGGGGCAGGTGGGCCATTTGCTTATACTTTCCGTCACACTTGTTGTGAAGGCCCCACCATTGTACCATGTGACCCGCTCGACCTCGGGAGTCTTGTCCTGAGTTTTCAATCCAATGCTGACAGTGTAGAGAATAGTGTGCTTCATTGATTGATTTTACAACATGTAAGTAAATTTGGTTTAAAGGAATGGCAAAACACTTGACTTCCATTCTGTTCACATAGCAACAAACTCCTTTGAAAAACCTTTTAAAATTACCGGTTAAAACCGATTCAAAATTGTTATACTATTATAGTGCAGCTTTAAATAACAATAATATGTGTCAGGCAGAACTTAAATGAGATGGCTAAACAACCCTAACTTCCAGGCCAACCTGCCCCACATAGGGGGTTGATTGGCCTGCTCTGGATTGACGAATTCTTCAATTTTCTATAATCTTAGTATTAAATATTATCTGGTGAAAAAAATACTTGAAGTGCTCTAATACTAGGAGTTAACAGTGGTATCAGTCCTATTGGGAGTATATTAACAGGAACGAACCAACAATCAAAAAAGTGAAAACTTTTGCCAACCAAACCCGCTCTACCCTACACAAAACTCTCTCATGTTTCAACATTCTTTGAAATCATTTATTATATTCTCGTTCACCCAGGGTGTTCATTTGTGTATTGTGCACATTTGCAGACATTATTTTAGAAGACGCATCGAAGAGGAAGATTAAGTTCACAGCTGGATGGACATTTAAAGTAAAATAAATTCCAATATTATTTTTTCTATATAATGTCTGAACTTTAAATTTTGTTTAATCTTCAAGTTTAAATAACATTCTCTAAACATTGGACTTTAACTTCTAACATTAAAATTAAATTGCTGTATTCAGTTATCTATCCATGTATTATAGCTATTAGCCGTTTGTTTATTATTTTATTCTATAGTTAAACAATGGCCATTCGACTGAGGCATATTTTTGTATATAATAGTTTATATAATAGTATATTTCGGGAGAATCACAAAGCTAATAAGTTTATTTACGATAAAAAGATTCTCTCGGCCTCCGAATGGACCAATGCCATTAAACTAAACACAAATTATGCCCCTCTGCGTGCAGTTCCTGGAGCTGGCGGACAAACCGTAGGAGAGGTTGGACTCCTCTGCCGTAAATGTGGCAGAGAGAACGAGACCCCATCACATGTGCTGGGTAGCTGTCCACATAACCATCTTCTGATTAATCGTCGCCATCACAGGGTTAAACACGCCATAATGGAGATGCTGGCTGAAAAGGGGTACAAGTGTCTGGAGGAAGTATATGGCATAGACACTGACGGCTCCACCCGATATGCCGATATAATAGCATACAAGCCAAATGGTAAGGAGGTTTATATATTAGACCCAACCGTTCGCTACGAAACAAACGACAGCGAACAGGCCGAAAAAGTAGATAGGGATAAGAAGAAGATCTACGAAAAATGCATACCCTTCTACAAAGATAAATTTTATGAAGAAGTAGGTGATAGGGAGTTTAAAGTCACAGGGTTGTGGTTTGGTTCGCGAGGAATAATTGGCAAAGTAGCGAGAAAATTCTTCGACGTGGTGGGAATTGACCAAGATAAACTGACCATCCTAGCTGAATCAATTCTGATTGATTCATTAGGTATTATAAATAATCATATATATAATTGACAACTGCTTAGCAGGCTGCATTATTTATGTAAATAAGTGATATTTATTATATTTTATATTTTATTATATTATATTTTTTATTATATTTACTATATTTTAGCCTATTATAATTGCTTTTGTATTTAGCAACTAATTAGTTTTCACTTGATTTTCTTTTGCGCTTGCGTTACTAAAATATGTATATTTTTTACTGATAAGAAAGCTGTGTTTTTAAGCAACTCAATATAATTGAGCAGCCCCACTTTTGTCATATATTTTGATAATAAAGTGTTTCTCTTCCTTTAATCATTTAAGATTCATTCGTATTTAATAAATTATTGTTTAAACTTTAAATATCAGAGAATTTTCTTTATTCCCTTTCATTCATATTATTTTGTTCATCTAATTAATTATGCTAATATTTTTTAAATTTAAAAATTAAACCTTATATAAAATATTTTTATGTTATCCTTTTATTATTTATACCTGTTTATTACATTAAACAACAAAACTAAGAGCATTGAGCACCGGCCATACTTTCTTCATCAGGGAAGCGAAAGTTTTTTATTATTAAAACCTAACTTATTGTAAATGATATTTATTTTACGATTTCAGATGCTTCCTTCATACTTAGGCTTGGTTCTGGTGGCGGTGTGCCTGATCGCTTCCTCGGCTGGGCAGGGTCTCCTCCCCGAGATCGACGCCTCGGAGGTCCACGAAGAGAACGGAACTCCTCTGCAGATCTTCAAGGCTCCAGACCGGAAGTGTCCAGATGGTCAGCAGAAGCTCAACGGGAAGTGCCGGACAGTCTTCACCAATTCGTAAGCATACCTTATTTTATTTACAAATCTAGTAGATTTTTTCTATGGGCCACCTGTAGAGTAGTGGCTAGCATAGCTGCTTACTATACTAAAGATTGTGGGTTCGCATCCTACCGCTCTAGGATTTTTTAAAGAAAGTAATAAATCTTTGGCATGCCGTCCTTCGGATGAGACGTAAAATGGAGCCTGTACAACGTCCCAAGTACTCGGAAAAGATCCCTATCCTAATTATACTTGGATAGGCAAAATTTAGGACTCTTACTGCAGTATCGTTCGATTAGACTTTACTAGCATAAAGGGACAATAAACAAAACAATTTTTTTCTCTACCATTCAGAAACCTTTTGACTAAATGTTGTTATTCCGTTATTATTTAAATGTTTTTAATTAAAATAATTACAGAATCATTTGATTTGCCTGATTGACCTTCTTCTTATGTTTAAAGGTGTCTGATTTCCATCAAATCCAAATTCAAATGACTATCATGAAACCAACAGCAATTTTCAGAGCATTATTTAACACAATTAGTATTAGTTACATGTAACCACATTTGATTTACATAAATTGGGCGTTAACTTTGTTGTTTGAGTGATGTCAAGCATAATAGTATCGAGTCAAAAATTTGATTTTTTTTTAAACAAAAATTTAAAGAAAACTCGAATATCAGACATTGTTTACTTTAAGGTACAAACCAAAATTTTCGATTTTTGGCATTCTAATGTAAAAAACTCTTTTGAAAGGTCGTTTTTTATAAAATCAATTACAGAATCATTTGATTTGCATAAAAATCACTTTTTCACCGTTTTTAGTTTTTCCGAAAAGCGCGTTGATAAACGGATTGTTTCTAAATAGGATATTAGTTTTATCCTACGAGTAGAAAGCATGTGTTCTCCACAATCGCAACAAGTAGTAGGCACAATGCTACTCTGTCATGTTTCTTTGCTCCAATTTTTTAGTTTAAAACCCTAGCAACCGTTATTTATGATCGGACATTTTTTTTTTTTTTTTCCCGGAGTGGATGACATTGGTTTTATCCATACAGCCAGGTCTCGCATATTTGTATAGTATAATATCTGAAGATAATTATTTTATCAAATCATAGAATATAATTATACGAGTTTTGCCTTAGTAGCATAAAGTGATTAAACAAATAAACAATAATCACTGTTGGATCTTCCTAGTCTTATGATTAAACAGATATTTTTTCCAAGATAAGCATCTTGGAAGTTCTCTGCCCTCTTACAAACTTTAAATTTTACTGATATATTTGTTTTAGCGCTGATGAAGAGTCAAATGCTAGAGTCCAAGCATGAGCTGAAGGATATTTGTATTATCTTACTTAAATGGAGGTCCCGAGCCTGTGATATGACAGGTACTCGTTAAAGATCCCTGTCCTAATTATTCTTGGATAGGCAAAATTTAGGACTCCCACTGTAGCATCATCCGATTAGACTTAGTAGCATGAAGTGACGTTAAACCAAGAAACGAACTATATAGTACAGCAAGTGATTTCATAATCAATATATATTATAAAGCAAAGTGTACAATGTGCGTGCCGAAAAGGCTCAAAAACGACTCCATTTAGGATTAAGGAAGTTATGTCTTCGTTTAGCCATATGACCCCTTACGGAGAAGAAGGTTTCCGTTTTTCTCTTAAGAGTGTAAAATTGAAGAGAAATGGACGGGAATTTTAAGCCTCTCGCACCATTTAATTAGCCTCTCTGAGATTGAGATACGAGTTTATGAATGAAAAATTTAGTTCGAGCTCCAGGCTACCAGGAAGCGCTATGGTGCGTTTCATTCAATGTTTATTGTCCATTCATTTAGTATGTAATCGTTCTATATTTTTTCTGCTGTTCTTTTTAAATTACTAAAAAAATAAGAGAAAATAATTAGTTTGCGTTTCAAAATAAAATAAGTACTTTACATCTCAGCAATCAATTAGAAAACCAACTGGATTCCTTAAAAAATTAGTTTTCTCTTAAGCAGGCTAATATATGCTCAGCACATTACATTTAATCTATTTATAATATATACTTAAGTAAATTTAATGCAAAATGAGTGAACATTTCTTAGTAGTACAGTGAGCGAATAAAATTAGACATAAAAAATAGATGAATTGACTAAATATAAATCGAAAATAAAAAGTTTGAAGTGTTCTTATTGTAATTATGAAAAAGAAGTTGGTTTGGCATTCTAGTTGACAAAACGACTAACTCCAATAACAGCATTCAAGATTTTATCATCCCTCATAGTTCAAGATAAAAAGAAATATGATTGATAAAAAATTGTGCCTTCAAGAAATTTTGGTTTTCACATTGTAATAGTAGTAAGATTCGAGATATGCAGAAACCGTTCAAATTACGGGGTGATATCTTAAGGGAGGAGATCTTAAATAGAAAAAAGGTCTTAAAAATAAGTTTCTATGAATCTTCGGTAGTTTCTATAATTCTTGATCAAATAGGGCCATCATAGTAATCAGTCAGTGATTAAGTTTTACTCGAAATATAATTTTCTTAACTGAGATACCAGATTTTTCAACAATAATCTAATAACTTATCATCTTCTGAGTACTTGGAATGGGCTTATAGAATTCAGAATCACAGAAATCATCAAAGCGAAGCATAACTCGACAAAGTTGCATTGTAATTAATTGTTCATTTCCCATTTTCAACATTTGTAAATTATACAGGGTTCCTTATTAGGGCGGACTCTCAAGTCTGCAGAATATTTATGCCAAGTTAAAACCGAATTTTCAAGAAGGTGCTAATTTTGTTCTATATTTCCTTTAATTTTAAAGTTTTTTTGGTATTAAAACTACCACACAACTACCGGAGCGAAGCCGGGCACCCTAGCTAGTTTCATATAATTTAAAACATGGATTTGTTCTTATTCTCATTCTTCAGCTGCCACCGCTAACTGAAAATAATGAATCAAAAATTAAAATATGATAATAATATGATGCAGCGTTATTTAATATTCTATCAGAAACTTAATTTAAAATTTATTTAAATAAAATATATTAACTAATATAAATGTATCTTATAAGTGAACTATATATTATTGAATTTATTTTTCAGGCCGAAATAACAGGAGGAGACCTGATATCTGACTAAAATTCCACGCTTCTAGTTTTATTAGGTAAAATATTTGGTGTATATTATTAGAAATATAATTATTTTGCCTTTTATTATTATAATATAATTTATTGTTTGGTGAAAAAAGATTGGGCTCCGCCGGGAGTCGAACCCGGGTCTTCCGCGTGACATGACAATCACTCCTCTTCACTGATACCTCTCCCTCGATCTTGCAAGTTTTGCGAGTATTTACGGGAGGTGGACAGTGAAGAGGAGGGATGGCCTCTGCTTGGAAGCGAGCTCTGTGGTGCAGTGGTTAGCATACCACGCATGTCACGCGGAAGACCCGGGTTCGACTCCCGGCGGAGCCCAATCTTTTCTCTTAAAAATAAATTATTTAAAATAATTTAAAACATGGTGGTTACCCACAAAAATAGATTAAATTAATATAAAATATTATTATAATAGTTATTTTCATTCACTAGTACCAAAAGTGGTTGTTTTCGGTGCGCTTCGTGTTTAACGTGCGAGGCGTTGCCCCGACAAAGCACCGAAAACCCACTTTTGCTAAGTGCTATGAAAAATACTTTTCATCATCCTGCTCATACTTGAGTATACTAAAACTTTTTTACATTTCATTAATAACTTACATATACAGGGTTTTTCGGAATTGCACGGCACTATTTTAGGTACGTGTTCTCTAACACAAAATAAACAAAAAAGTTCATATTAACATATATCTCAAACTCATTTATTAAACAGATATCAAAGGTTAAAGATTTATTATTTATTTACTGCATTAAGACTGACTGTACAACGTTTAACGTGTTTAATACTAAATAAAAGGTTTTAATCACCTGATAAACAAATTAACGATAAGCAATGACAGTAGTTGCTCATCTGTTTGTCTAGTTCTGTGTGTTTTAGTGTGAGTGAATCTTGTGACACAGTTCAATTTATGATTATCATGGGAGATACCACAAATTTATTCACTTTTGATGAACAAACAGACATGCTTTTAACTTATGGCGAGGTACATACAAACGGTGCTGCTGCTGTTCGAAGATATCGTGAAAAATTTCCTAACCGAAGAATACCAAATCGTAAAACGTTTGAGGCCATTGAAAGACGTCTTAGGGATAATGGTACGCTAAAACCTATACGAGTGAACGCCGGTCGACAACGATTTCGACGAACTGCAAGCGTAGAAGAAGAAATACTCGATGCTGTTCAGTTATCTCCTACTACTAGTACCAGAAGATTGTCACGTCGTTTCGATGTTTCCTCTACCAGCGTATGGCGAACTTTACGCGAACAACAATTATATCCATTTCACGTATCAAGTAGGCAAGATTTGTTACCACAAGATTATAACAAGCGCAGAAATTTCTCCCAGTGGTTAATTCGACAATGCACACGAGATCCTAACTTCCTGAACTGCATTTTGGTTACTGATGAATCTTGCTTTACAAGAAACGGGATTCTTAATTTTCGAAATACCCATACTTGGGCCGAAGAAAACCCTCATTCGACTGCTGTTGGACATTACCAACATACATTCTCTTTAAATGTCTGGTGTGGTCTTCTAAGCGACAAAATCATCGGCCCCTTTTTTTTGCCACCTAGGCTGTCAGGTATATCTTACTTGCATTTTTTGCAAAATAATCTGCATGATATTCTAGAAGATATTCCGCTACGCATTAGGCAAAGGCTGTGGTTTATGCATGACGGTGCTCCAGCTCACTTTTCTCATAGTCTCACTGATTATTTAAATGCAACTTATGGAGACCGATGGGTTGGTCGAAACGGACCTGTTAAATGGCCACCACGATCTCCGGATTTAACGCCATTAGATTATTTTGTGTGGGGCTGGATGAAGTCTATGGTTTATTCTGCGGCAGTTGACACGCAAGAAGAGCTAAGAAATCGGATCGTGGAAGCCGCAGTAACTATCAACCACCATCCTGATGCTATACGAAGAGCCAGAGAAGCATGGATTCGTCGTGCTGAATGTTGCATTCAACAAAACGGAGGCGCCTTTGAACAACATTTACTCTAAATGTTGTAATAATAATAAATAAATAGTAATAATAAATCTTTAACCTTTGATATCTGTTTAATAAATTTAGATACATGTTAATATGAACTTTTTTGTTTATTTTGTGTTAGAGAACATGTACCTAAAATAGTGACGTGCAATTCCGAAACACCCTGTATAATACCTATGATAAGAAATTTAATTGGCAGTTTTAAGAAAAAAAACATTTGTTTATTAACCTAAAAGATTAACACGATTACAATACTTTCCCTTACTGTATACTTCATATACAGGTAAGTGAAAGTAATACTTATATATTAGTACGGGATTTACTTTGAAGCAGTTCGTTTAAAACTCTTTCTTGTTGTGCTACTTCTAAAACATCTTCTGGTATGAGGATGGAATTTAGTACTTAAAGCATTTTACTTAGAAAGAACTACAAGTTAGCTCTTTTAAAAACATCCGTAAAGTCGCACTTTACGGACTCAAAAATATATTGAAAGTACATGTTTGTGATGCAGTATGATGAAAAAATATTTTTACCATAGTTAAAATATTTTAAAATACTTATTTGAATGAATAAATTGAAATTGGCGAAGAATTTTTATTTTATCTTGTCCTCAGGCTGGAATCCGAGAATCCAGGGTAATACTTCTCATTGAGGAAAATCCTTGGATTAAGTTTGGAACCTAATAAACAGCATCATTACGTCTTCAACTAACATAGATGCTAGTACATAACTCCTATAAATTTCATGAAGTATTGATATAAACATGGCTTTAAAAGAAAATCTGCATTTTAATTTAGCTTTATAACATATTTTGTATTATTTATTTGACATTTTATATAAGAAAAATCATATTCTCGGTTAATGAAATGTAGTTGTTAACACTACTTTTGGAAGCTTTAACAAATAATTATCAGGAATATGTGTTTTGTAGATGTCATAATATGAAAATGTAATTTATGTAAAGGTCTATTTACACAAGGTTTGGAAACAAACATTGCTTTTCTTTATAACCGTCAGGGATCATCATAATTTGCTTTCAGGGAAACACCCTTTGCAAATAGAGTCTATCGACTTTGCAAACTTATAGCAATACAGTATTAATTTTTGACATACATGAATACAAAAAATACAAAAATTCATTCAAAAGTATAAAGTATAAAATTTAGTTAAAATTCAACACTTAAAATGAGTCATAGATTAAAAAATATCAAAGATTGAAGTAGATAAATAATATACATTAATTAATAACTAATAAATTGACAATTTCTATTACTGATAGGTGTAAGTTAAGGTTCCTTGATGTATAATCAATATATCATTGTTTACAATCGCTACGATCTACATTAAATGAAACCAATGGTATAGTCAAACTTGGTATCAGAACCTTAATGAGGGGTTTTATGTACAGACATCCAGTGACCACTGAAATCGTTTTTTAACCCATATATTGCTTAATTCAGACCTGTTCTTAAAAAAAAAACATAAGCGGTGTGTGATGAAATAAATGGGAATTGGTGGTGTACAGGAGTATACTTCAATCCAGTTGCTTAGCACAACCAAATCCAATGAAAAAGATAATTTATCAGTAGAGAGAGTTCATTGCAAGGGTGAATTAGTTGAGTATATTTATTTATTTAATCACAATTTGCTTTCAGGGAAGCACCCCATGCAAATAGTGTCGATCGACTATACAAACTTATAGCAAATAAATTATAAATTTTTAAAATAAATCAATATAAAAATACAAATATTCATTCAAAAGTATAAAATCCGAAATATAGTTAAAAATTATATAGATTAGTAAATAAATAATAAATTGACAATTTCTATAACTGATGTCATGTAATATGGATATTGTTATATAAACTTATCGTACCAAATCTATATAGTTTAAAATATTGGTCATAAAAAAAAGATATTAAAAAAATCGTGAATCTCTTACGTTTTGTGGGTTAAAATTTGATGTCAATTAACATCTTCCATGCCTTGGTAAAAACTTTCCCTCAGATTGGAATAAATAAGGAATACATACAATATACGATGGAGTGTTTCATTATTTTTCATATTGCACATTATTCACTCTTGCTGTGGATTTATGATGACAATTTTATTGTTTACAGAATTTTTATACTGTATTTGTCCGAAAGTCAAATCTGCCTCAAAAACCTAGTGTATTTGAAGTTAGCTGGGAGTAATAAATAGTCAGAAATTTGGAAGCTGTTAGAAAAAAAATTTAAATGTTCGCCATACCTAGAAATGGTCATTAAATAAACTCCAAAATTTTACAGCACATTTGTCAATAATTTTAAACTTGTGAGCATGTCTATTTTGTTCATTGTAATCTTCCCTTGCGGTTATAAAGAGAAGCAATCTTTGGATCCAAAAACTTAACCTTATAAAAAGCTGTTAAGAATTTTAATATATTTATTACAACATTCGATTTTTTTTATCAATATCCTTTATCTTCCCAAACCCTGAAGTTTAATAACCAAACCGATTTCCATATCTAAAGAAATCATAGAAATCATTGTCATGATTCATGTTTTAATTTCAGTTCTCAGCATCCAACCTCAACAACTAGTTCCATTATTACTTTCGAATTCAATTGCACCCAGTTTGGATTTCCATAATTTCCAACGACAAAAAAAATCGTAGAGATGAGAGATGGTCAACTGTTCTTCAATTAAGATAGGTTAAATGATGGTCAGGATTTTCAGTTTACAATGATTTTATTATGGTAAGCCAACGTTTCGATCCAACTTGTGGATCTTCATCCCGGCTAAAAGAAAACAAATATATGAGTATCTATGCTAGAGGGTGACAATAAATGGATACATTACAGAACTGATAATAATATAAAAGATAGTGTATACATGAATATTAAAATAAGAGGCTGATTTACAAGATAAAATAGAATCTGATATTTACCTACTGAGTCCAGGTGGGTATTAAGACTACAGGTAAAAATAAGGTGAGAGGTAGTGGTAGGGGGTTAGTTTGCCGACTTCAAAGGTTTATGGCGGGGAAATCCAACGCTTTTGAAGTGAAGGCACATGACAACTGAGTGAACAAAAATATATAAAAACTAACAAAATATATGGTACTGTATACAAATAGTTGTGTCTGGACTGAATAATAACATAAAAATGAGATAATACATAATGTAACAATTCATAAAAAATTTGGAAAATATACAGAAAGAAGCATACAATACAAAAAATAGTAATAGTACAAGAGGTACAGAGATAATTGCAGGTACCTATGAAATCAAAACTAGGATTTGAGGATGCGGAAGATGTTAGAATAAGTGGATGAAATTATCTCTTTATCTGTTTTGAGATTTACCGGGTTATTTGTTTCTAGATGGATGAAAATGGATTCTGAGAGGAGACTTTTGTCGTGATTAGATACAGTAGCTAATATGGAGGGGTTCTCAAAGTCGAAGGAATGGTTGTTGGCAATGGCATGTTCTGCTAATTTAGATGTCGACGAATTACGCGTGGAAATACTGTATTTATGTTGATAAATACGTTTTTTTAAATAATTTTTGGTTTCACCGATATAGCAACTGTTGTAATTAGGCGTGGAGCACTGGATACGATAAACTACATTACACTTGTCTAGGAGAGGTACAGGGTCTTTGAGTTTTGAATAAAGATTTTTTAATTTATTGTTATTTTTTAATACTAGGCGCATGTGTGGGAAACTCGATGAGAAGGATTTTATAATTTTGTTTGAGAGAATGGGGATATATGGGATAGATCTCTATTGGAAAGTAGAAATCGGAGGTTGTGAAGAGTTGTTAGAGAGATTTTGAGTTTTAGCATTGTTATTGATAAGTGTTTTTATTAAGTGCTCAGAAAAGTCGTTATATTGTAAGATATTTTTCAGGCGGATTTTGTTATGACAATGAAATTGTGGATCGGACAAGGTCAGGCTACGGTGGATGAGGTTTTTTGCGACGTTGAACTTTTGTACCTTTAGTCTTAGTACCCACCTGGACTCAGTAGGTAAATATCAGATTTTATTTTATCTTGTAAACCAACCCCTTATTTTAATGTTCATGTAAACACCATCTTTAATATTATTATCAGTTCTGTAATGTATCCATTTATTGTCACCCTCTAGCATAGATACTCATATATTTGTTTTCTTTTAGCCGGGATGAAGATCCACAAGTTGGATCGAAACGTTGGCTTACCATAATAAAATCATTGTAAACTGAAAATCCTGACCATCATTTAACCTATCGTACAAAAAAAATCTGTATTGCCTATCAATGTTAACTATTTTTAAGTAAAAAATAGAATTGTCACTTGCATTGGAAAAATAGAAATTGTAGGCGAGAAATTAAAAAAAAAGAAAAAACATTTTTTTAAATTGATCTTCCTTATAAATTTTCAGTTTTATTTTACAAACAACCTAAATTGAACAACGATAAAGTCCCTGGAGCGAAATTTTCGGAGAGGAAATGCGTCATATGTCTCTCTGGACCAGCTCATTCTAATTGCGAATGCAAATCTTGAGAATGGGTTGACGACATCTCCAGCAACAGAAGACGCCCTTGGAACTTCTCAGAATTTCGGCTTCAGAGCATTGTTCTAAAACTGTCTCTGACTTCCTAATGACAGTTTTATGACAATTAATACAATGTTTTATTAGGAATTATATTTTTCCGGGGGGAGGGGGGCGGGGGTTATGGTGCTTAAATTATAGCATAGCTTTAGAATAATATTCTCTATCTAATAATGAAATAATATGAGTGGGTTATTGGGTTATAAAAGTAGGGGAGAACGGGGTTGGTTGGCAACAGTTTTCACTTTTTTGATTTTTGAGTCATTCCTGTTAATATAATCCCAATAGGACTGATACCACTGTAAACTCCAAGTATTAGAGTACTTCAAGTATTTTTTTCACCACATAATATTTAATAGTAAGATTAATAGGAAATTGAAGAATTCGTCAATCCAGAGTATGCCAATTAACCCCTAAGGTTGGGCAGGTTGGCCTAGAAGGTGGGGTTGTTTAGCGATCTCATTCAAGTACTGCCTGACACATATTATTGTTATTAAAAGCTGCACTATAATGGTATAATAATTTTGAACCGGTTTTAACAAGCTTTTAGGGGAAAATAGAATGGAAATAGAAGAAGATAGAAGTTTAGACTGTCGTCACTTTCTGCATAAGAAAAATTGCTCTCATCCTCCTTCCTGGAACTAAAGACAATTGGTAGTTTCACCGTTGTATTTGTTTATTTTGCTTTTGTGAATTGCTATTGCTCCAATAAAACCCAATTGAAGAGAGCCAACTAACCCCACAGGAGAGATAATATGAAAGATGGCTGCCAGGACAGGGGAGAACAATCAAACAAGAAAATGGTTAGTCGAAAGGTTAGGTTTTTCAAAGGAGTTTGGGGCTATGTAAACAGAATCGGAGTCAAATGTTTTGCCATTCCTTTAAACCAAATTTACTGAAAATATAAAAATTTACTTACATGTTGCAAAATCAATCAATAAAGCACACTCTTCTCTACACTGTTAGCATCGGATTGAAAACTCAGGACAAGATTCCCGAGGTCGAGCGGGTCACATGGTACAATGGTGGGGCCTTCACAACAGGTGTGACGGAAACTATAAGCCAATGGCCAACCTACCCCCTATGCCAACCAACCCCGCTCTCCCCTATTATTTGAGTTTATATCCAATAATTTGATCATTTCATCCGCTTTCCATTGATATATAGTTGCCTAGGCTGATTGGAGAGAGATTTTTCGATGACAGTTTTACTACTTGGGAAAAATACATGATTTTTATAAGATTATAATGTAAGATTTTTGAATACATTTCTTTTTTTAAATACATATTAAAGATTTTTTTTTGCATGAAGGAAAATTCTCTCTCTAATATTTATGGTATCAACTCATTCTGTATGAAATTTAAAATCCATAAATAAATTTTGGAATCTCCAGTTCTATTAATTCCCATTCAACAAAAGAAAGTCTTAACATGCACACAAGATGGTTTTGAAATCAACTCGTCATCGGAACTTAAATATTCCAAAAGTTCAAATGACTATAATCCTGAAACTACTTGTTGGAATTGGGTTACAATTAGTATAATTTTGTAAAAAAAAAAAAAAAAAAAAAAACCTACCACGATTTACTGGTCAAATAATTTTAAGGCCTCCATGCTAACTCGGGTGCCAGTCCACAGAGCAGTATCTCTCTCTTAACTACATTAGAATATATATACATATAAATTTACAAATGAAACATGTTCACAAAAGGCAGAAAACATTATACATGAGGGAAATGGTAAAAAAAGGAAAGTTAACAAAAAAAGATAAGTAAATAAAATTAACAGTTTTAACATAAGAAGAAAAAACACAAAACAAAAAAAAAAACCTTTTCAATCGAATTTACACTAAGGGCCGCTTTCTCCAAGTTAGTTTAAACCGAGTTTCAATTTAATCCGGATTATCTCTTGGTTTAAACCAGGTGTGAGTTTCTTCAAGTCGGTTTAACCTCTAAACTTGGTTTAAACTTAGATTAAGTTAATCCTTCATTTTTCCCGGTTTAAACTCTGAATTAGGTTTAAACTGCAAAATATAAACAAACATTTTGTGTGATAACATACTCGCTCTTGTTACTCAGGAATTATTGTTTTGCAGTTGACTGATTACAAAAATGGAAAATAAACATAATTGAAATTTTAAATGACATGGAAGAAGAAGATTATGATGTGTTTTTTTTGCCAAAGAGACGTATCAATAGACGCAATCAGTTAATCCAAGAATATTTTCAGAATATGTTAAATCATTGAAGTAGAATTGAGATGAGAAAAAATTTTTCTTAACGTGCATTATCTTTATAGTAATTGTTTCATAATTAATATCAAGGTTATGTTTCACTTGAATATCTCATAATGATGTAATTTTATTATTATTAAGCTGTAATAATTAAATATCGCTCAACTCAATTATTTAAACAGAATGATAATAATAATAAAAATGTTCAACATTATTTGAAAAAAATTTATGATAGGTAATAGAGGTTATTATTAGTCTTGGCATAACAATATCATATCATAAAGAACATTTTATTAACATATAAATTAAATCTCTGAAAACAGCACCGCTCGTTTCATTGAATTTATTCGCCAATTTCTTCCATTCATCCTCCTTCTCTTTGACAGTGACGAAATCTGTTTTTTTTTTTTTGGTTTCAAAAATGTCTCTCTTCTCTTCCACAAGAGCCAGAAGAACATTAATTTCACACTGAGAAAAGTTTTTACTTATTTTTGATTCTTTTTGCTCCATTTTTATAGAACACCTTATTTACTTTTTTGGTAAAAACAAAATAATATGTATCAATAATCTTCCCATGACCCTTACATTACCTTCTCTTTCCATAAAAGTTTCAACGAGGAAATGTATGTTAAAAAACATAATAACCTTCACATGATTAGGTTTAAACCGAGCTTAAACTAAACTAAGGCGGTAGAAAGTGAATCAGAGTTTAAACCTCGGATTAAAGATAATCCGGTTTTAGTTAATCTAAGTTTAAACTATATTGGAGAAAGCGGGCCTAAATCACATCATTATTGTGAAGTTAAACGTCACTTAACGTGATCGAGTTTCCACTTCCAATGTTGCCACCTTGGTTATAAGATAGAATAATAAGTATAGAAAGATGTTTTTCGTAAGAGATTTTGTAAGAGAAAGGCCGATATTCGGTGTAGGAGAAAGTCCCCAAGGATGGACCAGAGTTGTTCCTGTTACATGGAAGGTAGGTGCTTCAAGGTGTAGGTCATGTCGAAACTCGGAACTATGAATGTTTTTCTCTTTGATGAGGCGATTCGTTGCTGGCTTAGGAACTGTCCATTATTTAATAAATAAATCAAAGGATGGTTGGATGTAGAGAGGATTTTAGCAGAATAGAGGAGTCTAATCAATTTAAACAAGCGCTCAACAGCTGGTAGAATCAACCGCTTAGACCTTAAAAGCAGAGAGAAAGGGAAAAGAAATCGGTTGAGAGACACAATGCATAAATTAGGGAAATGAATGGAGAGAGGGTGTTATTGGAGGGAAACCTGCAATTAACAAGTCATTCAGGCAACTCTTCCACAGACCCGGCCTCATTTATTCAAACAGCTCAACCAGGCCGAGATTTTTAAACTGCTTTCTTTATACTCTTTTTTTTTTCATTCAACATAAATACTCTTCAATGTTCACAAGAAAAAATACAAATAGATATAATGATGATTAATAGTCAGGACTTTCATTGTTAGGCCGAAACATCAGTTAAAAATAAAAGTTCTACTATGCACTAAATATAGTTGTAGATATTTTTCTCGCAATTCCAGACCATTTCTTCCATAACCATAATATTTTTAGAGACTATATCTTCCAGATACCTTTTCAAAGGATATCGATCAATGGATAGAAGGGGACGAGATGGATAGATCCTGGGACCCCAATAAGGATATGCAAGAGGTTGAGGCTGAGAAATTGCCGTGGATCAGTCAGCTATCCTCGGTGTATCTTCTGTCATGAATGTAAAGTTCCTGTCGTCCTTCCAAAGCCTTTGTTTTTCAAGATTTTTATTTTTTTTTTTTTTACAAAAACAAAGTTATTTTTATTAAGGATTTTCTCATTTTTAAAGTTTTCCTCAGCCAATCTCTTTTTCATGTATCTTTCTCCTCACCCTCCTGACTTTCGTCTCATCTTCCGTCAGCCCTTATCTCGTTATAATTTCTTATACTTTAACTAACAACTGTATTCGTGGTTTTGTTTTATCTATAAAAAGTCCAGTTGTGTTAAACTTGTTGTTCTTTCAGGTACAAAATATGTTCTTTTATATTTCAATCCACATTCGTAATTCATAAATAGATACATTACAAATAGGGTAAACCAGACACTCAGTACAGTTATTGACACGCCAACTTTAACTTAAATAAAGAATTAAACAAGTCCTAATTTTATTTCAATACATGAACCTAATGTTTGAAGAGTCCTCTAAGTCATCTATGAAATAGGTGTTTAGCAAACTAACCCTAGGGAAGATTTCACAATTAAATCCACCGGTGTCAGTAACTAGTTTTTGCACTTTTAACAATAAATATTTCCATATGGTAAAACGATTGAACTTTGACCCAAAAAAAAAAAAACTCTTGAGTCTTTTTAAGGATAGATAAAGAGGAGCTATAGGAAGTTTCAATTTTATTCCTTCATAAAAAGTATTTTATTTTTTTAATTTTACCACAGAAATGTAGTCTTGAGGGTGTCAATAACTGTCCGGTTTAACGAAGACACATTGATTGAACTTACATTAACGAAGAATATATAAAATACTTTTTTGTAGAGATGAGAGATGGTCAACTGTTCTTCAATTACGATAGGTTAAATAATGGTCAGGATTTTCAGTTACAATGATATTTATTATGGTAAGCCAACGTTTCGATCCAACTTGTGGATCTTCATCAGGGCTAAAAGAAAAACAAATATATGAGTATCTATGCTAGAGGGTGAAAATAAATGGATACATTACAGAACTGATAATGATATAAAAGATGGTGTATACATAAATATTAAAATAAGAGGCTGGTTAACAAGATAAAATAGAATATGATATTTACCTACAGAGTCCAGGTGGATACTAAGACTAAAGGTAAAAATAAGGTGAGAGGTAGTGGTAGGGGGTTAGTTTGCCGACTTCAAAGGTTTATGGCGGGGAAATCCAACGCTTTTGAAGTGAAGGCACATGAACAACATTATTTAAAACTAACAAAATATATGGTACTGTATACAAATAGTTGTGTCTGGACTGAATAATAACATAAAAATGAGATAATACATAATGTAACAATGCATACAAATATGGAAAATATACAGAAAGAAGCATACAATACAAAAATTAATAATAGTACAAGAGGTACAGAGATAATTGCAGGTACCTATGAAATCAAAACTAGGATTTGAGGATGCGGAAGATGTTAGAATAAGTGGATGAAATTATCTCTTTATCTGTTTTGTGATTTACCGGGTTATTTGTTTCTAGATGGATGAAAATGGATTCTGAGAGGAGACGTTTGTCGTGGTTAGATACAGTTGCTAATAAGTATTTCAATAAATACTTTTTTATTGAAAAAAAAATCTGGTGCGTGCGCGCAACACACAACTTTCACTTACCAACTTACTTAGATTAGAAATTAATGCGTTTTGTTAATTGCCACTTCTCAAATGAACAGAACAGTTTAATTATAACGCATTGGTTTGTCATTAAAGGCGTACGGCGCATGCGTGAGCATGTTTATGTGTTTTATGAGTTGACGGAATATTTTTCTTTTTTTCTCCTGTATATGTTTACTTGATTTTCTTCATATATCATATTTAGCCGTTTCTTATTTTTAAGCGTGATGAGAGACAGATAATTTCCCAATATAAACTAAAACAAAGTTACTTTATAGAAAAACAAAAAAAGCCCCCTCAGAACATTTTAATAATGATAAAGCTTACCTGATATTAAACAACAACTAATTTTCACTAAACATAACGAATTTGATAAAAATCGTTAAAGCCGTTTTTGAGATAATCGATCAAAAAGGTAAAAATTGGACAAAATTTATTAAGTAAAGTCCCCCCTCCTGTTGATAAATTTTGATGAAATTTTTAAAGTCATATCTCGGGCATATAAATACATCAAATACCAAGTTTGATCAAAATCGTTAAAACCGTTATTGAGTAAATAAAAAAAACACGTGAAAATGATACAGAATTTATTAAGTAAAGTCCCCCCTCCGGTTAATCAATTTTGATGAAATTTTTACAGTCATATCTCGGGCATATCAATAGATCAAATACTTAGTTCAATCAAAATCCTTAGAGCCGTTTTTGAGAAAATCGAAAAAAAACTTAAAAAGTTATTAAATAAAGTACCCCCTCCCTTTGAGCAAACTTGATGAAATTTTTGCTGTCACATCGCGGGCATATACATACTCTAAATACCCAATTTCAGGTTCACACGGTTTATAGTTTTTGAGCTAGTCTGTTCACACACACACACACACACACACACACACACACACACACACACACACACACACACACACACACACAGACCATTTCGCGGGACTTGGTTATTTTGACTTAGGGGACCCCAAAACGTGTATTTCCGTTGAAAACCTGAAGTCGAAAATTTTCACGATCGCAATACTTCCACTTGCTATATATTTCATATATAGGTAAGTGAAAGTAAAAATTAATGATAGTGGACACCCGAATTATATGAAATTTACTCCACTCTTTTAAAAGGAATTTAGTTAGAGATTTATATGAAAGTACCTCAACATAAACCCAGTTTTTTCTTAATAAATATCATATTTTAGGCTATTATATTTACCGACTGGATATTAAAATATTTTAAAAATATTTATATAATGGGCTGTAATTTAAAGAATATTGGCCATTACATATAACTAATGAAGGAATCTTTTTATTATAAAAAGAAGATTATTTATGAAAAGAGAGGCTATTAGTATAATCCAGAGAGAGTATATAGTGTGCAGTATATATATTGGATAGAGTTAGGTAAACCCCAGGTAGTTGTACTTTTAATTTGCCGGACTGTTGGCTCGCTGGTTAATGCACGGCAAAAGTATTTCTGCCGGCCCCTCGCTCCCTCTCTACTTTATTTAGGGCCCAATAAACGTTCTCTCTCTAATGCCAGCTTTTTGTCCTTGCTCTTGTGGTCAGGCCACCGTATAGTATTGTACACACTTGTAATATTAAATACGAGGTCACACAGACAAAAAAAAAAAAAAAAAAAAATCACGCAAGAATCCTACAGCAGCATGTATTATTATATCCATCGCTATTTATGAACGTTCCTAAGGAAGCAGTTAAGGTAATCTTTACTGGTTCCTATGTTAAGGTAACCTTTAAGCTTAAGTGTTCCTTTATATAATTCTCATTTTATGTACCTTCCTAAACACTTCCTTTCCTTAACTAAGTATGCATTTATCAAGGTGCAAGTTTAAGGTCACCTTAACTAAACAACCAATCAGAAAAGATTGATAAGAGTACTCCGCCGATTAGCTTAACCTGACATCAGTGTTAACTTTACTCTTGTTTACTGTGTTGTTTGGAGTGTTTTAAATAGTTAATGTGGCAATTACAGCTCTAGAACTATAAGAACATGATAATTGGAGTAGAAATCGCTCAAAGTTGAATAGTGTGCAAACATTGTTTGCATAAAAGAACAAACTAATGTATACAATGTTTCATCTAACCGATTACAAAACAACTTAATAGATGCTTCAGGATCACAATCCAAAATATCTTTACTGTAAGATGAAGATGCAAATGAGAGTGAAAAAGCAATGTTAGGTAGCGTTAGTCTCAAACTTTATTTCTCTTGATGTTAGCTTGGGGGATGAGAGACTGCATTATCCTTCTAATTAAGATGTTTGTGATATAATATTGTATATTTATTAAATATTTCTTATTATTCTTCAATATATTCTATAGGTAAATTAGTAACCAACTTATTTTAAAAAAGATGTGTATTGGAAATGTGAAATATTAAAGCTTCAGTTTCCTTACAAATAAGGTGAAATTTATTTTTAACAACTTCATATTCTTGTATGAATTATTAAAAACTGATTGTTTACTTTATAATGTTATTAATTTTGTATTAGCATATTAATTGTTGAAAAATCTTAGTAAATGTACGTGTGTTTTAACATTTTATAAAGAATTGGTTTATTGGTGTGTATTATTATTCTGTTATTTATCTTTCATTTTCATATAATAATGAATAAAAGTTGTCTATCAATTTATTTCTGTTCTTTTTACATTTGTCATACCACTCTTCCAAAAACACTTGTTATACCAAAGTAATATAATTTCAGCAAATTCCAATTAATTTTATGTAAAATAGGCATAAATAAATAAATAAACTTTAAAAATGTTAAATTGGTACTATTAAAATTACATTTAATTATCTCATATTGGATTCAGTCTATATTTCATATCAAGATTTTGTATTGTCAATGAGTACCTGAGTGAAACTATCTTTACTATCAATAATTAAGATTATATTGCTCATTACAGTACTACTTGCAGAAAAAAAAAAATGAATTCACTTATATTCTTTCAGATGTTTATATCATGAACTATTTACAAATATTTACAATTACAGCTCTAATACTGGCTACTGAAATATAATTAATCTTAGAAGTGTAGTAAGGGAAAAGATTCAAAAGCATCTGCATCAAAATATTTGTGATTAAAGTTGAACACTTATGTAATACCATCAATATACTAAATAAGTATGCATTAATTGAAAATAATACATCTTTTGATTTGATTTTACTTATATATAAGAAATTATTATCACATCTTTGGCATATACATACATTTAATACCCAGTTTGAGCAAAATCGTTAAAACCGTTTTTGAGTATATAAAAAAAAACACGTGAAAATGATACAAAATTTATTAAGTAAAGTCCCCCTTCCGGTTTATCAATTTTAATGAAATTTTAACAGTCATATCTCGGGCATATAAATCGATCAAATACTCAGTTTAATAAAAATCGTTAGAGCCGTTCTTGAGAAAATCGAAAAAAACTTAAAAAGTTATTAAACAAAGTACCCCTCCATTTGAGCAATTTAGATGAAATTTTTGATGTCACATCGCGGGCATATACATACACTAAATACCCAATTTCAGGTTCTCACGGTTTATAGTTTTTGAGCTAGTCTGTTCACCCTCACACACACACACACACACACGCACACACACACACACACACACACACACACACACACACACCACTTCGCGGGACTTGGTTATTTGGACTCAGGGGACCCCAAAACGTGTATTTCCGTTGAAAACCGGAAGTCGAAAATTTTCAAGATCGCAATACTTCCACTTACTATATATTTCATATGTAGGTAAGCGAAAGTAAAAATGGCAAATTGAAAAGACAACTTCACCAATAGAAATGTCAATAACAACAAAACATTTGTACTCAAATGCAAAAAGGCATTATTTTACAGTAGTAAGTAAGACCTGTAATACAGTATGTTATGGAAACAGCCAGCCTTCCGAGCCTTGAGAAAATCCTGAAGATTGAGAAAAAGATTCTGAGTAGGATTCAAGATGACGCAAGAGGGGATCAGGCTAAAATTCAATAAAGAAATGTACAGGAATTTGGAAGATTTGGAAATAGTTGTCAGAACCAGAAGAGAAACTCCGAGTTCGTTTTAAATAACCGAAGATCGAGGGGGCTGATTTGTGTTACCTTCCCGAGTGATTTACACGAAAAGGTCAAACTCTAAGGGAAAAAACTTCCAGAAAGGCATAAGAGACGAACTTTACAACGAGACGTAAATACAGCATCTACTGATTCACCTTCACGATATATTTGCAGTAAAAAAAATCTGTTGCGTGCGCGCAACACACAACTTTCACTTACCAACTTACTTAGATTAGAAATTAATGCGTTTTGTTAATTGCTACTTCTCAAATGAACAGAACAGTTTAATTATAACGCATTGGTTTGTCATTAAAGGCGTACGGCGCATGCTTAAGCTCAAGGTGTTTTATGAGTTGACGGAATATTTTTCTTTTTTTCTCCTGTATATGTTTACTTGATTTTCTTCATATATCATATTTAGCCGTTTCTTTTTTTTAAGCGTGATGAGAACCAGATATAAACTAAACCAATATAAACTAAAACAAAGGAACTTTATAGAAAAACAAAAAAAGCCCCTTCCCCATTTAAGCCCCCTCAGAACATTTTAATAATGATGAAGCTTACCTGATATTAAATAACAACTAATTTTCATTAAACATAACGAATTTGATAAAAATCATTAAAGCCGTTTTTGAGAAAATCGATCAAAAAGGTAAAAATTGGACAAAATTTAGTACGTAAAGTCCCCCCTCCTGTTGATCAATTTTGATGAAATTTTTACATTCATATCTCGGGCATATAAATACATCAAATACCAAGTTTGATCAAAATCGTTAAAACCGTTATTGAGTAAATAAAAAAAAACACGTGAAAATGATACAAAATTTATTAAGTAAAGTCCCCCCTCCGGTTGATCAATTTTCATGAAATTTTTACAGTCATATCTCGGGCATATCAATAGATCAAATACTCAGTTTAATCAAAATCGTTATCGAAAAAGTCGAAAATTTTCACGATCGCCATGCTTCCACTTACTATATATTTCATATATAGGTAAGTGAAAGTAAAAATCTGGTGTGTGCGCGCAACACACAACTTTCACTTACCAACTTACTTAGATTAGAAATTGACGTGTTTTGCTAAATATCATTTCCCAAAGTCACACATTTTTCTACATTCATATCTTATTTTTGTTAATCGTTAAAGCCGTTTTTGAGTAAATAAAAAAAAAACAGTGAAAATGATACAAAATTTATTAAGTAAAGTAGATCAATTTAAATAAAATTTTTACAGTCATATCTCGGGCATATAAATACATAAAATATCAAGTTTGATCAAAATCGTTAAAACCGTTTTTGAGTAAATAAAAAAAACACGTGAAAATGATACAAAATTTATGAAGTAAAGTCCCCCCTCCGGTTGATCAATTGTGATGAAATGTTGGTTATCACATCTTTGGCATATAAATACATCAAATACCAAGTTTGATAAAAATAATTAAAACCGTTTTTGAGTAAATAAAAAAAAACATGTGAAAATGATACAAAATTTATTAAGTAAAGTCCCCCATCCGGTTGATCAAATTTGATGAAATATTTAAAGTCATACTTCAGGCATATAAATTGATCAAATACTCAGTTTAATAAAAATCGTTAGAGCAGTTTTTGAGAAAATCGAAAAAAACTTAAAAAGTTATTAAATAAAGTACCCCCTCCCTGTGAGAAAATTTGATGAAATTTTTGCTGTCACATCGCGGGCTTATACATACTCTAAATACCCAATTTCAGGTTCGCACGGTTTATAGTTTTTGAGCTAGTCTGTTCACACATACACACACACACACACACACAGACCATTTCGCGGGACTTGGTTATTTTGACTCAGGGGACCCCAAAACGTGTATTTCCGTTGCAAACCGGAAGTCGAAAATTTTCACGATCGCAATACTTCCACTTACTATATATTTCATATATAAGTAAGTGAAAGTAACAAGCAAGCAGTAAAAAAAACTCAGCTGTTCAAATATAATTTCAAATTAGTTATCTTGAAAAAAGAAATAAGCAATAAAGAATCGAAAGCTAATGAGAACTTTCAAGTTTTGCAAATACTCTATAACTTATGGAGATTGATAAAAATGTAGGCATGTGAACATGGGAAAATGTATGAAGTTGAGCAAATGCGTTTACATGCTTAATTTCTAATCTAAGTAAGTTCGTAAGAGACAGTTGTGTGTTGCGCGCATCGAAGCAGATTTCTTTTTTTTCGCTTCGATATTTATCCTTATAGGCGGGCGCAAGCGACGGTGCTGCTTCTGCGACGGCGCTGCAGGAACTAGAGAAACGGGGATAAAAGCGGGGCCATTACCTGGGATTCATAGGGTTTTTTGGCGTTTTTAATTTATTTTTCCATAATTAAAACCCGATTGAGCAAAAAATCATTTGAAAAATATCTAATAGGTATTGCTCGGTCCCTCAGTGCTCAATTTGAAAATCAAAAGACGTGTCATTCCCTTTTATTTCCAAAAAATAAAAAGCTTCTTAAAGAGTGGATTGTAAAATTAAGAATAGATAAGCCTGTTTCGAAACATATGACGATATGTAGTCTTTATTTTAAAGAAAGAAACTATATTTATCCAGGTAAATATTAGTATTTGACATTTTATTATTCCAAAATGCTAGTTTTATGCAAATAACATTGAGACCACAGTGTCATAGATTTGTTTTTCTTTTTTAATTTTCACCATTTTTCTATTACATCCGTTGTGCTTAATTGTTCCATGTTTTCAATGCGAAGCCTGAAAGTTTTGACAAATAAATAAATAATATAACAAAGAATCTAAGCTGTCATAACAATGATTGTGTGAACAGGTAATTAATGTTATTACTAACCGAAAAACGTCGAGTAAAGTTACAATGATGTGTATGCATTTACCAGAACTACCAGCTTTACACGTACAATGACAAGAAAATTGCTGATTATGATTAATAAATTTGATTTCCACTTTTATTTGATGGGGCAGTCCTTTAAGATTGCTAGTTTAAAGGCACGAGGCTTGTAAAATAACTGTTTTTTTATTTTTAGATGTTATTCCACATGTAAATATGTGGTTTGCATCAAGAATAGCCTGCCCTTAAATTAATGTTCTTTTAAAATTACCAATTATCTCTATCACATCATCTAAGTCTAACACCGTTCTTTCCGACATTTCGCAAAACTACTAGCGCACCCTATAGTCGATTGCGCCCGCCTATATTCAGTGATATTTGACAATTGATACTAAAAATGGCTGAAGAGGTCCGCCGTTTCGGATATTGAAATCAGGCCTCGTGTTGTTTACCTTGCCCTCACCACGTGCCCGAGGACAAAGAAAACTTTTGGTTGGAGAAGGGTTTTTCCGACCCTTAGCTGGGGGGGGGGACCAATATTATTTCAACAGGAGAGGGTCCGTAGAAACAGAAAAAATGGCGAGGTTTGTCCAAAACGAGCTCCGGTCGGTTGCTCTCCTCGAAGGATATTGTCTGTGAAAAGGTCGAGTGGTTTGGGGTCGATTGTCGCCGCTGCAGTAACATCCAGGGTTAGCATTCCATTTTCTTTTCTTTTTCTTTTGTTTCCTGTTTTTTTTTTTTTTTTTATTTCATTGTCTACCTTCCCCTATGCTTTTTGTCTCTCTTAAAATTTGTTTATACGTCTTCTTGTTCGTTTTGTGTTCATAAGTTATATTAACCTCCTAACCAGGATTATTCGAATTCTACTACTCTAGAAATATGTACATATTAACCAATTACTATACTAATAATGATAATATTTATTGAAGTAAACTTTTATTTGGAAGGTTCTCCTTATATAAAGACGGGCTTTGAGCTTTGGTGAAACGGTCCTTAAATATATTAAAGGAAAAGTTAGACCTTCCAACATTTTTTCTAACAACGAGACTTACCAAAAATATTTTGTTTCATAAACTGATGATGCCAACACTTTTAATAGCGAAAAAATGGACGTTGTTCAGGAATCTACAGTATCGTACAGTGTTCAATATTAATTTAACCATTATTGTGGTTAGCCACCTATTTTTTAAATTATCTTAAATAATTTATTTTTGAAGAGAAAAGATTTGGCAGAGCCGGGAATCGAACCCGGGTCTTCCGCGTGACATGCGCGGTATGCTAACCATTACACAACGGAGTCGCTTCCAAACGGTGTCAAAATCCTTCCTCTTCACTGAAACCTCTCCCACGATCTCGCAAGTTTTGCGAGTATTTACGGGAGATGGACAATTTTTGGGCATCTCTTGACGTTCGTAACTTTTTTAAATTATTTTATATGAATTTAACCGACTCCGTATTGTAATGGTTAGCATACCGCGCATGTCACGCGGAGGACCCGGGTTCGATTACCGGCGCAGCCAAATCTTTTCTCTTCAAAAATAATTTTTTTTGAAATAATTTAAAAAATTGACGAACGTCAAGAGATGCCCAAAATTGTACAAAAATTGTTTAATGAATACCATAAAAGTAATTAAAACATAATAGAACTCAAATAAACCAACTAAAAAGCTTATTTAACTTGACTTCCACCCTAATGAAACAGGGTAGGAGAAACCAAGTTTTCAGGCCACTAGAAAATTCGCCATTACACCATCTCACAAATAAGCTTGAGTTTTCATCAAATTAATGTAGATGGCAGCACAACTAACTAGTATAACTTGGCAAATTTCCGTCAAATTTTGAACCAAAATAATCAACCATGAATCTTATTATTCACAGTTTTTGTGCAAAATGTCAACTATTGGAGCACTGTCAACTTTTGGTACATTATTTATACCTTTAATTTAATTATAAATTACTAGCTAGGGTGCCCGGCTTCGCTCCGGTAGTTGTGTGGTAGTTTTAATACCAAAAAAACTTTAAAATTTAAGGAAATATAGAACAAAATTAGCACCTTCTTGAAAATTCGGTTTTAACTTGGTATCCATATTCTGCAGACTTGAGATCTGCAGAGTCCACCCAAAATAAGGAACCCTGTATAATTTACAGGGCGTTGAAAATGCTAATGAACAATTAATTTTGCTGCAACTTTGTCGAGTTATGCATCTTTTTGATGGTTTCTGTGATTCTGAATCCTATAAGCCTATTCCAAGTAGTGAGAAGATAATAAGTTATTAGATTATTGTTGAAAAATCTGGTATCTCAGTTAAAAAAATTATATTTCGAGTAAAATTTAAGCAATGACTACTATGATGGTCCTATTTGATCCAGAAGTATAGAAACTACCGAAGATTCATAGAAACTTTTTTTAAGACCTTTCTTCCATTTCAACCTCCCTTAAGATATCCAGTTGGATTTCTAATTGATTGCTGAGATGTAAAGTACTTATTTTATTTTGAAACGCAAACTAATTATTTTCTCTTAATTTTTTAGTAATTCAAAAAGAACAGCTGATAAAATATAGAACGATTACATGCTGAATGAATGGACAATAAACATTGAGTGAAACGCACCCTAGCGCTTCCTGGTAGCCTGGAGCTCAAACTAAATTTTTCATACATAACCTCGCATCTCAATCTCAGAGAGGCTAATTAAATGGTGCGAGAGGCTTAAAATTCCAGCCCTTTTCTCTTCAATTTTACACTCTTGAGAGAAAAATAGAAACCTTCTTCTCCGTAAGGGGTCATAAGGCTAAACGAAGACATAACTTCCTTAATCCCACGTGGAGTCATTTTTGAGCCTTTTCGGCACGCACATTGTACACTTTGCTTTATAATATATATTGATTATTTTCCTTTAATTAAAATCGTATAACCCACATAATTGTTACAATTTCTTTCCAATGGTCATTAATCTTTCTCAAATTCCCTAATAAAATAGAAAAATCAAACGTCTAAAAAACAAAAATATTTTCAGTAAGGATGATAACCTTGAAATACAGATGAGGTCGCAGCCACACTATCACAGCGATATAGCCACACTATCAGCATCCTGAAAAAAACCCATCCCAAAACTACGTTTTATAATAACCGTAAATACATTTATGTAAATAAAAGAAGTAAGCTAAAAAATTATGAAATAATACAATCTTTCTCTTGTAAAATTTATATAAACTTTTGTTATTGTGTGTCTTTTATTTCGGGTTATTATGCATCCAACTTCAATGAATTTTTAATGAAAATTGGATCTTTTTTAATATCAGGTAAGCTTTATCACTAGTAAAATGTTCTAAAAGGGGCTTAAATGGAAAAGGGCCTTTTTTGTTTTCTTATAAAATACCTTCTTTTTTTTTATATATATTATATATTATATCTCGTTACGCCTAAACATAAGAAATAGCTGAATATGAAATATGAAAAAAATCAATTAAACATATACAAGAGAAAAAAAGAAAAATATTCCGTCAACTGATAAAACGCGTTTGAGTCCACGTATGCGTAGTACGCCTTTAACTACAGACCATTGTTTATAATTAAAGCCGTTCTGTTCATTAATTGGAAATTATTTGTTTCATGGTAACTAAATGAAGTTTTCAACAACTACGTAGAGAATTATAAAATCAGACGACTTGGAGTATCATGCTTGCATTGCCGAATTATCACAAGTAAAAACTTTTATTTAATAATTTAAAAAAATAGTGTACTTTACAGAGCAAATAAAACAAAAATAAGTTATGAATGTGGAAAAATGTGTGACTTTGAGAAATGGCATTTAACAAAACACGTCAATTTCTAATCTAAGTAAGTTGGTAAGTGAAAGTGGTGTGTTGCGCGCACGCACCAGATTTTTTTGAGCAGGCCCTACCACGCGTTGCTGTGGCTCAGTACCTATATTGCGTTGAATTAATTACATCCTATTCGTTTTTTTAGAACAATAAAAATTCACTGATAAAGATAAAAACGTTTCAGCTAATCTAAAAGCCAACAGGATTTAAAATAGAACTTTACGCCAAATATAAAATTGTTTGGTAAAGAATATAGGATGGGTTAAAATTTTTATTATTTACTTCTTATTTTTGACCATAATCAGTTAATGAATAACAAATTTAAAAGGAACTAATAAAGAATATAATTGGAAATAGGGTTTAGTACAATCAAAATAGGCAGTTAGCGAAAATGTACCAAATTAATCTTTTGCCATTATACATATTAATTTAATTCAGAATATAATACATGATGATATGAGATATCGTATCAGGAGGTTATACTCTAATAGGTGCTCAATGATTCGGTTAACCTGTCTTTTGCTAAAACAAATAGATTCGAAGTTTTCCCTATACGTGAAAATGTGGCACATATGTGCACATTGATTGCAGAGGATCCAAGACAATGGAAAAAGATTTTACATGAGGACACAATAGAAGAGTGGAACCGGTGGTGGGTGACAACTACAAAAGGTTCTACCTTAAGAAAATATTTCCCCACCGTTCAGGATCGGTTAAAAGCAAAGTGGGTCCTCCCGGATTATTGGGTGTCGCAATTCCTTACAGGGCATGGGGCCTTCCGAGCCAAGCTACATGGCTTTGGAAAGGATATTGATCCCCTTTGCCCTACATGCAGGATACCGGAGACGGCTGAGCATATTGTCTTAAACTGCACCGCCTTCGAGGAACTAAGGGCTAAGTTAATGAGGGAAGCTGAGCTCTATGTTCTGACAGAAAACAACTTCCCTGAACTAATGGAAGAAAGGAACTACCCTTACTATAAGGAATTCGTGTACGGGTGGAAAAATACTGTGGGACCACAGCTCTTCGGGAGAAGAGGACCAGCACTGGGAAGACCACCATAGTAAAAACTTAAAGCGGAGGAAACCTGAAATGAGAAATTAGGCAAGGTCCATTCTGCTCGTTGTGAAGATAGAACGAAGAAATGAAATAATGGCCACAGCAGGTTATTTCTATATGGTTTTACAAGCAGCAGTTGTTTGCTACCCAGGAATGGGTAGTATCCAACTGGTGCTAAAACCCGTTTTGCCAACCAGGCAAGGTAGGGCTGCAAAATAAATAAATAAATAAATGTGGCACATAATTTGCCATGTTAAAAACACGGAATTTCCTAGTTCAAGCATAAAAAAATAGATTTACGTTTACCCTGCCTAAATATCGAAAGAAAATTAATTGTTGTGTCAATAAATCAACTTACTCTGCCATCTGTTGGAAATTGATAGAACTTATAAATCATCACACTCAATTGCAGTAAGATAAGCATTTAATTTGAAATGCTTATATAAAAACTGTAACTATATTTTTAATTTAGTTATAATATTTTTGATTGTTTCTTTAACGTCTATTTATGCTTCTAAGACTAATCGGACGATGCAACAGTGGGGGCCCTAAATTTTGCCTATCCAGGTATATTTAGGATAGGGATCTTTAACGAGTACCTGACTTCGTACAGGCTCGGGACCTCCATTTTGCGTCCTATCCGAGGGACGGCATGGCTAAGGATATTTTACTCCCATTAAAAAATCCTAGGGCTACCTCGGGACGCGAACCTGCGACCTTTAGTATTGTAGGTTGCCATGCTAATCACTATACCGCAGGTGATCCCCATAAATGCCAGTCTTCAATTTTTTATACAGATAAAACTATATGTTGATTTAGCAAAGTAAACAGGCAATTTTTTTGGCCAGCAAGCATTGAATATACTATTTGCATATGAATATTCATATGAATATGTGTGAATATATACATTTTTCTTACAAACTTGTTACCTAGTTTTAAAGAAAATTTATTGCTCTTATCAATGGCAAAATCCTGAAATTTCTAATTATTTTTCATTGTGCTTCATAAGCTTTATAATTTCAATAAAAAAACAAATATTGGATGAATAAAGACGAAAAATTCGATTAATCGAAAAGATTAGGAAAAAGACCATACATATATAGGAACTTTTTGTTGTTTTTTTTTTTTTTTTAATTATCCGAAATAACATGAATGAAGTTGGAGCAAAAATTAAACAACTCAATAAAAATACATTAGTTTTATTGAAACATATAATTAAAGAACTGGAAAAGTAAGCTTATAAATTTTTTTTTCTGTAATCGTTGAATAATGGTAACATTACTAAACTGAAATGAGTGAAGAAAGTGAATTGCCTTCTTAATTAGTAATAAGTATAAATTAAAAAATAATTTGAAGCTGGAAATTAAATGCTTTTAAATGTTTCTTAACATTGTAAGAATTTATTTTAACAAAATAAATTGAAATGTGAATGAATTATTGGTGGAAATAATCAATATATTTTAAAATTTAAATATAATAATAATTACCTTCCTTGTTTATAACCTGCACTTGTTTATAACACATAACCTTTCACAACCATGCTTATAAGCTACCAACAACATCTTACCAACAAACATACCATAATCTTCACAACATCCTAATTTTGTTCATATTCTGGTTAGATCTGATCATGTATTACACGATTACAGAAAACAGTTTAATATTACACTCGTGAAAAAAGTAGAATTTACAACTCTCGTGAAATTACCACACTCGCTTCGCTCGTGTGGGTAAACGTTTCACTCGAGTTGTAAAATGATCTACTTTCGTCACTTGTATAATAAATAACTATTTTACATTAATATGAATACAATTAACTAAAGACTACTTACAATGATGACTAGAGTTTCATATTTGCGTAACTAAAACAATATTATCCAATATTATAAAAAGAAATATTAATAGAAATCAATTATAACTATACTGTCTTATTAAATAAATATTTACTAACTAATCACATAACAAATAAGTAATGCTTAAACTGTGACAAAAACTAGACACAGCCAATTTCCTGTACATAGTTCTCACATAAATGTTAACATTAATAGGGAGTTTCTTGTATAACATTTAAATTAGACACGCAATAGATCCTTTGTAAGATTGTATCTTTATTGTTTTGTTTTATTACATTTCGAGGCATGTCAGTTGGGAAATATTAGATATCACTTTCGTTAACCTTGACGATCTTGTAAATTCTTAAATAAAACCTGTTACAAGTTATATTACAAAAACCTTTTAATAATAATTTATGAGTATTGGTTTTGTACTTTTGTTGGTGTATCGCCTAAGTGAGATTTAGTATTGTAATAGTTGGTTATTGTCTTGTCTGAAATATGATCCGGTTTGTTCGTAAACAAATACTCACCCTCTCAGATTTCACTGATTTTTGGTACATAGGATACCTTTCTGCAGACAAAACAAAATACCAAATTTTAGCTTAATATCTCAAACGGTTTTCAAAATATAGCTATGTAAACTCATTTTAAAATGCACATTTTGACCTGTCGTATTAAATTAAAATTACAGCTCTTTTAGACAAAATAGAGAGTTAAAATTAATGTCATTTTAAAGCTGAATCTAAGAACTTCCTTATGACAGGCAATTCAATGGGGCTTAAGAGGAACTTTGTTTTTCAAAATTTGAATCAAAATTTCAAATTTGAATTTCTCAAAAAGCGCACATTTTAAAAATCTAAAAAAATTGAGTAAAGTTGATAAGGTTGTCATTAATAAGTGTTATTAAAATTATGAAGGGACAACAATGGGTTCATTCTTAAAATAATTATTTCTCAAAGTGTAGCCTATTTTACCAAACTAATTTCTTTCCTAAACTTGTCACAGATCTTTGAGACATTGTCTGGTTATGGATACAGTGATTTGACACATCAATTTTAACAAATTTCTTAGTATTTTCTTATCTCTCCATGTCTACTACTAAGTATAAGCAACAAAAATCCAATGCTTAGGAAAAAATATGTAAAAGTAAAAAATATATTTTGTAGATATAAAGTTTTATTATTAAACAAAATTAGTATTGTAGTGCTAGTTATGTTCGTCTGAAGCTTTCAACATTTTAATTCATTGATTTAGACGAGTTTGACTGTATGATGACAATCTCAGTCAATAAAATGACATAAATTTGAACTCTCCACCTTGCCTTGAAGAGCTACAATTTTAATTTACAGATGATGCGACAGGTCAAAATTGTGCGTTTTTCAATGAGTTTACATAGCTATATTCCCGCTAACTGTAAAGCATTTGTTGACGAAATGTAGAGCTAATGAATCTGAGAGAGCGCATTTCAACATCCCAGACAATCTATTTTCTGTTTTATCGGACAACGTTGAGATGACCAATACACTTTTAAAATTCTTAAGACAAGCTAACCTATACAACAAAATTTAAATTATAACCAGTGACCTGAGGAGATAATGACCCTAGTGGTTGGCTCCTAGATAAAAAAAAAAAAAAAAAAAAAAAAAAAAAAAAAAAAAAAAAAAAAACATAGCTATATTTTGAAAACCGATTGAGATATGGAGCTGAAATTCGGTATTATGTTTAGTCTACAGTAAGGTGTCCTATGTACTGAAATTCATTAAAATCTGAGATAGTGAGGGAAAAAAGTTTGTTCATGTGAAATGGAATGATCCAGGCATTGTTTACTCCTAACTATCTAAGTCTTTACCTCATGCATTGAACAAGCTATAGACATGCAGTAAAAACCTGACCTCAAAAAGGCTTCCCTAACAGTCGTAGTGACCTTAGTTAACCCGTCATTGGTCGCTGCCTGAGAATTTCTCTCACATCTTTTGTTTTGTTTTTTTGGCGGGAAACGGCTCTTGGTGCTGCTGAAAACCTCCCCTCCTTACTATCTAAAGTTCACAGACTCGCACACCTCCCTGAACTCTCCCCGCTCCAATACCAAGCCTTATACCTGCTCCAGCTTCCTTCTACTCCGCTCAATCCGATCTCATGAGATTCTTTCACGCGCGACTATAGGCGGGCGCAATCGACTATAGGGTGCGCTAGTAGTTTTGCGAAATGTCAGAAAGAACGGGGATAGACAGTTGATGTGATAGAGATATTTGGTCATTTTAAAAGACCATTAGTTGAAGGGTATGCTATCCTTCATGCAAACCACATAATAACATGTGGAATAATATCTAAAAGTAAAAGAAACAGTTATTTTGCAAGCCTTGTGCCTTCAAACTAGCAATCTTAAAAGGACTGCCCCATCAAATAAAAGAGGAAATCAGATTTATTAATAATAATAAGCAATTTTCTTGTCATTGTACGTGTAAAGCTGGTAGTTCTGGTAAATGCAAACACATCATTGTAACTTTACTCTACGTTTTTCGGTTAGCAATAACATTAATTACCTATTCATACAATCATTGTTATGATAGCTTAGATTCTTTGTCATATTATTTATTTACTTGTCAAAACTTTCAGGCTTCGCATTGAAAACTTGGAACAATTAAGAACAACGGATGTAAGACAAAAATGGGGAAAATTAAAAAAGAAAAACAAATAAGACACTATGGTCCCAATGTTATTTGCATAAAATTAACATTTTGGAATAATAAAATGTCAAATACTAATATTTACCTGGATAAATATAGTCACTTTCTTTAAAATGAAGACTACATATCGTCATATGTTTCGAAAGAGGCTTATCTATTCTTAATTTTACAATACACTCTTTAAGAAGCTTTTTATTTTTTGGAAATAAATGGAATGACACGTCTTTTGATTTTTTTAATTGAACACTGAGGGACCGAGCAATACCTAATAGACATTTTTCAAATGATTTTTTGCTCAATCGGGTTTTAATTATTGAAAAATAAATTAAAAACGCCAAAAAACCCTATGAATCCCAGGTAATGGCCCGGCTTTTATCCCCGTTTCTCTAGTTCCTGAAAAGAAGCAGCACCGTCGCTTGCGCCCGCCTATCAATGCTATAGTTAATTGAGAGTTTTTCTCACGCTCGACTGTCAGTGTTAGGTACAACTGAGTGTGCGTCAACTTCCAAAATGTTTTCTTCAAGAGGGAAAAATGACTCAATGACTACACTAAAGAATAGTTTTCTAGTAGAGATTTCTGTCTACTTTATATTCGAACTTGGAAGTTCCAATATACATTGTATTTCTACTTGAACAATATAATCACTGTTGTTAATTATACTAAATGCTTGTAGTATTAATTTAGCTATGATAGGATAAGTAGACTGTTGTATGTATTTTATATTATAATAATTTACCCATTTTATTTTTAAAACAGTCTCATCTTTTTTATTTTGTTCTTACATCAGAAGCTTTCGGTGCTTGGCACCATATTCATCTAAAAATATTAATCATGTTATAATTATATAAAAACATTTTTTGTACAATATTTTTTTATTTTTTATTATTGTCATTAGTTATTTTAGCATTTTCATACCTGTATTTTATTATCGTAGTGGACATCGTCTGATTTCTAAAAAAATTTTTGATGAGATTCATCTTCGTCACACGTAGGGATTCTATTTAATATAATGTTAAAAATTAAAATTTAAAGTCATAAGATATTTTTTTATATTATATTTTACTGACATTTTTTTTTTTAATACCTTTACTAAAAACATGGGAAAACATCCGTCTACTGCTTCTATAAATCAACCAATGGATTAAGTCCTTCTTTATTATAAACATCCCCACCCTAGCCCCCACTGCTTTAAATTGATCGATCAAGTTGTAATTATTTTTTTATTTTATTGTAGAATGTGGTTGATAACTTGAGAATATTGTAAGGAAATGTTGGCCGATTCTAGTTTTGAATTCATTAATTCTTTCTGATTTGCTGCAATGTTGATAGCTTCTAATTTTTTTCTTTTTGGTCCCGAGTTTGATCTATGAAGTATTTTTGTATTTTCAAAGTCTATCTCATGCCTATTGTTTTTGCATGGTTGGATAATGCTGTTTTTGTTTTTGATTTTGGTTTTAAATTATTGTTGTGATTATAAATACGCGTTTTTAATCGGTCGAGGTAACTCCAATATATGATTTGTCACAGCTTTTACAAGGTATTTTATATATTAGGTTGCGTTGATTTAATATTGGTATTTGGTCTTTTGTTTTAGTAATTAAATTTCTGATGTGATGTTTTGGTTTTAAGGAAAATTTGAATTCATTTACATCCATATCTTTAAATGTTTTTATTACCGAAAGCTTCTGATGTAAGAACAAAATAAAAAAGATGAGACTGTTTTAAAAATAAAATGGGTAAATTATTATAATATTAATTTAGCTTTAAGATTATACTTTTCCTTTATGTATTTAATTCTTTTACTCTTTTTAAAAAATGTTAAACAGTAGTTTTGAAGGTATATAGTAGTTTTATCCTCTTAATAAATAAGTTTTTTCAAGTTTTCATAATTTTTACTAATAATTGACCCTTTTGTAAGTACAGATTTATTGTTAAAATTTGAACTAACGTATGATAAAGATGAAGAAAAAAAAAGTAGTGATTGTTGTGAGATAAATTCTCACGTGCGACCATCTTAAAAAACTTTCAAACATGCCTTAGCCTAAAATACCGACACTTCACCATATTGCTCGACACCTTCCCTTCACCAAGCGTTGGTTTCGATTACACCTGTTCGTGATGAGAGGAGCTTGGATGATTGATGTATCCGCGGATACGGGTTCCGGATCGTTCTCTCCTCTGAGAGTATTCCTGTGTTTCTTCTTGACATCGTCGACGTAGCTTATCGAGGATATCGTGTGAATCCTGAAAGGTGCTAAGAAAAGTCTTGGAGATGGCTCAGGTATGATATCATTCTTTGAAGTACTTGGATTCGTTGTATATTCTGAAAACGTGGGTTCTGAAGTGATTTGAACCTTTTCTGTCCCCACCTCTTCATGATTTGAATAACTGAGGGAAGCGAACCTGATAGTAGTTTCCATTAAAGCATTTTGTATTTCACCATTGTCAGTAGATGGTTCAGGTAATGGAGTTGTTTCTGCGATTTCCTCATATTCAGGTTTTGAAGCGTGTATTTCCAAATTTTTATTATTTTCATAATCATTGATAAAAACACCAAAAAAGTAAAATCCGTTCTTTGTTGACGACTCTGTAGATTCATAAGAAATTGTAGAAGTAGTTCCTTCATCTTTGGAATTTTCTTTGGGGCTTGTAGAAAGATATTCATTGCTATCATGTAAGAACGTTCTTTGTGTAATACTTTGTATTTCTTTTTCATTGAATAAGTCAGTTTCACTTTTTTCACTACTTTCTTGGTAATGCTCGGTTATTCCATCATTGTCTGCATAACGAAAGCCATTAATCCAGCTGTATAAAGGCGTGGAGTCGCTTTCGCTATAAATATGATCACTTCGAATAATTCTTTTAGAATTGGTAGTGTCCGTTTCTCCGGATGTTTTTGTGAACAATGTATTACTTTCAGTCTTTGCTTTTGATTTCCATGTTTCTAAAGATTCATCTATTGCTCTTAAACGTGTCGCTGGTTTCTTATTCAAGAACTGTTCGATAGTTTCATATACTGGATATAGTTTTGTCCTTTTCGGAGGTTTTGATAATCCCGCATCCGTTGTGCTAATGTAATTTTCTGTAGTATAAGTTTTTGAAGATGAATTTTCTTTGGTTACACTGCTTTTCTGGGTTGAATTATTGTCTTGTTGAATTTCCTTCGGTGCTTTTTCGAAAACTGTTATGATATTATCACTCTGAATTATCGCTTCTACTCCAGAAAAAGGAAAATTGGTTACTCTCTTTTCTTCTTCATACCCAGAACTAGCGTTCTTCGCGAGGGGCCTGATCATTACATGTCTTTTTTTCCTAGCATTCAATTCAGTATCGTTACAATCCCTCTCATGCAAGAAAAATTTATTAATAACATCTGCCATAGCTTTACCCTTTTCAGACAACTCCCTCTTAGTACGAAAGTTTTCGTTGATCTCATCGTTTTGCAATCCTGCGAATATTTTTTGATAGTATGGCCGAGGGAAAAAAGATTTGTACTGGGTCCGGTTGAAATCCGGTAAGCGTCCTTTTTCCGATAAAGCGTTCAAGTCGAAGTTTTGATACGTTTCTGGAAACGCGGCAGAATAAAGATTTTTTGTATCGGCCTTTCTAGGAACGTTTCCGAATATTAGACTTCTCCAATCGTCTGCACTCATTGATTCCTTACCGATAGGCTTCGAGATGCTTCCGTAAAACGTTTGACTTTTCTTTCCATAAGGAGGGTCATAGATCCATCCGTTCGGTGGAGGATTCGCGAAATATGAGCTTGCTGTTTGTTTGATGGCATCCTTGACTTGATCGCCAGACAAGACTTCTCCAGCTCCTTTGCCAAGTTTTTTGAACAACTTTTTAGCCCCTTTAGCAAGTTTAGAAGAGCTCTTTTCAGAACTTTCGTAATTTCTATACAATGGGTAACTATCGGAAATTTTCCCATCTTGGACATTATTGATATAAGAAGTCTGAGGTACACCCCATCCATACACAGGTGCTATGTCACTGATCATTTTTCTGTTGTAATCAGGATATTGCGGGTATGCGACTGGTTGGTTGTTGCTACCGATGGAATTAGGATTCCTCTGTTGATATCCGCCAATGCCAGGGGAATCGAAGTAATACTTCTGTTCTTTTCTCTGATCAGGAATACTAAATTCATTTCTTAAGTCAGGGGCTGAAGGTTGAATATTCAATCCCTGAACTGGATCCGAATGGATGCTCCAACCTTGTTTAGGGTCAGTTGCATTGAAATTCTTCCATCCTTGTGAAGGAACAGTAGAATTGAAGTTCTTCCATCCTTGTGAAGAATTGGATACATTAAAATTCTTCCACCCTTGAGAAGGTACAGTAGAATTGAAATTCTTCCATCCTTGTGAAGGAGTAGTTGCATTGAAGTTTTTCCAACCGTAAGAAGGAGGAGTAACACTGTTATTCACTTTATTATTATTTGGATTCAGTTGAGTACCGTTGACAAAATTCACGCCCTTCTCACTATGAAGAAAACTATTCAAAACGTGTTTGTTAGTTTCGTTAGCATTGTTTGTTTTGCTCGCATTTGGTTTAGCAAAGATTTTCCAACCGATCAAAGTCTTATTCTCATGTCCTTTGGTTTCATTAAATTTTAATGATCCGTAAAAAGTTGAATTATTTGTAATTGATATAAGCTTACCGGTTCTGTTGGTTGAACCATGTGCGAATATTCTGGACGAGTTGTTTTTTAAACTTATTTTTTGAATTGTTGTAGTATTGCGCTTCCGCGAATTGAAGCGTTCTTCTTCACTTCTGAACCTGTCAGAATGTTTCTTCTTGTGCTTGTACCTATGCTCTTCGGAGGAGGAGGATTCTGAGGAGTCACTTGAATGGTGCCTTATTGGCTTTGGTCTGACTTTAGTCACTTTACTTCGGTCTTTAGACCTGTTCGCATCGTGATCCTTCGATTTCGAATCTTTCGAAGACTTCCCCTCGACAAAAACCATCAGAACTATTAATGTCACTAAGAGTATGAAGAACAGCCGCATGTTTACGGTACGAACGAAAGCTCGGTTACACTAAAACTGAGGCAAGAGAAGCTGATAAAGAATTATCTCTCACTTGGAGGTCATGATCTGACCACGCTTGACTTCCGATTTCTTTATTATAAAACCGTTTGATTGCATTTTAATGTTAGGGATAACAAAGGAATTACATCATACCCAAATATATACTATTGATATTAAATATCTGAAAAAAATATCATTCTTAATTCAACAAAAAGTTAAGACAATTCAAATATTCAAAGGATTTTAATTCGTTCTCATTAATTTTTTTTTTATTGATAGCTGATTCTGATAATTTTTTAATTTATACTCAACTTACCAGTTCCAAATTTCTAATTATTTATTACTCCCAACTAACTTTAAATACAATATGTTGTTAATGCAGATTCGACTTTCAGGTAAATACTGTATAAAAATTTCTGTAAACAAAAAAATTGTAATCATTAATCCATCATATATTGTTTGTATTCCCCATTTATACCAATCTGAGGGAAAGTTTTACCGAGGGAAGAAAGATGTATACCGACTTGAAATTTTTAAGCCACAAAACGTAAAAGATTTACTTGATCCAATCTTAAATTGTGGCTCACCACCAATTTTAAATTATTTTTAAATAATTTATTTTTTGAAGAGAAAAGATTTGGCTCCGCCGGGAGTCGAACCCGGGTCTCCTGCGTTACATGCGAGGATGCTAACCGCTACACCACAGAGCTCGGCTCAATGCAGAGCAATCAGTGAAGAGGAAGGATTTGCTCTGCCTTGAGCCGAGCTCTGTGGTGTAGCAGTTAGCATCCTCGCATGTAACGCAGGGGACCCGGGTTCGACTCCCGGCGGAGCCAAATCTTTTCTCTTCAAAAAATAAATTATGTAAAAGATTTACGAATTTTGTTTTATTTTATGACCAATATTTACAACTATAGATATTTTGGTACGAAAAATTTATATAACAATATCCATAGTGCATGACATCAATTATAGAAATTGCCAATTTAATAGTTATTAATTAATCTACATTATTTATTTATTTCAATGTTTGATTTTTTTTTTAACTATAACTCTTTTTTAACTACATTTTAGATTTTATACTTTCGAATGAATTTTTTTATTTTTTATATTGATGTACCATCAATATCCGCCTCCATTATCCGGGCCTCGATTAACCGGGGTGCGGATGAGCCTTTTTTTTTTTTTTAATAGCTTTTTTTAATATGTATGCCACTTATTTTGTATGTATAATATTTAAGAAAATGTATACGTAAATATTTAACGTTTACACAATGGTTAATTATCTATTATGAAATAAAACAATAAATGGAAAAACACAGAAAGCATATTATGAGATGTTTCCGGTATCTAAAACTACAATTCATAATCTAGGAACGGTATTGTTTTAAAGTATTTCCAGGAAACACCTACTCTGGCCTGTTTGGCTACAAAACAAAATATTTTCAGTTGTGATTTAGTCTCGATTTAAATACATACGAAGTAGCAAAATGTCGGAAAAAAGAAAACGTGTCGTTTTAACGCTTGAAGAGAAATTAACTACTATAAACAGATTAGATAAGGGTGAAAGTGTTAAAAAATTGTCCGCTGAACTAGGAATCGGCGAACAAATTGTACGGGATATTTTGAAGAAGAAAAAAGACATTTTCGACTTTATTGTCGTCGGCCCATAATATATAAAAACATACATTTACTTTTTTTGTTATTTTTCTTTTATATAATATAATGTATATAAAACGTTGGTTTGTTAATAAAAGAGATTATACATTACAAGTGATTTTTTTAACCTTTTTTTCTATCACATTAAGTCAATAAAATGTTTTAATTCGATCATCCGTGGACCCCCATACCCATCATTACCCCGGATAATGGAGGTTCTACTGCATATTAAAAATTAATAATTTATTGCTATAAATCCTGACTATTAATATACCTATCAATTGATATTATATGATAGCCTAACCTATGACATCTATACTATCTATATCGGAGGATACTACGGGTGGGGGGGAGTAGAACAGTAAAATTTTTCGTTTGGAACGATAGGAACTATAATGAACGTATATCTACCTACCTTATTGTAAACAGGGGATGGGTTCCATTATATCGTGGGTGTACTGCCAAAAGTGACCAAGTCAAAAAAATAAAATAGCTTTAGTGACCAAGTCAAATCCCCCCCCCTGCAATTCCAAACCCATGTATGTATAAAATTAAAAAAACTAAATCAGCAAAAGAAGAAAAACGTTACAAAATGGAAAATTTAATAAATCCTGATTTAACCTACTAATTAGAACTTTTAAGTGCGGTTTTTCAAAATCTAAGTTTTTTGACTTGGTCACTTTTGGTGGTACACCCACGATAAAGAATTGATGTCGATATGGAATTGAAATAATTTGTCTCGACATACCTTGGAATGAGCATATGCAAAAATATATTCTAAGGTACCTAGTTGATTTATAGAGGTCAAAAATATTTTTTTACAAAAACTGTGATTTTGTTTCTATGACATAAACCAAGCAATTTTCAAGTCAGTCAAGTCAAGTTGGAAGACATGTATGAGCAAACCCTTCAATTTTTCAGTCTTATATTTTTTAACATAAAGTTAATATTTTTGTTTATGGAGTAGATAAGCATTTTTTGTTTGAAAAATAAATAAAATTACACTGTTACATTTTGTTTATTTTATATTTCCATGAAATATATATTGGGTTGTCCGAAAACTTCGTAGATATTTTAAAAATAAAATGTACCTTTTATTTTTTCTACTAAAAATGAATAACAAAGCTAATGTTTATTTATATGTCTTTAATCCTAATGGAATTAACTATGTTTACACACTGAATTCGTCTTCATTAAGGCTCAGTAGTGTAGTTTATTGCCATCCAACATGAGTGACGATTCAGTTCATTTTCGGCATATTATGCCGTTATTTTTTAAAAAAAGGAAAAAACGCAGCCCAAACTGCAAGAAAGATTCGTGCCGTGTATGGCAGCGATTCAATTGCTGATAGCACGGTTCAGAGGTGGTTTTCGCGGTTTAGATCAGGAGATTTTAATTTGGAGGACCAGCCCCGGGTTGGCCGGAGTTCAACTCTTGACATCGAGAATATTATGACCGTCATCGCAAACAATCCACGAATTACTGTCCGTGAAATAGCTTCGGAGTTAAGAGCCTGCAAATCGACCGTGTTTGATCATCTAAAGAAGGCCGGGTACGTCTGACGTTACGACGTTTGGGTTCCCCATGAAACAACGCTAGGCCCCATGTGTCTTTAAGGACTCGGCAAAAGTTATTAAGCTTCAGATGGGAGGTTTTACAAAACTGCCGCGATCACCTAACATTGCTCCTTCGGATTTCCATCTTTTCCGTTCCCTCGAAAATTTTCTACAAGGGATATCCTACTCTTCAGAAGATGCCGTCAAAACGGACCTTTCATTGTACTTCAGGAGTAAGGACAGTGATTTTTGGAAAAAAGGGATAATGAACCTTCCAAGCCGTTGGGAAAGGGTAATCGCTAACGATGGTAACTATTTTGTAGATTAAATAAATACATTATAAGCTTTTCATCAATTTTACTTTTTGTCCAAATTTCTCTACGAACTTTCCGGACAACCCAATAGCACTTGGATGCTTAGAGGTAGAGGCTATCACTTTATCCTTTAAAATCAATGTTTTCGATAGTACTATCGATAGTTAAAAAAACTATCGATAGTCTCGATAGTTTAAAAATACCGATAGTATCAATAATATTATCGATAGTTTTACATCACTAGATTATACGGCAATTTTAGAAGCCAGTAGTAAGGGACACTCTGTTAACACTAAACCTACCGACATATTGTATATACCTATTTCAACCGATGGCGGTCAAATGACCGCTTTTGAAATAAACATTATAGTCTTTTCCAGTTGATTGCAATTGTAGCAGCACCTACTTCTAATAGAAACCTGCCTTTGTCAGTGTTGCCACAAATTATATAAATGTATTTATACCTGGCTACACTGTGGGTAACAAGACATATAAACTCTCTCAGAGTTTGTGTTGATTAGGTGTGTCGGATACTGTGACTTGCTAAAAAAACTGCATAAAGACTTATATTATATTTTCAAGTGGCTCATTTATTTTTTTCAACAGAAGTTTCTTTATTTTCATTATTCGTTTTGTTATTTTTATCTGAATACAGTGTTTTTTTTTTATTTTATCAAACGTTTTTATTATTTTCATCCCGTACTCTTACAAACTGAACTAATCACGTCGCAAATATTTATAATGCCGCGTACAGAGCCAGTAATCTAATTTGAATGATCGCCATTTTGCCTCACCTCGTGAGTTACCAGCAGTCGCTCTGTACCCATCATAAAACAAACTTTAAGCACATGGCGTTTTCCTGGAACACAATCGTAAGACATTTTCTTGGAAAACTGTTTTTGTGATAAGTTTGAGATTTCAATGCAGATAACTTTATAAAATTTAATATATATTCTAGCGGTCAAAAGACCGCTCAGGGTAGACAACGGTAGAGTACATATTACTATCAGGAAAAACGCAAGAAGGGAATTATATATTGAAAAATTAAACAGCTATATATTATAGAAAAAGTAGTGCAGTAAGTTCAAGAAATATACAAACCTGGAATTTAACAATTTAGATTAAAGTCTCAAAAGCGGTCATTTGACTGCTCTGGTAGGTTTAGTGTTAACCCATTGCGTGCTGAATTCGACTTATTAACTGGGATTAGAGATACATATAATAGTAAGGGATGGGTTGTCCCAGACATATTTGCCTTCGGAATATCGAAGAGTGAGTCAGTAAAAAATTTAAAACGCGGATCAGCGGAAGACGACATTGGCGCCCCCACCGGACAGATCTATCTAACCGCAATAAATAACCACGCCGCAATAAAACATAACCGGGGACACTCTGAACCCGGGGCACGTCCTTCTCCTCTATATCTTTCTACCTCCATGGCCCGGGATCCTATGAATCAATCATGGCTGACAACGGGGAGTTTAGTCCTAAAGGGAAAACCATTTTTACAAGTTCCGAATCCTTCTTATAGAAAAAATATCTTCCTTATTGCTATACTTCCATTCTGGATCCACATCCATCTATATGGCTACGGTTTAGTGATTTATTTGGTTGAAATATCTGCATACAGTATCTGCAATTTGAATATCTCAACATAATCCCCATGTAATGAATGTTTGGCTGTTTTTTTAACGTCCCTTTATATCACTTAGGCTAATCCGACGATGCTACTTTGGGAGTCTTAAATTTCGCCTATCCAGGTATAATTAGGATAGGGGTCTTTAACGGGTACCTGTTATCTTACAGGCTTAGGACCTCCACTTTACGTCCCATCTGCGAACGGCGCACAGTGGTCCAAAATGACCAATTTAGGGAAAAACCCTTAACCGGTCACAAATGACCATTAAATGTATACATTCCATGTTTTTTTGGGTCGCTGAATCGATTTATGCTATTCATTATTTATTGACCGACTTTCAAAGATGTAATATTTCATTTTAAGGGTTTCAGGGTAAAAAAATCCACATTTAAAAAAAAAAAAATGATGAACAATTGGATCGTAATAAATATCATAAGAGCCAACAGAATTTGAAATAAAATTAAGTATATATATATATATATATATTCATATATATAAACATCAAACTAATATGATATATATATTTACAAAAATAACTACGAAAATATAATTAACACAAATACTCTTTTTCCAACATAAAAATACAATTTCACTCTCTTCGTTGAAAACTGAAATCTGAGGCAAATAAACAATTCTTCACATATTGACAAATCCATGTTTGAATAGAAGCGTATTAACGATTGAAAACATTGCACCTGTGAGAGGGGACACATAAACAAACGGCACTCTCGCTAACGCATTCCTAACTATGAAATGATCTCATTCAACAATCCGGATCTGAAATCGTTTGGAACATCTTTATTGATACCTCTGGATTGATTTAATATCCAGCAGAAGACGGAGGTAGACGGAGCTAACATTGAAAAAGACCATATCACTTATGGCATGTCTCAAGAGATCATCCGATTCTCTTGTCTATCCCCCCTAAACTTTTTTTTCTTTGAAATCTAGGATTAAATACCTTTTTTTCAGGATGTCAAAATAAGATATTTTCGAAAAATTACGGCTTCGGACAAATTTGGGCTTCACTTCGAAATAAGACGTTAACAAAAGTGTTTTTGTGTCATTCCTACAAGATGCCAAAAACTACCTTGTTTTCAAAGGTTTAATGAGGATCAATCTAAAAAATTGGTATGGATCCTTGCTCTAGAGGTATTTAGGTTTAAAAAAATATCTATAAAGTTCCGGTTGGAGCACCTTCATTTTTTAGGGTTTTGTCCCTATCGGCACCACTGTGCGGCGTATACAACGGCATAGTCAAGGATATTGTAATCTCATTAAAAAAATCCTAGCTCCACCTGGCGGGCTAAGACCCACGACCATTAGTATTGTAGGCTGCTATGCTACCCACTATACCAGAGGTAAACCCAAATTTAATATTTTAAAATTATTTAAAATTTTGTTTAGGTATACACTATTTTTTTATTTTGATAAGCCAACGTTTTGATCCCAATGTGTCTAGATATTAGTCCAGAATAATACAGACTCCTCGAATTCTCTGGGCTCAACGAGCCCTGATAAAGATCCACATTTAGGGATCGAAACGTTGATTTTTCCAAATAAAAATTAATTTACCTGAAAATCCTGATTTTTACTCATTCTATTATAACAATTATAAAATATTATTTTTTTCTTTCTAAAATCTCAGTCAAGTCCTTTTACTTTCAACATCAGTTCTAATTTTTTCAATATGTTTAGTTTTAGGAATTTTATAGTTTACTGTGGACAATTAAAACAAATTCGGGTTGGTAATATTATTATTATTTTTATTATTGTAACACTTCTGTGGGTCAAAAATATTTTTTCAACGAAAATTTAAGAATAGTCAATCCCACACGAATTATAAAAACACAATTATTCGAGCAGGTTGCAAAAATTATCACTTTGTAACACAAATCATATGGCTTGAGCTTCACAGTCAAGACAAAGACTAAGGGCCGTATTTATGAACGATCCTAAGGAACGATTTACTAAAGGCTTCCTTATAATGCACACCTTTAGCTAACCTTAGCACAATTTTCATTTTATAAACGTTCCTTTACGCTTTCCCACCTTAAGGACGCCTTAGATCCTAAGGTGTTCCTACAAATTTGATCTGTTTTCCTTCCTTAGTGCTAATGTAGGTGAATAGCTACCTTTAGCTTCTCCTTAACTATGTAATAATAGAAATAAAAACAGAAAACAAATATCAGGACTTAAATACTTATTAAAAAGAACCGTTTATTAAGAACAAAACGACTTTTTGGAATTTTTACTTTATTTATATGAGGTATGATCAACAAAGGCGGTGTAATATTATTGCACTTTTTAAGGGAAATAAAAATTTTAATCTTGGTGAAATATTTTTTTTTTTTCTCCTTTATATATTTATCAAATGTTTTCATATGTAGCCATTCTTATTACTAGGCACAATGAGAGACAGATAATCTCTTCATATAAGCAAAATCAAAACAAAAGATGTATTATTTTCAATTAATGCATACTTATTTAGTATATTGATAGTATTACTTAAGTGTACAACTTTAAACACAAACATTTTGATGCAGATGCTTTTGAATCTTTTCCATTTCTACACTTCTAACATTAATTATGTTTCAGTAGCCAGTATTAGAGCTGTAATTGTAAATATTTGATTAGTTGGTGATATGAACATCTGAAAGAATATTAAGTGAATTCATTCTTTTTCTTCATAAAGAAAAGGTGGCCTTAAATTTGCACCTTAATAAATGCATACTTAGTTAAGGAAAGGAATTGTTAAGGAAGGTTCATAAAATGAGAATTATCCAAAGGAACACTTAAGCTTAAAGGTTTTCTTAACACAGGAACCAGTTAAGGTTACCTTAACTGCTTCCATAGGAACGTTCATAAATACGGCCCTAAGACTCTGGTCCAGTAGCAAACTCCTTATATACTGGGTGTCCCAGACCTAGTGTAAAAAAAAAAATTGGGTAATACTGCATGATAAACGGGGTAGAATAGGGCAGAAACGACGAGTTTCCTATCTCAATCTGTTGAGAAGATAGATTTTTTTTGTTTTTATTTTTAGAATCTTAATTTTTTCTAAAAAATGACAGTTTTCTCTACTTTGGTTTACCGTAGGAACAAAAACGATGATAATTTCTTAATAAGCATTAAATTTTCTAAAAGATGAAATGGGTCCAGTTATTTTAAATCCACTTTCAGTGAGACTTTTAACACGCTAAACACAAACCATTTATTAAAACTTAAATATTTAATAGTTTTTGAAAATTCCTCACTCTCCACTGGAACACCCTAGAAGCTGTCAAATTTCCTAAAAACTGCGGGATTTAGTTAGCTTTTTAGTGGTGAGTTTTTCTAATGAAAAACACGCTAGAGATGTCACTGCTGGGGCAATGAGGAAGCGCACTAGAGCCTGTATCCAAAGTAATGGATGCCGAACTTCCCATGAGTTAGCGTTAGTTTTACTTTTTTAAGACTATAAAGAACAATGTATGAATTCAAAATAATATAAAAATGGTAATATTAATCTAAAATAAAAAAAAAATCCTTAGTTTAAATTTAAAAAATACTTTCTTTAAAATAAATTAAACCTTTTTCTTCTCTTCTACTAAAATTTGAAAAATCCTACATAAAAAATGTTGAAGATAAAATATAATATTATTATTGTAGAATATATTATTTAGAATTCATACATTGTTCTTTCTAGTCTTAAAAAAGTAAAACTAACGCTAACTCATGGAAAGTTCGGCATCCATTACTTTGAATGCAGGCTCTAGCGCGCTTCCTTATTGCCCCAGCAGTGACATCCCTAGCATGTTTTTCATCAGAAAAAATCTTTTAGACTAAAAAGCTAACTAAATCCCGCAGTTTTTAGGGAATTCGACAGCTTCTAGGGTGCTCCAGTGGGGAGTGAGGAATTTTCAAAAACTATTAAATATTTAAGTTTTAATAAATGTTTTGTGTTTAGCGTGTTAAAAGTCCCACTGAAAGTGGATTTAAAATAACTGGACCCATTTCATCTTTTAGAAAATTTAATGCTAATTAAGAAAGTAGCATCGTTTTTGTTTCTACGCTAAACCAAAGTAGAGAAAACTGTCATTTATCAGAAAAAAGTAAGATTCTAAAATTAAAAACAAAAAAAATTCTATCACCTCAACAGATTGAGATAGGAAACTCGTTTCTGCGCCATTCTACCCCATTTATCATGCAGTTCTGGGACACCCAGTATAGTCGTAAAAGGCCCTGCGTGAAAGATTCCAGACCTGCGTGGAATGGGCTCGAAAAATCTAGTCCCAAACTCGTGCTTTGACCGGTTTGTTCCGACCGCTAGTTCATTCCAACAAAAGGTCTGGGATTTTAACCATATCTTTTTAGTTTTTATTTAACGTTACATTATTGTTATTATTATTATTGGAACAACAACTTTTTTTAGAGTCAGGTCCTCTCGCAGTTTGGTCCGCCAGTCACCTCTATTGGCTGCTGCTGCTCTCAATGGATCTTGCATCGAATACACCTTCATTATAATCCTGTGAGGTAAATAAAGATGAAATTCTATTTGTTTGTTTGTTCTTTATAGAAATCCAGTGCGAATACCTGTCCATATTAAAATTGAATTACTTCAACCAATCTCTAGGTATGTTCTTTATTGTTATCAAAATCGTTTTGAGCTCGCTTTACATTGGTTTTTACGAAACCGACCATTTGAGTCGATATAGGTAAGTCCCACTTTATAGATTTTAAAAATTTAAAAAATGAAATTCTCCGGGTGAAACCGGTATATACAGCTAGTATTCTATAAATCAAGAACAGCTTGAGTGATATTGATGATCTTTGATTTGTTAGATTTGTCCCCGTCCATATGAGCAGAATAAATATTGAAAAATGGGAAACTTTATCCGATTTCGAAGAAATTTGAAACATATTTCGTTTTTAGGTGTTATAGTAGTATTACAAGGTTAATTGCATATAAATATTATCGTCATGGTGTGGAGGGAGGGGGAATCATTGAATATTTACTGGTTCACCAGGTATTAACTAATTTTGACATGGCATGGCTGGTTTTAATACATTAATGTATTGGAACGTATCACTAAAATAAAATTCACTCTCTTCGATCTCGTTACCAACAAAAAATAGTGGGTTTTTATTACCATATTTTTAATCTAATTCGATTTTTCAAAAATGTCAGTTGGATTCCCAGAGTTCTAAGGTCAACTTTTGTATTTAAAAAAACAGGTAAATTACAATGAATTATACAGTTCGTACCAATAAAAACTCAGGTTTAAGGTTATAAAAATCGGAAGTTGAATGACTGATCTGTTGACAGTTCGTTAACCTCGATAAGGGATTGTGTAACCTCATTGCTCTTAATGGTTTGTAAACAAGGATTATAATATCTATATATACATAAAAATGCAGCATTCGTATGTTTGTGACCGAAATGTCGAAAAATAGTCGATAGTTTGTAGGCAATCGAACTTTAGAATAATACAATCAATACAAGATCAGTTGATTGATAAGAATAGTACAATATTTAATAAAATATAAGAATGGGTTTGAATTAGTTATTTTCTGGATCTGAAAAGTTATTTTCTGCTTTCAGCTAAATGTTTTGAATTTAGATAAGGAATGTTTCTCTAATTAGTGATTAATAGTCTCTTCATTCATGCTTGGTAAACGATGCAGAAAATGAGCTAACAAAAATTTAATCACTTCAAATAGAACATTAGTAGAATAATTAACGATTTTTAGAAAAAAACATTTTTTTTTTTCATTCTTTCCTTTTAATCCACAGCAAACTAAGTTAAATGTTGAATTGAATGAAGGTTGAAATGAAATATATTCAACAAATATAACAATATAAGATTGAAATATTTTTATAAGAAGAGAAAAGATTGGCCTTGGCCGGGGGGATTCGAACCCGGATTTCCTTATCACTAGTTCGGCGCTCTTACCACTTGAGCTACCAGAAACATACCCCGGTCAAGTCAAGAGAGAGTATTGATTTCACTAGGTTATATGCCTGGTAGTTCAAGTGATAAGAGCGCCTTAATATTGATAAGGAAATACTGGTTTCGATTTTCTCAAAAACGGCTCTAACGATTTTGATTAAACTTGATATTTGATGTATTAATATGCCTGACTGTAAAAATTTCATCAAAATTGATCAACCGGAGGGGGGACTTTACTTAATAAAGTTTGTATCACTTTCAGGTGTTTTTTTTTTTATTTACTCAAAATCGTCTTTAACGATTTTGATCAAACTGGGTATTTGATGTATGTATATGCCCGAGATATGACTGTAAAATTTTTATCAAAATTGATGTACCGGAGGGGGGACTTTACTTAATAAATTTTGTATCACCTTCACGTGTTTTTTTTTATTTACTCAAAAACGGCTTTAACGATTTTGATCAAACTGTTTTTTTGATGTATGTACATGCCAATAATGTGATAGCCAGCATTTCATCAAAATTTGTCAAACGGAGGGGGGCACTTTATTTTATAACTTTTTTTGCAATTTTTAACCTTTTTTTCGATTATCTCAAAAACGGCTTTAACGATTTTCATCAAATTCGTCATGTTTAATGAAAATTAGGTGTTCTTTATTATCAGGTAATTTTATCATTATTAAAATGTTCTAAAGGGGGCTTAAATGGGGTAGGGGCATTTTTTGTTTGTTTGTTTTTGTTTATATGGAGAAATAAAATGTCTCTCATTACGCCTAAAAATAAAAAATGGCTAAATATGTGATATGATAAAAACCAAGTAAACATATAGAGTAGAAAAATATTAAGTCAACTGATAAAACACGTTGAGCCCACGCATGCGTAGTACGCCTTTAATGGCAGATCATTGTTCATAATTAAAGCCGTTCTGTTCATATAATGGAAATCATTGGTTTCATGGTAACTAAATGAAATTTTCAACAAGTACATAGAAAATTATAAATATCAGTCGACTTGCAGTATTATGCTTGCATTGCCGAATTATCTCAAGTAAAAACTTTTATTTAGTGTTTGTTATAGAGCAAATGAAAACAAAAATAAGAAATGAATGTGGAAAAATGTGTAACTGAGTGAGAAGTGGCATTTTTTTTTTTTTTTTTTTTTTTTTTTTTTTATAGAGGAGCCAACCACTAGGGTCATTATCTCCTCAGGTCATTGGTTGTAATTTAGATTTTGTTGTATAGGTTAGCTTGTCTTAAGAATTTTAAAAGTGTATTGGTCATCTCAACGTTGTCCGATAAAACAGAAAATAGATTGTCTGGGATGTTGAAGTGCGCTCTCTCAGATTCATTAGCTCTACACTCCGTCAACAAATGCTTTACAGTTAGCGGGCACCCGCATGTCTGACACTCAGTGAGAGGTTCTCGTGCCATTATGTAACCGTGGGTCAAACGAGTGTGTCCTATACGTAATCTTGTCAAAATGACCTCCTCTCTTCGCTTGGTTCGGATAGAAGACTTCCATTCGATAACATTATTTTTTATTTCCCTCAGTTTGTTTTCAGACACCGCTAACCATCTTTGCTCCCATTTCAATTTAATTTTTTGTTTGATATGAGAGATAAAGTCTTCGGCTGGGACCCATCGATATGGAGTGCCATCAGTGATAGCTTCTTTGGCAGCCCGATCGGCCAGCTCATTTCCCATTATTCCACAATGACCGGGAACCCAAGTAAAGACTACTGGAATCTTATTCCTTTGGATCTCCATTAGGGTGAGTAAAATGTCCTGTATAATTTTGTTATTGCTGAATGTGTTTCCGAGACTAAGAAGGGCAGATAATGAGTCAGTACAAATAACGATTTTTTTCTTTGTCGGATGAATGATGTTTAAGCCTTTGTAGATAGCTATTATTTCTGCTGTGTAGTTGCTACAAACGGATGATAACGTAAAAAGATGTTTTCTGCCGTTACAAACGATAGAGGCTCCCACACCTGTTGTGTTCTTGGATCCGTCAGTGTATATGTATTCAGCGTCGCCTAGTCTGTCTTGAAGTTTGTTAAACTCGTGTTTGTACATGTAAGGAAATGTATTTTTTTTAAGCAGTTTAGTTAATGAAAGACAGATTTCGGGAGTAGGAAGTCCCCAAGGATAAATTGGTGATACTGCAGTATCATGGAGTTTGGGTGTTTCAAGATCCAAGTCTATTACAGATTGTGAAACCCGTACTATGAAGGATGATCTTTTGGATGCGACTATTTGTTGCTGGTTTAAACATTGTCTGTTCGGGAATAAATAATTCAAAGGATGTTTGGAAGCAGATAATATTTTAGCAAAATAGATGAGATCGATTTGCTTACGTCTTAGGTCGAGAGGAGGCTCACCAGCCTCTACACATAGGCTAATGGATGGGCTGGACCGGAAAGCACCAGTGGCTATTCTGAGACCTGTATTGAGGATTGGGTCAAGCATTTTTAAGACATTACCAGAAGCCGAGCTATATGCGTTGCAACCGTAATCCAACTTCGATCTTATAAGTAATCTATAAAGGGACAACATACTACTTCGATCACCACCCCATTGTGTATTGCTCAACATTTTTAAAAGGTTCAAGGATCGAAGACAGCTGGCTTTTAATTGTTTAATATGTTGAACCCAGTTGAGAGTTCGGTCAAACGTCATTCCAAGGTACTTGACAGTGTTGGAGAGGGAGATTGGTTTATTATCTATAAGCAGAGATGGCAAAAGATTAGGAGTTCTTTTGCTAAAGAGAACAGCGACAGTTTTGTTGGTTGATATTTTAAAGCCATTGTCTACAAGCCAGTTACTGATGTTGTTCAGGGCGGTTTGTATGTTTTCTTGTAAGTCCGTGATCTGTTTACCTTCCGAATAAATTACGAGATCGTCGGCATATAGCATCCCTTTGACCGGTGACTTTATTACATTTAGGACATGGTTAAAGGCAATACAAAAAAGTGTCGCGCTTAAAACGCAGCCCTGTGGCACACCGTTCTCTTGCTCAAATTCTTGTGAAAGTACATCCCCAATTCTTACTTTGAATTTTCTATTAATTAGAAAATTATTTATGAATGCCAGGGTGTGCCCATTTATACCTATGGTGACCAATGAATCTAGAATAAGCCTTCTCCAAGTTCTATCAAATGCCTGTTCTATGTCAATAAACACAGCTAACACTTTTTTCTTGTTTTCGAAGGCCTTAGCTACATCCGACTCTAATCTAACTAAATTATCCCTTGTGCTTCTCCCTTTCCTAAACCCACTTTGCCATTCTGGTTGTAAACTTTTGGATTCCAAATACCAGGTCAGTCTATTACTTATTAGTTTTTCCATAAGTTTACAGATTGATGAGGTTAGTGTTATTGGTCTGTAACTGTTAACATTCAGGGGATCTTTATCTCTCTTCAGGATAGGAATGGTGATACCTGATTTCCATGTGTTTGGTAAGATTTCGGATACGAAAAATTTATTTATGATTTTTAACATTATGATTTTATCTGACTGGCACATGTTTTTGATCATGCTAATGCATATTTGATCCGGACCGGGTGAGGAGTCTTTTCTTGATTTTAAAGCAGAAAGAAATTCGGTCATTGAGAAATTATGATTCATGGGATCTGTTGGATTGTTAGTAATGATTATAGGAGCACTTTCACGGAATTGTTTTATGTCAATGAAATGTTTGGAATAATTTGAGGTTGCTGAGGTGGTGTGGAAGTGTTTTGCTACTAAGTTGGCTAATTTTTTTAGGTCAGTTTCATAGTTAGTATGATCTTTCAAACATTTGATTTGAGGAGAGAGACCATTTCCCATAATTTTCCTAATTGTTTCCCAGAAAATAGCGCTTGGTGTGCTACAACTAACCTTGCTAAGAAAGTTTTGCCATGAAAGCTTTTTATTATTTTTAATAACATATCTTGCACGTTTTCTGGCTGTTTTGTATTTCTCTAATCTTTCAGAGGTTGGTTGTCGTAGAAATTTATTCAACATTTTCTTTCTGTTTTTAGTTGCCTTCCTGCATTCTTCATTCCACCAGGGTACAGGGGGGCGGGAACTCTGGTTTGAGGTGGAGTTTCTCGGAATCGCTTCTTCTGCCGCTTCCAGTATTCTTTGGTTGACGATTGTAATTAAGCGATCAGCATCAGTCTCGGAAAGATCAATGTCATCAAGTCTAACTTTCTCCTGGTATAATGACCAATTTGCTTTTTTTAATAACCAGTTTTTGGGTCTGCCGGTAAGACATTTATTCAAAGTTTCGATAATTATGGGAAAATGGTCGCTTCCATGTGTATCTTTTAAAGTGTGCCAATGAATTGTAGGTTGTAATGTAGGGGTAGTAATTGTGAGGTCTATTGCTGATAATTTACCGGATCTGGTGCACAAGTGAGTTTGATTGTTGTGGTTGTTAATGATGTTCAGCTGGCAAACATCAATAAGGTTTTCTATAATTTTCCCTCTATTGTCTAAGTGATTACTGCCCCACATTAGGCTGTGAGCATTAAAATCCCCTGCTAGAATAACTGGAGGGGGTAACGAGTCTATTAAGTCTTTAAGTTGTTCTAAAGTGAAAGCCCGACCAGGAGGTAGATATAGAGAACACAGTGTAAAAGGGCGAGGTTGGGATAGGACTCTAATTGAGATCGCTTGCAAGTTGGAATTAGTATTTATGTCAATAAAAGGGATATTGTCCTTAATTAATATACAAACCCCACCGCAGGCAATTTGACCATCAGTGTAATCTTTTCTTCTAATATCAAATCCCCTAAATTCAATATTTTTATTAGGTTTCAAATTTGTTTCCTGAAGACAGGCTATAGAGCAATTATAGTAACCGAGCAAGTATTTTAGTTCATCTATTCTGTGATGTAAACCATTTAAATTCCACTGTAATATGATCATTTAAAGTAAGATTCATTTTTTATTGCTTCAGGCTGAAAAATAGAGTACAAGCTGAAAACGATAAAGTTTATAAGGAAAAAACAATTTCTAGAAAAAAAAAAACAATATGTTATAAGGAAAAAACAATAGCTCTTCCAATAATATTGTGCATGATTTATATTTAATAACAACGATTAAAGGGCAGAATGCGTAATATATTGAAAGATCTAAGAAGGAGATTATTACAAAAAGTTTATGATTGCGATGGCAAAAACAAATTAAATATATATACATAATTATATTCATTTTGAGGACATAAAGTTTAATATTATGTAATGTAAAAAAAAGGCAAATTGTAAAATTTTTTAAGATGCTGAAAGCAATCAGTAGTACTTTTGATAACATTATCAATAATAATTTAGCTATAATGTTTGTCATAGAAAAGATTTAAAATGAAATTTATTATTACAGCTGGAATAAATTAAGTCTTAGGGTTAGGAATTCTTTTTACCAACTTTGTGTTTTTGTTTAGTTCCGGTATGAAAAGGTCTGTTTTGCAATGATATGCTGCTTTGATCACTGAGAGAAGAATTTGTAGATGCTGTCCGATTTCTTTTTAAATTTGTATCAGCTTTCGGAATTTTTGACTCATTGCTTTGTTGCACATTAATTTCATACACACTAGTTTGTTCATTAGTGTTACTTATTGTTTTATTTCTAGTTACATTCTCTTTTGGCAAAGTAACAATTAATTTTTCAGGATTTATTACATTGGTAGCTGATTCGCTTTTTAGAATGTTAGATTCTAATATTACTATTTTTTTAAAGAGAACGTCTACAGTATTGGATAGTTTAGAGATCTGTTCTAATAGTGCCTCGGTAACTGATAGTGAGTTGGCTTGGTGTTGAGTGGGAGGTTCAGCGGCTGGAGTGGGGGGAACAGTTGTCACTTCGGCAAAAGACCTCGCTTGATGCCGGACGGCAGCTGTTTGCCTATTAACAATTAATTCGGCCTGGCGATAAGATACTTTTTCCTGCGTTCTAACCTTTTCTATTGCTTTCTCCCTTTGGTAAACTGGGCAATTGGTATAAAATGCAGGGTGTTCTCCCTGGCAGTTTATACATTTAGGAGTGTTAACACAACTATCGCTTTTATGTGAATTTTCTCCACATTTTCCACAATTAGTAATTTGGCAGTTTTTACTGGTGTGGCGATATTTATAACAAGAAAAACAAAGGAGGGGCTTTGGTTCAAAAGGTCTTATTCTAATGGATAAGAAATCTAACATCAATCTCTCAGGAAGCTCACTTTTCTCAAATGTTAGTATCAGTAATGGGGTTGGTTTATTTTCGTTATTTATTTTTTTAAAAATTCTTTTCACTTTCACTACACCGTGATTTTCGAGTTCAGAGACTATTTCGTCCTCTGAACAATTCATTAATTCCGGGACATAAGCGACACCGCATGAGAAATTTAATGATTTGTGCAACTCAAAGATTATCGGTAGATTTTGAAAAGATTTTATATTTCCTAGGTTGGTAAAATCTTTTTCGTTAGATACTGTTAGTAAAACAGAGCCATTTTTTAGAAATTTTATATTAACTTGTGGGCTGTAGCTTTTAATAAATTTACACACCGTGAAAGGACTGAAGTCCTTAAACGTTTTATTACCAAAATTTTCTCCCACGCGCATCAAAATATATTTTTTTGACCATTTTCCTTTGGTTTTGAAGATAGTTTCATGAATGTCAGGTGGCTTTGGGTCTATAGCCGTTGCCATATCAACGTTAAAATAACAAATTGAGGTTAAAGGTTATGAAAACAAAAATTAAATTAAAAGTAAAATAAAACTGGTAAAAAAGGGAAAAGAATATATGAAATCAAATAATAATAAGTGAATAATTGGTACTCCCTGCTAGCAGTGAGGTATTAGCTGATATTTCAAGCCCGGGATCACAGTACACTACACGATGTGAACACCACGAAAGGTAAACATCAACTGTGAGAGAAGTGGCATTAACACAACGCATTAATTTCTAATCTAAGTTTGTAAGTGAAAGTTGTGTGTTGCGCGCACGCACCAGATTTTTTTATATCTATCTATGCTACAGCTCTGTATCATAATAATAAAACTCTTTCCTGTTATTATTACATTCTGTCTCATTTCGAGACATTGGTGATATTGATAATTGAACACATTCATACTTTATTTACAAAAAAGTTATTAAACTATTTTATTGCTGTCAATATTCGACTCAAAAATGCAGGCCTTCTTCAGGGCAAGCAACGTTGGACATGTCAAGCCTTCAAAATTAAATCATGTACATACGTACCTAATGAATTACCATTATCAATTTTATGATCCATACTTGTAAAGCTATTTTTAAGAATATTAAAAACTAGCAGTATACACCGGTTTCACCCGGAGAATTTCATTTTTTAAATCTACACAATCTATATAGAAAGACTTTTATCGAATCAAACGGTCGATTTCGTAAAAACCAATGTAAAGCGAGATTTTTATAACAATAAAGAATATACTCAGAGATTGGCTGAAGTTATGCAATTTTATTATGGACAGGTATTCGCACCTGGTATGAAAGAACTACTGAGCAAAATTTGGAGAATTTAGCACAAACGGTATGGATTTCTATAAAAAAAAAAAACAGAATTTCATCTTTATTTATATATATTAGAAGCTAATTTTACGTAACTATAATAACAAGTAGGAAAAAGGTTGGAAATCGTTCGGTTTGGGACCACGTAGTGCAATTAAAGTGGGAAAGGTGGGGAGGGGAGAGGTGAATGCATTTAAATGGGCTGTTAAGCCAGGGCTCGACTTTTTATCTGCATTTTCACTGCCCAAGTCCTTCTTTCAATTCGCCCACCTCCAGATTCCAGATCCAGTTCTCAGATCGCGATAATGGAAAACTGCTCTCTTGTGGAAACACTATGTATATACTGTGGGATGTAAGAAGCAAGCGGTAGTCGGGGTTCTAAGTCTGGTAATGATGATAGTCAGGACTTTCATTGTTTTTTTTATTGGTAGCCCGAAACATCAGTTAAAAATAAAAGTGCTACTATGCACTAAATATAGTTGTAGATATTTTTCTCGCAATTCCAGACCATTTCTTCCATAACCATAATATTTTTAGAGACTATACCTTTTCAAAGGATATCGATCAATGGATAGAAGGGGACGAGATGGATAGATCCTGGGACCCCAATAAGGATATGCAAGAGGTTGAGGCTGAGAAATTGCCGTGGATCAGTCAGCTATCCTCGGTGTATCTTCTGTCATGAATGTAAAGTTCCTGTCGTCCTTCCAAAGCCTTTGTTTTTCAAGATTTTTATTTTTTTTTTTTTTTTACAAAAATAAAGTTATTTTTATTAAGGATTTTCTCATTTTTAAAGTTTTCCTCAGCCAATCTTTTTCATGTCTCTTTCTCCACACCTTCCTGACTTTCATCTCATTTTCCGTCAGCCCATGTCTCGCCATAATTTCTTACATTTTAACTAACAACTGTATTCGTGGTTGTGTTTTATCTGTAAAAATTCCGGTTGTGTTAATATCATAGTTCTTTCAGGTACAAAATATATTCTTTTAAATTTCAATCTACATTCGTAATTCATAAATAGATACATTACAAATAGGGTAAACCAGACATTCAGTACAGTTATTGACACCCCAACTTTAACTTTATGAAATAGGTAAACAAGTCGTAATTTTATTACAAGATATACATGAATCTAATGTTTGAAGGGTCCTCTAAGTCATCTATGATTTAAGACTTTAACAAACTAACCATAGGGAACATTTCACAATTGAATCCACAGGGTGCCAATAACTAGATTTGGCACTTTTAACAATAAATATTGCCATATTTTAAAACTATTGAACTTCTGACCCAAAAAAACCTCTTGAGTCTTTATAAGGATAGGTAAAGAAGAGCTGTAGGAAGTTTCAATTAGATCCTTTCATAAAAAGTATTTTTTTTAATTCCACCACAGACATTTAGTCTTAAGGGTGCCATAATTTTACGGTTTACCCTATGTTGAGGCAAGTTAGGTATTAATAATAAAAACCTTTCGCTTACCTGATGATGAAAGTATGGACTGGTCCTTAATGCTCCTAGTTTTATTGATTAATGTAAAGAATAAAATAATTGGTATTTTGCATAAAGTTTATCGAAATATTAGCATAATTAACCAAATAAAAAAAAAAATGAATGAAAGGAAATTAAGAAAATTCTCTGATATTTTAGAGCTTAAAAATATAATTTATTAAATCAAACTATAATACAACCTTATTATTATTATATACAAAAAAAATATGCTTGAACCAAATGACCATTGGCTTAAAATTAAATTGAAAATTTTAAATTAAACTAAGATTAAAAAATTGTTAAGCTAAGAATACAAAATGATACCACCGTATGTACACACTTAATTAATATAGAAGTTATAGTCCAATTTCAATATAATATTATTTAAATGTAAATGTTCAACAAAATTTATAGTTCAGGCAGTAATAAAAAATAATATTGAAGTTATATTACTACCAACTGTCCTGACAATGTATCATATAATCAATCGAGAATCCCTCTCGGATCCCTCTTCTAAACCGCATAATATCCCCATAAAATTCAGGGGAAAAGGGGGATTTTATTATGAAGAGAAAATAACTTCACTTGCGTATTTATGAAAAACTATCGAATAATCTCTTACATAATAAAATTAAAAGGACTCGCCCAATGAGTAATAACAATAAAGGCTTAACGAACCTGAAGGCTCGATGCCGGCTCCACGACTCGACTGATCAGCCTTCATGCAATCTTCCCACCTCCGTCTCGACATGCCCCTCGGACGTTTCGCAGTAGGCTCAATGTTAGCTTCCACATCCGTAGAGAGACGTAGCACCCAGGGGTATTTGACCCGAAAAGCTGGCCAAAACTCTTTCCTTCAATTTTATTAATTCATTCGTCCTCAAAATGGCTTCTATATTTCTTATAGACATTAGAAATATTTTTTAGCAGTTAAAAAAATATTTTATGGTGAAAATTTTCATAAAATAAAAGTTTACGTATTTGAGTAAATAATTAATAATATAATAAATCGTTGCCCAGAAATGGCCAAAAGTATAACTTTTTAACCTTCAAATCTATTTTTTAGCTCTAAAATCTACCTACCAAAAAGCAAAAAGATATTGATACTAGTATTGAATACAAATAATTGATAAGTGTCTGGATAAGTTCAAACCTGTCCTCAAACTATCCATCATATGATAACGCCGTTACTTCATTAAAAACAAAGAAACTTAATATATTTTGTAGACCAATATTTATAAGCTGAGAGGTCAGAATGAAATTACAATATCCTTAAGATAAGAATCATCTTACACGATCCAACAGGTCCTCTACTTGAACTTCCAGTCATTATTTACCAGAAATTTCAAATTTGGCCAGCTTTTAGGGCCAAATACCCCTGCGACCGTAGGAAGAATAAATAAAAACCAATGAAATAACAAAAGTTTGGGATTCGGACCATTATTATCAAAATACAGTCATTGGAATTTTTCAGATATTCTTTTTAGGCTTTGGTCCTCTAATTTCCTTGTATTAAAATCTTTTTCATAACATTTTGCTATTTGATATTATACTTAGTTATTAATTGAGTGATTGGAAAAAACTATTGTTACAATCTAAAAAAACTTGTCTAGTGTGATCTAAAAAACTAGTAAATAAATGAACAAACTTGGAAAATATGATTTGAGAATCAATCTTTTCATACGATATTATTAAATGTTCATTTCATAATCAATTAAATGAAGACAAGGAACGATAATAGTATATAAAAAAGAAGGGAGGAATGGGGGGGGGGGCGAATTTATCTGAGGCCATAGCCACTCTATATATCTGCTTCTCGCGCCTCCGCACTAAATTTCTAAGCAGTGGAAAATAAAGCGAGGTGGAGTCCATTGTCCGCGGAATGGCGGGCCATCGAGATTCTTCTTGTAGTAGCGGATGTTCAAGCACGCGGTGGTCCCTTTGTAGCTCTTTGTCGGCCCCATATTGGCTACCTCATTCCGCTTCCCTCTTCCCTCTTCTATATAAACACGCGGACATTTCATCTTTCATCTCTCCCTGAGTGTTATTATAAAAGAAATGGTTCGTTACTGAACCCCCTTGCGGTCTTTCCAATAGCAGATACTTCTACAGTTATGTGGTCGTTATTCCAGAGAGCAATAATTCAAGGGATTTTCATTATTTTGAATTTATGTAAAAATAAAATAACAATGCGATGCGCACATCTAACTTTCACTTACCAGCTTACAGTAGCGGATCCGGGGGAGGGGAGCGGGGGGGGGGGTGCCCCATTATAATTAATTTGGCTTTAAGATTATATTTTTTCTTTATGTAAATGTTAAACAGTAGTTTTGAATGATAATAGTTGTTTTATTCGGGGGCCGGGATGGCCGAGTGGACAAGGGCGCTTGCAATAGATAATCAAAGTTAAGCAACGTCCATCGTGGTCAGTACTTGGATGGGTGACCGCTCCATTCGGGTGACCGCCCACCAATGAACGCCACGCAGTCCAAGTCTACCCCCACCCCCGGGTATGTGAGGCCCGTCAGCCTACTGGAGGCGACTCACACCGACCGGGCGTAGGAGTGATGAACCTTCCCCGTGTATCTCATCGAGAATCGTGGTGTGGTTTTCCAGGATGTCAGTAACCGCACGGAGGTTTGGTTCAGGGACGGTATGCTTCAGGGAAAGAAATATAGGTCCTCGGGGCCTGCTGACTCTGAGCTACCATAATCCTTGGACCTAGACCAGTTTGCCCTTGAACCCGAGAGAGCTGACGCCATGGGTGGGAAGGACACTGCCAAATTGGCCCCAATGGGATTGGTTATGGAGCTATGGGCAGTCTGCCGCTGTACCATGGTGACCATGGCTTGCAGCAACGTGAGGTTTGGGCTACCCCCTCCAGGCTGTCTATACTCCCGCAAGCAAAACAAATGTCTGTAAGAAGACCACACTGCGCGGCCAAAGGTCTCATTAGGCCTAATGCACCAACAGAAAAAAAAAAAAAAAAAAAAAGTTGTTTTATCCTCTTAGTAAAAAAGTTTTTTCAAGATTTCATAATTTGTACTAATAATTGACCCTTTTGTAAGTACAGCTTTATTGTTAAAATTTAAACTAACGTATGATTAAAATGAAAAGAAAAAAAGTAGTGATTGTTGTGAGAGAAATTCTCACGTGCGACCATCTATGTTAAAGTTGGTCTAGCGAATTAACCAATGCCGGTTTAAAATGGGCTATATTTATTCATTTTTCAAGTCCGCTAATTGAAAATGAATTGTGTTTAAGCAATTACAACGTCATCATGTACTAATATGCATTTTAAATTAGGGGCTTCATTACTCATAAAATGTAAAAAAAAAGTGCGCCCCCCCTCAGAAAATTTCTGGATTCGCCACTACCAAGTTACTTGGATTTGAAATTGACGTGTTTTGTTAAATGCCATTCCTCATACTCACACATTTTTCCCCATTCATTTACTTATTTTAGTTTGTACAATATTTGCTCTTTAAAGTAAACTAAATTTTTTTTATGATCAAATATTATTAAGTTTATTTATATTTTTTATAATTTTTGTTAAAACATAGACAAATATTGGTTGCCTAATTCTGATGAGTGAATAGAGAAAAAAAAAATTAGCTTATTATTTTTAGAATATTTCTTGACAGTGATGTATCTTATAAATAGCCAGCATATGTACCATTAAAACATAGTTTGCAAAAAAAAAATCTGGTGCGATGCGCGCAACACACAACTTTCACTTACCAACTTACTTACATTAGAAATCGACATGTTTTTTTAATTGCCATTTTTTTAAATAATATAAAAAACATGACTTGATTTTGATTAAAAATGATTAATTTAATCAAGATCATTAAAGCCGTTTTTGAGATATTCCAAAAAAATGTAAAAATTGGAAAAAAAAGTTATGAAATAAAGAGCCCCCTGCATTTAACAAATTTTGATGAAATGTTGTCTGTCACATTATGAGCATAAACATACACCAAATATCCAGTCTGATAAAAATCATTACAGCCGCTGTTGAGTAAATAAAAACAAACACGTGAAAATGATACAAAATTTATTAAGTAAAGTCCCCCTTCTGGTTGATCAATTTTAATGAAATTTTAACAGTCATATCTCGGGCATATTGATGAAATTTCGGCTGTCGCATCGCGGGCATATACATACATCAAATACCCAGTTTCATCAAAATCATCATAGCCGTTTTTGAGAAAATAAAAAAAAAAACCTAAACATTAGATAAAATTCTTTAAGTAAAGTCCCCACTCCGGTTAATCAATTTTGATGAAATTTTTACAGTCGTATCTCGGGCATATACATACATCATATACCCAGTTTGATCAAAATCGTTAAAGCCGTTTTTGAGTAAATAAAAAAAACACGTGAAAATGTTACAAAATTTATTAAGTAAAGTCCCCCCTCCGGTTAATCAATTTTGATGAAATTTTTACAGTCATAGCTTGGGCATATAAATAGATCAAATACTCAGTTTAATCAAAATCGTTAGAGCCGTTTTTGAGAAAATCGAAAAAAACGTAAAAAGTTATTAAATAAAGTACCCCCTCCCTTTGAGCAATTTTGATGAAATTTTTGCTGTCACGTCGCGGGCATATACCTACACTAAATACCCAATTTCAGGTTCGCACGGTTAATAGTTTTTGAGCTAGTCTGTTCACACACACACACACACACACACACACACACACACAGACCATTTCGCGGGACTTGGTTATTTCGACTCAGGGGACCCCAAAACGTGTATTTCCGTTGAAAACCGGAAGTCGAAAATTTTCACGATCGCAATACTTCCACTTAAGTAAGTGAGAAGTTGGATAAGGAAGGTTATATGAGGTTGCTGTGTGATAACGTACTATTTTGCTATTTGAATTGTTTGTGTTTGTTTAATTGTTTGTTCCAGTGTTTCGTTCATGTTTTCGTGTTATATTTACGTTTTTCGTTAATGTTCATATCAAAATTTGTTTTATAGTTACTTAGTTTGAAATTTCATAGGTTAAGGTTCTGAAGTGTTTTAAACTATTTCTTTTTTCTTGAACTTACGTGATTGGAAATTCAGTAGGACCTACAGGAAGGTAAGCACCAGTATTACACAGTGTATATATAGTGCGGAAAAGTACATTGGTAATATAAGTTATCACAAACCATGTTAATAGATAGTGCTTCACCTGAGGATGACCCAGCAGCTTCTAAAGGCTGCAAAAGTAATCTTAAAAGGGCCAGGAAGGTTTCTCCTGGTTCTGAAATGATATCGGAAGAGGTAGGTAACCTATTTAAGGACGCCAAGCGTATACAGGATAACCTCCGGGTATACATTAATAAACATGATAAGAAATCCGTAGGTAGTATCAAAGACTATATCAACAATAAAATACAAAGTCTTGTTGATCTGGTCGAAAGATTATGTAATGAAAACCTTTCTAACTTAGGCTTTATTATTCACAATTAAAGTGTATAACATTGTATAAAAGGTTACATAGGTATATAGAAATTAAAAGTAATTAAACATATGATGTGATAAGAGATTATGACACAACAATTATTAATGAACCTAAATAAATCATCACATTCTTCCCTCCTTCTAAAATTTCAATTCATAGTCCTTCAGATAGGAAGGCATTCGGTGCTCCCTAGTAGAGCGTCGCAGGAAATTTTCATGAGGCTCTGGATCTGTAGTTTTCTTGCATCCTGTATCCTGGGTATCTTGATCTTCTTGAGTTTTTGAGGCTGTTGTAGGTTGAGGCTGTTGCTGCTCAATATTCTCTTGCTCCGGCTCAATGTCATCTGGTTGTTGCTCTGTCAACATCTCACCTTGAGGTGCTAGATATTTTAAGGATACTGTCGTTTCTCGCCCGTCGTTGAGGCGTACTCTGGCATACTGGGGGTTCACGTCAAGGATGTCTACTTCCTCCACCAATGGATCTAATTTGCTCCTCCGAACGTGTACTTTCATTAGTGCTTTCTTTGAAGGTGAAAGCCAAGTAGGGAGCGAAATGCCGTTAGATGATCGCCTGTTGTGTCGGAACATCCTTTCGTGTGGCGTCTCGTTGGTTGCTGTGCACAACAGGGATCGAATCGAGTGGAGAGCATCCGGGAGCACAGATTCCCAATTCGATGGTTCCAACTTTCTGTGTTTGAGAGCAAGAGATATAGTGCGCCAAATTGTTCCATTTTCTCGTTCAATTTGGCCGTTCCCTGTGGGGTTATAAGGTGTTGACATTGAAGTTGCTACCCCTCGATTGTGAAGAAATTCTTGTAGCTCCCTGGATGCGAATGAGGTTCCTCGGTCAGTGTGCACATAAGAGGGTAGACCAAATGTGGTGAATAAGTCAACAAGGGAGTCAATTACTGTAGACGAGTTCATATTTGGACAAGGGTAGGCGAATGGGAACCTGGAGTACTCATCGATGATTGTCAAGAGGTATTTGTTCCTTGATTTTGAGGGTAGGGGGCCTTTGAAGTCCATGCTGATTCTTTCAAACGGTTGCGTCGCCCTTACGAGGGTAGATTTCAATTTTTTGTGAAATTGAGGTTTCACGACGTTGCAGGTCTGGCACGATGAAGTCATCTTTCTGACATCCTCCACTGAGTAGGGTAAATTACGCGTTCTTACCCAATGGATCATTCTGGTCACTCCAGGGTGGCATAAGTCGCAGTGTAAGGAATATAATTTGTCAATTTGAGTTGCGTTACAAACCCTGGAGAATGTATCCGCTACTTGATTATGTTTTCCTGGCCTGTAAATTATTTCATAATTGTAACAGGACATCTCCAACCGCCACCTCTGTATCTTCTCATTCTTTATTTTATTCTGGTGAGTCATATCAAACATGAACGATACAGAGCGCTGATCTGTAATAATTTTAAAAAATCTTCCAAGTAAGAAGTGCCTCCATTTTTTAAGGGCACTAACGATAGCATAAGCCTCCTTCTCAACGGATGAATGTTTAAGCTCGTTGTCATTCAGCTTTTGTGAAAAAAATGCTACTGGCCGTCCACACTGTGATAAAACAGCTGAAATCGCAAAATCAGAAGCATCAGTTTCGACCGTGAATGGTTCCGAGTCGTCAATCGTTCTCAATACAGCTTTAGAAATTTCAGTTTTGAGTTGTTCGAAGTCAGTTATAGCTTCGGCAGTCAAAGGAAAGTTTTTTGAGTTAAGAAGCCGTTTGACTTTGTCCGAATAGTTAGGGACCCATCTGGAATAATGCGCAAACATTCCAATTGTTCTTTCAAGGGACTTCCGACTGTCTGGAGGTGGAAGATTAAGCAGCGGCTTAAGACGGTCCGGGTCAGGAGACATGGTTCCGTTTTCGATTTTATAGCCAAGCAAGTTTATTGAAGTTAGTGAGTATTTGCTTTTTTCTGGATTGATCGTGAAACCATATTTTTGGATCGCGTCTAAGAAGCGCTTGAGATTTCGATCGTGTTCCTCCTGATCCTTACCGCACACCGTAACATCATCCAGGTACGCATATGTTTTTTTCAACTTTTCGCGAGTAATAACGTCATCGATAACCCGCTGAAAGGTGGGGACTCCATCTGTTAAACCAAAAGCTAGACGTCGAAATTGGTACAATCGACCACATGCCTCAAACGCGGTGAAAGGCCGATCTTTTTCTCGTAAAGGTACCTGGTGATAAGCACTTTTGAAATCGATAGTACTAAATACAAAATTTTTTGAAACCTTAGAAACGACATCCTCGAGACTAGGTATGGGATATGCATCAAGGTGCGTATATCGATTAATAGTTTGCGAATAATCAATGACCATTCGCTTTTTATGACTCTCGTTTTTTACTACGAAGGCTTGTGCCCTCCAGGGAGACCTACTTTCTTCAATGATTCCATCAGCCAGCAGTTTTTCAATTTCTTTCTTCATGAAATCGGTGTCTTCTAAAGAGTGCTTCCGAGATTTGGTGATTACAGGTTTGACGTCTTTAGTAAGAAATTCAAAAAGGGGAGGTGGTTCTATTTTTGCTGGAGCAAGGTAACTGATATTTAATGGGGGTTTGGTTCCACCAAAGGAAACTTTGAGTTCCGAATGTAGTTTTAATAGATCGTGACCAACAATAACGTCAGAACACAAATCGGGAAGTACGCTGAATTTCGTATTGGCATAATGGTGACCTAACAATTCAAAGTGAGCTACACAGTAATTAGAAATAGGCTTGCTGAGAGATGTTGAAGCCATAGATACACTACCAGTAGTTGGATACATTTTCAACTTGCAGTTTTCCGCAAAGCTCTGTGATATGAAAGTTTCGGAGCTCCCTGTATCTATCAAAGCAAACGTAGGATTATTATTTACCTGAACTTGCACTGTAGCTTTGTTGAGGACACTAGAGGCTGCAATCAGAGCGGCTGATGAGGGACCTTTTTTAGCTGATTTGCAAACAATTTTCCAATGACCCGTCTTTTGGCATTTTTCACAAGTATCATTTAGAGCGGGACACTGCTGACGAGTTTTATGTCTCTGCCGACCACAAAAATAGCATTTTTGATTTTTGAAAGTCGAATTACTGGGCCTGGCTGCAGCCACTGTTGGTATTTCTTCCGATGCAATTTCAATATCCTGAGGAACCGATGAAGATGCATTAAGAGTTAGCTCGGAAGAGTATGAAGCTGATTGATTCTTTGCAGATTCCAAGGCTCGAGCTTTCTCAACAGCCTCATCAAGAGTTAGCTTGTTGAACTCCAATAGTCTTAACCTTATCTGATGAGAACTGAGGCCACGAATAAAGGAATCGCGAACGTACGTTTTTCGATTAGTCTCTGCATCAACATCCGCGAACTCACAGTTTTTACTTAATTGTTGCAAAGCTTGGTGATATTGATCAATCGTCTCTTCTGGAAACTGCTTACGAGATGCCAGTTTGTGTCTAGCAAATATTTCGTTTATCGGTTTTACATATGTAGCTTTCAGTGCATCGATAGCTGTCGCATATGTGTCCTTGTCGGCAATTAAAAGGTAGACAGAATGAGAAATGTGGTTAATGAGTAAACTTAACTTACCTCCGTCATCGATTTTCTCGAGAGACGCGATGAAGTTTTCGAATGTCTTCAGCCAGTAATTCCATTCTTGAGTAGCGGTGGGGGAGTGTGGATCACCGTCGAACTTATCCGGTTTCAGAAATTTATCCATTTGTGAATAATAAATTGTAATGAAAACCTTTCTAACTTAGGCTTTATTATTCACAATTAAAGTGTATAACATTGTATAAAAGGTTACATAGGTATATAGAAATTAAAAGTAATTAAACATATGATGTGATAAGAGATTATGACACAACAATTATTAATGAACCTAAATAAATCATCACAGATTAGAAGACAGGGAGAGTGTGGGCTATAGACAAGTGACTTCCCATGTCCAAAGGGCAATACAGGAAGCATTGTCATCTGAGTCAATTCGGGAATTACTGACAAATATCGTTATTGAGACCTCTGTACCGAAAATTGTTGAGGCCCTTTCGGCACAAGGTAAGGACAATGTACCTCCTCAATGTCTGGAACCTAAAGCAGGTCCATCTGTGGAACCGCAAACACCTCGAGGGGTGGACATGCCTTCGGTGGTTCTTGATAATGAGCAATTCCAACTCGTTACAAGTAAGAAGAAAAGGAAAAAAACAAATGTTGCTAACAATTCTCAAAAGTTACAGGAGCAACGAGTAACTCCAAAAGGACTGGAAAAAGGCTCTGAAGGACCGAAGAAACCGCTAACGATAGCAGAGATCGTAAGATCTTTGCCGTCAAAACCGACCCAAACTCCCAGATCAACATACATCACTATTAGCGGGGCGGGCAAGAGACCATCTGATATAATTCATGGATTGCCGTCACCAAATGAAATAGGGGTTAAGGCTTCAATCGTCCGAGCGACCAAAGCTGGCTCAGTCTTGGTTCGCGTTGATGATAAAGCTGATGCAACAAAGGTGATTGGATGGCAGGGATTAAGGGACAAAGGTCTGCAAGCTAAACTAGCCCTAAGGAAAAAGCCCAGACTTGAATTGCAGGGAGTTCCCTTTTCATGAGATTCAGCGGAGCTGGTAAGGTTCTTATAGGGAAGAATTCCCGAGAAGTCGGGCCCCACTCCGCTAGTCATTGAGGATCTCCGGCCACTTTTTTCCTCAGTGGCAAGAAACGGGTTTACGAAGAACTGGGTAGTGGAAGTTCACCCAACGGTCAGGTTCCTGCTATTAGAACTAGCAAGTATAGATGGGGGATGGTGGGCAATTACTTTCAAAGACTACCTCGACGCTCCTAGATACAGTAAATGCCAGGGATATGGACACACTAAAGCCACATGCCAAGAAAATGCTTTAGTATGCATTTGGTGTGCATCATCCGGCCACGTTCTTAAAGAGTGCCCCAAGAAGAAAGAACTTATAGGCCCGACCTGTATTAACTGTGTCCGAGGGAATGCTCCAGCAAGTCAACGGAAACACAAGGCGGGCAGCAGGGAGTGCCCTGTGCACATAAAGTGGGCTAAGGAGGTAGCGAAACGAACCTTTTATGAGTAAGCTTGCCATCCTCCAGCTCAACATGGGCCGCCGGCATATTGTAGCAGATGAGCTCCGCGCTCTCTCTCATCAATACGATATCATGGCGGTCCAGGAACCGTGCTGCCGTGGGAACTTGGTAACGGGGTTTGGTCTCACATCGAGGGTTATATCTCTGAGCAGTAGAGAGAGGAGGCCCAGAGCTGCCATAGTGGTTAATAACCCGAACCTCGATGTGATGGATCTGAGACAGTACACCACGGCGGATTGTGTCGCTTGTCACATAAGATGGCGTAATGTCTCCTTCACGCTGGTATCTACATACCTACCAGATGGAAATGGTATTGCAAGAGATATATCCGCTGTGGAGATGATCACGAATTGCACTAGGAACGTGGTCGTATGCTCAGATACCAACTCCTGGAACACGGTCTGGGGTTCCAATCGAACAAATAGAAGGGGCGTTCAGCTCGGGGAATTTATTGCTAGAAGTCAAATGGTAGTTATGAACGACCCTGCTTCTGCCCCTACATTCTCCAGTGCAATGGGGCATAGCTGGATTGATGTGACTCTGGCATCCCCGACGCTAGCAGACCGTATAACCGATTGGACCCTCAGATCTGAGACGAGTTCCGACCATCAAGCGATAGCTTTTTGGCTCAAAGAGAGTCCAATTAGTTCCCACGGTATAGATAAGGGTTTTAGAACTCGAATAACAGATTGGAGTGCCTTCCGGTCATCGCTGGAGGAAAGATTGATAGACGAAGAATGGGATTCGGAATTCTTAGACCAGCCCGATGACTTGGACTACCGGGTGTCTCGGATTACGGATGTCATCCGTGATGCTGCAGAAAAATCCCTCCAGCACCGGAAGGTGAGAGCTCGACCCGTCCCATGGTGGACGCCGGCCTTAACTTCGCTAAAGAGAGACCTCTACAAGGCCCGGCGGTCATATCAGAGGTGCACTTGCGAGGAGAGGCGCAATACACTTCGTAATGAGTACAAATCCAAAGCCAGGATATACCGTAGTGAGGTGCGTTCAAGAAAGCGTAAGTCTTGAGATGAATTTATTGTTGAGGAATCCTCCAAGAACCCCTGGGGTATCCCATACAGAGTAGCCTTAGGTAAGCTCACCCCGCATGAGGTCATCGCAGCAATTAAAAGTGGAGGTGCCCAGGCAACCACTTTGGAAGAGACGGCGAAGATGTTCATCGCTGAGACATACCCCAGGGATGATCCGTCTCAAGATAATGACTACGAAGCTTTCTTAAGACGCACTACGGTATACCCATCTGGTACGGATCTGTGCCCACCATGGGATATATGGGATCTTCGTGCTGCCGTGGACAAGCAAAAGACTGGTCGGGCCCCTGGTTTAGACGCAATTGATGCGGCAATTCTTAAGAAAAGTATCCCCTACATAGAAGAAAAGTTGTTGGCTATATTCAACGCTTGCCTGGAAAGGGGTTACTTTCCAAGAAGTTGGAAAATTGCCGACATCAGGCTCCTTTACAAGGGAGGGGACAAGGACAAACAGCTAGCCAAATCTTATAGGCCTATGTCTCCTCCCTATAATGAGCAAGGTACTGGAGAACTTAATAATGATGAGCCTACGGCCAGTCTTGACACGGGCGACTCATCCACGGCAGTACGGATCAACCAAAGGAAGGGGAACTGCAGATGCTCTGCTGAGAGTGCGCCGTGACGTTGAAGAGAGGGCGGAGAAGTATGTCATCCTCCTATTATTTGATATTTCTTCCGCATTCGATAGTATTTGGTGGCCGAGCGTGCTCCAGCAGTTGCAAAAGTATGAGGCTCCCAGCAACTTATATGAAATTTTAAGGAGCTACTTGAAGGACCGGACGTTGAAATTATGGGGTAACTTCTTTGAAGTAGAAGGCTCTATGGAAAGAGGTTGCCCGCAACGATCCGTCCTTGGTCCTGCTATATGGAAATTAGTATTCGACGAGTTGCTGGGAGTGCTGGAAGATGAGCAGTTCCCCTCCACTGCCTACGTCGACGATCTGGCCGTTGTGGTGGCCTCGAACAGCAGAGCCAGATTAAAAACCGAAGCTGAGCGATGCGCCAACCTTGTGCGGCGCTGGTGCGAGAAGAAGAAGTTAAAGATGGCCGCTGCCAAGACCCAGGCCATTCTCTTGCGAGGGACGACAGATAGGGCTCACCCTATAACTATTGTTGTAGAAGATTCAAGGATACGTCCAAGTGAGGTAGTCACATACTTAGGGATTAGATTAGGCAAGAATTTCTGTATGACGCCTCACTTGGACTATTTGAAAAGTAGGGTGGGCCTTGCTCTTAATGGTCGCATCGGGGGCGCCTTCTGGGGCCTCAGATACCCAACTACACTTACTATTTACAAAGGAGTGGTTTTGGGTATACTGAGGTACGCGTCCCCAGCATGGTACAGAAGTCTCTCGCAGAGACAGCGATGCAAATTGGCGTCTGTTCAGCGGATGGCTCTGCTTCGGGTCACCAGATCTTACCGGACAGTGTCTCACGAGGCGGTGCAGGTCTTGGCAGGAGGAATTCCTCTCCACCTCCTGCTAAGAGAAGATTGTTACAGATATCTTGTTAAAAGGCAAGGCTTGGCGGGTCTACCGGAAAACATCCGAGTGAGAATAGCAGATGAACCCAGCAAATGGAAGAGGATCCTCCGGGAGGATACATTAGAGGAATGGAACCGACGGTGGACGACCTCTCAAAAGGGGGCTACCTTGAGAAAATACTTCCCCACTGTCGGATCACGATTAGAAGCAACTTGGATCCTCCCGGACTATTGGATCTCACAGATTCTCACGGGGCATGGGGGTTTCCGAGCGAAGCTCGCAGACCACGGTATAAATATCAATCCCCTGTGCCCAAGTTGCGGAGTGCCGGAGACCGCCGAGCATATCGTACTTTCTTGTACCGCCTATGAGGCACTGAGGGCCAAGCTAATGAGGGAGACAGGACTCTACGCTATGACGGAGAGCGATCTCCCTCAGCTCGTCACGGAGGACAGGTATCCTCATTTTAAGTCCTTCATCTACGGGTGGAAGGAAGACCTTGGACCAGCCCACTTCACTCTGGGAAGAAGAGGAGTTGCACCTGGGAGACCACCGGAATGAGACTCACTTTAAGAGAGACTTAGGAAAAGAAGAAATGGACTATTGTTTCTATTGCAGGGGTGGGTTGTTAGGTATGCCTACCACCCCACAACTGCAAACGCCCGTATTGCCTTAAAGGCAGGGGAGGGTTGTTAAATAAATAAAAAATAAAAAATATAGGTAAGTGAAAGTAATACGAAATAAAGTGCCCCCTCCGTTTGACCAATTTTTATGAAATGTTGGGTGTCACATCTTTGGCATATACATACATCAAATACCCAGTTTGATCAAAATCCTTAAACCCGTTTTTGAGTAAATAAAGAAAAACTCGTGAAAATGATACAAAATTTATTCAGTAAAGTCCCCCCTCCGTTTGACCAATTTTGATGAAATTTTTACAGTCATATCTCGGGCATATTAATAGATCAAATACTCAGTTTAATCAAAATCGTTAGAGCCGTTTTTGAGAAAATCGAAAAAAAACTTCAAAAGTTATTAAATAAAGTACCCCCTCCCTTTGAAAAACTTTGATGAAATTTTTGCTGTCACATCGCGGGCATATACATACACTAAATACCCAATTTCAGGTTCGCACGGTTAATAGTTTTTGACCTAGTCTGTTCACAGACACACACAGAAAATTTCTGGATTCGCCACTGCCAACTTACTTGGATTTGAAATTGACGTGTTTTGTTAAATGCCATTCCTCATACTCACACATTTTTCCACATTCATTTACTTATTTTTGTTTGTACAATATTTGCTCTTTAAAGTAAACTATTTTTTTTTATAATCAAATATTATTAAGTTTATTTATTTAGTATATTTTTTATAATTTTTGTGAAAACATAGACAAATATAGGTTGCCTAATTCTGATGAGTGAATAGAGAAAAAAAAATTAGCTTATTATTTTTAGAATATTTCTTGACAGTGTTGTATCTTATAAATAGCCAGCATATGTACCATTAAAACATAGTTTGCAAAAAAAAAAATTAAAAATATTTAGATTGGAGAATTTTATTTTGGTTGTCGTATTTCTAACAAATTAAACTAACACAAAAGTAAATAAATTCACAACACAAAAGAAACAAATAAAAATCTGGTGCACGCAACACACAACTTTCACTTACCAACATACTTAGATTAGAAATTGATGTGTTTTGGTAAGTGCCACTTCTCAAAGTCACAAATTTTTCCACATTCATTTCTTATTTTTGTTTTTATTCGCTCTATAAAAAAAACACTATTTTTTTTTATTATTAAATAAAAATTTTTACTTGTGATAATTCGGCAATGCAAGCATAATACTCCAAGTCGTCTGATTTCTAAAATTCTCTTTTTAGTTGTTGAAAACTTCATTTAGTTACTATGAAACAAATAATTTCCATTAAATGACAGAACATTTTTAATTATAAACGATTGGTCTCTTTAGTGACAGTAGTGACACTTTAGTACAGCGCATGCATGAGCTCAAAGTGTTTTATGTTTACTTGACTTTTTTCATATTTCATATTTAGCCATTTCTTATTTTTGGCAAAACGAGAGACGGATAATTTCTACATATGAACAAAAACAAAGCTACATATAGGAAAATAAAAAAAAATATCCCTTCCCCATTTAAGCCCCCTCAGAACATTTTAATAATGATAAAGCTTACCTGATATCAAGGAATACTTCTTTCTCATTAAACATGACGAGTTTAATCAAATCGTTAAAGCTATTTTTAAGAAAATCGAAAAAATCGTAAAACTAGGGAAAAAAGGTATGAAATAAAGTACACCCTGTGTTTGATTTTAATGAAATTTTTGCTGTCACATCGGGAGCATATATATATATATACCAAATACCCAATCTCAGGTTCGTACTATTTATAGCTTTTGAGATACTCTGTTCACACACACACACACACACACACATACAAAACTGCCACATGGCGGGCATATACATACAACCAATACCGAGTTTGATGAAAATCGTTACAGCCGTTTTTGAGAAAATCGAGAAAAACGTAAAATATAGATTGAATTCTTTAAATAAAGTACCCCCTCCATTTGACTAATTTTGAAGAAATTTTTGCTGTCACATCACGGGCATATACATACACTAAATACCCAATTTCAGGTTCGCACCGTTTATAGTTTTTGAGCTAGTCTGTTCACACACAGACACACAAACCATTTCGCGGGACTTAGTTATTTGGACTCAGGCGACTTCAAAACGTGTATTTCCTTTGAAAACCGGAAGTCGAAATTTTTCACGATCGCAATACTTCCACTTACTATATATTTCATATATAGGTAAGTGAAAGTAATAAATAAACCACTTGAAAATATAATATAAGTCTTTATGCAGTTTTTTTTAGCAAGTCACAGTATCCCACACACGTGATCAACACACACTCTGAGATAGTTTATATGTCTGGTTAGTGTAGCCAGGTATAAATACATTTATATAATTTGTCGCAACACTGACAAAGGCAGGTTTCTATTATAAGTAGGTGCTGCTACAATTACAATCAACTGGAAAAGACTATAATGTTTATTTCAAAAGCGGTCATTTGACCGTCAAAGAAATAGGTAAAGGATTAAAGGATACTTGATTCTCATTAAACATGACGAGTTTGATCAAAATCGTTAAAGCTATTTTTAAGAAAATCGAAAAAATCGTAAAACTTGAGAAAAAAGTATGGATTTGGACTCACTAAATACCCAATTTCAGATTCACACGGCTTATAGTTTTTGAGCTAGTCTGTTCACACACACACACACACAGACACACAGACCATTTTGCGGGACTTGGTCATTTGGACTCAGGGGACCCCAAAACGTGTATTTCCGTTGAAAAGCGGAAGTCGAAATTTTTCACGATCGCAATACTATAATAAATACTATATATTTCATATATAGGTAAGTGAAAGTAAAAAAAAAATTAACAGTATAATTTTAGTTATGTTTCAAACAAAAAATGGTTATCTACTCTATAAACAAAAATATTAACTTTATGTTAAAAAATATAAGACTGAAAAATTGAAGGGTTTGCTCATACAGTAAACCCTCATTATTACGAACTCGGATATAACGAACACCACGATATAGCGAACCAAAATACTATCCCCCAAAATTACTGTTTTATTTTTAGTATTTAGTGTTTAAGAATAGGATATAACTAATTGAACCCTTTATAGCTATTGAGCCACAGCAACGTGTCACAGGGTCTGTTCGTAATATATAAATACACAGAATTTTTCATACATCGGTAAGCGCTTTGGAATGTGGAAATATTTTGTATTTTATGTAAGTGGCAAATTAGTGATAAGGCAGGAATAGGAACGAACATTTTTAGAGAACAGTGTATTCTTTCTGAGGTAAGATTTATTTTTCATCGTTTATCAATGTTCAGGCAAGTTAGGTTTTAATAATAAAAACCTTTCGCTTCCCTGATGAAGAAAGTATGGCCGGTGCTCAATGCTCTTAGTTTGGTTGGTTAATGTATTAAAAGTTTTATATAATAAAAGAATAAGATGAAAGATATTTATAAGATATAAAGTTTACCTTTGTAATTTAGAAAATAAAAGCATAATAAAAAAGGAGAACAAAATAATATGAATGAAAGGAAATAAAGAAAATCCTCTGATATTTAAAGCTTAAACTATAATTTATTAAATACAAATAATTTATTAAACAAGAATGAAACTAAAATGATTAAATGAAAATGAAACACAACTTATAAACTATTATAGACAAAAATTATGTTTTAATCGAATGGCCATTGATGAACTATAGAGTAGAGTAATAAAAAAAAATGATTTATAACTATAATACAAAGATGTATATAATAACTGAATTCAGCAATTTGATTTAATGTTAAAAGGTTAAGTCCAATGTTAATAGAATGTTATTTAAAGTCGAAGACTAAACACAATGTAATGTTCATACATTATTAAAAAAAATAATGATGGAAGTATTTTACTTTAAAGGTCCATCCCGCTGGGAACTTAATCTTCCTCTTCGCCCGTCTTCTAAAATAATGTTTGCTAATGTGCGCAATACACAACTGAACACCCTGGGTGTGCGAGAATGTAATAAATGTTTTTAAAGAATGTTTTAAGCGTGAGGAGTAATGTGTACTCGGCTGGCGAGAATCCACAGCTGACTGACTTGAAGCGTCTTTTGTTTGTCTCAGAGCGTCTTCGGCCAATCACAGACGCCCACGCACATAACACTAAACTAATGCTAATTAAATACTTAATATAGATTGGTATGATATTCAATGTTAAATTTGATAAATCATTTAACGACAATATATTAATCACTTAATTTAAAACTTATTAATTATTGAATTTAGAATTAATTTAAAAATGCTGAACTAAAAATTAAACTAAAGAATTATATAAAATGACAAATGGGTTCTCTGAACAATCAATGCTTATTTTTTTTTTTTTTTTTTTGTAGGTCATAACCATTACCAAAAGATATAACTAGGAGAAGCTTTGTTTGTCTTAGCTACCAACCAAAGAATGCAAGATTATCATTATGTTCAGCATTCCATGGAATACCCATAGTTAACTGGGGTCACCTGTTGTTTAGTGGTTACGATGATAACTTAATAAAACCACGATTCGGGTTCCTAGTCCGGTTGGTGGCCCTAGGATTTTTAAAGGTGTAAAAAGTATTTGATCATGCCGTCCTTTGAATTTGGCGTAAAATGGAGGTCCAGGACCTTTGCGATGTCAGTTAGTCGTTGTTTAAGATCCATTTTCTAGTTATGTATGAGTAACCAAACTTAAACAATCCCAATGTAGGATCATCCGAGCTATTATGATATTAGACTTCTAGATAATGATTTTACTGCTCCAGTAATTTTGGAGCTTCCTAAATACCCTATAACTCGATTTCGGTTAACAGCTTTGATAAATGTTTACATAAGAAGAATTAAAGAAAAAATGTTTCTTAGCATCCACCATATTTTCTATTTTACTTAGACCTATAATAGTCAACTTATTTTCTTTGCTATAGGACGATTAATAGTCAGGATTTTCAGTTAAAGTATCTATGCTGTTTATTATCTTTATCCAGCTGATGATATGTTTATATGACATGGGTACTAAACAATTTTTTTTTTTTTTGGGGGGGGGGGGCTTCATGGCTTCCACTGAAGCCCTATACTGCACATACTAACACCCATGGCACTGGGTGATACTTCTCCTACGAAAGAAAAGCACCACCCAGGGCGGGACTCGAACCCGCAGCTCCGGCATGGGAGTACGGCGATTTACCGCAAAGCCACACCGGGCCCCCTAAACAAATCTTACAGTTCTATAAAAGATTATACATAAATATAATTATATTTGTAGTATTAAATATAGTTATATAATAAATTATACATGAATATTTGAAGATTGAAATATGATAAATATTTAATTACATCTTCTAGCATAAATACTTAACGTTTCGCTCATATATTTTCCTTCTTTTCAGCCTTGATGAATTTGAATTTTCAAAATAATTAAAATATATAAAAAAAACAACGTGTAACTGAACATCCCCTGACTATTTCTCACTCTATTTTAGTTTTTTTTAAAGATGGACTCATTTTATACTTCAGAGGCTCAAAAACTCCTGGGAATTTTATTGAATAATGAATAGTAATATATAATATATTGTAACGATTAAGTGGGTTTAAATACTTATTATTGAACGAAAACAATAATGCAAAGAGCATCATGTTGTCTCGGCACAGTAACACAAAAATAAGCATATGATTCGAGCCCCAGTCCATCGCTCTTTATATTAGGTTGAATTTGAATAGTCCAGAAGGTTCCCGGCAAGCGTAGAAGTCAAAAATCTACTTGAACACTCACGAACATGTACGAGAACAGTTCGTGATTGTTCTAACAAAAAGTCGATGACTCTTTTAAATCATATGTTTTGTTTGCTTATTTTAACGACACTTTATGCCACTAAGGCTAATCGGACGATGCTACAGTGGGAGTCCTAAATTTTGCCTATCCAGATATAATTAGGATTGGGATCTTTAACGAGTACCTGACATCGTACAGGCTCAGGACCTCTATTTTACGTCCTATCCGAGGGACGGCATAGACAAGGATTTTTTACTGCCATTAAAAAATCCTAGGGCCATCTCCGGACGCGAACCCTCGACCATTAGTATTGTATGTTTCTATGCTAACCACTACACCGCACATTGCTACCACAGGTGACCCCACATATTATTTGTGTTTCACGTTAAAATATCATAAAGTTACATTAAATAAATAAACAATGAGACCAGACTGTTGACTTTACATACAGTTGTACCATGAGAGACAGCTAATTTCTCCATATTAACAAAAACAAAGGTACTTTATAGGAAAACAAAAACGTTTCCTTCCTCATTTATGCCCCCTTAAAAAATTTAAATACTCATATTAAACAATACTTCATTCTTATTAAACATGAGGAGTTTAATCAAAATCGCCGCTTATGAGAAAATCGCAAAGAACGTAAAAATGAGACAACATTTATTAAGTAAAACGCACTTTCCATTAGATCGATTTTGATTAATTCTTATCTGTCACATCGCCGGCATATATATACACCAAATACCCAATTTCAGGTTCGTACGGTTTATAGTTTTTAAGCAAGTTTGTTCACACTGACCATTTCGCGGGACTTGCTTATTTGGACTAAGTGGACCCCAAAACGTGTATTTTCGGAAGTTGAAATTTTTCACGATTGGAATACTTTCCCCTGATATATAGTTCATAAATAGGTTAGTGAAAGAAAATAGACAAATTACACCAATTATAAAGTTTGTTCCAATAAAACCTCAGCTTTAACCTTCTTCAAATAGACAGTTGAATGTCTTCAAGAAATGTCTTCAAGGTTTGTATTCCCAGAATTAAACCGCCTGAACCAAAATGCGGCCGTGTTTCGATGCACCACACTTTCCCCTTCCACTGCACAAATTTCCTCGGCTGAGGCCTTTGCACTAAAACCTTTTTTACAATAATGCCTAAGAAGGCCGCGGATGACAAATTTTTCTTCCGACATTTCTAGTGAAATTTAATAAACTGAATGAAAGGCAGGGACAGTTGGCGTACATAGATAATTAGAGGATTAGTTAATGTAAACATTGAAATAAGAATTGTATTCGTCAGAGATTAAATAAGGATTAAATTAGAGACCTCAATGTAAACAACTTGATATGCACAAGGACTTTTGTAACAACCTAGTATATATTTTATAAATAGGTAAGTGAAAGTAAAAATCTGATTGGCAGATCAAGAGAAAGAGCTACGGGGCTGCAGACTCCCCCATTTACAACCGGCTGAACCCGCCCTAGTCTCGAGTTTATGGCAGAATCCATCTATTGCCTGGTTTGGGGGACAAAGCAAAGGAAGCTTGAGTAAAGCAGGACGCCACTAAATAAAATTACACAAGGCTCTAAAACAGATGCTCTAGTATAGTCAGGAGGAGGCCCCACTATACCCCCATCAATTTTCACACATAACCTCCAGTCACATTAAAAGGGGAACCCAAGTTTCACTCTCCAAAAGGGGCATGAAAAATATTTTCGCATCGGATCCCGAGTGATCTGCCTACTCCATGGAAAAAGGCGTTCAAATTCCTTTCGTGGAGTCACTGTGGTGTATTTATTAGGTCCCGTCCCGCGGTGGCCTTAGGATTTTTAAAGGGGGTAAAAATCCTTAGCTAAGCCGTCCCTCGGATAGGACGGATAATGGAGTTCCCGAGCCTGTACCATGTCAGGTACTTGTTAAAGATTCCTATCGTAATTATACCTGGAGAGACAAAATTTAGGACTCCCACTGTAGCTTCGTCCGATTATCCTTAGTAGCAAAAACAGACTTTAAACAAACAAATTAATTCATTTTGTTTGATTGGCGGCGTTAGGAAAACGTTTACTAACTGATTAACATTTTGTTATGAGTTTGATGGTTTTTGAACTAGTTAGGAATGAACTTCATAATTACTTGCCAACGGAATGCTTTTAATTTTTTGTTTTGGGCATTGTATAATACTTTTTACACAACGTTGCGCAGCCAAAAACTTCTTTATTTGCAGAGTAAACTTCGCCGATAACGCCGATCCCACCATTGCATGATGTGGCAACTTATAAAAAGCAAATAATGAGTTTCTTTGAAGGATGACAGAGCACTGAGAATAATCATCCGGGCGTTACTTAATGCGGGGCGTCTAGTGGTACAATAAAAACAGAAAATAATTGATTGTGATATCCTAGAAGACATAGTATACATCGATATATATATATCGAATTATAAGTATATATAATGATAAGGTCAGTAGTTTTTGATTAAACACAGATCAATACATATACAGGCACTTATTGGTTAGGGAGGCCACATCGAAATTACTTAAGAAAATATACGCTTGCCTACTGCGAGTAAACTACTCAGTAACCTAGTTAGTTGATGTTATGTTATTGTTAATGTTTGTTAGTTTGGACGTCACTTCATGCCACTAAAGCTAATCGGAGGATGCTACAGCGAGGGTACTAAATTTTGCCTATCCAGGTGTAATTAGGATAGGGATCTTTAACGAGTATCTTACATCGTACAGGCTCGGGAACTCCATTTTACGTCCTATCCGAGGGACGGCATAGACAAGAATTTTTTACTCAGATTAAAAAATCGACATCAAAATCAACAAGGATTTTTTACTCAGATTAAAAGATCCTAGGGCTACTACGGGACGCGAACCCGCGACCTTAAGTATAGTAAGTTTCTATGCTAACCACTACATCACAAGTGACCCCTAGTTAGTTGTCTCTTGTTCACATGAAGATGTCTACATCAGAAGATATCTTTTAGAAAAGTTAACAGTGAAGAAAGTGCAGTGAACTTTCTTCAATAAAAGGGAATTATTCTAAAAGAGGAGTTTGTGTTACAGTAATTTAAGGGTACTCTCATCGCATCCTCTTCAGTTATAGGTGCCTTTACACTCTTTGAACTTTACCTTCGAACACCACCCTGGAACAGCCTTCACGTCGACTGTTCAGGTGTTCTAGATACTTCATCTGTTCGCCTGTGTTCGGGGGTAGCGCTAGTGTCGCTCTTGATTTGGGTTTTTCCCAAGTGACAGGAGTTGTTTGTGATACTAGTGCGCCGTTCTAATTCGTCTCCTATTTTTTTTCATTTTATTAGATAATATAAAATATATTGATAATGTAGATTTTTTCTTCATAATAAGCTGGCGTTGGACGCGTCAGCCATATTGCTTCGCTTAACGTCACGTTAAGTATAAATGGCTGTTCGCTTCACGTCGGTAGGTCGGTAGGGCAAGGTTCGAGGGAGAACCTGTTCGATGGTGAGGTTCGCAGAGTGTAAAGGCACCTTAAAAGTTCCTTGATTAGCTTTATTAGATCCCAACATTCGACTCCCGCTCGCTACGCTCGCTCTTTAGAGATAAATAAACCCCCAAAAATTTCCTTTTCAGTGGAGATCGGTACCACACTAAACGGTGCCATGTTGGCTTTGCCCAGAAGTATTATCGGGAAACGAGTACCATAAATTTCTCTGTTTTTTTATAACCTTTTTTTGTATTACTTATTCTCAATATGCAAATAAATGTCCGTCTTCCTACGTTTGATATGTAAATCAAAACCTTTTTTATAGCCTTATTAAATAAAGTAGTATTTATAAACTTTTAGAATGAAGTGGGTTATTCAATAATAATATAATCAATTTTCCAAAGGAATTTCACTGTGGCTGCATGAATTATAACCGATAAGTACCTCTATACTTTCATGGCTTAAGATTTGGATTTTCTATGAAAAGTCTGAGGTCCATTTTAATAATTTTTGTACCCTGTATACTGAAAAGTTGGCCATTTGTCTCCTAATGGAGAAGCACCAGAAGTCATGAGCTTCCGCAGGGGAAGGGGTGTAGATGCCCCTTCCCCCTAGAAACTGAGAAAAATAAATTACCAATAAATGAAGGAGACTTAGGAGGAGGCATAGCTAAAACACAATCCTTTTATTGTAACCCAATTAGTAAATGTTTTAAATTAGTTATTTACAAGATTTAATTAACTATAATAATTGACTGTCTAAAATTATGTTGTTTCATAACTCAGTTGGGGGACAAGGGATTTAGGGTTAACAAAGCGAAGATATAGAGGACAAAGTCCTATCAGCCTTTCGTCAATAGGAAGTGGACAAGTCTTAATCTTACTATTGAGAAATTATTTATTTAAGTTATATTTAATTTAACTTATTTTATTTATTAAACTAGTATTTGGATAACAAAATAAAAAAAGGAAGATTATATTGCTAATTTATCATTACTTATAATAAAAAATCTTTCTACCAAATTTAGAAGAAAAAGAAAAATACTTTAATTGCCTAGTTAACCTGGAAACAGGGCAACTTTGCCAACTTTATTAAAGGAAGTTTAAATCACAATATAATAACCAAAAAAATAAATAAAACATTTTATTAATTCTTCATTATGCAAAAAAATTATAATACTACTTGTCAATTTTGTCCCAGTTGTTAAAGATGTACCAGTTATGGTAACTATCTTAAATTCAAATGTTTGATAATTTTGTTTATTATTAATTAACCATGTACATTGATGATAATAATTAATTCAATAGATATCATAATTTTTTAGCTTCCTTTGTAATTATGGTTTTTTTAAATACATTATTTTAATTCAAAAATGTAATATTTTTGTATGTTTGTTAAAGAAAATGTTTATTAATTTTGAACTTATTTCAAGAAAACTACTTTTCCTATCCATTAAATTTAAAAATCATTTATTATCTTTTTAATTCACTTAGAATACAATAATTATTGAAGAGGTGAGAGATAGTCAACTGTTATTCTTTAGGATAGGTTAAATGATTATCAGGATTTTCAGTTTAAATTTTTTTTTATTTTCAGAGCCAACGTTTTGATCCAACTTGTAGATCTTCAACAGGGCTACAAGAAAACAAATATATGAGTATCTATGCTAGAGGATGACAATAAATGAATATTTTATAGAACTTATAATAATATAAAAGATGCTAAGCATTATGCATGACTATTCAAATAAGTGGCTGGTTAGCAAGATAAAATAGAATCTGATAAATAGATCTGAGCCCAGGTTGATACAAAGACTGGAGGTAAAATAAGATAAGAGGTAGGGTAGGGGGTAGTTTGCCGACTTCAAAGGTTTATGACGGGGAAAACCAACGCTTTTGAAGTGAAAGACTACATGACAACTAAGTGAAAATAAAATATTAAAAACTAACAAAATAGATGGTACTGTTTACAAATTGTTATGCCTGGACTCAATAATAACACAAAATTGAGATAATATATAAGGTAACAATGCATAAAAAATTAAAAAATATACAGAAGGAAGTTATTCAATACTAAAGATAATAATAATAATACAAGAGGTACATCGATAATGGCGGGTACCTATGAAATCAAAACTAGGATTTGAGGATGCGGAAGATGTTAGAATAAGTGGACACTTTTGGATAAGACACATTTGGAGGCGGTTAAGAGAGAAAAGAATAAATATAATTTTCATATGGTCCCCCTCACCCTGCAGTATAACTGGAAATAAACTAACAGATCAAGCAATCTAGTGAGAATTCAAGAAACCAACACAGGGACAATATCAACAAAATTCCATTAGATGACATCATTAAGATAACACTTGAAATGCATAAAATACGGAAAGTCAAATGACGCCAATAAGAAGCCAAACTAAAGGCCATTTAGAGGAACCCGAGGAAATGGACCACCTCCAACGGAAAATCATGTAGAGAGGAAACTAACTGCCTTTTGTCGCCGCCTTAATCACCAGTATAATATTTATTACACAGGGAGATAATGAATATTATATAATAGATAGATTGGTGAAAGTCAATCTTCCCAATATCATTTATTTAAACATTATGCAAAAAAAAATATAAATATGGTAAAACAGGGCCGGGATGGCCGAGCGTGTAGGAGCGCGACCCGCTGTTGCACGCTCGAGCCGAACGGCGGCGGTTCGAATCCGCCCTGGGAGGGTTGACTTTTATTTCGTGGAGGCCCCACGGAAAAAATCTCGAACCTCCCACCATGGTTAGAATAGGTTGGTTACACCTCTAGAGTAACGGGGGGTTATTTCAAGAAAACTACTTTTCCTATCCATTAAATTTAAAAATCATTTATTATCTTTTTAATTCACTTAGAATACAATAATTATTGAAGAGGTGAGAGATAGTCAACTGTTATTCTTTAGGATAGGTTAAATGATTATCAGGATTTTCAGTTTAAATTTTTTTTTATTTTCAGAGCCAACGTTTTGATCCAACTTGTAGATCTTCAACAGGGCTACAAGAAAACAAATATATGAGTATCTATGCTAGAGGATGACAATAAATGAATATTTTATAGAACTTATAATAATATAAAAGATGCTAAGCATTATGCATGACTATTCAAATAAGTGGCTGGTTAGCAAGATAAAATAGAATCTGATAAATAGATCTGAGCCCAGGTTGATACAAAGACTGGAGGTAAAATAAGATAAGAGGTAGGGTAGGGGGTAGTTTGCCGACTTCAAAGGTTTATGACGGGGAAAACCAACGCTTTTGAAGTGAAAGACTACATGACAACTAAGTGAAAATAAAATATTAAAAACTAACAAAATAGATGGTACTGTTTACAAATTGTTATGCCTGGACTCAATAATAACACAAAATTGAGATAATATATAAGGTAACAATGCATAAAAAATTAAAAAATATACAGAAGGAAGTTATTCAATACTAAAGATAATAATAATAATACAAGAGGTACATCGATAATGGCGGGTACCTATGAAATCAAAACTAGGATTTGAGGATGCGGAAGATGTTAGAATAAGTGGACACTTTTGGATAAGACACATTTGGAGGCGGTTAAGAGAGAAAAGAATAAATATAATTTTCATATGGTCCCCCTCACCCTGCAGTATAACTGGAAATAAACTAACAGATCAAGCAATCTAGTGAGAATTCAAGAAACCAACACAGGGACAATATCAACAAAATTCCATTAGATGACATCATTAAGATAACACTTGAAATGCATAAAATACGGAAAGTCAAATGACGCCAATAAGAAGCCAAACTAAAGGCCATTTAGAGGAACCCGAGGAAATGGACCACCTCCAACGGAAAATCATGTAGAGAGGAAACTAACTGCCTTTTGTCGCCGCCTTAATCACCAGTATAATATTTATTACACAGGGAGATAATGAATATTATATAATAGATAGATTGGTGAAAGTCAATCTTCCCAATATCATTTATTTAAACATTATGCAAAAAAAAATATAAATATGGTAAAACAGGGCCGGGATGGCCGAGCGTGTAGGAGCGCGACCCGCTGTTGCACGCTCGAGCCGAACGGCGGCGGTTCGAATCCGCCCTGGGAGGGTTGACTTTTATTTCGTGGAGGCCCCACGGAAAAAATCTCGAACCTCCCACCATGGTTAGAATAGGTTGGTTACACCTCTAGAGTAACCCCCCGTATGCCACACATGGCCAGGTAGGGGTACCGAACAAAAAAAAAAAAATATGGTAAAACGCCAACGTTTCGGATTATTTCATCTAACTTCAGTTATTCTTTAGTTGTATATTTTCTTTTCATATTTTGGTGTCTTGGTCACATCATATTTTCTATATTTCTTACATTTTTCCATTACAATGTAATAAGTCACATTTTTTTTATAAAAAGAATATTTTTCACTCATTTCACATTAAAATTGCTGCCACATACATAGACCTAAGAATATTCAATGTTTTTCAATAGACCTAATGTTTAAATAAATGACATTGGGAAGATTGACTTTCACGAATCTATCTAATATATAATCTTTACATTGGTTTTATATGGATTGACCGGTTGAGGAGTCCATCCCCGAGTGAAACCGGGATACACAGCTAGTACTTAATAAATATAGCAAATGAATACAAATTTTATTTAATTTGTAGCTTTTGTTTCTCATAGAAATCAAATTGAATTCATATGAATTTTGAATAGCTCCACTGCAACAACATAGGTTCTAGTTTTAATATGCAATCTCTTTTGAAGAAGTTCAGTTTATGAGAAAAGTAAATTTATGAATGCAATGTGGCTCATAAGCTACTAAGGTATGCCCAATGATTGCTTATTATGTTCGGGATATTTAAAGTTGATAATGCAGAAGGTTATGTTATTATGTCGCTAGTTATACTAATGTATGGTATATATGCTTCAGTTTATAAATTGCAGTGGGGTAAAAAAGAAAAAAAATATTTTTTCAGTGGTTTTAAAAATATTGGCATAATTCTCAGATACACATTTAAAATTTAACAAATGCCCTTTTATGCATATATGTAATTGCGCAATTCCCATGCATAGGAACACTTGGAAATTGTGTTGAAGATCTGTAAAATAGAACTTATTTTCCATGAAGGGTGTCAAAATGTGAAGTAAAAATGAGGAAAAGGTCAAAATTCACTATAAAATTAATCTGCAATGATATGAAAAGCAAATTCAGAATGGAAATTCATATTTACCTAATTTTGATTAACTATATTTTAAAGAAAACTTTATTTTTTCTAAGCCCAAAACATAGGACTAAGAAATGTTAAATAAGGCAGCACTCTTAATTTTATTAACACCTCAGCTTATAGTACCAGGCTCGATCCTATCGATCACTTCTCGAACCATTTGAAAAGCTTACAATAAAACGGACACCTTTCCCAAGTTACGTTGTCAAAAACTGCTATTCAGAAAGAATAGGATTATTTTTACCTATCCACTTTTCTCAAACTCAGTTGCTTTTTATTCAGTCATGAAAGGTATTGTTAGTCCAAGGAAATAATTATTTTTGTGGTTTTTCCCATAAAAAAATGATATTTTTGAAGACATTCTGCATATTGTTTTTTGAATTTGATCCTGTAATAATTTTGAATAAGTATTTTAGTGACTTTTCAGATGAGCGATTGCTTAGTTTAAACTGCTCCACAGTATCAAAATTTAGCATTCAAGAAATGAATGCAATGCCCACGCATTCCCTCCTTGTTGGTCATATGAGTTAAGCACTGAGCAGCCCACACTCCTGACTCCTACAGCAAGAACTTAACGAACTTAATCAATTTGACTCACACATTCTTGCAGAATTTTCACTTTAAAGATTTCAGCTTTGTTGGTATGTTAAAGGTGATAAGTTTTTTTTTTTTTTTGTTTTTTTTAATTTTAACTTAACACATTCAACGCCAGGTATGTACCACTCGGTGAGCCCAGGTGGCCAACTACGTCTCAGAGACGTACTCAGGTATCTTCTATCCTCTCCACTTAAAAGATGATCGCCAGGTAGGAAAGTTATGAATTTAGTTAGTCAGCCAGCTACACTGGTGCATGACGGTCATTTCGACGTTTTTATTTACGTAATAATTTATTAGAATTTCATGTCACAAACCAATTGTGAATAGTGTTAGTTATAGTTAGTATTAAAATAATTAGGTATAGGATTACAATTGTGTAATTAATTAAAATCTTGTAAATAATCTCATTGGTGAATATTATTTGTTGTTTTTTGTTATATCTAATGCTTTTTAAAAATAAAATTTATGAAGAAAAAAAATAATAATGTATTACAGTAATTTGATGATTATTTTTTAACTGAAAATTTCCATACGCACTATTAGTTTCACTTTCAAAGGAACTACTCTTCACTTTGTTTACTTCAAATTCATTCAGAATTGTTTTTTTATAAATTTACTAGATCATTCTAACAAATTCTTAATTTATTTTTATAGCAGTAATATGAAACATACAAAACATAATAACGAAAATGAAAGGTAACAGCGCTTTTCACTGGTGTTATGGGTTAGCAAACTCTTTGGCGACTCTGAGGGCCAACAACATCCTAGGGACGTACCGGCTCAATGATGACCCAAAACCCTCTGGCTCCCTGGCTCACCAAGAGAATATGGAGCCGGCGTTGAATGTGTTAATGAAAAGCCAGATATATTTTATGACTGTGTAATTAAGTGTTTAATTTTTTCCAACAAATCTTATCTTCAATTGGATATTATCTTAGATTGATCAGATTTTGTTTAAATGATGTTTTAGGCCTTAAATTTATTTTATTCATTGTTATTGTTATTTAATGTGCTACTAATGTAGCTATCACAATGTTAGATGTGGAATACACATGATGTGTGAGTAAATAGGTAAACATATTGCTCTCAAATCATTTTTATCAAAATTTGTTTCCTTAAAGAACTGATACTAAAATATAAGTCAAACTTATTGAGAATACAAGATGTTTCTGGACATTTTTGAAATAGTAATTTAGGAATATCTAGAGTTGACTGTAAACAAATTTATAATGGTTGAAGGTTGATTGAATTGAAGTGTAAATGTGAAATTAAATATAAGTTTTATTTTTTTAATTTATACTTCATTTTATTTATACTTAATGCTTTTAGAAAGATTCTTTTTCAAAATAGCACAGCACTTTAAGGAAAGTTTTTGGAATAAATTTTTAATCTGTTAGTACCTACATGAATTTAAAAAAAATAATTCTAAATTCATGATAATTTGTTCTAACGAACTATCTTATTTTTTTCAAACCCTTCTTTCTTTTCTTATTTAAATGCACTTGCCTAAAGGCTCATCAATGATTAATTCTGTTTTTATGAAGTTGAAGATAAAGAGGGAAAATATTGTTTCAAAACTAGTTCAACAAGACTTCATCTAAAACAAGGAAAAAAAAAACTACAGATTTAACTGTTTTAAACAAAAGATCTGCTTAAAATAAAAAGGAATTTTTGCATTTTCAAAACTAATAATACATCAAACTAAACTAAATTAAAATTTTTTTATTGCAATTTTCTATGTTTTTTTTTGTTCTTCCATGGTCTACTTTTTGTCCTGGGTCACTTTTGAGTTGCATCCACCTTTCTTCTGTTTTGTCCAAAACAATCCAATCTCTAGACCATATCTGTTTGAGTTTTGTAGTTAGGACATCCATTTGGCGTCCATTCTCTATTCACTCTCTCTCCATTCTCTATCCACATATTCTTGGCCGTCTAGCTATGTTTGTAGGAGTCTATTTTGGCATTCAGTGGCTTTTACCTAATGCTTTTTCCAAAGTTCCATTAATCAAATCATAAATACAACATAAAACATAATAATTTACAACAGAAATGACAAGGTTTTTCAATTTTATGACTACATATTTCAGAATACTTAATGAGATTCAATAATAATTCTAAAAATTGTTGTTTCATAATACTGGAAATATTTCAGTTATCTAAAAATCCAAAAATAAGACATGGTACTTGTGTAAAGTCAGGCCAGATTGCAACTCCTACCCTCTTTCTCATGTCACTTCATGTTACATACTATCTTGCTTTCTTATTCCTTGTCAAGGGCAGATTCAGGGGGAGTCACATGGGTCATGACCCCCCCCTCCAAACGTTTGGCTTTTCAATTTGTTTGTATATAGCATTTCAAAGTCTATTTGAACCATTTCCAAGTCCACTGTAACCCTTTCCAAGTCACAAGAAACCCTTTCCAAGTCAAGTATAACCTTTTCCAAATCAAGTGTAACCTTTTCTGAGTCAAATGTAACCCTTTCCAAATCAAATGGAACCCCTTTCAATAGATAAATGAAATAGATAGGGTGACAATTGAGTTGGAAGGGGTTCCATTTGATTTGGAAAGGGTTACAGTTGACCTGGAAAAGGTTCAAATAGACTTGGAAATGCTATATTCATTTTGTATTTCAGTCACTGGGGGGGGGGGGGGGGGTCTAGAAAAAAGTTAGAATTTCCGATTTCTTTTACAGGGGGGTCCAATTTTATGTTATCGGGGACGATATTTAAAAAAAAAAATTTATTTTGTATTCCAGTGACGGGGGGGGGGGGGGAGAGGGGGCGCACTATAAAAAAGTCGCCGATAACATAAAATTGAACCCCCGTGTGAAAGAAATCCGAAATTCTAACTTTTTTCTAGTCCTTAGCTATGCCGTCCCTTGGATAGGTATGGTAAAATGGAGGTCCCGAGCATGTGCGATATCAGGTACTCGTTAAAGATACCTTTCCTAATTATACCTTAATAGGCAAAATTTAGGATTCCGACTGTAGCATCGTCTGATTAGCCTTAGTAGCATAAAGGGGTTTGTTAAACAAACAAACGAACGGGGGAAACTAACCAATCATAGGAAACAAATTCAATATATTGGAAGAAGGGACATGCGCACAAATAAAGATAGTGCACATTGTTGGAACAAATCTATTATTGGATCTCTGACGCTTTGTAGGTACGTGAGTTTAGTTGTAACCAATCTTCCATTTTGCTGACTCTTCCATATAAAAAAACCGGTGCGTGCGCGCAACACACAACTTTCACTTACCAACTTAGATAAGAAATTAATGTGTTTTGTTAATTGCCACTTCTCAAAGTTATACATTTTTCCACATTCATTTCTTATTTTTGTTTTCATTTGCTCAAAAAAAAAACACTAATTTCTTTTATTATTAAATAAAAGTTTTTACTTGTGATAATTCGGCAATGCAAGCCTAATACTCCAAGTCGTCTGATTTTATAATTCTCTATGTACTTGTTGAATATTTCATTTAGTTCCTATGAAACAAATAATTCTCATTAAATGAACAGAACATCTTTTATTATAACGCATTGGTTTGTCATATAAGGTGCATGCGTGAGCTCAAGGTATTTTACGAGTATGAGTTGACGGAATATTTTTCTTTTTTTCTCCTGTATTTGTTTACTTGATTTTTTTCATATATCATATTTAGCCATTTCCTATTTTTAGGCGTGATGAGAGACAGTTAATTTCTCAATATAAACTAAAACAAAGGTACTTTATAGGAAAACAAAAAAGGCCCCTTCCCCATTTAAGCCCCCTCCGAAAATTTTAATACTGATAAAACTTACCTGATATTATTGAACACCTAATTTTCATTAAACATGACAAATTTGATCAAAATCATTAAAGCCGTTTTTGAGATAATCGAAAAAAAGGTAAAAATTGGAAAAAAAGTTATGAAATAAAGTGCCCCCTCCGTTTGACCAATTTTGATGAAATGTTGGCTGTCACATCTGTCAAATACTCAGTTTGATCAAAATCTTTAAAGCCGTTTTTGAGTAAATAAAAAAAACACATGAAAATAATAAAAAATTTATTAAGTAAAGTCCCCCTTCCGGTTGATCAATTTTGATGAGATTTTTATAGTCATATCTCGGGCATAATAATACATCAAATACTTAGTTTAATCAGAATCGTTAGAGCCGTTTTTGAGAAAATCGAAAAAACGTAAAAATTTATTAAATAAAGTACCCCCACCCTTTGACCAATTTTGATGAAATTTTTGCTGTCACATCGCGGGCATATACATACACTAAATACCCAATATCAGGTTCGCACGGTTAATAGTTTTTGAGCTAGTCTGTTCACATACACACACACACACACAGACACACACACACACACAGACCATTCCGCGGGACTTGGTTATTTCGACTCAGGGGACCCCAAAACGTGTATTTCCGTTGAAAACCGGAAGTCGAAAATTTTCACGATCGCAATACTTCCACTTACTATATATTTCATATATAGGTAAGTGAGAGTAAAAAGAAACAATATCGAGTTTTCTTTCTATTTATTATCATCTATACCGTATAAATCACGAGATTAAATGATGATATATTTTTATTTGTAAATTTATATTTCAGTGAAAAATCCAGTCTTCCTTTTTGATAATATATATTTTTAATATGTTAAAACATCACTACGTTTCGAGGCTCATTGCCTCATCTTCAGGTGACTATGTTATAATTATAAAATATATCAATTCCTTAAAATCTCGTCAAATATTAAAGTCAAATAATCAGAATGTACATCTTATTTTGGCCACCTCACTGTAATAAATTTAGAATAATAAAAGACCAAAAGGTTTTTTTAAAAAAGTCTTCCAGTATAGGATAAACTATCAATATTTTTATTTGTTTTTTAAGTAAGGATTTCTTCATGTTTGAATGTTTCCCTCAACCAAACTCTTCTTCCACACCTTCCTTTCCTTAATATAATAATGTCATATGTTACATTTTGTCACTCCCTAAAACATTACTTTCTTTGAAAATCATTATCTCGAAAACTATGAATATAAGTGTGGGCACACTTCACATCATTGGTGCAAGCGAAGAAGCCATCTGCAACCAGAAACATAAGTAAAGATGACTTTCAAATTCCAAATACTACCAAAATTTTAGAATCACCCATATATTAATTTTTTGGTTTTGCCATGAATATTGCTGCTCCAGAGGCGAGAATTCAGCAAACCAATGACTTTTTGGCCACTGATTATTCTTTTATTTACTTCAGTGTCTGTAGAGCCATTACATTACTTACATCTGTCTCCAAATGACAACGGTGATTCCTTCAACTTTGCGACCAGGTGGATTATAAAATTATTAATGAAGATATTCCATTCTCGTATAATCAAGAATACAACGAATGGTAAAATAGATGAGACAATCCACCTTATATAATCGCTCATAGTAAGTGAATAATTGAAAATAAGTTGTTATATTATTTACCAAAAACGAATGAACGTAAGTTAAAATAATAATTCCGTTTTTAAATTTATATAAGTAAGGTTATAAATTATGATAACTTGATAAAAATATTGATAATGGAACACATTAACTATCAGTGATGATTCCAGTATATCGGCTTAGACATTCGATCAATAGTCAAACGGTATAAAAGTTTTGAGTAACCATTTTATGCTTAAATATGTGTATGCTCATTCTGATGTCGTAATTTATTTTTTTGTCTTTTTTGAACTAACAAAGCATGATTTCTTCGGCTGTTTTGATGTATCTATCTTCAAACCTTTTTTCGAAGTCTAAGATTTCTACTTTCCCTTTTCTGCTAATTCCTTGTGATCCTTTTGAGAACTTCTTGTAACTGTTTAAAGGATGTTGTTAGGATTAGGGAAGCTTATAGTGTTAGGAATCTATTGATGCATTGCCAGTAAATTATAATGATTGGCATCGATCTATTTTTAGGAGAAAATGCTAATGAGCAAAGTATGATGTTGGTTCAATTGTCACCGCATATTGTTATTTATTTGTTCTCATTAAAAAACTAGGTTCCACCGCCTGCTGTTACAATTAACTCAAATCCACCATAATGGTTGGCGAAACGTGACCGCTGACATTAAGGGATGAGAAACGGCTTAGGTTTTTTAACTCAGCTCTCACCAAGCAAAACCAAATCATCGGCATATCCGAGCATGGATATATTCTCGGGCGCAATCGACTATAGGGTGCGCTAGTAGTTTTGCGAAATGTCGGAAGGAACGGGGATAGACATAGTTGATGTGATAGAGATAATTGGTAATTTTAAAAGACCATTAATTGAAGGGCAGGCTAACCTTGATGCAAACCACATAATTAAATGTGGAATAATATCTAGAAGTAAAAAATCAGTTATTTTACAAATCTTGTGCCTTCAAACAAGCGATCTTGAACGACTGCCCCATCAAATAAAAGTGGAAATCAAATTTATTAATAATAATAAGCAATTTTCTTGTAATTTTACGTGAAAAGCTGGTAATCCTGGTCAATGCAAACACAACATTGTTAACTTTACTCTACGTTTTTCGGTTAGTAATAACATTAGTTACCTATTCATACAATCATTGTTATGACAGCTTAGTTTCTTTGTCATATTGTTTATTTATTTGTCAAAACTTTCAGGCATCGCATTGAAAACTTGGAACAATTAGGCACAAAGGATGTAAGACAAAAAATGGGGAAAATTAAAAAAGAAAAACAAATCTAGGACACTATGGTCCCAATGTTATTTGCATAAAACTAGCATTTTGGAATAATAAAATATCGAATACTAATATTCACCTGGATAAATATAGTCACTTTCTTTAAAATGAAGACTACATATGTTTCGAAACAGGTTTATCTATTATTAATTTTTCAACCACTCTTTAAGAAGCTTTTTATTTTTTCGAAATAAATGGAATGACACGTCTTTTGATTTTCTAATTGAACACTGAGGGACCGAGTAATACCTATTAGACATTTTCAAGTAATATTTTACTCAATCGGGTTTTAATTATGGAAAAATAAATTAAAAACGCCAAAAAAACCCTATGAATCCCAGGTACTGACCCGGCTTCTATCCCCGTTCGTCTAGTTCCAGTCAAGAAGCAGCACCGTCGCTTGCGGAGCGAATAGGCTCCTAATAAAATATTTATATAAAAATATTCAAACGAATCCGTGGGATGTACGAAGTTCTAGAGTAGAGTAAATAGGACCAACTTTATTCTTGTTACACTACTGTATGAATTACTGAACCCACTTTCCAATAATAAAAAAACAAAAGCAATTTTCATTGCGAAAGAAAGTTTACTGTTCCCCTCAACGGTAGCATTTAAGTACGCCATTAAAAATAAAAATTGTTATTCAATAAAAATAAAAGAAGGGTGGTAAGTGAAAGTTGAGTGATGCGCCCACCGCACTAGATTTTTAGAACTTTCTAGAGTACGATCAAAACGACCAATCGCGATAAAAGATGTATTAGTTTCAATTAGCTTTGGAGGCAGATTAAAATTGCTTATTGTTTTTTTGTTCAAAACATACATGAATTATTATTTATTAAATCTTACTGAAATCTACTGGGATGCCATCCTTCACGGCATTGTTTTTCTATTTCTGATGTATTAAAGTAATTCGGAAGGTTCTTCGTTTTTCTTTTGTTGCTTATTAATGAAAGCAATGCTAATGTAGAGATTAATATTGTGAGAAAAATCACCATTGCGTCATATTTCTTTTTCTTTCTTCATTGAGAAGTAACAGTGTACGTAATATTAGTGATCTAGTGATATTCACTTTTATATGTTTAAGGCAATGTTCATTTTATTGCTCTTAAACAGGCAACATAGAAACTAAGTGCATAGGTAACTGATCAGAAAGAAAAATGCATTGCTTAATGTTTAGCTAATTTCGATACCTTATTATAAAATTAGTTTTGTCACTGGGGGAAGCCTTAAATATTTTAATTGGTGTTAGTCAAAATAATCTTGAATATATATGCTTGTGATTATTTACAAAATATGGCCTTATGACATCAATAAATAGTGAAATAATTCTGTAAATTTCGGAATTAGTATAATTTATCTTTCATAGAAAAAACAACAAGAAAAATTAATGATAAAATTAATATCTGTTAGTCAAACATTATTGAAGGTGGGGAAATAGGGGGGGGAATCGACCATAAAAATTTTTAGATCATTTTTGAATAATTTACTTATTAAAATTTTCCTTTTGTTAAATTTAGTAAATGAATTACGTTTAGGTAATTAATGGACGTTTATGTAAGATGAAAACGGGACTAAATAAATAAAACCTTGATAACATGAATTGTTATCGACTTTTATCCACGTGAAGCGCTCATGTGTTATACATTAAGCAGTTTACAAAATGAATACTTAACCTTTTCGGCTTACCTTCACACTAAAATTTGGTTCTTAGGTTTTTTTGTTTATTTGATGAAGTTTTCTCTGAGAAATAATGTCAAACCAGAAATTTAATAACAAGACTGAGAAAAATGGAGTCGTTAAAACAGTTCATGTTCCCTCGATCTGGGCCAGGGCTGTAACAGCGAACTCAAAGTGGGATGATAAGGTAACACATTATGATTATATTTCTACGTTAAAGTTAAGATTTACATTTCATGATTTAAGACGATTTTATATTTTGTAGGAGGAGTTTTTAGATGTAATTTATTGGGGAAGGCAGTTGTTAGGTGTAATTGTTGGTGTCATTTGGGGTCTAATACCTCTGAAAGGTTTCCTTGCACTTTTATTGTAAGTATTAATCTTTGAGTATGCCCAAATATGCATATTTTATTTATTTATTATCTTTTCATCCTTATACAAGTGCATTAACTCTAATTGCGTTTGTTGTATGACATTAATGAAACATCTACTTCCTAACCTAACTTTTCAACATAGACACAAAATTAAAATATAATAATATATTTTTTTTTTATTAATATCTTCCTGCCATAATAATAACTGTCGAACCTTTGTTAACTTAAGTTGTCAATCAGCCCAGAAGTTCACTACCACATGTTGAAATAACCGGTTCTAATAAGTAAAATATTTACTGGCACAGAAAAATAAGAACATATGATTATATAAATCATATGTTCAGCATCACTTACTATTATTGGCTAGTTTTTTACTTTCACTTACCTATATATGAAATATATAGTAAGTGGAAGTATTGCGATCGTGAAAATTTTCGACTTCCGGTTTTGAACGGAAATACACGTTTTGGGGTCCCCTGAGTCGAAATGACCAAGTCCCGCGAAATGGTCTGTGTGTGTGTGTGTGTGTGTGTGTGTGTGTGTCTGTGTGTCTGTGTGTGAACAGACTAGCTCAAAAACTATAAACCGTGCGATCATGAAATTAGGTATTTAGTGTAGGTATATGCCCGCGATGTGACAGCATAAATTTCATCAAAATTACTTAAAGAGAGGGGGTACTTTACTTAATAACTTTTTAGGTTTTTTTCGATTTTCTCAAAAACGGCTCTAACGATTTTGATTAAACTGAGTATTTTATGTACTTATGTGCCCGAGATATGACTGTAAAAATTTCATCAAAATTGATTAACCGGAGGGGGGACTTTACTTAATAAATTTTGTAACATTTTCACGTGTTTTTTTTAATATACTCTAAATCGGCTTTAACGATTTTGATCAAACTGGGTATTTAATGTATGTACATGCCCGAGATGTGACTGTTAAAATTTCATCAAAATTGATTAACCGGAGGGGGGACTTTACTTAATAAATTTTGTATCATTTTCACGTGTTTTTTTTATTTACTCAAAAACGGCTTTGAAGATTTTGATCAAACTGGGTATTTGATGTATTTATATGCCCGAGATATGATTATTAAAATTTCATCAAAATTCATTAACCGGAGGGGGCACTTTACTTAATAAATTTTGTATCATTTTCACGTGTTTTTTTTATTTACTCAAAAAACGGCTTTAACGATTAACAAAAATAAGATATGAATGTAGAAAAATTTGTGAATTTGGGAAATGATATTTAGCAAAACACGACAATTTCTAATCTAAGTAAGTTGGTAAGTGAAAGTTGTGTGTTGCGCGCACGCACCAGATTTTTATTAAATGTATTTGGACAAGACTTTTGCTTTTTACTTTCACTTACCTATATATGAAATATATAGTAAGTGGAAGTATTGCGATCGTGAAAAAATTCGACTTCCGGTTTTCAACGGAAATACACGTTTTGGGGTCCCCTGAGTCGAAATGACCAAGTCCCGCGAAATGGTCTGTGTGTGTGTGTGTCTGTGTGTGTGTGTGTGTGTGTGTGTGTATGTGAACAGACTAGCTCAAAAACTATAAACCGTGCGATCCTGAAATTGGGTATTTAGTGTAGGTATATGCCCGCGATGTGACAGCATAAATTTCATCGAAATTAGTTAAAGGGAGGGGGTACTTTACTTAATAACTTTTTAGGTTTTTTTCGATTTTCTCAAAAACGGCTCTAACGATTTTGATTAAACTTAGTATTTCATCTATTTATATGCCGGAGATATGACTGTAAAAATTTCATCAAAATTGATTAATCGGAGGGGGGACTTTACTTAATAAATTTTGTAACATTTTCACGTGTTTTTTTTATTTACTCTAAATCGGCTTTAACGATTTTGATCAAACTGGGTATTTGATGTATTTATATGCCCGAGATATAACTGTAAAAATTTCATCAAAATTGATTAACCGGAAGGGGGACTTTACTTAATAAATTTTGTAACATTTTCACGTGTTTTTTTTATTTTCTCAAAAACGGCTCTAACGATTTTGATTAAACTTAGTATTTGATCTAAATACTAAGTTTTTAGACTAACTAAACTAAATACTAAGTTTTGGGACCAAGTCCCGCGAAATGGTCTGTGTGTGTGTGTCTGTGTGTGTGTGTGTGTGTGTGTGTGTGTGTGTGTGTGTGTGTGTGAACAGACTAGCTCAAAAACTATAAACCGTGCGAACCTGAGATTGGGTATTTAGTGTATGTATATGCCCGCGATGTGACAGCAAAAATTTCATCAAAATTGCTCAAAGGGAGGGGGTACTTTGTTTAATAACTTTTTAAGTTTTTTTCGATTTTCTCAAAAACGGCTCTAACGATTTTGATTAAACTGAGTATTTGATCTATTTATATGCCAAAGATGTGATAGCCAACATTTCATCAAAATTGATCAACCGGAGGGGGGACTTTACTTAATAACATTTATATAATTTTCACGTATTTTTTTTTAGTTACTCAAAAACGGTTTTAACGATTTCGATCAAACTGGTTATTTGATGTTTGTGTATGCCAAAGATGAGATAGCCAACATTACATCAAAATTGATCAACCAGAGGGGGGACTTTACTTAATAAATTTTGTATCATTTTCACGTGTTATTTTTATTTACTCAAAAAAGGTTTTAACGATTTTGATCAAACTGTGTATTTGGTGTATGTATATGCCAAAGATGTGATAGCCAACATTTCATCAAAATTGGTTTAACGGAGGGGGCACTTCATTTCTTAACTTTTTAACCAATTTTTACCTTTTTTTCGATTATCTCAAAAACGGCTTTAACGATTTTAATCACATTCGTGGTGTTTAATGAAAATTATGACTTCTTTAACATCAGGTAAGCTTTATCATTATTAAAATGTTTTGAGGGGGCTTAAATGGGGAAGGGGCATTTTTTGTTTTCCTATAAAGTACCTTTGTATTTGTTAATATGGAGAAATTATCTGTCTCTCGTTTAGCCTAAAAATAAGAAATGGCTAAATATGACATATGATAAAAATCAAGGAAACATATAGAGGAGAAAAAAAGAAAAATATTCAGTCAACTCATAAAACTCGTTGAGCGCAAGCGGAGTACGCCTTTAATGACAGAAGATTGTTCATAATTAAAGCCGTTCTGTTCATTTGAGAAGTGGCAATTAACAAAACGCATTAATTTCTAATCTAAGTAAGTTTGTAAGTGAAAGTTGTGTGTTGCGCGCACGCACCAGATTTTTTACTATTAAAATTAACTAAATGAGACCTCACCTTTTTCACTATTGATGTTATGCTCTGAAATGTACTATTTCTGAGCTGTACTTAAAGAGTAATTCTAATTATTTAATCAAAAATTAACCAATTGTGTCCGATACTAGATGGAGATGACCGATCTGTAATCCTACATTGTTAACAAACCATCCTTCACTTTAGTAGGAAAGTTTTTACTTTCACTTACCTATATATGTAGTATATAGTAAGTGGAAGTATTGCGATCGTGAAAAATTTCGACTTCCGGTTTTCAACGGAAATACACGTTTTGGGGTCCCCTGAGTCGAAATGACCAAGTCCCGCGAAATGGTCTGTGTGTGTGTGTGTGTGTGTGTATGTGAACAGACTAGCTCAAGAACTATAAACCGTGGGAACCTAAAATTCGGTATTTAGTGTAGGTATATGCCCGCAATGTGACAGCAAAAATTTCATCAAAATTGCTCAAAGGGAGGGGGTACTTTATTTAATAACTTTTTAGGTTTTTTTTGATTTTCTCAAAAACGGCTCTAACGATTTTGATTAAACTGAGTATTTCATCTATTTATATGCCCGAGATATGACTGTAAAAATTTCATCAAAATTGATTAACCGGAGGGGGGACTTCACTTAATAAATTTTGTAACATTTTCACATGTTTTTTTGATTTTCTCAAAAACGGCTCTAACGATTTTGATTAAACTTAGTATTTGATCTACTTATATGCCCGAGATATGTCTGTAAAAATTTCATCAAAATTGATCAACCGCAGGGGGACTTTACTTAATAAATTTTGTAACATTTTCATGTGTTTTTTTGATTTTATCAAAAACGGCTCTAACGATTTTGATTAAACTTAGTATTTGATCTACTTATATGCCCGAGATATGTCTGTAAAAATTTGATCAAAATTGATCAACCGAAGGGGGGACTTTACTTAATAAATTTTGTATCATTTTCACGGGGTTTTTTATTTACTCAAAAACGGCTTTAACGATTAATAAAAATAAGATATGAATGTAGAAAAATGTGTGATTTTGGGAAATGATATCTAACAAAACACGTAAATTTCTTATCTAAGTAAGTTGGTAAGTGAAAGTTGTGTGTTGCGCGCACGCACCAGATTTTTTCATTTCATTTATATAGAGATTGGGGCCAGACTGACAGGTCCGTCATCAGTGGAAACTTTCTCTAGTTTCTATCTTGGGAGGTTATGTTAGAGTAATTTCAGCAGACTTCTTATCGCTTTCTTTTCAGTTAAAGAAGGCCTTTATGAGATTCCAGCTTTCGATTACCGCTCACTTTTCAGAGACAAATAAACCCCTATAAACGGGTCTTTTTACATGGAGATCAGGGCCATGTTCGCTTTGGCCAGAAGTAATGTATGATACTAGTACCAAAAATTGAAGTCAAGAGAATCCTTTAATGCAAAATTAGATTTTTTTTTTCTTTTTGATAAATATGAACTTGAGGACTGTCGAGTTTCTGAAACGACTGACATATTACGATTGTTTTCTTGAATTTTGACTGGTTGGTTGCTATAATAAAACTATTTAATGTCTTAGGTCTACATTTTAGTTATTTTAATATTTCAAACTTAGTTTCGTATTTAAATATTTATTTTCTTTAATTTGAGTTGATTTATAATTCATTTTTCAAAATTTCTTTTGATGATAGCTTCAAGAAGCCTAGATAAATTTGATCATTTTCCTAACATTTCTTTACTGTTTTATTGTTCGTGAGAAGAGAGGTTATACCTACATCCGATCATCATTATCATAATTTAGAAAATCAAAAAAAAGCTCTTGTACATAGCAATCAATCGCATCAATGGTGTTTACTATATGCATTAAAAACTACCATTTGCAATAGCCTCCTTAATCATCACATCTGTTATTTAAATTTTAAGGGCCTATAAGTTGTTTGTTTGTTTGTTTGTTTGTTTAACGTCACTTTATGCCACTAAGGCTAATCGGACGATGCTACAGTGGGAGTCCTAAATTTTGCCTATTGAGATATAATTAGGGTAGGGATCTTTAACGAGTACCTGACATCTTACAGAAGGATCTTTAACCTGACATCTTAAAGGCTTGGGACCTCCATTTTATGTCCAATCTGAGGGACGGATTTTTTACTCCCACTAAAAAATCATAGGGCCACTGCTGGGCGCGAACCTGCGACAGTTAGTGTTGTAGGTTGCCATGCTAACCACTATACATACCACAGGTGATCCCGCCTATAAGTTGTTGTTACCAATTTCTTTTTAAACGAAACATGGTAATAATAATAATAATAATGAAGGCTTAACGAACCCGAAGGTTCAATACCGACACCACAACTCGCTTCCTGCACACCTTCCACCGACCGTCATTTAGTCCCACTTTCGAAAGATCCGCCCTAACGCAATCCTCCCACCTCCACCTCGGCCTACACCTCAGACGTTTCCCCTCCAGTACCGCGCTTATTAATCCTTTCGAAGTTTGTTCATTACTAAGTTTCCCAATTATACACGCCCATTTTATTAGCCTGGGCGTCAATTATATTTACCGGGTGCGGTTCACTCAGTTTGGCGTTGTGTTAGCATCTAAATTCTCTGGTTAGTTCAGCCCTCTTCGGTCCAGATATTCTATGCATTACTTTATTTTCAAAAACCCTAAGCTGTCGCTCATCGCTCTATGTCGGCGGCCATGTTTCACATTCTTAAAGGACCGTTAGAAGAGTAAGAGTTTTGTAAATCCTCATTTTTAAGTTCCGGGATGGAAGGTGCGAGCTAAGCAATTTCGCTATAAGTGGATATCGTTTTTGTTTTTTTAAATGATCCTGAGCTATTCAAATGTTTTGGTAAATTAAATCATTTGATCAATTAATAGCTTAAACTAAAATTATTTTAGATCAATAACTTATTTTTTTTAAATATGAATATATGTAAAACTGACCTACCTAATCATTTATTTGTATTTTGCTTTAGGTTTGTTTTAGTGAATGCTGGGGTCATATATGTCTATTTCTCCAGTTTCCAGCAGGTTGATGAAGAAGAATATGGAGGGGCCTGGGAGTTGACAAAAGAAGGATTCATGACTTCTTTTGCTGGGTTTTTGGTACTATTATTATTTTTATTTTTTTAATTTAATAGTATAGAGATACAATTATTTTTATTATTTAGTTTCAATAGTATCTATTAACCCAGGCGATTCAATCTCCAAAAGAGGGGGTACATTGCAATACGGTGGGACTTTCCTTCGAAGGAAATCATTGGGGAATGATGTTTATAAGAAGTTTCCACTTATGAGAAGAAACTTTTAAATAAGTACCTGACCAAAATTTATATAAAAAAAATCTGGTGCGTGCTCGCAACACACGACTTTCACTTACCAACTTACTTAGATTAGAAATTAATGCGTTTTATTAATTGCCACTTCTCAAATGAACAGAACGGCTTTAATTATGAACAATGGTCTGTCATTAAAGGCGTACTCCGCATGCGTGGGCTCAATGAGTTTTATGAGTAGACTGAATATTTTTCTTTTTTTCTCCTCTTTATTTTTATCATATCTCATATTTAGCCATTTCTTATTTTTAGGCGTAACGAGAGACTGTTAATTTGTCCATGTAAACAAAAACAATGGTACTTTATAAGAAAGAAACAAACAAACCAAAAAGACCCCCCCCCCAAAAAAAAGCCCCCCCAGAACATTTTAATAATGATAAAGCTTACCTGATATTAAAGAAAATCTTATTTTCATTAAACATGACGAATTTGATAAAATTCGTTAAAGCCGTTTTTGAGATAATCGAAAAAAAAGGTAAAAATTGGAAAAAAAGTCATGAAATAAAGTGCCCCCTCAGTTGGACCAATTTTTATGAAATGTTGGCTTTTACATATTTGGTACATCAAATACCCAGTTTCTTCAAAATCGTTAAAGCCGTTTTTGAGTAAATAAAAAATATGTACATGTGAAATTGGCACAAAATTTATTAAGTAAAGTCCTTAAGTAAAGTCCCCCCTCCGGTTGATCAATTTTGATGAAATTTTTACAGTCGTATCTCGAGCATATACATACATCATATACCCAGTTTGATCAAAATCGTTAAAGCCGTTTTTGAGTAAATAAAAAAAACACGTGTAAATGGTACACAATTTTTAAAGTAAAGTCCCCCCTCCGGTCAATCAAATTTGATGAAATTTTTACAGTCATATCTCAAGCATATAAATAGATCAAATACTCAGTTTAATCAAAATCGTTAGAGCCGTTTTTGAGAAAATCGAAAAAAACGTAAAAAGTTATTAACACGTTGAGCGCCAAGCGGTACGATCGTACCGCTGTTGGACTATTAGCTGGGGCCGAGGCGGTCCCCAGGTACCGCCCGCTCCCGCCAGCTAAAAGATTGTTCTGGGCCAGGGGACCACCTGCCGAGCGTGATTTCAAGGCATATTGGACCGCTCCGGCCCCGAACAATTCGCCAATGCAATTGGCCCAAATGTTTTTTTTTTTTTTTTTTTTTTTAATTTGGGGGGTATAAATAAATAAAATAAATTAATTTTATTTATTTTTTTACAAAACAAAATATCTTATTTATTAAAATAACATATTTTAAGGGGACAAGGGTTGACGTCGCGGTCATAACCGGGCAGCCCCCGTACTACTATAGGTAGCGGGCTTTACCCTGGGGCCGGGCGGTACATACGTACCGCTCACAAAATTATTGTTTAATTGCCAAAATTAAACTTTTTATTTATTTCTTTTGCAATTTTTGTATCATTCTAATCATATTAAAGTTATAAATTAGGAAAAATTGCTTTGGCCCCAGGCAAAAGTACATCATCTTTTCCCTGGCGCTCAACGTGTTAAATAAAGTACCCCCTCCCTTTGAGCAATTTTGATGAAATTTTCGCTGTCACATCGCGGGCATATACCTACACTAAATACCGAATCAGGTTCCCACGGTTTATAGTTTTTGAGCTAGTCTGTTCATACACACACACACACACACACAGAAACACACACACACACACAGACACACACACACACACAGACACACAGACCATTTCGCGGGACTTGGTTATTTCGACTCAGGGGGTCCCAAAACGTGTATTTCCGTTGAAAACCGGAAGTCGAAATTTTTCACGATCGCAATACTTCCACTTACTATATATTTCATACATAGGTAAGTGAAAGTAATAAAAAAAAAAAATTAAGAAATACTCAGAAAATGAGTTTAAATATGATGTTATTTTTTAATTTAATTTTTCAAACGTACAATCTATATCTATATAAGTATTTATATATGCGTTAAACTTTATTTGATGTTAACACACTCGATGTGACTCGCTGTAATGTCTTATATTAACTAAATAAAAATTGTTTCAACGAATGCCTGTACCAAACTGGTAGGAATAGAAAAAAAATCTTTGAAACATTAATTTTTTGTTTAAAGTGAATAGGAAACCACACTCTTCCTTTCTTTTAAATAACATTCTGAAAAATTACTTTTACCGGGATACCTCCACTCTAACCCTCAGTCCTTCTAAGAAAATACATCGTCTTATCTGCCTACTTTCCATTTAAGAGTTTTTTTTTAGTAAAAGAGGACTAAATCAGTGAAGAAGATCCGGTTATTAGAAGTTGAATTCAACCTGAAGTAAATGGAACGAAGCCAGGGAAATGAAATCTGTGTATAAGAGATATCCGTTTATTACAAGTGTTCGTTGAGGGAAATTCCACTGTATTGCTATTTTAATAGCACTCCGGAATATCATTTATAGGTGTACCCAGAGTAGCTACAATCAAACTAAATTTCCTGAAGGGTTCTTTGGGAGGGTGAACCACCCCTACCCCCACTTTTTTACTTTCACTTACCTATATATGAAATATATAGTAAGTGGAAGTATTGCGATCGTGAAAATTTTCGACTTCCGGTTTTCAACGGAAATACACGTTTTGGGGTCCCCTGAGTCAAAATAACCAAGTCCCGCGAAATGGTCTGTGTGTGTGAACAGACTAGCTCAAAAACTATAAACCGTGCGACCCTGAAATTGGGTATTTAGACTATGTATAAGCCCGCGATGTGACAGCAAAAATTTCATCAAATTTGCTCAAAGGGAGGGGGTACTTTATTTAATAACTTTTTAAGTTTTTTTCGATTTTCTCAAAAACGGCTCTAACGATTTTGATTAAACTGAGTATTTGATCTATTTATATGCCTGAAATATGACTGTAAAAATTTCATCAATATTGATCAACCGGAGGGGGGACTTTACTTAATAAATTTTGTATCATTTTCACATGTTTTTTTTTATTTACTCAAAAACGGTTGTAACGATTTTGATCAAACTTGGTATTTGATGTATTTATATGCCCGAGATATGACTGTAAAAATTTCATCAAAATTGATTAACCGGAGGGGGGACTTCACTTAATAAATTTTGTAACATTTTCACGGGGTTTTTTTATTTACTCAAAAAAGGTTTTAACGATTTTGATCAAACTTGGTATTTGATGTATTTATATGCCGGAGATATGACTGTAAAAATTTCATCAAAATTGATCTACGGGAGGGGGTACTTTACTTAATAAATTTTGTATCATTTTCACGGGGTTTTTTTATTTACTCAAAAACGGCTTTAACGATTAACAAAAATATGATATTAACGTAGAAAAATGTGTGACTTTGGGAAATGATATTTAGCAAAACACGTCAATTTCTAATCTAAGTAAGTTGGTAAGTGAAAGTTGTGTGTTGCGCGCACGCACCAGATTTTTAATTTTTTTTTTTGTTTATAAATCAAAAACCATTCATTGAACAAGAATTGTATTCTTTTTCAAATAAAAGAACATAAAATTGTGCATGGAACTACATACATTAAGTTTAAATCGATTCTGTTGTTTCGCCAATTTTTAGGGTTTTGGTGGGAGTAAAAAAAAATTAACCTCATGTTTCAATGTCTCCAACTCGAAAACGTCTGCTCCTAATGAAAAATATTATAGTTAGAAGTTGTAGGGCATCTAATTCTAAAATGAGCTCATTAATTATAAACTTTGCTCACTTCTGTGTTGACATACAAATAAAAATGTGAAATTATTCGTGGCACTTTATTCCTGTTAAGAGCTGCCTTTTTGAAAAAATATTACTTTTAACTACAAATCATCCATTTTCTTCCGTTTGTTTATACTTGTGCGCTCCTCGAAACACATGTCTAATAGATACTCTGCCTCTTTTCTGGAGTACACTCCTATTCAATTAAATTTATATTCAATACTATTCAATTATTTATATGATAATGCACTCCTCATTATGCATAGTACACTCGCGGCTAAAAAAACCGGTGAATCTATATTTTTGCAAATATCTTTTTGTTAGACCAAAATAAACTTCCCAATTTTTATCTTAGGAAAGTATATACTATATGCTTCTAAGAGGAACTAGGGAAATTAAGAAAAAATGACATATAAAAAAGAAATAAAATTTAATATAAAAAATCTGGTGCGTGCGCGCAACACACAACTTTCACTTACCAACATAGATTAGAAATTAATGCGTTGTGTTAATGCCACCTCTCGCTCACATTTTTCCACATTCATTTCTTATTTTAGTTTTTATTTACTCTAAAACAAACACTAATTTCTTTTATTATTAAATAAAAGTTTTTACTAGAGATAATTCGGCAATGCAAGCATAATACTCCAAGTCGACTGATTTTATAATTCTCTATGTTCGTGTTAAAAAGTTCATTTAGTTACATGAAACCAATAATTTCCATTAAATGAACAGAACGGCTATAATTAGGAACAATGATCTGTCATTAAAGCGTACTACGCATGCGTGGGCTCAAATTGTTTTATGAGTTGACTGAATATTTTTCTTTTTTTCTCCTCTATATGTTTACTTGGTTTTTATCATATATCATATTTAGCCATTTATTATTTTTAGGCGTAATGAGAGACAGTTAATTTCTCCATATAAACAAAAACAAAAATACTTCATAGGAAACAAAAACAAACAAACAAAAAAGGCCCCTACCCCATTAAAGCCCCCCAGAACATTTTAATAATGATAAAGCTTACCTGATATTAAAGAACACCTAATTTTCATTAAACATGACGAATTTGATGAAAATAGTTAAAGCCGTTTTTGAGAAAATCGAAAAAAAAAGGTAAAAATTGCAAAAAAAGTTAAGAAATAAAGTGCGCCTCCGTTTGACCAATTTTGATGAAATGTGGGCTATCTCATCTTTGGCATATAGATACGTCAAATACCCAGTTTGATCAAAATCATTAAAGCCGTTTTTGAGTAAGTAAAAAAAACACGTGAAAATGATGCGAAATTTATTAAGTAAAGTCCCCCCTCCGGTTAATCAATTTTGATGAAATTTTTACAGTAATATCTCGGGCATATACATACATCAAATACACAGTTTGATCAAAATCGTTAAAGCCGATTTTGAGTAAATAAAAAAAATACGTGAAAATGATAAGAAATTGATTAAGTAAAGTCCCCCTTCCGGTTAATCAATTTTGATGAAATTTTTACAGTCATATCTCGGGCATATAAATAGATCAAATACTCAGTTTAATCAAAATCGTTAGAGCCGTTTTTGAGAAAATCGAACAAAACGTAAAAAGTTATTGTATAAAGTACCCCCTCACTTTGAGCAATTTTGATGAAATATTTGTTGTCACATCGCGGGCATATATCTACACTAAATACCCAATTTCAGGTTCGCACGGTATATAGTTTATGAGCTAGTCTGTTCACACACACACACACACACACAGACCATTTCGCGGGACTTGGTCATTTGTACTCAGGGGACCCCAAAACGTGTATTTTCGTTGAAAACCGGAAGTCGAAATTTTTCACGATCGCAATACTTCCTCTTACTATATATTCCATATATAGGTAAGTGAAAGTAAAAAAGAAGAAATATCAATAAAAATAAAAATTTAATTCTAAAATTTACATTTTTAACTTTAATTAAACAAAAAAAAAGTGGCCTCAGTACCAGTTCCACTAGCGCTTTCATGAGGTCCTGTAGAGTAACTGGAGGGTTTGGCCGCCGTCGGACACACCTCCCTAAATGGTCCCATAGCTGTTCTATAGGGTTCAGGTCTGGGCTTCGAGCTGGCCACGGCAGAATACGAATGCCGACCTCATCCAGATACTCTTGCACGACATGTGCTGTGTGTGGTATCTTGCATTAGGCGAAAATTATTGCCAATGAAGGGCTTAAAAGGCCTCACATATTCTTCTAGAATCTCCGTGATATACGAGGTCGCATTGAGGGATGGTAGGCCTAATGTCCTGGCCATGTAACATTGGCTTCTACCGTCTTCCATCAACAAAATTATTCGGACCACTGTCGTAATAATGTGTGTAACCACACACACAAAAAAAACAAAAAAAAAAAAACAAAAGAAAATGAACAAGAAAAGCATTTTAAGGAGGAAAACGTATAACATGAAAGTCGCATATACGTACTGATGCAGTATTGTATACAAATTCTTATCTGTTCTGTTGATTGTTTACTATAGAGGATTATTGATAAAATATTGAAGGGACATGTGCTTATTTTAGATAGGAAATGAAAAATTGATGCTAGGACGTTAGGCATAGATATAGATGAAAAATATATGCTACGTTAAGATACATTTAGTACTTAAAAGGAAGGTGTGCCGGTTTTTTTGACGGCGAGTGTAGTTGTTCTAAAATCTTAAATTGCATTTTGTCATATATGAATCATCTGCAGGAATAGGATTTTTATATAATAAAAGTTTCATAGTATGTACATCAATATGGAAGTATATTTGCAAATATATGTAATAAAAATATGAAAACAAGGACAGAAAAAAAAAGAAATGAAAATTAAAATATTTAAAAAGTTCAGTATACAGATAAAAAATAGTTATACATTTAAAACACTCATAAAATATAAAAATATAATGTAGTTAACAAAATTTTTGGAAACGTAGGAACACATATTAAACTTCCCCACCTTCACCATCAAAAACGTTGCAAATAAGATGCATTCTAAGATTTTCTTTGGAAAATCCATAAAGATTTGGTCGAAGTAAAGCTTCGTTGTCGCTAAACGATCTTTGCACGTCGACTGACGAGACAGTTGACTTATTTTATACGTGTTTCGCCGCTTTCAAATGCTTTAAAACCAAAAATCGTTCATCCTTTGAAATTTTTTTTGGCAGCACAATACAGGCTTCACTGACGCATTTAAATGGTTCTCCTGGAAGTTCCGTGATGTTCTTTGCAGCTAAACTTTTTCTGTTTAATTTCCTTTTTGGCATTTCACAATTTAGGTATGAACATAATTAAATTTATAAAGCAACTGAGGCAATATATGCAATGTCAAGGATGAGGCATCTATATAAGAAAAGATGGGGATCAAAAGTTCTGAAACTGTCGTTCTGAATATATGTAAAACAAGTAAATAAATAACAATAATTTTAAAGTGAATTCCCTAAGAGTTGAAAAATATGTATATAAAATATATGTAAAAATATTTAAAAACCACAAAATATGGAAAATAAAAATGGTTTATATAATTGTAAAAATCATTTAGAATGCATATACAGTAGGACCTCCATTATCCGGGCCTCGATTAACCGGGGATCCAATTAACCGGGGTGCCAATTTTTTTTTTCAATAAGGTTTTTTTAATTTGTATGCCATTTATTTTGTATGTATAATGTTTAAAAAAAATGTATACGTAAATATTTAACGATTACACAATGGTAAAATATCTATAATGAAATAAAACAATAAATGGAAGAATACAGAAAGCGAGTATTTTATTATGAGATGTTTCCGGTATCTAATACTCCAGTTCATAATCTAGGAACGGTATTGTTTTCAAGTCTTTCCAGGAAACTCCTACTCTGGCCTGATTGGCTACAAAACAAAATATTGTCAGTTGTGATTTAGTCTCGATTTAAATACATACGAAGTAGGTAAATGTCGGAAAAAAGAAAACGTGTCGTTTTAATGCTTGAAGAGAAATTAACTATTATAAGCAAATTAGAAAAGAGTGAAAGTGTTAAAAAATTGTCTGCTGAACTAGGAAAGGCGAACAAACAGTACGGGATATTTTGAAGAAGAAAAAAGACGTTTTCGACTTCGTATCGTTGTCGGCCCATAATATATAAAAACATACATTTACTTTTTTTTGTTATTTTTGTATATTATTATTTAATGCATATAAAGCGTTCGTTGGTTAATAAAAGTGATTATACCTTACAAGTGATTTTTTAACCTTTTTTTCTATCACATTTTAAGTCAATAAAATGTTTTAATTCTATTATCCAGGGTTTTCGATTATCCGTGGACCCCCATACCCATCATTACCCCGGATAACGGAGGTTCTACTGTACATGCATTTCTAAACTTCACAAGAACATATGTAAATGCATGAAAATCCCATCCCTACTCCTCTGGGACGCAAGAATCGTCAGAGTCCAAATCAGAATCTAAATTGTCTAAAAAATTCTGAGATTTTTTGAAAAACATAGCCAGGCAATTGATCTGCCTTCGTGAATTGATCTGCTAAAATCTTCTCTGTATTTACCATAAATTACGAGGTGTGGCTATTTAATAACGAGACTGACGCTGCTACAGAAGAAGTGCGCATGCGCCAAAGCAACCAACAGCTGTTATCGTGAAGCCTTCTCTTTCGAATGTAGTGCCTCTCGCTTCTGTAAACAAACCAGTACAGCCGTAGCCTTCGTTCACATTAGAGTTGTTTTTGTTTTTTTGCCGGAAAAATGTTAAGTGTAACAGTAGAGCAACGAATTGTTGTGAAATTTCATGTGAAACTTGGAAAAACCGCTACTGAAACTTATAATTTATTGAAAGAAGTGTATGGCAATGAATGTTTATCGCTTGCACGTGTTTTTGAGTGGTTTAAGCGTTTTCAAGATGGCCGAGAAGACGTTCAAGATGATTCACGCCCGGGTCGCCCTTCCACGTCGAAAACGGATGACAATATCGAAAAAATTGGTAATCTGATTCGATCTGAACGTCGGTTAAGTATTCGTGCGATTGCTGAAACTGTACGAATTGATAAAGAATCTGTACGGCAAATATTACATAACAATTTTAACATGCAAAAAGTGTGTGGCAAAATGGTGCCTAAAATTCTCACATTTGAACAACAAGAAGCTCGCAAAAATGTTTGTACTGACACTTTGAATGCCATTGAAAATGACCCAAACTTAATGGAAAGGATAATAACATGTGACAAATCGTGGTTTTTTACGTATGATCCTGAAACAAAGCGCCAATCCATGCACTGGAATAGCCCATCTTCACCGAGAGCCAAAAAAGCTCGAATGAGCAAATCAAAATTCAAAGCAATGTTCATTGTTTTTTTCGATATTCATGGGATTGTGTACCTTCACTGGGTTCCTGAAGGTCAACGATTAATCAACATTACTACCTTACTACTACGCTGAACTCTGCGAAAGAATAAGGAAAAAACGACGTGAATTGTGGAAGGACAAGTAATGGGTTCTCTACCAAGACAATGCGCCGGCTCATTCCGCATTGTCTGTTATGAGGTTTCTAGCCAAATTCAGCATCCCAGTGTTAGACCCTCCGCCTTATTCGCCGGATTTTACGCCGTGCGACTTCTATCTGTTTCCTAAGGTGAAATCTGCATTAAAGGGAACAAGATTTGAGTCTGTTGAAGCTGTGAAAGAGAAAGCGGCACGCGTCCTGAAGGAGCTGACAAAAAAAGACTTCCAGCACTGTTTCGAACAATGGAAGATTCGCATGGAGCGTTGTAGGGATAGAGGAGGGGTGTATATTGAAGGTGATAATAAGTAAAAATGTATGAAATAAAAATAAAATGTTTTACAGCGTCAGTTTCGTTATTTAATAGCCACACCTCGTATATGTCAATTAAATTTACTTTTTTTTTTTTTTTTTTATAGGTGACGTGGATTATAATATACTCAGGGATGCATTTTGATTGATCGAGTCTTCCATCTGGTGATCAGCAAGGGGTAGGTCACCGCTCACAGGAATAATAAGAACCAAGTATTAATATACAGACATGTTTTTTTTTTTATTATTTGATGTTTTGTTTTTGTTAAATTAATATATATTATTTGTTTTGAAAATCTTATCAGTGATATTATTACATATACTGATTTATCCTTAAAATAGTTTTGTTAATTATTTATAACAGGTTATTTAATTTATTATTATATCTTTTGGTATAATACCTATAATTCTTATTTATTTATTGTTTACTATTGAAAAATATATATATATTTATATTTATATTGTAATGAATTACAATTATCTCTTTATCATGTGCCTCATTAGGAATTTCATTTAAGCTATTCAAATATCAGAAGCATCATTTTAAAATATTGCTCCTTGTGATATCAATTCAAAAGGGTTTGTAAAATAACGCGATATATAACTTTTCTTGTTGTTTTATATTGTTTTTTTATATTCTCATAAAGTAATTGTTCTGTTCATTTTTATAGTTATTTTTAATATTTTATTAATAAATATCTGATGAAGTGTTACATTTAAATTTTAATTTTAATCATGGAGGTTTTGTGTTTTTCGTTGTGGAATCTTGATTGAAATTTAATTTTTATCAAATTATGATCTTTCAGTTTAGTATCTATACAAATTCCATACAATCCTGATTGCTCCGAAATGGTGATAGTGTAAATAATGACCTATTCATATATTGGTTTTTGAGAACTTAAATATATGGAAGTATAAATATAAAAAGCAATATATAAGCAAACTTTTTCGGAATCAAAATCCAGATTTTTCCTGGGTTTGGTCGTTTTACTCAAGGAACGCTGACCGTCCTGATCACATTATCCAACAGTTTATCGAGTATGGTTTAATTATGAGCTTTTTGATGCCCAAACTTTCTTATTCTTTGTACCTAAAGAAAACTAAAAGTACATCTCATGTAACACCAACTTGAAACACTCTTTATGCTTTAATATGACCTTATACAAATATTTTTTTTTCTAAAGTTTCTATTTTGCAATCGTTGAACCCTCATATAAAAAGAAAAATTGTTAAACCTTGAAGAAATGGTTAATATTTACCTGTTTAATATAATTTTAGATATGGTATAAAATCATACATATGCATTACTAAGTAATAAATTGTATAAGTATGTCTTTAACAATTCATGAAATATGTATGTAGACATATTTCTCATTTTCTTAAACAAAAGATTTTTTATATTTAAGATTATTATAAATGTATTATACAAATAAATAAATACATTCAAATTTTTATGTTTTATTGTTTATTTTTTTATTTGTGTTCTGTCCTATTAAATTTTAGCTAATGCATGCGCATGAATTCATTGTGGATAAAATGAAATACAGTCCTATACTTTGGCTAATCTTTTCTTTAGTTATGCACAGCAAACCTATCTTTCTTAAGTTTTGTTTGTTGGTTTTGTTTAATGTCACTTTATGACACCGAGGCTATTCGGACGATAATACAGTGGGAGTCCTAAATTAGGATAGGGATCTTTAAGGAGTACCTGACAGGCTCAGGACCTCCATTATACGTCCTATCCGACGGACGTGTTGCCTTAAATGAATGAAGGCTGAAATAATCTAGTGACCCTCTTCCTTTGTAAGTAGATAGTAGAATCACATATTGATGACCAGATCCCTAAGGTGAGAAATTGGAGGCGAAGCCAAGAGTTACCAGGTGGTTTCTTAAGTCAGATAGAAAAGGCATTGTTCGTAGGATAGGTAAACCAATGCATAAGATGCGAGAGTACCAAGGAGAGAGCCCTTGCACGTGAAGGAGGTAAAAGGCTAACGACACACTCTCCTTAAACTCAGAATGAAAATTAAGAATCCAAAAGATGGCCGCTGCCAAAGGACAGAGGCGAATAGCAATGGCTCATTGAGAACAGTGATCCATCGCTGGTTCTAGTGTCGCGGAAGTAGTTAAAATACATTTATTATGTATCCTGTTTATTGTTCCATTGATTGATTGTTTGTTTGTTTCTTTTAATGTCACTCTATGCCACTAAGGCTAATCGGACGATGTTACTGTGGGAGTCCTAAATTTTGCCTATCCAGGTATAATTAGGATAGGGATCTTTAACCCGTCACCCCCCTCCCCTCCTCACTATCTGTAGTTCACGGACTCACGGCCCTCCCCGAACTCTCCCCGCTCCAATACCAAGCCTTATACCTGCTCCAGCTTCCTTCTACTCCGATCAATCCAATCTCATGAGAGATTCTCTCACGCGCGACTGTCAATGATATATTTAATTGATGTTTTTTTTTCACGCGCTATTGTCAGTATTATTTACAACTGAGTGTGCATCAACTTCCAAAATGTTTTTTTTAAGAGGGAAAAATGACTCAATGGCTACACCAAAGAATAGTTTTCTAGTAGAATTTTCTGTCTACTTTATATTCGAACTTGGAAGTTCCAATATACATTGTATTTCCAATTGAACATTATAATCACTATTTTTAATTAAACTGTATGCTTGTATTATCAATTTGGCTTTAAGATTATACTTTTTCTGTATGTATTTAATTTTTTTACTCTTTTTAAAAAATGTTAAACAGTAGTTTTGAATGATTATAGTTGTTTTATCCTCTTAATAAATAAGTTTTTTCCTCTTAATGAAAAAGTTTTTTATAATTTGCACTAATAATTGACCCTTTTGTAAGTACAGCTTTATTGTTAAAATTTAAACTAACGTATGATTAAAATAAAAAAAATGGTAGTGATTGTTGTGAGAGAAGTTCTCACGTGCGACCATCCATGTTAAAGTTGGTCTAGCGACCAATGCCGGGTTAACGATCACCTGACATCATACCATCTTGGGACCTCCATTTTACGTCCTATCCAAGGGAAGGCATAGCCAAGGATTTTTTACTCCCAATAAAAAATCCTAGGGCCACCTCGGGACACGAACTCGCGACCCTTAGTATTGTAGGTTTGACCCCTCCTTTGATTGATCATTAGTATATGGAATTATGTTCCTCTGGGTTTCTTCTTCTTTAGTGGCTCTACAACCCGTGGGGGGTCAAGGCCTCCTGCAACTGAGGCCACCAGTCATCCCTGTTCAGAGCAGCTGCCTTCCAATTCCTTATCCCCAGGATGCTCCTTGCATCGACAGCAACGCCGTCAGCCCAACACGATTTGGGACGTCCAAGTGGTCTTGTTCCATGGATCTGCTCGTTGAGGAGCTTTTTAGGAATCTGGTTCTCTATCATCCTCACGAGGTGTCCAGCCCAACGTAATCTTCCCACTTTTATAAATCTGACCAGGTCGGCTTCTTCGTACAACCTCTGTAGTTCGGACTGGCACCTGGGTTTTGACAAAATAAATTTTTGGAAATTATAAACCAATGCATTGAGAGTGTTAGGAGCTTTTAAATTGAAGTTAAAAGTTATAAATGTACTGTAATGCTTTTATTCGTCTTATAGGATGAACCCTGTACAAATAGAGTTAGCCGATTTAATATAACAATATAATAAGTCATACATTTTATAACAGTAATAATAATAGGGTTATTAAGTTTACAATGGTTTGTTTGATTAACACCACTTTATGCCACTAAGCCTAATCGGGCTATGCTAAGAGATCCCGAGTATGTACGATGTTAGATACTGTTTTAAGGATCCCTATCATAATTATTCTTGGATAGGCAAAATTTAGGACTCCCATTTTAGCATCTTCCGATCAACCTTAGTGGCATAAAGTGACGTTAAACAAACAAACAACGCTTGCACAAATATATAATTCTAGTCTTTAGACCTAAAGGGCAATACACCTTGTTTTTGGTATTGAATCTTATTTTTTTAACTTTATTTTATTATAAAAGACCATGAATTATATTCATATTGTATTTTTGAATAATTTAATTGAATAATGAAAAATACATTTGATTGCTGTCCAACGTACAATACAGCAATTGGAGAAGGGTTTAAAAATGACCTATCAGTTGGTACAATCAAAAGTTCAATCCCTACCTTGGCTCGTCTTGAGGTAAGAATGTTTGGAATGTTAATAGGGGAAAGTGCCCTATTACCAGGTCTGCAAGTTTAAAATGTCGTTTTAATTCCAATAGAATGCGCTCTTAGCCTATTGAAGGATTTGCTTATCTCTAAACCCTATTTTGTTTGTTAGTCATTTGTTTACAAAAGTCAGTTGTTTTTAAGTCGTTTACATGGACGTATCATACCTTTCTTTGGTGTTAAAAATGTCTAATTTTAAGCCAAATAAAGAGCATTTGCGGCATGTCATGATTTTCTTATTCAATCAAAAGAAAACTGCATCTGAATGTCATCGAATTCTTGTTGAGACTTATGGCGATCTTGCTCAAACCGTCAAGACATGTGAACGTTGGTTTCAAAGTTTCAAACGTGGTGATTTTGATGTTACTGATAAAAAACGAGAAAATCGACCAAAAAAGTTTGAGGATGTCGAATTGCAATCTTTATTAGACGAAGACAATACCCAAACCCAACAAATGATGGCAGAACAGTTGAATGTCACTAGGCAAGCCATTTCCGATCGCCTGAGAGCTATGGGAAAAATTCAAAAGGTTGGAAAATGGGTTCCACATGAATTGGACGAACGACAGATGGAAAAACGAAAAACTGTGTGCGAAATGCTGCTTTTATGCCACGAAAGAAAGGGTTTTTTGCATCGAGTTGTAACTGGCGATGAAAAATGGATTTATTTTCAGAATCCCAAACGAATAAAATCATGGGTAACGCCAGGACAACCATCCACATCGAGTGCAAGACCGGATCGTTTTGGGAAGAAGACAATGCTGTGTGTGTGGTGGGATCAGAAGGGAGTAGTCTACTACGAGCTTCTCAAACCCGGCGAAACAGTCAATACCGACCGCTACCGACAACAAATGATCAATTTGAGTCACGCATTGATCGAAAAACGCCCAGAATGGGCTCACAGGCACGCCAAAGTCATTCTTCAGCATGATAACGCTCCTGCACATTCAGCCAGATTGACTAAGGAAACGATTTCTTCGCTTGGTTAGGAACTCCTACCCCACCCGCCGTATTCACCTGACCTGGCGCCTTCTGATTATCATCTCTTCTCATCGATGGGACACTCATTGGCTGAGCAACACTTTAACAATTTGGAGGATGTAAGAAAATGGCTCGATGAATGGATTTCAAATAAAGATGAAGCATTCTTTTGGAATGGTATCCATAAATTGCCCGAGAGATGTACAAAATGTGTAGAAAGCGAGGGCCAGTACTTTGAATAAAATATATTACACTTTTTTTTTAAATTACTGTGTATATATTTTAAGAAATAAACGACATTTTAAACTTGCAGACCTGGTATGGGATACTTTTTTAAATACTTAATTGGTTGGTCCTAAATTGCTTAGACGATTCAAAAATGTGATCGGAAACCCGAAGATAGCAAGTTCAAAACCCGGAGCCAGGGGATATTTAATAATATTACTCGGCATTAATCCCCCACCTTCTCCCTTGGCCGGGAAACTACGTATAGCCTAAGAGACGAGGAAAGGGAGGAACAAAAAAAAATATATATACATATTTATATATATGTTGTCAATAAGTACATGTTAATTATGTTACAAAAAAAAATAACATGTTTTTATTATAATTGTTAAATAATCAAAATTTGATAAGGCCTTTATTTGACAGATTTTTTCGCAAATTAAAGAAAATATGTGGATTATGAGTTCAATCAAGGCAGCTCTCATGGCAGGGCACTCCACAGTAGGAATATTGAACTTTAATTTCTTCATTTTCTAAATTTTTATCACAAAAAATACACGTTTCTAAAAACTCAGGGTTTAAAGTAATATTTCATTAAAATCATTTTAATCCATTAATAACTATTTTTATTTCATTAATAAAAAGTTGTCTTAATATGGGATATCCCATAATAGGAAGTAATGGGTATCCCATATTAGGGCACTTTACCCTACTAGCTATACCAGCTTCCATTACAAATTTCTGCTCACATATCTATGTAGTTAAATTAAATTGATAGGTTGTGTTTTATTTTAGAGGATTTCATACGAATTTATGTGACAGACTATGGCAGTGTTTAAAAAACCCCTGGTAACTCCTGGACCTTTATTAACAATTTAAGTTGAAAAACTAAAAAAACTAAAAAAAAAAAAAAAAAAAAAAAAAATCAGTAAAGATAGCTAAGGTACTTAATAAACGTAAAAAAAAAAAATGAAATAATCTATCTGAAACCAAAAACTTAGTTAAAATTATAACTTAAAATTTGTCTGTACTTGAAAACCTTAATCATAAACAAATATAGTTTATGCAATCGGCATCATTGCTTTGACTTAAATCTCTGGTGTTTACTTGGCTGTTTAGAACCTTTTTTTAAGAAAATTTGTTTCTATATGAATTCAGGAATGGACATCTACCGTCTATCTAAAATGTATCTTCAAACTCAAGTGAATTACACATCGAACTACTGAAGTAAAAACTGAGCCCTCCAACCAAGGTTCACTATTGAAGTTCTACAGTTCTCAGTAGGGTTTGAATTAAATCAGTTTCTCATCATTAATGTAAAATAAAAAAAACTGTACCACTACAACCCATTAAAGGCCTTGGGTGCAGTACTGTCTAAGGAAGTACTGATTCTTGGCCAGCGGTCGTGCAGGGTGATGATTTGACTGTGATCACCCTCAACCATCAGTTTTTCCTCCTGTCAAGCGAGATAAGAACTTGGAGCATTGAGCACAGGAATCAATGCCTTGCCAATGAGCTACCTCACTCCTCAACATTATCATCATTAATGTGATCAACTTTAAAATAAAATTGTTTGTATGGTTTAGTTTAGTTAGTTTTTTATGGGCGATCAACTACGCAGTCAATATACCCTTCCTTTACTCAATGATAACTGCTTATGATATTATTATACTTATTATTATTATAGGGGAAAGTGCCCTATTATGAGATTTTTTTTTTTAATATTTAATTGGTTGGCTCTAAATTACGTAGACGATTCAAAAAATGTTATACATTTAGCAGTAGTAGTAGACGACATCAAAATTGAAAAACATCCCGTATCTCTTTTTTGAAATTTGTAATCATGGTTAATGTAGGAAAAGTAAAATTTGTACGTTTTGAAAATGGGCTCTTAATATGGGATAGGGGGGTGTCCTAATATGGGATACATATCCCATCAGGGAACACGATATAAAATGAAATATATAAGGGAACATTTGTTTATTATACAGACGATGTTTACAGAAACATATGCTGTAAATGCCCATGGCAACGTATGCTCGGAAACCCGAAGATAGTAAGTTCAAAATCCGGACCCAGGGGATATTTAATAATATTACTCGGTATTAATCCCCTACCCTCTCCCCTGGCCCGGAAAACCCTGGATATCCTGAGGGGCGAGGAAGGGGAAATTTACATGTATAGTCACATGTTGTAAATAAATCCATGTTTACTATGTTACAAAAAGAAATCACAATTTTTTTATAATTTTAAAATAATATTCAAAATATCAAAATTTGATAAGACCTCTATTTGACAGATTTGTTCACAAATTACAAAGAAAATTTATGGATTATGAGTTTAACACTGCTCTCATGGCAGGACACTCCACATTAGGAACATTAAACTTTAATTTCTTCATTTTCTAAATTTTTATCACAAAACACACACGTTTCTAAAATCTCAATGTTTAAAGTAATATTTCATTAAAATCATTTTCGTCTATTAATAACTATTTTTATTTCAGTGATAAAAGGTGCCTCAATATGGGATATCCCATAATAGGAAGTAATGGCTATCCCATATTAGGGGATATGGTTTCTTTTTTTTTAGAGGCTATTGTGCTTCAGTATGTAATAAAAAAACAGAAAGCAGTTAGCAAATATTGTAATGAATTGTTCAACATTTAAAATGAAACAATGATTAAGGGAATTCTACTTACTTTATGGCTTGAAATATCAGGTCAAAATATTCACGAAATAATGTTTTTGAAACCTAAAAGAACACTTCACTGAAAATAATCCAACAGGATGAGAATTTAAAACAATGTGACAAGGTTACGTGCCAATGCGACATTAATCTTTAATTTTATAGAATAAAAGTGAGGTTGCGGTACAAACTATATCCAGAAAACACATATCCCATATTAGGCAACCATCCCATAATGGGGCACTTTCCCCTACTTATGTAATATTTACTATTAATTAATATGCTCTTTTATAATTTTGCATAAATCATTATAGTTTTGTATATATGAAAATCTCTTTTATTTAAGAGCTTTATTTTTATCTGAAGCTTTGGAGGAATCATTTTATGGCTACAAATTGCAACATGGAATGCTCAGTTTTGTGAATTCTCTTTCATAGCCGCTCCAATCTTTTATGATCATTTTATGATGATATGTTTAATCGTAAGAGGGGTTTTGCAGGTTTAACATTTTGGTTTGGTTTCTTTTTTAATAAGGTGAACATGGGTCAGGTTTGTCTGATCTATCTGACCACAAATATTTGTAAACATTTGTACTTTATCAAAAGCTATATAGATAAATAATATAATAAATATAATATATAAATAATATAAAAAAATATATAATAAATAAATATATAAAAAAATATATAAAAAAAAAATATAATAAATAAATATAAAATTGAAAAAATAACTCCGCCCTTGCTTAGAATAACAATACATGTACAAATCCAGAGTCATATTTGTTTGTCTAGTTATGAAAAAAAGGTACTAGTTTCGCTATTCCCCTTCTGCCTTTAACATATGATAAACACACTGCTGTCTGTTGGCCACCATGCGAACTACTAGGACTGCCATCTTTCTCCTATTTCCCCTCCTGTTTGAAAAATAACCGTCTTACCTCAGCATTACGTCATTTTTACGTCACACACTATCTTACCCTATCTGAAATTTACACATCGATTTTGAGTCAGTCGATATAATTATCTAACTTTTAAAAAACCCGTGTCTCCCCACCCTTTGCTCCATCATACGTCACCTATCCATTTCTCCAACTATTTCGAAGAATCAGTATTTCGAACTGTATTCGGAGTCGCTGAATAATTCACACCTATTCCATAACGTCCTTTTCCATTTAACAATTCATTTTTAAAAACCACTTCGATCACTTTTTTTAATAATAAACCCTAGACATTCCATGAGCATGAAAGATGGGAAAAATTCATATTAAATAATGGTCAATGTATTGTACATTAAATTATGTAAATAATCGACTGAGTTTTATTTCACCCTGAAAAACCGAATAGATTTATTTGCCAACCTGATAACTCTTTATTTCTCACAAAGCAGACTTATGACATTTTTTGGGAATAAATAAATCCTATCTCTTAATTTTTGTCAGTTCTTCAAAAAACTGTAGGCATAATGAAAAGATAATAGGTTACAGAAAAACAAAGAAGAGGATAATGAGGCAGTGTACCAAAAAAATTTTAGGAAAACATATTCTTAAAAAACGTATATTTTGAAAACAATAAGAGGAAATGTATTTGAAATGAATCAACCATCAAGAAATATTTAAGTTGGGTAAGGAACTTATTATATTATATAACGAATAGTTACATAATTACTTGTATTTGGTATGGTCTAGGTTCAATATTAATATTTTACAGGCTCTAAAATACTAATAATTCGAAAAATGATTACATTTCGATGAGAAGTAATGTTTGGTAGATGCAAGGGTGGGGAGACGCGGGATTTTCAAGATTAATCATATGTACAGAAAGTACGATTAATCGATGTTTATTTGCCAGGAATAGGTGAAGGTGGTTAGGGTTGAGATGAAGGTGTCACGGTCCGACACTACTAAAAAAATCTGGTGCGTGCGCGCAACACACAACTTTCACTTACGAACTTACTTAGATTAGAAATTAAGGCGTTGTTGTGGTCCCCTTTGTTAGACTAATTTTGATGAAATGTTGGCTATCACATCTTTGGCATATAAATACATCAAATACCCAGTTTGATCAAAATAGTTAAAGCCGTTTTTGAATAAAAAAAAAACACGTGAAAATGATACAAAATTTATTAAGTAAAGTCCCCCCTCCGGTTGTTCAATTTTGGTGAAATGTTGGCTATCACATCTTTGGCTTATGCATACATCAAATACCCAGTTTGATCAAAATCGTGAAAGCCTTCTTTGAGTAAATAAAAAAAACACGTGAAAATGATACAAAATTTATTAGGTAAAGTCCCCCCTCCGGTTGGTCAATTTTGGTGAAATGTTGGCTATCACATCTTTGGCTTATGCATACATCAAATACCCAGTTTGATCAAAATCGTTAAAGCCTTTATTGAGTAAATAAAAAAAACACGTGAAAATGTTACAAAATTTATTAAGTAAGGTCCCCCCTCCGGTTAATCAATTTTGATGAAATTTTTACAGTCGTATCTCGGGCATATAAATAGATCAAATACTCAGTTTAATCAAAATCGTTAGAGCCGTTTTTGAGAAAATCGAAAAAAACCTAAAAAGTTATTAAGTAAAGTACCCCCTCCCTTTAAGTAATTTTGATGAAATTTATGCTGTCACATCGCGGGCATATACTTACACTAAATACCCAATTTCAGGATCGCACGGTTTATAGTTTTGAGCTAGTCTGTTCACACACACACACACAGACACACAGACACACAGACTGACACACAGACACACACACACACAGACCATTTCGCGGGACTTGGTCATTTCGACTCAGGGGACCCCAAAACGTGTATTTCCGTTGAAAACCGGAAGTCGAAATTTTTCACGATCGCAATACTTCCACTTACTATATATTTCATATATAGGTAAGTGAAAGTAAAAAGGCGCGTAATATAATTCTAACTTAGCCATAAATTCGGCATTTAACGGCTAAGAAGAGAGGTGGTGGGGATGGTAGTTCGCATGGTGACCAACAGGTAGCAGTGTGCTTATCAGCTGTCAAAGCCAGAAGGGGAATATTGAAAGTAGTACCGAAAAAAATTACAGACAATTCGTTAATCATAACGAACAGCAGAAAACTAAACAATCAAGCTGCAGTATAACATTTGAAAATTAAACACAATCTGTTGATTTGCATAAAAACTTCAGAGCAAGCCAAACTCTCCAGTCCATCGCTCCATATATTTAGTCTCAATTAGGACAATCTAGAAGGTTCCCGAAAAGACTATATGTTTCACGAAAATGTACCATTTTTTCATAGTTTTTTTGTTACACGCTACTTCGTTACACTCTAAAATAATATAGAGGTGAGAAATAGTCAACTGTTATTCTTAATGATAATAGGTTGATTGATGGTAAGGATTTTCAGTTAAAAAAAAAAAATATTTGAAAAGCCAACGTTTCAATCGAACTTGTGGATCTTCATCATGGCTTCTGTGTCCAGTAATATAAAGACTCAAGGGTCTTTGTATTACTCTGACTCACTGAGTCTTTGTATTACTCTGACTCACTGAGTCTTTGTATTACTCTGACTCACTGAGTCTTTGTATTACTCTGACTTACTGAGTCTTTGTATTACTCTGACTCACTGAGTCTTTGTATTACTCTGACTCACTGAGTCTTTGTATTACTCTGACTTACTGAGTCTTTGTATTACTCTGACTCACTGAGTCTTTGTATTACTCTGACTCACTGAGTCTTTGTATTACTCTGACTCACTGAGTCTTTGTATTACTCTGACTCACTGAGTCTTTGTATTACTCTGACTTACTGAGTCTTTGTATTACTCTACAAAACTGAAATTGGGTATTTGGTTTATGTATATGCCCGCGATGTCACAGCAAAAATTTCATCAAAATTGGTAAAACGGAGGGGACACTTTACTTAATAATTGTTGTCCCATTTTTACGTGTTTTTTTTTTATTTACTCAAAAACGGCTTTAACGATTTTGATCCAACTTGGTATTTGATGTATGTATATCAGAAATCTTTTTCATCAGCCAATGAACATTTCTTATTAATGTTAGTGCACATGTAATTTCTTCTCAATATTTAGGTAAATTTAAAGGATATATTTTCCAATTAATTAATGCTAATTTTAGTATAAAGCTGTTTATTTTGCCTAACTTTTGTTTGTGTTACGAGTAGCTCATGAGCTTTATTTTGTTTTATGTTTCTATTATTTTGTTATAATTGTACATAGCAAGGTTCAAAATATAGCCATCCGGCATTACTTTGAAGTTTATTTATGTTTATTTAATTTTTAATTTCCAGCCTATGGTGAGGTGGTTGGGCTAGGAAAGGCTCCCCCTGAACCTCTACTCGCCATCACAAATATTAAGCGATTTTGAGGAACAGTAATTGTTCTTGATTTCCAGAAAGGCATAAGAGACGTAAATACACCTATCGATTCACCTTCACGATGTATTTGCAAAAAGCAACTCGTAGTAAAAAACAAGCAAGCAGTAAAAACAACTCGACTGTTGATGAAATTAGTCCCTTCATAAATAAATTAGCAATAATGAATCGAAAAGTGCTGAGAACTACCAAATTTTGCTATACAGATACTCTGTAACTTATGGAGATATACAAATATAAGTATATACTTAAATGTGGAAAAATGTGTTAAGTTGAGGAATGGCGTTTACATATTATCGAAACGACGATTTCTAATCTATGTAAGTTCGTAAGTGAAAGTTGTGTGTTGCGCGCATCACACCACTTTTTTTTTGTTAGAATTGTGATTCTTTTCCATCGGTGTTATTTATTGAATCTCACAAAAGAAGTAGATACTAGCTACTGAGGACAGAATAACTGCTAAAGTTTAAAGAACTCACTCTTAAGCCGCGTTTACACCGGAGTTTGAAACACGAGTTGCAAACAAAAGTTGCAAACATCTCTAAAAACGCACATTTTTAGATGAAACATTTCACTGTTGCAAACAGTTTTTCAGTGTTTGCAACAGAAATTTTTGTTTCCACCAGAAGTCGGTAAAGATCAAAGGGAGTTGCAAACTTTTGTTTGCAACACTGGTTTCGGTCATTATATGCCGTTGAAACACGAAACAGAAACATTTCCCCGCCATCCCCTACGCTGCCACCTCCACTCTCACTCACGTGATCACTCACCTTTATGTTATCCTTCAGAAGATCTATCAAAGCCTCGCACACCTCAGGTACAAACAAAGATATGGTTGATTTTGATATCTTGAACAGGTAACTTGTGTGTAACAAGCTTGTGTATGAATCTCCGGTAGCTAAAAAGCGCAAGGTTACAGCTAGTTTTTCCGTTACAGAAATAGCCTTTCGGTAATTCGTAGCCATTTTCGAAATTTTGTGACCAATCATTAAAGTTATATATTCAAAATCCTCACTGGTCATTCTTACAAAGTTTTTAAAACTTCCGTCCGTTCTCAGTTCACCTGATAGAGGGTCAACATCATCTCTATTTAAATCGCCCAACAGGTCGTTTCTACTGTACGTAGCTCTGGAATGCAGAGACGGCCTCACCCAGTATCGTCTCGGCTTACGTTGCTTTGACATCTCGACACATGCCGCCGCGGCTAAAATGACATCCTCGACATTTGATATCCTGGGAAGGACTGATCCCAGGAACCAGAACATAGGCGAGTCATAATCAAGGTCGAAAGTGTTTCAAACATTTTCATGAAACTTGGAAATAAAACCATGAAATAAAAGTTGCAAACTTTTATTTGAAACTACTGTTTGCAACTGCTGTTTGCAACAAAAGTTTGCAACTTTTTGTTTGAAACTCCGGTGTAAACGCGGCTTTAGTAGACAAGGTATTAGGATTACACAAAGGGTTGACTCCTCTTTGCTCGTTATGGTATCGTTTACGTCTTTAGAGAAACAGTGCGAACTTTACTTTCAAAGAGCCATTTGCTTGAGTAAGTTTTTCTTGTTTAGTTTAATTTAAATTAAAATTTCTTAACTTCTTTAAATTATAAGGTTACATCATTCCAAGAGCATTATTCAGAGCATAATTGTTTAAATGCGTATTGTGTAATAGGACATAAAACAAAATAAATTACGAGCAATTGTCCAGACGACAGGATCTTGTTGACATACACTTAAACATTATATGTTGAAATTTAGTCATTTTCCTATACGACCTTCCGCTGAATCCGCCAAGGAAATATAACAGTATATATACAACATTCAATCAGGGTCCATTTGTATTTAAATGTAGGGGAGAGTGGGAAACAGTGAGACGCAGTTAACTTTGAGACAGTCAGCTCATAGACCAATTGCAAAGATCCAGTTAGTGTAGGATTTGTTTTAGTGCAGAATATTAGTCAAATAAGCTTTTCCAGGAAAGAAACCATCTTTAGCATACGTTTGTGACTATTTTTGTTTTCCAGGCAAGTAAACTTTTTTTTGCGACATGCTTTCTCGTTGACAGTGTGGGTGCTATTGTTCGTTTCACCGAATTTCTGTTGACCCGGCGTTGGTGAGCATTTCCCTCACTCTTGCCTAAAATCTTGATCTTTCGCTTATTTCTTTTTATTTAATTCTGATATTTTTTCTATTTGTCATTTGTACATTAACAACATTTAGGAAATTGTTTTTAAAGAAAAAAATTGCCGCGCTAAGCCCCTATAAAAAATTTCGTTAGAAAAAAAACGGGAACGCGAGGGAATTGCTCACGGTTCGACCATCGGTGACACAGAACTGAGCCCTTCTTAAAAAAAATCTGGTGCGTGCGCGCAACACACAACTTTCACTTACCAACATACTTAGATTAGAAATTAATGCGTTTTGTTAATTGCCACTTCTCAAATGAACAGAACAGTTTAATTATAACGCATTGGTTTGTCATTAAAGGCGTACGGCGCATGCGTGAGCTCAAGGTGTTTTATGAGTTGACGGAATATTTTTCTTTTTTTCTCCTGTATATGTTTACTGGATTTTCTTCATATATGATATTTAGCCATTTCTTATTTTTAAGCGTGATGAGGGACAGTTAATTTCTCAATATAAACTAAAACAAAGGTACTTTATAGAAAAACAAAAAAAGCCCCTTCCCCATTTAAGCCCCCTCAGAACATTTTAATAATGATAAAGCTTACCTGATATTAAATTACAACTAATTTTCATTAAACATAACGAATTTGATAAAAATCGTTAAAGCCGTTTTTGAGATAATCGATCAAAAAGGTAAAAATTAGACAAAATTTAATAAGTAAAGTCCCCCCTCCTGTTCATCAATTTTGATGAAATTTTTACAGTCATATCTCGGGCATATAAATACATCAAATACCAAGTTTGATCAAAATCGTTAAAACCGTTATTGAGTAAATAAAAAAAACACGTGAAAATGATACAAAATTTATTAAGTAAAGTCCCCCCTCCGGTTGATCAATTTTGATGAAATGTTTACAGTCATATCTCGGGCATATCAATAGATTAAATACTCAGTTTAATCAAAATCGTTAGAGCCGTTTTTGAGAAAATCGAAAAAAAACTTAAAAAGTTATTAAATAAAGTACCCCCTCCCTTTGAGCAAATTTGATGAAATTTTTGCTGTCACATCGCGGGCATATACATACTCTAAATACCCAATTTCAGGCTCGCACGGTTTATAGTTTTTGAGCTAATCTGTTCACACACACACACACACACACACACACACACACACACACACACACAGACACACACACAGACACACACACACACAGACCATTTCGCGGGACTTGGTTATTTTGACTCAGGGGACCCTAAAACGTGTATTTCCGTTGAAAACCGGAAGTCGAAAATTTTCACGATCGCAATACTTCCACTTACTATATATTTCATATATAGGTAAGTGAAAGTAAAAATACTTGATTTTGGCTTAAACCTTTTAAGAGTAGTAAATATTACGAAGTGAGAGATGACTGTTTCCATGAATTTCCGTTTGATTACATTTTTTTTCTATTCCAGGGCACTCTTTTGTCAAATGTGGTATTTTTTTTTCACTTCAAATGTTTGTTTTTTTTTTTTTTATAGGTTAAGAAAATGTCTCTGAGAAGGTCTAAACAATTCTATAAGTTAACAATGTATTTTATTCTTGTTTACTCTCATCTATTCATTCCACTCCAATAAATAAATTATAATAAATGCATTTAAATGATGAAAATACCTTAAATAGATGAATAATTTATTCATAAACATACACTACGCGACAAAATGATAGGCCACCCCACAATTTTTCAGTTACAAGAACTAGTAAATAATTGAAAAGAATGTAATTATACTTATTTTACGTCTTTGGCAAGTAGATTATTATATCAATGTATAAATTCACCCTAAGTTATCATTTTAATCCTTTATCTTCTTATAAGGCTTTTTCATGTGCGACAAAAACATAGGCCACTCAGTGTTTTATTAAATCCCCAGTCAAACTATTCCTGCTATTGAATTAATTTTTTGTTTTTTAGTTACTGAAGTGCTTAGAAATAAATTTAAAACAATTGAAATTCCTAGAGATAATGTGCTGTGAAATAGGTGAAATTAAATCCTTACGCGGAAAAATTGAACAATTTCAATAATTATTAGAGCTCAATACCGGTGCAGGCACGTGATTACAAATTATTTAAATATGGGAGGTAAAGATGACACAAAGAAATGCCCTGACAGTCTAAGGGGTTACCCTCTGCTAGAAAAAAGGAGAATATTTTGCGAAGCATCCAACTCTGCAGGAGCTTCAAGACACATCGCTTTGTTAGCTGCAGTGATCACTACATCCGAAACGTGCAAAAAAAAAAGTTTGTGCAGGATCATGTTGGTTGCTAGAAAAGTTTGAGAAAAGTTATATTCACTACCAAAAACCGGTAAATTTAGATTGTTTATGGATGATCTCAAATACTATTTTCATGACCACCAAGAAACCAAAGCATTTTAAGTCGCTGGCAAATGGGTGATGGTGGCGTCATGATTTGGGTCAGTAATAATTATCGTGGCGAAGTCAGATAAAATTTTTACTTTAGAAACTAATACTAAAAAGTATTGGGAAACATAAGAGAGCCAGTAATGGAGCATATAAACGAGTTCATCAAAGAAAGGTCCGTTTCCCGTCAAGACAACGCTCCAGCCCACACGGCTTGGTTGGTAAAAAAATATTTTGAATAGAATAATATTTTACTTTTGCCTCGGAAAGCTTGTTCTTCTGATCTCAACTGCATCGAAAACTGTTTGGTACAATTGAGTAGGGCATTATTCGCTGCAGGAAGCCATTTCACTTCTCTGGACGAACTCAGCATTCAAACTTAGTAGTTTAATTTAGGCACAGATATATACAAACCTCTTTAAATCTCTCCAAAATAGAACGATTTACGTTTTAGAAAAATAAGGCGGCTTAATAAATATTAATAATGATAAAAATACACATAATTTTAAAACTGGCCTATAATTTTTTCGCAATCAATTTTCGTTTATTTTCTTGTTTTCATGTAAATATTTTTAATTATTGGATTATTAGCCTATATTTATTTGTCAAACTTCTTTTATGATTCTTACATATAATGAAAAAGATAAAAAGTCGAAGATTTCTTATGAAATTTTAAAATGAATGGGGTGGCCTATGATTTTGTCGAGGAGTGTATTCTAAATTAAAAGAAACAAAAATATGGCGAAGAATGCTTAAAAATTATAGAATAGCCAAAAACTGAGGTGTGAGGGAATTGCTCACACTCGATCAACGGTGTCTCACGGAGAGGCGCAACCAGCGCCGGGTTAATGCGTGTTATTCACCAACTAAAACTCTTTGAATTAACCTGTAAACGGCCAATGATTGTTCACTTTGGAAACAGAAATTTACAATAAAAGACTGCAAGGCCCTAAATAATATATATATATATATATATATATATATATATATATATATATATATATAAAGCAAAGTGTACAATGTGCGTTCCGATAAGGCTCAAAAACGACTCCACGTACGATTAAGTAAATTATGTCGTCGTGTAGCCATATAACCCCTAACGGAGAAGAAGGTTTCCGTTTTTCTCTTAAGGGTGTAAAACTGAAGAGAAAAGGACTGTAATTTTAAGCCTCTCGCACCATATAATTAGCCTAGCTAAGAATGACATAGGAGTTAATGAATGAAAAATTTAGTTCGAGCTCCAGACTACCAGGTAGCGCTAGGGTGCGTTTCACTCAATGTTTATTGTTCATTCATCCAGTTCAATTTGTAAAGGTTATGTATTTTTACAGCTGTTCTTTTTAAATTACTAAAATATTAAGCGATAATAATTAGTGTATCCTTTTCATTCAAAATAAAATAATGATTCTTCATCTCTGCAATCTATTAGAAAACCGACTGGATTCCTTAAAAAATTAATTATCTCATAAGAAGGCTAATTGATCAACACTTAATTATTACATTTAATCAATATATAATATATACTTAACTAAATTTAATGCAATATGAGTGAAAATTTCTTAGGAGTATAGTGAGCGAATAAAAACAGACATAAAAAAAGAGATAGATTGACTGAATATAAATCGAAAATAAAAAGTTTGAAGTGTCCTTATTGTATGTAATTATGAAAAAGAAGTTGGTTTTCACTTTGTAATAGTAGTAAGATTCGAGACCTGCAGAGACCGCTCAAATTACGGGGGGATATCTTAAGGGAGGTTGAAATGATAGAAAGGTCTTAAAAAGAGTTTCTATGAATCTTCGGTAGTTTCTATCCTTCTGGATCTAAAAGGACCATCACAGTAGTCGGCGCTTAAGTTGTACTCGAAATATAAAATTTTTAACTGAGATATCAGATTTTTCAACTATAATCTAATAACTTATTATCTGCTGACTGCTTGGAATGGGCTTATACGATTCAGACATAGTTGCATTAAAATTAATTGTTCATTTACCATTTTCAACCCCCAATAAAGTATATAGGGTTCCTTATTAGGGCGGACTCTGCAGATCTCGTAAAAGATTTTTACTTTCACTTACCAATATATGAAATATATAGTAAGTGGAAGTATTGCGATCGTAAAAAAATTCGACTTCCGGTTTTCAACGGAAATACTCGTTTTGGGGTCCCCTGAGTCCAATTCACCAAGTCCCGCGAAATGGTCTGTGTGTGTGTGTGTGTGTGTGTGTGTGTGAACAGATTAGCTCAAAAACTATAAACCGTGCGAACCTGAAATTGGGTATTTAGTGTAGGTATATGCCCGCGATGTGACAGCAAAAATTTCATCAAAATGGCTCAAAGGGAGGGGCTACTTTATTTAATAACTTTTTATGTTTTTTTGATTTTCTCAAAAACGGCTCTAACGATTTTGATTAAACTTGATATTTGATGTATTAATATGCCTCAGATATGACTGTAAAAATTTCATCAAAATTGATTAACCGGAAGGGGGACTTTACTTAATAAATTTTGTATCACTTTCACGTGTTTTTTTTTTTTGTTTACTGAAAATCGGCTTTAACGATTTTGATCAAACTGGGTATTTGATGTATGTATATGCCAATGATGTGATAGCCAGCATTTCATCAAAATTTGTCAAACGGAGGGGGCACTTTATTTTATAACTTTTTTTGCAATTTGTAACCTTTTTTCGATTATCTCAAAAACGGCTTTAACGATTTTCATCAAATTCGTCATGTTTATGAATGAAAATTAGGTGTTCTTTATTATCAGGTAAGCTTTATCATTATTAAAATGTTCTGAGGGGGTTTAAATGGGGTAGGGGCATTTTTTGTTTGTTTGTTTTTGTTTATATTGAGAAATTAACTGTCTCTCATTACGCCTAAAAATAAAAAAAATGGCTAAATAAGTGATATGATAAAAACCAAGTAAACATATAGAGTAGAAAAATATTAAGTCAACTCATAAAACACGATGAGCCCACGCATGCGTAGTACGCCTTTAATGGCAGATCATTGTTCATAATTAAAGCCGTTCTGTTCATATAATGGAAATTATTGGTTTGATGGTAACTGAATGAAATTTTCAACAATTACATAGAAAATTATAAATGTCAGTGACTTGCAGTTTTATGCTTGCATTGCCGAATTATCTCAAGTAAAAACTTTTATTTAGTGTTTGTTATAGAGCAAATGAAAACAAAAATAAGAAATGAATGTGGAAAAATGTGTAACTGAGTGAGAATTGGCATTAACACAACGCATTAATTTCTAATCTAATTTGGTAAGTGAAAGTTGTGTGTTGCGCGCACGCACCAGATTTTTTTTTATTAGTAAATACAATTTTTTATTTTCATAACATCGTTAAAAGTTTTTTGACTGTCACATTTACATAAATGAAATACCCAGTTTGATCAAAATCTTTAACCGTTTTTGAGTAAATAAAAAAAACACACGTGATAATGAGAAAACATTTATTAAGTAAAGTGCCCCACTTATGGCAAAAGAATGAGACAAAATTATTGAAATAGAATGCCCCCTCCGTTTCACCAATTTTGATGAAATTTTTGATGTCACTTTGCGGGCATATATATACACCAAATACCCAATTTCAGGTTCATACGGTTAATTATTTTCGAGCTAGTCTGTTCACATACATACACACAGACCTTGGTTATTTAGACTCAGGGACTACGAAACGTATATTTCCTTTGAAAACCGGATGTCGCAATTTTACTTTCCCTTACTATATATTTCATATATGGGTAAGTGAAAGTAAAAAGCAATCGCTTAGTTGACCTAAAGATTATTATAGTCCTTTGAGGTACCAGCTTAACCTGTTTTAGGATATTATTGAAATAAACGAGATGCTCACTTTAAGCTACTAAATTTAACTGATTGACTGGATAACTATTTGCTTAAGAAGATTTCTTGCGGTAAACAAGGTAAAACGAAGGCGCCACCCGGTCGGCCGAACCTAAACCTAGATTCCCCTCAACTCAAATCCTCTCGTTTACATGCTAATGACATTAATTTTACTAATGTATATTGAACTCAATGAGCGAACGAAGCCAGCGGAAGTCTGGCTTAAAACTGGCATAAAGTAAACCTAATCAGAGCCCTTCTTAACCCGGAATTGGTCGCTAGACCAACTTTATCATGGATGGTCGCACGTGAGAATTTCTCTCACTACAATCACTACTTTTTTTTTTCATTTTAATCATACGTTAGTTTAAATTTTAACAACAAAGCTGTACTTACAAAAGGGTCAATTATTAGTCCAAATTATGAAATCTTGAAAAAACTTTTTTATTAAGAGGATAAAACAACTATAATTATAGTTGTTTGATTACTGAAGATCCAACCTCAGCAACTCTAGTCACAACTAATCAATTCCATGTCTTGACAAATATCATAACTGAACCTTCTGAAACTAGTGCTTCAACTGATACTATTACACCCTTTACGTCCAACACTCAACCTCAAGCTGCCTCCAACACAGCACCTAAAGTACCTCCGGTCGTCATGTATGGTTCATTCTCAACTCCATATATAAGAGACTTCATCACTTCTTTAAAAATCGGAAATTATTTTATACGTAGAACAGGAAAGGAGATACGTATATTTCTTGAATTTGAAAACGATCGCATTTCTCTACTACGAAACTTCTCACAAGATAATATTAACTTTCATACATTTGCCATCCGTGAAGAAACGCCTCGAACTCAGCGGTTTATGATTAAAGGCCTCGATATCCAAGAAGAATTGGAAAATGTTAAAGCTGCCTTAGCTCCGGCAAAAAAAAAAAAAAATAAAAAAATAAAAAAAAGAAAAAAAAAAGAAAAAATCATACATTTTATATATAAATTACCACCACTCCATGTAAAATAATTATATATATATCACATAATAGCAATATGAAAAACTATTAAAAAAAAGGAAGCAAAAGAGTGATAAAACACAAAAATTAAAATATTATATAACATTATAAAATATAACAATATAATATAACATTAAAATATTAAAATAGTTTAAATTTGAAAATCAAAAGGACGCAATAACCGAGTAGTTGACCGTCCTAATAAAATATCAATCTACAATCTACAACAACTATAATCATTCAAAACTACTGTTTAACATTTTTTAAAAAGAGTAAAAAAATTAAATACATAAAGAAAAAGTATAATCTTAAAGCCATATTAATACTACAAGCATTTAGCTTAATTAACAATAGTGAACATAATGTTAAATTAGAAATATAATGTATATTGGAACTTCCAAGTTCGAATATAAAGTAGACAGAAAATTCTACTAGAAAACTATTCTTTAGCGTAGCCATTGAGTCATTTTTCCCTCTTAAAGAAAACATTTCATACGTAACACTGACAGTCGCGCGTGGGAAAAACTTTCAATTAAATATATCATTGACAGTCGCGTATGAGAGAATCTGTCATGAGATCGGATTTAGCGGAGTAGAAGGAAGCTGGAGCAGGTAGAAGGCTTGGTATTGGAGCGGGGAGAGTTCAGGGAGGTGTGTGAGTCTGTGAACTTCAGATAGTAAGGAGGGGAGGTTTTCGGAAGCACCAAGAGCCGTTTCCCGCAAAAAAAAAAAAAAAAAAAAATGTGAGAGAAATTCTCGCGCAGCGACCAATGACGGGTTAACCGAAAAGGACGCGGAAGGAGTTCGCTAATATCATGTTCACGTAACCTGCCAATATAGACCAATCGTAATAAAGGCCACAGTCAACACCATACGTTTCCTGTTTCGTTAAATCATTTTTATGACGCGTTTCAATTTTGATAAATATTGTTAAGGTGCCTTTACACTCTATTAACTTTTCCCTCGGACAGGTTCTCCCCCGAACCTAGCCGTACGGGCATGCCATGAACCGCCATTTACACATAACGTGACGTTAAGCGAACTAATATGGCTGACGCACCCAACGCTAGCTTCTGATGAAGAAAACATCTCCATTATCAATATTTTTTCGAAGGTGTTATTTATATCAGTTTCTTGAGACGATTATTTTGGTTCTATAAACTTTTACTTTCACTTACCTATATATGAAATATATAGTAAGTGGAAGTATTGTGTTGTGTGTGTGTGAACAGACTAGCTCAAAAACTATAAACCGTGCGAACCTGAAATTGGGTATTTAGTGTATATATATTCCCGTTATGTGACAGCGAAAATTCCATCAAAATTGCTCAAAGAGAGGGGGTACTTTATTTAATAACTTTTTAAGTATTTTTCGATTTTCTCAAAATCGGCTCTAACGATTTTGATTAAACTGGGTATTTGATCAATTTTTATGCCCGAAATATGACTGTAAAAATTTCATCAAAATTGATCAACCGGAGGGGGGACTTTACTTAATAAATTTTGTATTATTTTCACCTGTTTATTTTATTTGCTCAAAAAAGGCTTTAACGATTTTGATCAAACTGGGGATTTGATGTATGTATATGCCAAAGGTGTGATATCCAACATTTCATCAAAATTAGTCCAACTGAGGGGGCACTATATTTCATGACTTTTTTTTCCAATTTTTACCTTTCTTTCGATTATCTCAAAAATGGCTTTAACGATTATTATCAAATTCGTCATGTTTAATGAAAATTAGGTTTTCTTTAATATCAGGTAAGCTTTATCATTATTAAAATGTTCTGAGGGGGCTTTTTTTTTTTGGGGGGGGGCCTTTTTTGTTTGTTTGTTTCTTTCTTATAAAGTACCTTTGTTTTTGTTTACATGGAGAAATTAACTGTCTCTCGTTATGCCTAAAAATAAGAAATGGCTAAATATGAGATATGATAAAAATAAAGAAAACATAAAAAGAAAAATATTCAGTCAACTCATTGAGACCACGCATGCGGAGTACGCCTTTAATGACAGACCATTGTTAATAATTAAAGCCGTTCTGTTAATTTGAGAAGTGGCAATTAACAAAACGCATTAATTTCTAATCTAAGTAAGTTGGTAAGTGAAAGTTGTGTGTTGCGAGCACGCACCAGATTTTTTTTTTTTTTAATAAGCTTTTTTTAATTTGTATGCCATTTATTTTGTATGTATAATATTTAAAAAAAATGTAAACGTAAATATTTAAAGATTACACCAAGGGCGTACCCAGGATCAAAACTAGGGGGGGGGGGCAAGCTAAAAACTAGGGGGGCAAGCTATGGTCGCTCAGGTTGTAACATCTTACCGCGGAAAAGGTGAATGAAACCAAAATTATGTATAATTATAGCAGTGCTTTATCAACTAAGTTATTACAATTGTTCGCTTGACAAAAATGTATTCTATTATTGCTTCCAGTCTTAAAAGCCTAAAAAATTATTGCTTCCACCCTTGGATAATTGTCCGCTGAACTAGGAATCGGCGAACAAACTGTACGAGATATTTTGAAGAAGAAAAAAGACATTTTCGACTTCGTATCGTCGTCGGCCCAATATATAAAAACATACATTTACTTTTTTTGTTATTTTTGTAAATTATAATTTAATGTATATAAAACGTTTGTTTGTTAATAAAAGTAATTATACCTTACAAGTGATTTTTTAACCTTTTTTTCTATCACATTAAGTCATTATAATGTTTTAATTCGATTATCCGTGGACCCCCATGCCCATCATTACCCCGTATAATGGAGGTTATACTGTACGCTATTATTAAGGAAAATTCCACATTTTTTTTTTTATTCCGTTTGAACGGCCCAATGGATTCTTTTCCCTTAAAAAATGTCTTAAAGAGGCAAAAAATGGCGAGTTGATTACGCCTGGATCAAGAATGATGAAGCAAGTACTTGTTTTATGGATTAATATCCATTATTCATATTTTGAACCATCGCTCACAAAACCTTCCACTCATTTCTTTATCGAACCCTCATTTTTATGGCTAACTTTTTTTGCCATGTTTTCTAATGTCGATAACCTTTGGCTATCCTACGTAAGTCTCCAAACTTTTTCTTACATGGATGCACATTTATTGGCTATTTGTCAAATGGTGGGCAATATATATAGATTAAATCGTTTTATGTAGGTTTTTCGTTTTTCTATTTAGTTAAAAATTAAAATAAGAGATATGTCATTTATCATCTACGTTTCCTCCTACTGGAATCCCTGTGTTCATCCGTAAAACTTTATTACTCACTTCCTTTAAAACTCGATTGTAGTGGCAGTGGGTTTTCGAAAGTCGAAATTACAAAAACTGCCCGCCTGCTATAGCACCGGAAAAATAAGTTTCCTCATAATATTCGATGATGCTATATAAATAAATAAAAGAAAATTTCTATCTATAGCTGATTGTACTTGATAGGGCGAAATAACATAAATCAATTCAAAAATAAATGTTACTATCTTATGAAATAAAGTTGATGCAATAAGAATGACAAATATTTCATACATATACACGGCATAACGAAGAAACATATTTACTAAAATTAAAATGAAACACTGGGGTCACCTGTGGAGTAATGGTTAGCATGGCAACTTAAAATACTAAAGGTCGTGGGTTCGCGACCCGAGCTGGCCATGGGATTTTTTAATGGGAGTAAAAATCCTTAGTCATGCCGTCCTTTGGATAGGACGTAACATGGAGGTCAGATACTAGTTAAGAATCGCTATCCTAATACACGAAGAGGCAAAATTTAGGACTCCCACTGTAGCATTGTCCGATTTGCCATATTGTCATAAAGTGACGTCAAAACAAACAAACAAGCGATTGAAAATATTGGGCTTATATAGCCTAAAAGGCAAAATAAGCCCATTGCTTATAAATTATAAATATTAAACATTATTTATTCACTACAACGTATATTTAAGTTCCTTAGTCAAATGGAACCGTTTAATAGGACTATTTTAGTTTAGTTTAGTATGACTACTTATATTCTTTATTTATATTTTTACAGCTGTGCAATATTTATATGATCCTTTTCGCCATATTTTATATTACTCATTTATTACCATATTTACTTATTTTATATCTATTATTTTATTCCTTATTTTATATCTTTAATTTTTCAATATTTAATTTCAATACAAATCGATATTCTTATACATGAGGCAGCTATAAGATCTAAAATGTCTCTGAAGGTATCTGACAATAAATAGGATAGGATTAATTTATGTGGCGATAAACAGCGGAGGTTTTTAAGCCCTAAATAACTGTTTTAAAAAATATGAATATAGTAAATAAATCTTAGTTAATTTATTAGATTTTATTTTTTCCTTTTTTAAATTTTTTTTTTTTAAATTCATATAGGTATATACAGTACCAGTTGAAAGTTTAGACTCACTTGTATTTAATTCACAATCTTAAAGTTTAAAAAAATAATAGTAACTCAAGAGATAACATTTCAAAAATTACATGATAGTTTCGAATACAATCTATATTAATAAAGATGAAATTCTGTTTGTTTGTTTGTTTTTTCTATATATAAATCCGAACAGTTTGTCCAAAATTCTCCAAATTTCGCTTAGTAGTTCTTTCATACCAGGTGCGAACACCTGTCCATATTAAAAATGCATAACTTCAGCCAATCTCTGGGTATATTCTTTATTTTTATACAAATCGTTATGATCTCGCTTTACATTAGATTTTTATGAAATCAACCGTTGGAGTCGAAAAAAATTCCTCATTTCTGTCCTAACGAACTTTTCTTGACCTACGGCTTTTCTCATTGTTTTCCAAATTCCCTGGGTGAAACCGGGATATACAGCTAGTTATAAATAAATTTAAAATAAAATTATAGTTGTTACCTATGTTGTTCAATAAATAAAAATGTTGTTATTTATTTATTTCACAAAATCTAAGGGTGAGTCTAAACTTTTTTCTGATACATTGTAACATTGTAACACTAATGTGGGTTAAACAATTTTTATTCAAAGAAAAATAACATTTTCAATGTCACACAAATTATGAAAAAACAAATATTTAAACAGGTGACAAAAATTATCACTTTGTAACACTGTACGACTTGAGCCTCAGAACAAGACTAACTCTCCAGTCCAACGCCCCTTATATATAGTAATAAAGAGAAGAATCCAGAACCTTCGAGGCCAGAGGAGATGTACTATGACAGTATGTTTCAACTGTTAGTCTAGAACTATTGTAACGATATTTTTTGTGTTTTGTTTCATGTTAAAATATACATAAGGGCATGATAAATTAATGTAGTTAAATTTTGTCTTAGAGGATGCATTTTTTGTATAATGGAATTAATTTTGAAAATATACATATATACTTATCTGCTCTACGTGGCTTGAAAAGATTTTTTTAAAGTTCCTTCAAAGAATTTCGTACGATACATCGGACTATACTTGGACAAACGACTCACTTGGAACATACTACCAAATTTGAAAAAAATCTGGTGCGATGCGCGCAACACACAACTTTCACTTACCAACTTACTTAGAATAGAAATTGGCATGTTGTTTTAATTGCCATTTCTATAAATAATATAAAAAAGGTGACTTGATTTTGATTAAAAATGGTTAATTTAATCAAAATCATTAAAGCCATTTTTGAAATATTCGAAAAAAATGTAAAACTTGAAAAAAAAGTTATAAAATAAAGAGCCCTCTGCGTTTGACCAATTTTGATGAAATTTTGGCTGTCACATCGTGAGCATATACATACACCAAATATCCACTCTGATCAAAATCATTACAGCCGTTAATGAGTAAATAAAAAAAACACGTGATAATGAGACAACAGTTATTAAGTAAAGTGCCCCTTCCGTTAAACCAATTTTGATGAAATTTCGGCTGTCTCATCGCGGTCATATACATACATCAAATACCAAGTTTGATTAAAATCGTTAAATCCGTTTTTGAGAAAATCGAAAAAACCCTAAAAATTAGATTTTTGAAAATTTAGATTTTTAAAAATTTTTGCTGTCACATCGCGGGCATATACATACACTAAATACCCAATTTCAGGTTCGCACGGTTTATAGTTTTTGAGCAGTTTGTTCACACACACACACACACACACACACACACACACACACACACACACACACACACACACACACACACACACACACACACACACAGACCATTTCGCGGGACTTGGTTAAACGGACTCAGGGGACCCCGAAACATGTATTTCCGTTGAAAACCGGAAGTCGAAATTTTTCACGATCGCAATACTTCCATTTACTATATATTTCATATATAGGTAAGTGAAAGTAAAAAACTGGAACTCAACAGGCGGTACAAGCAGCTTTCACATCACCTAGACTGCAGATCAAGATTCGCCTTAAGAAACAAGCGACTAATTTATCCTACCATTTTAAGACCTATTTGGACATATGGAGCAGAACCTTGGGATTCCGCGAAACACATCCACATTGACAAAATACAAATTTCACAATCCAAAATTCTGAGAAAAATAACAAATGCACTTTGGTTTATTTCAAATCATACACTGCACAATGACATGAACATGTCGACAGTAAACTCTTTCTTACACAACAAATACCAAACATTCCACTCTTCAACATTACATTTGGGGCCCGGTGTGGCTGTGCGGTAAAGCGCCGTACTCCCATGCCGGAGCTGCGGGCTCGAGTCCCGCCCTGGGTGGTGCTTTTCTTTCGTAGGAGAAGTATCACCCAGTGCCATGGGTATTAGTATGGGGGGTATAGGGCTTCAGTGGAAGCCTTAAAGTCCCAAAAAAAAAAAAAAAAAACATTACATCAGCCTAACCCACTCATTCATTCTCTTTCCTCCTCCCTGTTACCTGGACAGCCTCGACGTAGATTGGAACGACGGTGGCCAAGAGACCTCTTACTCTAGTAAATTATAATGCCTCAAGAAAGTGCAAATAAAAAACAACAGTGACCAAATTTGGTTGATGCGCCACAGTGCTGGTGCAAATCTACATGGGAAATAATAAATTAATTTCTTTTAAAAAAAATAATATTGAAATCGGCAACTTTGACGTCAGTATTTGAAAGAAATCAATTATTAATTAAAGATTAATAATTCATTTAACTTTGAATCAAATTTTAAATACTTTTAACCCTCTTTTTTATGTCCTCGAAAAAAAGAAATGCTATAATTAAAGTAATTATTTGTTTTGGACCAGACGAAAGGGCTTTATTGATTATAAGGTTTTAACTTGAACCGTTGTTATATAGAAATTATTTTTTTTAAATCAATGTAAGATTGAAAAAAAAAACATATATAGAAAATAGTCTTTAAAACAATTTAAAATCAGTCTTTGAGGTATGATCAAGACAGGACCCAAGGATGCGGAAGATGTCTCGACAGTCTGTGATGGCTCCTACGTCACCCCAACTTACTCATTTCGTCGGTCATTATATATTCTCTCCTCGGCATATTTTATCGATCACTTTATTTATACAACATTGTTATAAGTGGTGTGATATAAATATATCTATGAATATCTATAGTTTTTAATACAGTAAGGCCTAAATATAATCTGAATATATTTTAGTACTTATAGAATATATTTTTAAATATAAGATTAGTCTGGGTTGGGCGTTAAAAAACTACAAATGGTGTTAAACTATTTTATTGCAGTCAAAGTTTATAATATTTTTGTCTGTGTCTTGTCCATTTAGCCCTGAAGAAGACCTGCATTATTGGTTCGAAATGTTGCCTGCAATGATAGTTATTTTCATCACTAGTACCAAAAGTGGTTGTTTTCGGTGCGCGGTCGAGTTTAACGCGCGAGGCGTAGTCCAGCGCGGAAATTAGACCAAGCACCGAAAACACACTTTTGGTACGTGTAATGAACAATACTTTTCATCATACTGCTCATACTTGAGTACATTAAAACTCTTTTATTTCATGAATAACTTACAGATACGATATACGAAATTAAATTGACACCTTTTTTTTTTTTTTTTAAACATCTGTTAATTAATCTCTAAAAGAATAAAAGTACTTATATACTTACAATAGTATTTATAGTATAATTCTGATTATTTATTATATTAAAACCTTTGTTTGGCATTGCCTTATGGAATATCGACAACTATCCATGTTAATCTGCACTTGAAACATACTATTTATATTAGAATGAAGCACAGTATAGCTACAAGTAACCTCCTTCAAACACATGTTTATTAATATATATTAGCAGCAGGTAAGGTTAGCGCACCAAATTTATTTTTCAGGCCGAGGCCCGAAAAGTGCTACTTTACGGACTCAAACCGAATATTGAAAACACATGTTTTTGATGCAGTATGATGAAAAATAGTTTAATACTCTTTCTAGTTTTTCGACCCTCCCGGTCTATTCTTATATTTATTCAATATTCGGTCAACTATCAGTTATCTGAAAGAATTTTTTTTTAATATATATAGTTATGACTAAATGGAGTAAAAACCAAGGCAATCCTGATCTGCTCCAAGAATCTTCTTAATTCCATTCCTTACTACCCCTTACTCCTCCTCAATAACAAATCTTGGATAGATCTTTGACCAGGACTTATTGCAGAATAGCCATATTCCCGAAACCACCTTAATAACTACACCCCAGGTGACCCCTATACACAATTTTTTTCAGCTAAAAAGAAAAATGGCTGTGGATCTATTTACTAACTGTAAATATACTGCGTTTCGGGCCTAAGTATAGGTCCCAACTTAAGTTCAAACCACGTGGACTTAAAATACTTTTTGTTAGTTATCCCCTAAAAATACCGAACATTGGATGATTACTCTTCATTATCGGAGAGGAAGCCAGAGGGTAACGACTGATATGAAAGCATGGAAATGATACATATTCAGTTATTCGAGATATCTACTCTGTGTTGGTGTAGAGCATTATAGAAAATAGCATCGGGATGACACAGGCTGCTTTGCCATTCAGTTATCACGTCAGCTAATCCTGGATTCGATGTTGTATAGGGAGCTAACAGAGGAAACTATTGAGTTACCATCTTCCTGTTGTCACTGGATAATTACCTGTAAGATAATTGAAATTAATTAGCCAACTTCCTGTCTAGAAGGACTTTTTGATTGAAAAACTTCATTATTAAAAAACTTTTAACTTTTCTTGCTAATATTAGAAATCAATACAGATGAGTGGGGGTGTAACTATAAGTGGTACGCCTAAAAATAAGATAAACAGACTAATTGCACTTGAATTTTGAATTTTATAACTGTAACTCATTGCCAAACAGAATAAGACCTCTTATACTTAAATGGTATATTTTTATTTTACTTTACGTTTCTAAATTATTATTTCTATTAATTATTAGAATTTAAACAAATAGATTGCAACAAGTACATTTCAAATGGGCATACTACATTTTTACATTCACTTACCTATATATGAAACATATAGTAAGGGAAAGTATTGCGATCGTGAAAGATTTCGACACGGTTTTCAACGCAAATACACGTTTTGGGGTCCCCTCAGTCCAAATAACCTAGTCTCGCGAAATGGTCTGTGTTTGAACAGACTAGCTCAATAACTATGAACCGTACGAACCTGAAATTCGCTATTTGACGTGTCAGCATAAACTTCATCAAAAATGATTAAACGGAGGTGGAACTTTATTTCATTAAGTTTGTCTCATTTTTAGCTTTTCTCTAAAACGGCTTTAACGATTTTGATCAAACACACCATGTTTGATGAGAATTCAGTATTCTGTAATATCAAGTAAATTTTATCATCATAAAAATTTCTGAGGGGATTTAAATGGTGAAGGGGACTTATTTGTTTTCATATAAAGTACCTTTGTTTTAGTTTATATAGAGAAATTCACTGTCTCTCGTTGTCTCCCATTGAACCTATCATACCAAAACCCAACATACCATTTTCACTCCTTCAAACTGGAAACATGAGACTGCAGAAATGTTTACTTGTAAGTTTATTACCTTATAGGAGAATATTGTAACGTTAAAAAAAAAAAAAAAAAAAAAAAAAAAAACATACGGTTTAAAAGTTGCAGATCTTTTGTTGGAACGAACTTTCAGTTGGGGTAAACTGCCAGAGAACGTGTTTGTGACTGCGATGTTCGAATACCATCTACGCCCTTCCATGAGGTTCCAAGAGGTTCTAGACCATCTCCTTACGACTATATAAGGAGCGATCGATTGGATAGTCTTAGGGCCGTATTTATGAACGATCCTAAGGAAGCAGTTAAGGTAACCTTAACTGGTTGCTATGCACTATTTAGGTAACCTTTAAGCTTAAGTGTTCCTTTAGATAATTCCCCTTTTATGAACCTTCCTTCCTAGAACTATAAGAACATAATAATTGGAGTAGAAATCACTCAAAGTTGAATAGTGTGCAAACATTGTTAGTATAAAAGAACAAACTAATGTATACAATGTTTCATCTAACCGATTACAAAACGACTTAATGGATCCATCAATACATCTTTTGTTTTGATTTTACTGACATGAAGAAATTATCTGTCTTTCATAGTGCCTAGTAATAAGAATGGCTAAATATGAAAATATTTGATAAATATATAAAGGAGAAAAAAAAAAATAATTCACCAAGATTAAAATTTTTAATTTCCTTAAAAAGTAGAATAATATATCACCGCCTTTGTTGTTTATACCTCATATAAATAAAGTAAAAATTCCAAAAAGTCGTTTTGTTCTTAATAAACGGTTCTTTTTTAATAATTATTTAAGTCTTGATATTTGTTTTCTGTATTTATTTCTATTATTAAATAGTTAAGGAGAAGCTAAAGGTAGCTAACCAACTACCTTAGCACTAAGGAAGGAATACAGATCAAATTTATAGGAACACCTTAGGATCTAAGGCTTCCTTAAGATAGGAAAGCGTAAAGGAACGTTTATAAAATGAAAATTGTGTTAAGGTTAGCTAAAGGTGTGCATTTCAAGGAAGCCTTTAGTAAGGCGTTCCTTAGGATCGTTCATAAATACGGCCCTTAGTCTTTGTCTTGATTGTGAAGACATTATTATTTTTTTTACAAAGTGATAATTTTTGTAACCTTTTATAATATTTGTTTATTTTTAATTCGTGTGGCATCGATCATTGTATATTTTCGTTGAATAAATGTTGTTAACCCACAGAAGTGATACAATATGTAGACTGCCAAACACTACCATTCAAAAAATAAAAACTTTTCCATGAATTAATTTTATGTGGGGTGATTGGTTTCCACAATATCCATTTGAAGGTTAAAATAATAGAATATAGGCTTGGTATACTATATTTTCATTTTACACCCCCTTTTCTAAATCCTCAAAACTATAACGAGATAAAAAATAAATTCATACACAGATGCTTACTTAAAAAACGGACATGGACATATTGTAGATGATGAAGGTACTACAAATGTACGACATTGCTAAAAAAACGAAAAAAAAAACGCAAATACAGTACAAAAACAAAAATATATTCAACCATAGTATAGCTTATATATATATCTTTATATATATATATAAATCCTGGTGACATAGACTTTGTTTATTAACTACGTCTTATATACAATTAATACATATACCAGGTGTGTAAACATGAAACCGGAATTTTTCAAATAGCAAATAAGTGTTGATTGTGTAAAAATGATACATACTTTTAGAGATTATATTGACTGATAACTCCTATCATTGGCGAATTCCGGTTTCATATTTACACACCTGGTATATATATATATATATATATATATATACACATAAAATAATCCTCATGAGTTATGTATATTGGTATCATTCTAGAAGCCTTCAGCACATGATCAAGAAATTGATAGCTTCGCAGCAATGTTGAGCAATTTTTATTGAATATTTAGAGCCACTGGCCCTATATACACCTGATCTTAATTGCATTCTAATCATTAGCTGCATAGTCCAGGTGGAATATTGAATAATTGTTTCTGAATTATGGCTTAGAATACCACAGTGGAAATACAATCCATCTACAACGTCCAACTTGCTTGTAAATAACTGCCGAGCAAGTTGCTGAACTCTGATTTAGTAATCCAAGGCTGCGAGGTGCGATGTGTCAGAGCAGATCAGGTGAAACAAACATGCGTATACAACTTTACAAGGAATCGCAGTAATTACAATTACCGCATGACTTTCATTATCCCAGTCCCCCTTACGTTCATTTTCTATCTCTAGTTGATGTCAGATATATTTCGTATGTATATAAAATATATTAGAGGTGAGAAGTGGTCAACTTTTATTCTTGAATTGGTCAATTTTTTATTTTGAAAAGCCAACGTTTCGATCCCTATATGTGGGTCTTCATCAGGGCTAAAAAAAGTCAAATATAGCTAGAAGATGACTACTAAATTCTTATCATGTAATTATTAATAATAGATAGTAACAACTAGGAGTAACAGAATAATGTAAACCAAATCCAACTGTCATGTATAGATAACTGTCATCTATAGATAACATGGATACATTACAAAACTGATAATGTTATGAAGGATGGTAAAAATTATACGTGAATACTTTATAAAACTGATAACTGTATAATAGATGGGAAGCATTATACATAAATATTTATATAGGTAGCTGGTTAGCAAGATAAAATAAAATCTGATATTTACCTTCTGAGTCCAGAGTAATACAAAGAATGAGGGTAAAATAAGGTTAGGGGGTTAGTTTGCCGACTTCAAAAGTTTATTACGGTGAAACCCAACGTTTTTGAAGTGAAAGGCTACATGAAAACTAAATGAAAAATAAATTTTATTTTATGATATATTTTTTATACTTTATTATTTATATATTATATTAGACAGTTGATTTTGGTTTTCATTATTCTGTCACTCCTAGTTGTTACTATCTATAATTTATAATTACATGATAAACATTTAATTGTCACCTTCTAGCATAGGTACTCATATATTTGTCTTCTTTTATCCCTGATGAAGAATCACAAGTAGGGATCGAAACGTTTGCTTTTCAAAATAAAAAATGTTTAGCTGAACTGCTGACTATCAATCAATCCATCATAATATATATTTGTTAAGCCATATATCAATAACTTACTTATCCATGTTTTGCGCCTATGTCACCGATTAGGCCCGATCCAGGTACCAGACCTTCCATAATTCCTCTTCTATTCTAGATAATCCTCCGAGGCACCTGAAAAGAAGATCGCGATCTTCGAAGTTAAAATACTAGTTGAGTGATAGTAATTGGTAATTTCTCTACATGCCTTTTCTTGACATCATTTACCTTTCATTAAAATGGTCAGAATTCAAAATTCTTGGACTTTACTGAATTTAGGAATACTTTTTCTACAAATTTTACTCTCGGCTAATTTCGATCAGAGTTTTTTGTCTGAAGATATAAGCGCTTGAAGACTTAGTGTACTTCTATTTTGATGACCAAAAAAATTACCAACTCAAATTATCAACTCGCGATTCTGACCATATGACTAAACTGAATTCTAATTTTAGCGCAAAGTCTAATCATCGATTAGAAATAATAAAACCAATTTGTTTATACGTTTCAAAGTTTTTGATTTATAAGGGGAAAAACAGACAAAGCGCGATAATTCGTAATTATATCAGATAGCATAGCATCAAAGAAATTTTGGTAGAAAGCATCAGATTTGTCTTCAATATCCACTAAAAAAAAAAAAAAAAAAAAAAAAAAAAAAAAAAAAAAAAAGAATCAAGTGAGTAAAAAACTTCTATAAAAGCTTCCCAGCACAAAACCCATAGTGACTGGACTAATGTGCCTTTCAACGTTATTCGCCTACCTTTTAGTGAAAGGAGGTGAATCAATTCAGTTTTCTATGAACTCAAAAATCATTACTAATTACCTTTAGTGCACAGTTTAATTGCCTTTAGTGTACTTGACATTTCAATTGTACTGTAGTGTAAAAAAAAAAAAAAAAGATGATTATTTCTGTTACATTAAAAATAGATCTGAAATTTTATGGAAGGGTTATATTCATGTATTATTACGTAATCACGCATTTTGGAATAACCTAGACCTTTCTGGACCGTTCACTTTTGGACTTAATATAAGAAACGAGTGATTAGGGGCATAGTGTTGACTTCAACATCGAAACATATAGTTAATTCTGTGTTACTGTAGTTACTATTTGTAACTGTGTTACTAATTGGAGTTTTTTATTTATTTATTTTTTATTATTCTAATTCACAATACCTAATTGGAGTCCTAATTTTTTGTTGCCATTTTTGTAATCACAGCTCACGTTAGTAATAGTCCGGGAGCTGAGAGCCAAAAAGGTGCATGATTTGAAAACATTTTTGATCATATAGGCTGAAACTACTCATCTCATAGGCAACAAATGTGAACGTCTGCCACCTCAGATCGGTTGCCATCGAATTTTATAGGCGAACAAAATCGACATTTTCGAACTTTTTTCAATTTTCCGCTAATAACTCGAAAACGATTTATCGCAGAAGAAATTGTGTTCTTTCTAAAATAAAAGGGCATAGCATTTCGCGTCGACTGAGGTCCTCACAGTTAAAATCGTGTAAGTCTTTTCGCCAAAACCGATTGTCAATTTAGCCACTTTAGCGGAAAAATGAATTACCCTCATGTTCTAAAGCCTGGAATTTAAAGAGCGTAATTCATTTTTCCCAATCTGCCAACCGATCTGAGGTGGCAGGCGTTCACATTTGTTGTCTGTGAAATGAGTACTTTCAGGCTATATGATCAAAAATTTTCTTTAAATCAGGCACATTTTTGGCCCTCAGCTCCCGGACTATAATATATTTGAACCCATACAGGTTTTGAAATACTTCCAGTTTAGTTTGTTAATATTTCAAGTCTTGTAAAGGAAATAAATAAACTTTATACTTTTTGGGCTTGATGATCAAGAGAGACTGGCTAGTGTTGGATTTGCAAGGCGGGCGTTTCGATTTCCGTAGGTACCAAAAGCTATATATGGAAGCTATCTAAGAATTATTTTTCACAAATCCTTTTCCCTGGAAATCGGGGTCACTCTTACGCGTACTTATCAGCAGGGATCAGACTAACAGAAGTCGAAAGCTGATATCTGTTAAAGGAAAACAAATTATATTGAATAGACAAAACTGACAAATTTGAAATAAAAAATAAACAACATTAAAGACACACACAAAAAAAAAAAAAAAAAAAAATCGTTAAATGCAGCGAGTAGTAAGAAGAGGTTAGGTGATAACTTCCGTTGCGATTCGATACTACATAAGTACCAGATCTTCCATGCAATATTACGTTGCAACTGGTTGATTTACAAGGATTGAATAGGCTCCAGCCCTTATTTTAATAAAAACGAGCTTACGTAAAATCGAGTATTTGAGGTACTAATACATTTTTGGTCATGTTATGAATCAATAAATGATATTGGCTGCCGTTATAGCTTAAATTTCGATTGAATTAGAAAAAAATAAAAATTAATCTAAGCTGTGAGTTCTCGTAAATGTAATTTTATTTTTTTTTACTTGATTGTATATCTGCAGGTGTCAACAACATATTGACAATCAGCAGATTTCATGATCCTTCTAATATTCATACTAAATGTAAGGCATGGATAAGGATGACACCCAACAGTATGTAAGGTTTGATTAGTAACGTACCAAGGTGCTTTTAAAATAAGTCGTAATATTTTTTATTGGAAAGTCTGGAGTTTATGTAAATGCGTTTTTTGACAATCCGTAGCACTATGTCCATATAGGTTTTAGCAAATATGTGTATGTGTTTAGTTTTTGTCCAAGTTTTAGTTTTGAGGATTTGGAAAAAAAGTGGGTGAAGTAGTTTAAGTAGTTTTTCAAAAGTTTTTGTTTTCATTTTAACATGCGGGCCCCATGTCATCCTTATGTCGAGGGTTAGTCCGAGCTACTGTACAGTGTCTGTGTAATTTTGATTTCATCGATATGAATTGGAGGGCAAGTATTTTTCGGAGAGTAAAGTTATATGTTTCGATTTTTCATGATTACCATAAGTCTAATTTTCCATAATTCACACCAGTCTTTCAAAATTTGTTTTAGTGGTTTTGTAAGGTTAGTGAGGCATGTGACTAATAGCGTAAATATAGCTTCAACTCCCATTGAAATTGGGATAAAAAGGTAATCTTTTTTTTTTTTTGGTCTTCAAACATAGATTCGCAACCGTCTGCGACAATCAGCGAATTCAATGCCTGCAGCAACGCAATAATATGCAAGGCATTTATGGCATGAAGGAACGAAAGTGGCCAGCAGCACCTCTTTCCGGGCTTGACACTAATTCAGGAGATGAGGTCTCTCATCCAGCTTCTTTTTAGCCGCCTTCTAACCGGCATGTCAACCGTGGCCATGTCGTGAATTAATCTGTTGTTATGTCCTTCCAATTTAAGGAAAAATCGCGAGTAAAGCGTTCGTACGTGATGTTGGATAGTCGGTTGTTGTAAGTCTGTAATTAGTCTTAAAAGTTTGTAATTTTTGTAAGTGTGTCTTTTTAGCTGAGCCGAAAATCTGTGAGGCGTATGTCTAAATGGGTTTATGTAAGTAGGTATTCAGTTTGTATATAATATTCAATTTAGAAGATTAAGAGAGTAAAGAATTTTTAAGCGTATGTTCAAGGTCTTTTTTTTTCATTTTGAAATGTGGCCCCCAAGTCATCCTTCTGTCGAACAGAAGTCCGAGGTAACGTGCAGTTTCTGTCTGTGGAATTTGGTTGTCGCCAACATAAACTGGAGGGCATGTATCTCGTCTGAGTGTGAAAGTTATGTGTTGTGATTTGTTATGATTTAATTTCATTTTCCATAGTGACTACCGTTTTTGTAATTGAAGTAAGTGATTCTGTATATTCAATGAGACAAGACAAAGGTAATCTAAACTGTGATTTCTCGTATATCTCTATATATATGTAATTCTGTTTATTCTTCTTAAGAAGTAGAAGGAATAAATCGTGTTCCACTGTAAGCAATGAATTCATTAAAATATTGTATTACAATGAAATAACTATTTAATAACTTAACCGATTAGCTCACCTTTAAGCAATGAAAACGATTTTAAAGTCCTTATATAATTGATGCTCAAATCACAATAGAATCAACCAACCTGAATACTGAAGTTTATATGAATTGAAACACATGATATAAATCACAGATTTATATATATAGGAGGCTTTGTCCTGAATGTCAGAATCAACGTAGAGCAAAAACTTCTATGTTAGAAACTTGAAGTTCGGAGTTTAGATTTTAAACGCGATGTAGGTAACCACTAAGAAAGGAATTTCAAAAATGTAACACCAAAGGGGTTTAAATGGCGAAATTGTCGTTTAACTCTAACGGACATCTATTTTCGCACTTCGAGAAAAAATATCTAATTTGGACTCATTTTAAAGATCTTGATACGGCGAGTTTAACTCGAAAGCCCCTAGGGCATTCACGACGAGTAAGCAATTTTTTGTTTCGGCGGATTTAGTGAACTCTCTCCATTTCGCGCCTCCCTCTCTTCAACCGAGCCGGCAGCCTCCCCCTCCAATATTCCACCTACCGGAAGCTCTGATCCCTGTTATGTTGTCAATATATAAAATATTATATTAGATAATTACCAAGATAATGATCACAGAATTGATTTTAAATGCTCGCGGGCAAAGCCGCGACGGGAAATGCTAGTCTATAATAATTGAAATATAAAGGTTTTACTTATTTAAAATAATTTTATAAGAAAGTTTTTGAGGAACCTATTATTTTTTTATATTTTAAGATGTGCAAATTCACAATACTTCATTAATATTTTATTATGATGATGTGGGATGTGTCCAATATGAGTGGTGGGGGGAGGGCCAAGTCTATATAAGAGCGATACGGAGCCTGAGAGTTCAGTCGAGTTGTAGCAGTCCACCAAGCAGATCAATCCTAACTCTTCTCCCGGCCTCAGAGGTACGTCTATGAATCTTCCCCCCACTTTTACAATATTCAAACTATTATTTATCTGTATAGCAAAAATTATTACTATCAATTTAAAAAAAAACGGAGGAATAAAAAGATTCAAGCATCAGATCCTGTTGAAAGTTGGAAACCCAAACTTCAAAAGATCATCAGAAAATATTATGAACAATAAACAATATTATCACCAATCATTCAGAATATGAAAAATAAAATTCTGAATTATTTTATGATTTAAAAATTTATAATTATAGATTTCAAATATTTTTTATAAGATAAGGAATTATGGGCCTTGCCCAATCTTTTATAAAATATTATAAATATTACCAATATTTTATAAAATATTATAAAAAATATTTAATATGTATATGTAGCGTAAACCATACAGTTATTGGCACCCCAACTTCAACTTAAAGAAATAGGTAAACAAGTCCCAATTTTATTACAAGATATAAATGAGTCTAATGTTTGAAGGGTCCTCTAAGTCATCTATGAAGCTAGACTTTAACAAACTAACCATAGGGAAGATTTCACAATTAAATCCACAGGGTGCCAATAACTAGATTTGGCACTTTTAACAATAAATATTGCCATATTGTAAAACTATTGAACTTTTGACCCAAAAAAACCTCTTGATTCTTTATAAGGATAGATAATGAGGAGCTAAAGGAAGTTTCAACTAGATCCCTTTATAAGAAGTATTTTTTTTAATGTCACACTGAAATTTAGTCTTAAGGGTGCCAATAACTTTAACTTTAAATTTAATAATTACATAAAATATTGTTTTAATGTTAAATTTAAAAAACAAAATTAAGTCTATGGTGTAATATAACCTTTCGTCAACCATTGTCGCAGAAGGGAAATAATTAATAACGCGTACCCGTTTCTTGAATGTGATGTACTACTAAAAAAAAAAAACACAATTGGAGTAATCCGTGAACATTCCTCATTCTTTGAGTTCTTGAGAAATTGGGATTTTGTATACTCTGAATTATACAAAAACTCACTATTAGCGATGGAAATTTAAATGAACAAAAATAAAAGGTGTTAGGTGGGAATAATTTATAAAAGATATACAATTTTTTTTTTTTAATTTTATCTTCAATTCATGCTTTGTAACTTAAATATCCTCTGCGTCTTAATATAAAAAAATATCTTTCTAAAACAGCTTTGCTTCATCCACAGTTCATAAAAAGTATATATAAACATATTTAAAATATTATTATGGGAGTCATAATAGAAGAAATCACAAAAATATGCAAACACTTTAGTGTCTAGACCTTTCGGCAAAATATTTAGCCACTCGTCATGTGTACTTGTCTGAGGGTGTCGAAAAAAAATTCCAATAAAAGTTTAAAGTTACTTATTTTTTTTTTTATGATTCTATTTTTACTTTTCAGGATATAAGATGTAATAAAAAAAAATTACAATAATTTATTTAAACATCTCCTTAACGTTTAGAATTTATTTAGGTGTATGTTCAATTTGAAACTAACATTTGAACTATTTTTAGCAAGGATCAACATTAAACTGTTTAACATTGTTCAGTCTAATATTTTTTTTAATAATTATTTTCAGGAAAATTTCTCAAGCACTGAAATCTTTAAAAAAAAAAGGATAGATTTTTCGACAAGTGCATCGAAATGAGTCGAATTTCTATTTTTTTTTTTTTGTAAATAGTTTTTTACGAGATAATTTCTTAATTTTAGTTAAATCACATTGAAAAAGGTCATATGAAATTAATTTCTCAACTAAATATCAATTAATTTCTTTTAACTACAAGCTGTGAAAATTTTACAAAAATTTAATTAGTTGATTTTGGAATTCTACGCCTCAATTTCACAATAAGCTATAGTTGTCTCAGGTAGGTGTAACAAAGATTTTTCAACAATGTAACCTGTATATTGATAATAGTTTTTTACATCACTAGTACAGAAAGTGGCTTTTTACAGTACGAGGTCTGGTTTGACGAGCAAGGCGCAGCCGAGCTCCGTAATTAGACCGAGTACTGTAGAGACACTTTCTGTAACTTTAATAAGAAGTGTTAGGTTAACAAATAATGAATGAAAATCACATGGTAGGAGGAATTGATAACTCGTAAAAATCTATATATTTATATTTATATTAAATGTACAATTAGTATTATTGCTAATATTGAATCCTTCAAATGGTAATTGAATGTCACGTTTGGAGGTAGTATACTTTTTGAAATTCATATTATATAATGGATCGTCTCTAAATAGATCATCAACTTTTCTTTATTCCTGTAGTTTATCATACTCAAATTCGTATTTGTGTCGTGATTTTGAAGGATGTTCTTCGGTACCTTCATTTCATTGATCAAATATATTTTTGGGAATATCCACAGCACTAACTTCAGATACATTCAAATTAAAGTGACAAAAAGGTTAGTAAGCTTTTTAAGAGTTTTATTAACATGTGTTTTCTTTACTGTACTAGAACAGTAAGAAAAAAGATGTTTCCTTTACACCACTAGTAGAGTAATGGATCACTTTCTAGGCTAGCTAACAGTCTAGAAAGAAATACTTTTATAAGCAGTATAATGTAAATTTATTTACTTGTTCCTTGTTATTATTTGATGTTGTTACATCAAATAATACAAGAATGGTGAGATCTCTACCAAATGTATTAGTTTTTAATAAATTTACATTCTGAAATGAGAACCAACTAATCTACAAAATGTACAAGGAAAAAAACCTTCACATCATTTTCAAAGTTTTATTTTGTCCTATGCATGAAGAGATTCGTTTACAAAAAAACAGTGGTTATTGGGTATTGGTTATATAATATAGCTCCACAAGTTTTAGCAAACCCCAGTATAAAAAATAATATATATGATGAATACTACATAAGATATGAATTCTGAAAAATTTAATAAGAAGAATATATAGGATCTGAAGAATATATATAGAATTAACCTGAAAATTAAGTTATAACTATACATTATAAAAATTAATATGGAAAAAGTACCTTAGATTTAAAAAATTGAATACTTAAAAGAATCTCCTTTCTTTTTTTTTTTTTTTTTTTTTTTAAATTTGGTTTTTTATGTGATGCAAACTTCACTTAATTTACTAAACATATATATTTTTTAAATAACTAAATTGTACTAAAACTAGATCATCGATTTAATATTAAAAAAGTGTTATCGATTTAAAAAATTGGCATATTTATTTATTTCAATGGATACAGGCAATCCACTACTAGATGAATTGACGTATGTTGTCAATTTTTAATGTACTACTAATACATAATACTTCCCCTTTATTTAAAAAAAAAAAAAAAGTTGTCTTAAGATGAGGTTATTTTAAAAATTATTCGAAAGGTCAACCGAAACTTTGATGTAATTTAAGTTAGTTCGATGCCTGAGTAATTTGCTTAATCGATTTCTAAGAAACCTGACACCACTTTCATCATTCACTAATGACACATTTAATAATAATTTTTATTGTTTTTTAAAATAATAATTAATAAAATTCAACAACTCAAATATTTGCTATGGTGTAATCCCTCCAAAATGTGAATATATCCTCTTTTTATTTTTTTAATTATTTATGTCGCACACTTGTAAAATCTATAATACCAATTGTTATCAACGATTTTGAAAAAAAAAAAAAAAACAGATTTCTGGCGTTTTGCGCTTTGTAAACTTTTTCTGCGGTCTTAAATTTATATCTATGAGATTATTAGTTGAAATTATTATTTTTACAATTCATTGCTTTCCGCTACGAATTTTGGACAAAACCTGGTCTCCAAGTGTTCGCTGTAAATACTCTTAGTTACTTTATAAACAGATAAAAAAATCTCGTCATAAGTCGCTCTTCGGTCCAAAACGAAAGAGCGTGTATCGGATTGTTATTTTCGCCAAACTTCTCTGAAATGTATTAATATGAAATTAAGACATATTTTTAATATCCCGAATATTCAATCTTCTCAAAGACCAACCCAACATAATGATTTTTTTCGATGCCTGTTCCTAGGAGTCCTGTATCAAAGGATAACTGAGGAAAATGTATCCGAGTGTAATAATTTCGAACCGAAATTTCTTGTAAACCGCATTGCCGGATGTTGAAATGTAATATTTCCCTCAAGAAACTTTTTACTCTCACATTTGTTTGTTTTTCTCAAAACTTAGGGGCGTTTGGCAACGATCAAAGCGAGCGGTTCCATTGGAAGATATCAGAAATGAAAAAACGACAAGTTAATTCCGTACATGTCAGCTACTGCTAGAAACTCAAAATAGACTTTTGAGTTAGTTAGACTTTAGTTAATATCTAGTATAAGTACTTACTTACACTAAATATTAACGAAAATCCTGATTAACCCTAAGATTAGCAAGGGCTACCTGACTTCTAGGTTTTACCAAGGATCTATGAACCCATAGCTTTTTATTGTTAGTTTTATCTAAATACTTTTTTTTTAAATTTATTTCATGAAATTACAATATTTACGTATTTATAAAACAGAGGGATATGAAAGTCTGTGAAAATTGTATCCGATTTAAGGTGCATTAATTGATTGAAATTTATTATCAATGCCTTTATAAAACTGAAGCGTGGAAATGTATAAGGGTATAAGTGCCAAAAAGATATATAAAGATTTTTTTGCCAAATTGTTATAAGCCATATCATTTCTGGACGAATTCGGTATAAGCCATATTTTCCCAAAGGCAGGCACTTATACCCTTTTGCATTTCCATGCTTCAATAATAGTTTAATAATTTTAAATTATATCCGCGAGCCCACAAGCGGTTTTTTTTTTGTTTTTTTTTCACTCAACTATTTCTTGTTGATATAAAACGTTACAGAAACATTTCAATGCACGTTTAAATTAATCTAGAATGTTTTTCTGACAACTATCACTTTTTTCTGATTACTTAGTTAATAATGTAGTTGCAAAACAGGATGGAGAAATATTAATCGGCTCCAATACCCCCACCGGTAATCCTAAGGGTAAAAGGAAAATTAAATTTTTTTTTCTATTAGGCTCCTAAGGTATTTAACCGTATTTACCTAAATATGTTAGTCAGTGTTGCAAAATAGCTGAGGATAACAGAAATGTTCTGAGAATCAAGATTTATTAAAGGCTGATTGGAGATGAAAAATCATCCATTCAGTTTCATTTAACTTTCAATAAAGTCACTTTTGTTTATCAGTATTATTATTTTTTATTACTTTAATTATTAATTTGTACTTGTCAGCAAGGTGCTGTAATGTGAAATAATGACATGTCAGGTATGAGGAGGGAAAGCACCAAGCAGCACCCCCTTCCTGGCTTCAATCAATTACCTTGGTTGTCTAAGAGAGCAGATCTCTCATCCATCGCCTTTTTAGTATTCACTTATCCATGCGAATGCCAGAAACATACCTGATTAAACTGACGGGATGTCCGTTCAAATAAATAAAATATCGTTTGTTAAGTGTCTCGATGTACTGGTCGAATGTTGGTATTTGGAGGTCTGTTTTTAAAGTTTTTTTATTCACGTACCAGGGTGATTTCGTTACAATTCGTAACAGTTTTTATTGAAACGTTCAAAATTTTTGTTAGTCTTTTTAACTATGCTGAATATCTGTGAGGAATACGGGCTTTATTAAGTATGTGTACATATTTAGTTTTATCAGTTTTAGTTTTGACGTTTTAAAAATGGTGAATAGAGAAGTTCGAATCTTTTGTCAAGTTCTTTTATTCATTTTAACGTCAGGGTGTCATGTCATCCTTCTATCGAAAAGAAGTGGTCCCAGGTAGGGTACTGAACCCGTTTGTGGAATTCGGTTGTTGTGTGGGGTAAATTTGCTTATAGTATAATTTTCCAGTATTATTAAAGAAAGAATAAGCATACAAATAAAATGACGTAGGACGGCGCTGGGAGCTGCAGTACCCGCAATACACACCGGACCACATCTTTCATGTTTCTTTTTATTAAGTACTCCATGATTACTATTCAATATTTTTATTAATTATATACAAGTATTTATAATATAAGGTTTAAATAAAATTATATGTGTTTTTAATATTTAAATGAAATCAAATATTCATTTGAAGTAAAATTTAAAATTATTATAACTGTAACATTTGTTAAATGTTAGCCGGTAATCCAGACTGATAATGTATTTACACATTATACTGCTTATGAAAGTATTTCTTTCTAGACTGTTAGCTAGCCTAGAAATCGATCCATTACACTACCAGTAGTGTAAAGGAAACATATGTTTTCTTTACTGTACTAGTAACTTAGTTACTTAGTGCTGTGGATATTCCAAAAACTATATTTGATCAATGAAATGAAGGTACCGAAGAACTTCCTTCAAAATCGCGACACAGATACGAGTTGAATATAATAAAGTATAGGAATAAAGAAAAGTTGATGACCTATTTAGAGACGATCCATTATATAACATGAATAATAAAAAGTATTCTGACTCCAAACGTGACATTCAATTACCACTTGAAGGATTCAATATTAGTAATAATACTAATTGTGCATTAAACATAAATATAAATATGTAGATTTTTTACGAGTCATCAATAGCTCCTACCATATGATTTTCATTCATTATTTGTTAACATTACACGTTTTATTAAATGTTACTCAAAATATAATTCTTTTAAAATATATTTTTTTTTTCAGTATAATATAAAATAATTTACATCAGTTGTACAGAAAGTGTCCCTACAGTAGTCGGTCTAATTACCGCCAAATCAGACCTCGTACTGTAAAAAGCCACTTTCTGTACTAGCGATGTAAATAACTATGTCATATACCATATACATTGCAAAAAGAAAAAAAGAAGGCTCAGTAAGACATCTAAGCAAAGTTATTATTAACTTATAGTAGTGATTTTTTTCTGGGCTATCCTTGCGAAAAGTCCATAATAGTAATCGTAGTATCAAACCATTACAACTCCCGCCCCCCCCAAATGTAGATATAATTTGAATATTGGGGGTTTCGTTCTATTCATATATAAGTTAATATATGTCCGAAATACATGATTGAGCAATTGAAACATTATTTCCCTTCGGGAACCTGTTAAAGATATTTCTTACGTGATATACTTGAAATACAAATAATTTAGTGTGCATTTAGAATTTTGATATTTATTCAGATGTTTTTAAGATCAAAAGAAACATACTTTAAAAAAATTAAAACTGTCCTTGACATACTTAAAAAAAATCTGGTGCGTGCGCGCAACACACAACTTTCACTTACCAACTTACTTAGATTAGAAATTGACGTGTTTTGGTAAATATCATTTCCCAAATTCACACACTTTTCTACATTCATATCTTATTTTTGTTAATCGTTAAAGCCGTTTTTGAGTAAATAAAAAAAACACGTGAAAATGATACAAAATTTATTAAGTAAAGTCCCCCCTCCGGTTAATCAATTTTGATGAAATTTTAACAGTCATATCTCGGGCATGTACATACATCAAATACCCAGTTTGATCAAAATCGTTAAAGCCGATTTAGAGTAAATAAAAAAAAACACGTGAAAATGTTACAAAATTTATTAAGTAAAGTCCCCCCTCAGGTTAATCAATTTTGATGAAATTTTTACAGTCATATCTCGGGCATAAAAGTAGATCAAATACTCAGTTTAATCAAAATCGTTAAAGCCATTTTTGAGAAAATCGGAAAAAAAATTAAAAAGTTATTAAATAAAGTACCCCCTCTGTTTGACCAATTTTGATGAAATTTATGCTGTCACATCGCGGGCACATACCTACACTAAATACCCAATTTCATGATCACAGGGTTTATAGTTTTTGAGCTAGTCTGTTCACACACACACACACACACACACACACACACACACACACACACACACACACACACACACACACACACACACACACACACACACACACACACACACACACACACACACACACACACACACACACACACACACACACACACACACACACACTCACACACACAGACACACACACACACACACAGACCATTTCGCGGGACTTGGTCATTTTTACTCGAAATTTTTCACGATCGCAATACTTCCACTTACTATATATTTCATATATAGGTAAGTGAAAGTAAAAATTTATTACTTTATAAATTAATTAAAAATATGAATATATATAGAAATCCCAGCAGTCTTGGAAAAGTTCATACAAGGCTCAGGAATTATATTTATTTTATTATTAACCTTTTAAGTTTTTTGCTCAATTTAAAATTTAGGGATTGCCGAATCATTTTTGAAAGCAATAATTAAGAATTCGATTAATTAACACTAAGCTAAGGGCAGTTAAACGTCTATGGTCTTTGGAAGAAACATTGAAATTAAATGAAAAAGCTTTTCTCAATTTTCTATTTTTATACTTTTAAATGATTAAATAAAAAGTAAATCAAGATTTATCCCCTTCCAGAAAATAAATTAGCCTCTCCCTCATTAGAGAGTAAAGCTAGTAATTAAAATATTTTGCTTTATATAATTTTCTCACAATTTGCACAAGATTAATTTTTTTTGTATGATTGAGGTATTATTTGTGGCGTTAATATTTCAGATCACCTCTCGTTTAATATTTTTCATCAAACTCCGAATAGTTTATCTGTAGATAACTGTCCCCCCTTATAAGGTTACTAGAATAAATAATATAAATAATAATAATAGTAAAATAAATAAATAATAATATACTATTTTGGATTCACATTTCTTATACGAGACAATTGTTGAAGAAACCACCATAAATAGTAGCCAATGTTTATTTAAAAATACCTTATAAATATGTTTAAAGAAATTTTTTTCCATCAAGTCTTTTCATGAAATCGTAATTGTCTTTTTATGACAGTTTGTGGAATCCTAAATGTTACTACGAGTAATTTTTCATGATACCTTCCCATAGTATTATTTCTATTCTCTATAGATTAGTATCTGAGATCTATAAAACTTTTGATGTATGATGATTGATTGACAACTTTGCTTCCTGAAGTAAAGATTTCTCCATCTACAAATGCATACATCTCTAGGGTTTTTCCAATGTCACAATACCCAAAATTTACAGTATTTTTTTTTTAATTCTCATTACATTTTCATTAGTCAAGTTCAGCTGATTCCTAATTAATTAGCTGATAGAGTCCTGTTAGATTATGATAAACGAGGAAGTAAAATTTCCTTATTTGTAGGTAAATTCTAACTTCATGGGGATATATTATTTCTATCATGTTTACTTAATTAACGTCACTTTATGCTACTAAGCTTATCGGACTACGGCGGGAGTCCTACATTTTACCTATCCAGGTATAATTAGGATAGGGATGTTTATACAGTACCTGACATCGCACAGGCTCAGGACCTCAATTTTACGAGGGACGGCGTCACCAAAGATTTTTTACTCCCATTAAAAAATCCCAAGGCCACCGCGGGACGCGAATCCGCGACCTTTAGCATAGTGGTCTGCTATGATAGCCATTACACCGTAGGTGACCCCATTATTCCTATAAATATATAAATCCTATATTTAAATCATTTTATTTTTCAAGAGAAAAGATTTGGCTCCGCCGAGAGTCGAACCCGGGTCTCCCGCGAGACATGCGCGGATGCTAACCACTGCACCACAGAGCTCGGCTTCAAGCAGAGCCAATCCTTCTTCTTCACTGATACCTACTCCCCCGATCTCGCAATTTTTGCGAGTAGTAACGGGAGGTGGACAATTTTTGTCCAACTTTTGGTATTTATTGACATACGTCAATCTAATCTTAATTGTGGATGACCACCTTTTTTTTTATTTTTTTATTAAAAATAAAATAATTTAAAAATAATTTAAAAAAGTAGTCATCCACAATTAAGATTAGATTAATATAAATCCTATAAATATTGTTGTTCGTATGTATGAATGATGAATATGTAAAAATTTGTTTCAATAAATATACATATTATTTTTTAAAACAAACTCTTTGATAACGGAGTGTAAAGGTTTAGATTTTATTCTTCTTAAAGCTCAACCACTAAATTTGGACAGTAAGGCGCATTTGAAGGTTATCGAAATATTAGGCGGAGAAACAAATTGAAATCTATTTCGAAAACTGGGCTCGTAAATCTCCAATCATACCCAGATATTGAAATCTTTCCGTTCCAAGTATTTACAAATATTATTCGAAGCGTTAACGTGAAATCTCCTATTTCAGTTTCTTTACATTTATTTTAAAAATTAATTTCGAAACCACGTGAAATCTTGGAAAAATGATTTTTTTTTCAATTAGAAATGGGTTATGTATCCACGTGTAAGATTTTTTAAAAAGAAAGAAATATTGATAGAAAAAAAATAATCTGGTTACAAAGATCTATAAATAATAAAATAAACATTTTTTAAAAAATATTACATTTAATATTAATATTTCTGTTCGACAGAAGGATGACTTGGAACCCACACGTAAAAAATGAAAAGACAGACTGTTAACAAACGACTGAAAACACTGTTCTCTCTTTTTTCTATATCGTCAAAATTAAAAATAGAACATAAACTGAACACATACACTTACTTAAACACATTAGGTCATACGCCTCACAGATTTTCGGCTCAAAAAAGAGGACGCACTTACGAAAATTACAAAATTTTCAAAAAAAAATTTTTAGACTAATAACGAACGCTCCGTGGTACGTAAATAACAAAACTCTACATACAGACTTACAACAACCTACTATCGAACAACACATACAAACTCTTTATTCACGATTATTTGCTAAATTACACGGACATAACAATACACTAATTAACAATATGGCCACGGCTGATATGCCTGTTGCTAGGCGGCTAAAAAGAAACACGAATCTAATGTTTGAAGGGTCCTCTAAGTCATCTATGATTTAAGACTTTAACAAACTAACCATAGGGAAGATTTCACAATTAAATCCACAGGGTGTCAATAACTAGTTTTTGTACTTTTAACAAAAAATATTGCCATATGATAAAACTATTGAACTTTTGACCAAAAAAAACCTCTTGAGTCTTTATAAGGATAGATAAGGAGGAGCTATAGGAAGTTTCAATTAGATCCTTTCATAAAAAGCATTTTTTTAATTTCACCACTGAAATTTAGTCTTAAGGTTGTCGATAACTGTACGGTTTACCCAATTTCAATATATTTTTGATTAATCTCGGTTTTTCTGATTTTTCAAACAGTTCTATTGTTTTAATAGAAATCATCTATTGTATTTGAAAAAATATTTAGGTTCTACAACCACAAACCATTGGAAGTCTACACCCATGTTTCACGTAAGTTAATTTACCACGAGTTACACAACTTTCGATGACAATCCACTGAAATATTTCTGCGTGTATCTTACTTTTTCTTCTTCTGGAAGAGTTTCCATGAAACTTGGAATGTCTTTCCAAAACTCCTTGTATAACTTCACGGTTTCTTCTAGAAGTGGAAATTTACACATTCGTGATGGGTGTTACGATAGGCTACGAAAAAATGACAGTCTTTGAAATAAATCTTTCTTACTATTAAACTATATACTGTTTTAATTTGTAAATAAAAGTTTAGGATTAAAGAATAAGGAAATCCGCTTTATAACATTATAACTAAAGCTCGGAATTCCGTGCAATAAAAACTTCAAAACGTGCGAAAACGTGCATTAAAAACTTCAAAACGTGCAATAAAAATGTATTGCTTGAAAATCAGTCATTAAATTATTTTTGTCAACAAAAAATAGCTACTTTGGAAAACATTAAGTAGCGGAGAGTAAATTGAAATAAAAACTCTTTTATTTTTACACATTATTTTTATAATATTGGTTTTGGTATAGATTTTAATGTAATCAATGAATTTTGGATCTTTTTTTTATAATACTATTGATATATTTTTGAAAAACATATCAAATCGGAATATAACATATTTACTTAAAATAGTAACAGCAAGATGTGGATTACACAGTAAAATACTCGCATGTGAGCAGAAATTACATATATTGGAAATAGGAAGATCTTAAAAAAGGAAAGATACTACTCAAATTATGGAATCACTAGATGCAATATCCGGCGCGTAGTCTTATTCTTAAATCACTATGGTGTCACGCACAACCCCTGTTACCGTTCTCGGGTTCAAAAAAAATTAGGTACTTACTTGTGCTACAGTGGGTATCAATTTGTGATTTCCTCTCACATCTAATTTTTTATCACAAGATTTACAGAACACTACACAAACATCCCTATTGAGTTCAGGATATTTTTGAATCCATTCCGCAGTTTTCGAAGACACACTTGCTCCCATTTTAGGCATTTTTAGTAACGATATACTCGACAGAAGTACTACGTAGTTTGATACTGACAACGATGGGAATTGAGAAACAAAATGTAAAGATCAATGAGGTTTCTGGGAAATCGGAGGTTTGTGTTGGTTTAGGTTCACCTCCCAATTTCCCTTTATTTTTTACTTTCACTTACCTATATATGAAATATATAGTAAGTGGAAGTATTGCGATCGTGAAAAATTTCGACTTCCGGTTTTCAACGGAAATACACGTTTTGGGGTCCCCTGAGTCGAAATAACCAAGTCCCACAAAATGGTCTCTGTGTGTGTGTGTGTGTGTGTGTGTGTGTGTGTGTGTGTGTGTGTGTGTGTGTGTGCGCGTGTGTGTGTGTGTGTGTGTGTGAACAGACTAGCTCAAAAACTATAAACCGTGCAAACCTAAAATTGGGTATTTAGTGTATGTATATGCCCGCGATGTGACAGCAAAAATTTCATCAAAATTGGTCAATGGGAGGGGGTACTTTATTTAATAACTTTTTACGTTTTTTTTCGATTTTCTCAAAAACGGCTCTAACGATTTTGATTAAACTGAGTATTTGATATATTAATATGCCCGAGATATGACTGTAAAAATTTCATCAAAATTGATCAACCGGAGGGGGGACTTTACTTAATAAATTTCATATAATTTTCACGTGTTTTTTTTATTTACTCAAAAACGGCTTAAGTGATTTTGATCAAACTCGGTATTTGATGTATGTATATTCCCGAGATATGACTGTAAAAATTTCATCAAAATTGATCAACCGGAGAGGGGACTTTACTTAATAAATTTCATATCATTTTCATGTGTTTTTTTTATTTACTCAAAAACTGCTTTAACGATTTTGATCAAACTGGGTATTTGGTGTATGAATATGCCAAAGATGTGATGCCCAACATTTCATCAAAATTGGTCAAACGAAGGGGGCACTTTATTTCAAAACTCTTTTACAACTTTTTACCTTTTTTTTGATTATCTGAAAAACGGCTTTAACGAGTTTCTTCAAATTCGTCGTGTTTAATGACAATTAGGTGTTCTTTAATATCAGGTAAGCTTTATTATTATTAAAATGTTCTGAGGGGGCTTAAATGAGGAAGGGGTCTTTTTTTTCATATAAAGTACCTTTGTATTTGTTTATATGGAGAAATAATCTGTCTCTCGTTTCGCCTAAAAATAACATTTGGCTAAATATGAGATATGATAAAAATCAGTTAAACATATTGAGGAGAAAAAAAGAAAAATATTCATTCAACTCATAAAACACGTTGAGCCCACTCATGCAGAGTACGCCTTTGATGACAGACCACTAAATAGAGAATTATGAAATCAGACGTCTTGGAGTATTATGCTTGCCGAATTACCGCAAGTTTTTATTTAATAATAAAAAACTAGTGTTTTTTGTAGAGCAAACAAAAAGAAAAAAAAATGAAAGTGGAAAAATGTGTCTTTGAGAAGTGGCAATTAACAAAACACACCAATTTCTAATTTAAGTAAGTTGGTAAGTGAAAGTTGTGTGTTGCGCGCACGCACCAGATTTTTTTTCTATAATATTCACATTTATTTTTCCACTATTGTTTGGATGTGTATTAAAGAAAATTACAATTTGTAATATATTTTTTCTTCAAAATATCAAATGATGCAATTTTATTCGTGGAATAAAAATTCAAAATGTGCCATTTCGTGCAGTAAACCCCAAAACGTGCAATTTCGTGCAGTAAACCTCAAAACGTGCAATTTAGTGCAGTATAAATATTCATTAGACTTGATTCGGATAAGTAACTTGAATTCGCTCTATTCTGACTTTCCAATAAAAAGATGCAATTGCACGGGAATCCGAGCTCTAATTATAACATATCTTGCATGGTTTTAATTTTTAGAGTAGAATATTAAACAAAAGGGAATACTTTGAAATATTTCTACAGCCTTAACCGAAAAAAAAATGTTCTTGAATATGATTTACCTTTTTCCGTCCATGAAAGGATATTTCAAATATATATAATATTTTCTTGCTCTTCCTCTCGGTTGTCTCTGGGTTTCAGAGTTAAGTAGCACTTCAGGATATCAAAAAAAAAATCAATGAAGTAATCAACAAATTTACAAAAAGTATCAACTTGTATCGACGATATATTCTAAAACAAAAATAGCCGATGATTGGAGCTTCAGAGCAAGACTAACTCTCCAGTCCATCGCTCCTTATATTTAGTCTGAATTAGGACGATCCAGAAGGTTCCCAAAAAGCGTAGAAAGTTCTCACAAAGATGTACCAGAACAGTTTGTTCCAACTAAAAAACCAAAAAACCCTCATAAAGATCCACATGCAGGGTTCGAAACGTTGGCTTTCCAAATTAAACAAAGATCAAACTGAAATATCCTGACTATTAATCAACCTATCAATTGATATTATCTTCGCAATATAGTTAAGTATTAATTTCTTAGGTTAATATATTACTTTCACTTACCTATATATGAAATATATAGTAAGTGGAGGTATTGCGATCGTGAAAATTTTCGACTTCCGGTTTTCAACGGAAATACACGTTTTGGGGTCCCCTGAGTCAAAATAACAAAGTCCCGCGAAATGGTCTGTGTGTGTGTGTGTGTGTGTGTGTGTGTGTGTGTGTGTGTGTGTGTGTGTATGTGTGTGTGTGTGTGTGTGTGTGTGTGTGTGAACAGACTAGCTCAAAAACTATAAACCGTGCGAACCTGAAATTGGGTATTTAGAGTATGTATATGCCCGCAATGTGACAGCAAAAATTTCATGAAATTTGCTCAAAGGGAGGGGGTACTTTATTTCATAACTTTTTAAGTTTTTTTCGATTTTCTCAAAAACGGATCTAACGATTTTGATTTAACTGAGTATTTAATCTATTGATATGCCCGAGATATGACTGTAAAAATTTCATCAAAATTGATCAACAGGAGGGGGGACTTTACTTAATAAATGTTGTCCAATGTTTACCTTTTTGATCGATTATCTCAAAAACGGCTTTAACGATTTTTATCAAATTCGTTGTGTTTAATGAAAATTAGTTGTTATTTAATATCAGGTAAGCTTTATCATTATTAAAATGTTCTGAGGGGGCTTAAATGGGGAAGGGGCTTTTTTGGTTTTCTATAAAGTACCTTTGTTTTAGTTTATATTGGGAAATTATCTGTTTCTCATCCCGCTTAAAAATAAGAAACGGCTAAATATGATATATGAAGAAAATCAAGAAAACATACACAGGAGAAAAAAAGAAAAATATTCCGTCAACTCATAAAACACCTTGAGCTCACGCATGCGCCGTACGCCTTTAATGACAAACCAATGCGTTATAATTAAACTGTTCTGTTCATTTGAGAAGTGGCAATTAACAAAACGCATTAATTTCTAATCTAAGTAAGTTGGTAAGTGAATGTTGTGTGTTGCGCGCACGCACCTTTTTTTTTTCTTTCAAGGCGGGGGAATGGGGAAGGGTGGGGGGTGGGATTACACGGCAATTTTTGAAGCCAGTTGTACTAGACTCTCTGTTAACCCATTTAGTGCTGAATTCGACTTATTATATGGGATTAGCGATTTTAATAGTAAGGGATAACTTAGGGGATGTTCCAGACATATCTGCCTTCGGAATATCGAAGAGTGAGTCAGTAAAATATTAAAAACGCGGATCAGTCGAAGACTGGCCACCCCCACCGAACAGATCTATCTAACCGTAATAAATAACTTCGATAACAGTTTGTTCCAAACATAAATTTGTTCCAACAAAAGGTCTGCGACTTTTACACCATACGTTTTTTTTTTTAAACAATAATAATAACAATAGCAATATTATTGTAACACTTCTGTGGGTTAAAGAATATTTATTAAACAAAAATATACAATTATTAGTTCCAAACGAATTAATACAACTCAAATATTCGAGCAGATTACAATAATGATAACTTTATTCCAATTTTTTACGAACAGTGAAAAAAACATCTTTCTTTATGATATATATATTTTTTTTTCAATAAATTAAAGATTCACAACGTTTGGGGGCTTATTGCCTCATATTCAGGTGTACAATACATATATTCATTAAAATATCGTCGATAAATAAATAATTATGTCAGATTACACTTCTTTCTTAGGCCACCTCACTGTAACACACTTAGAGTAAAAAAGACCAAAAAGAAATTTAAAAAGTCTTCCAGTAAAATATAAACTATCAAAAATGATGTAATGACGTTATAGCACACTAATAGTATGACTTGAGCTCTTATCTTGAGTCAAGATACAGACTTATACTAACTCGTCCAATCATTGGCTCATTACATATATTGTCGTAAAAGGACAGGCCTGGAAGGTTCTGGATTGAACTAGACAAATCTAGTCCCATAAACGTGTTCTGTCAGTTTGTTCCGACAGCCAATTAGTTCCAACAAAAGGTACGGGTTTCCAAACCATATGATTTTGTTTTTTTTATTTAACGATTTAACGTTACATTATGTTATATTTTTCATGTTATTTTGTTAATGTTATTTTCATAACATTTCCAAAACTGTTACTCAATGTTTAGAGATATATAAAACGCCGATTCCTATTAGCGAGGTTCCTGATAAATGACAAATTAATCCAAGGATCTGTCTTCGAATTGGATCCCGAAAAATTAGGTCCAGCTCATGATCCATCTAATCGAGTCAAACTGGCAGAAATGTATGTTTTATTTAACGTACCTTTAAGGCTAATCGGACGATGCTACAGTGGGAGTCCTAAATTTTGCCTATTCAGGTATAATTAGGATAGGGATCTCTAAACTGAAGTCTACCACTTTAGCTAATCAACCCGCAACCAGAGTGATCAGATGTCTGTCTCTTGGAAAAAAAGTCCTCCCGGCATTGAGGAAATATGGCTAAATTTCAGGCACTTATCACAATTTCAATTAAAAAAATAAAATTTTAATAGACGACTCTTTTAAGTTTAGTACAATACCAGATAGAGAACAGAAGTTTATTTTCTGTAATATATTTTTATAACTTTTTTCATTGATTACAGAGGCTGACATTCTTTATCAAGAAGCTTGAATCTTTAAGTTCCTTTTCCCTTTCAGCTCAGAAGTGTAAGATTTCTTTTTTAAATTATATGTTGTATGTTAGTTTATTTCCTCCAAACTCAGTAGTACAAAATGTATTTACATTATACTGCTTATGAAAGTATTTCTTTCTAGACTGTTAGCTAGCCTAGAAAGTGATCCATTACACTACTAGTAGTGTAAAGGAAACATATGTTTTCTTTACTGTACTAGTACAGTAAAGAAAACACATGTTAATAAAACTCTTAAAAAGCTTACTAACCTTTTTATCACTTTAATGATATCATATGATATATCTGAAGTTAGTGCTGTCAATATTCCCAAATATCCATATTTGATCAATGAAATGAAGGTACCGAAGAACTTCCTTCAAAATCACGACACAGATACGAGTTTGAATATAATAAACTATAGGAATAAAGAAAAGTTGATGATCTATTTAGAGACGATCCATTATATAATATGAATTCTAAATATAAGTATACTAACTCCAAACGTGACATTCAATTAACATTTGAAGGATTCAATATTAGTAATAGTACTAATTGTACATTTCATATAAATATAAATCTGTAGATTTTTTACGATTCACCAATACCTCTTTTTCATTCATTATTTGTTAACCTTACACCTTTTATTAAATGTTACTCACAATATAATTCTTTTAAAATATGTTTTATTTTATTTTTCATCATAGTGAAAAATAATTTACATCAGTTGTACAGAAACTCGGTCTAATTCAAACCAGACCTGGTACTGTAACAAGCCACTTTCTGTACTAATGATGTAAATAACAATTATTACATTGTAACATATACGCGAGTTAAACAACTTATTTTCAAACGAAAATCACAATTTCAAATGCCATACATATTATTGAAACGCTGAGGAAAAATGAGATAATTTTTGTAACCTTTTTAATTATTTATCTCTTAGTAACACAGAAATAACCACACGACTTGAGCTTCAGGACAAGACTAACTCTCCACTCCATCGCTCCTTATATCTAGTCCTAAGGAGAACAACATGGCAGGTTCTAGGCCAGTCTAGGTGGTACTAGAACATCGTAATCACAAACATGTACTATAGCAGTTTATTCCAACTGTTACTTCTTTTCAACAAGTCAAGAACTAATATAAACCACATGTTTTGTTTTTGTTTCACATTACAATATTATTTGTTTGTTTCATTTATTTATATTTTATGGGTACATATCACTAAAATCTGCTGAGTTATAAGTTTGTCCTCCTTTTTTTACTAATGTCAAAAAAGAAGGAAATATCCTCCATTTCTGGTTACCTTGCCCGCAACAGCGAAAACAATCCGAAAATCGAAATAATCATAACATTAAAAAATCTGGTGCGTGCGCGCAACACACAATTTTCACTTACCAACTTACTTAGATTAGAAATTGACGTGTTTTGCTAAATATCATTTCCCAAAGTCACACATTTTTCTACATTCATATCTCATTATTGTTAACCGTTAAAGCCGTTTTTGAGTAAATAAAAAAAACCCGTGAAAATGATACAAAATTTATTAAGTAAATTCCCCCCTCCCGTAAATCAATTTTGATGAAATTTTTACAGTCATATCTCGGGCATATAAATACATTAAATACCAAGTTTGATCAAAATCGTTAAAGCCGTTTTTGAGTAAATAAAAAAACACGTGAAAATGATACAAAATTTATTAAGTAAAGTCCCCCCTCCGGTTGATCAATTTTGATGAAATTTTTACAGTCATATTTCAGGCATATAAATAGATCATATACTCAGTTTAATCAAAATCGTTAGAGCCGTTTTAGAGAAAATCGAAAAAAAAACATAAAAAGTTATAAAATAAAGTACCCCCTCCCTTTGAGCAATTTTGATGAAATTTTCGCTGTCACATCGCGGGCATATACATACACTAAATACCCAATTTCAGGTTCGCACGGTTTATAGTTTTTGAGCTAGTCAATTCAAACACACACACACACACACACAGACCATTTCGCGGGACTTGGTCATTTCGACTCAGGGGACCCCATAACGTGTATTTCCGTTGAAAACCGGAAGTCGAATTTTTTCACGATCGCAATACTTCCACTTACTATATATTTCATATATAGGTAAGTGAAAGTAAAAAGATTCTTTTCTTAATATCTTATGGTCAATTAATGACTCCTAATTTGATCTTGGAATTACTCAATAATCAATATCAATTCCTCCATGAAACCAAATACAGAAAATAAATAAACAGTACTTTAATTACTTGAAACATTCGTAACAAACCGGCTTTCATCGACGAATGTCGACATATTTTTTCTTCCAGTAAATGCAAATGTTTGTCCAGGTGCAGACGAACAATTATCATAAGAGGCAGCCCTGTTTATCAATTAACTAGGATAATTAGGAACACGAAATGATGGGAGCACGCAATTTCATTTGTTGCCTGCAGGCGTCAACCGACGCAATCCCTGAAATTTTCCCTTTCGGTAGCAAACTGAAATCTAGTTGTAATTATTCTGAAGTATCTGTAATTATCCTATGAAAATAGGGGTGCATTATAAATTTAGGCATAAATAAAAGGAAAGAATGGATTAAATGAAGGGGTCGGGGCAAAATAGTGCCGAGCAACATTTTTAACAAAAATAAACTTTAGCTGCCGTCTGTTGTATATTATGTTGTACTATATCGTCGGTTTGGAAGAAGACTATTACATCTCAAAAATGTGATTTTTATGTTTTATCGATAGAATAACTCAAAATCGTGTGAGAAATTATGTGGAACACAGTTCTAACTTGTACTTTTATTCAAACCGCCAGGGCGCTCTGCTTGAAACTACGACATCTCCCCTCCCTTTTGACAAGTTTTGAGAAAGACCATTACATTTCAGTTAGCATTGTGAAGTCGCTTCAGAAAGTTCGTTTGTTTTGTGAAAGACTATTATATCTCAAAAAGTGGACAGTGAAGAAAAGAGTTTCATCGCAAAAAAATTGTAAACAATCATGTTATTATGAAACACAATGTTTTTCTGTGATTTAGACAATAAAAATTTTTTAATTCATTAGTTTTTTTTTATCAAACTCCTGTTGTAACAAAATATTATCTTCAAAAGTATTTGAATTTCTTTTTGGGGAATACTATCACATTTAAGAAGAGGGGATGAAAGTGGCAGATAAGGGGGAGGTTTTTAGACATGCAAGAATCCAAACACGGCAGACATTTCACATTGTTCCTCCTGATTATTGAATCATAGAAATATGAAATTACCTTCTGAGCATTTTAACAAAAATCAATATGAAAACTTTAAATGGCTCTCCTGAAAAATGCCATTTTTTGAGATATTATAGTCTTCTTCCAAACCGACGATATGTCTATGATGGAAATGCCACCTGAAATACGAATATAGAGCACTCTACAGTCATATTTAGGTGGTATTTCCATCATAGACATATAATACTACATAATATACTAATGCTACAGTTTATTTTGTTAAAAATGTTGCTTAACACTATTTTGCCCCGACCCCTTCAAATAAAACATTTTGATTTTATCGTCTTCATTTCCCAATTAGTGGGATTCGAATATTACTATAATCAGTGTTCAATTATGAAATTCATAGATAGGTAAATAATTATGTTTTATTTTACATCTATGTTATAAATATTGATTTATAACATAGCAATTATGAAAAAATATGTGGCGATTGTTGAAAACACCATATGCCATGAGTTGCCTCTATAAAACCCTAATAAAATGAAAAATCAATTTTTTTTTCATTTATGGTAATCATGTATTGAGAGTGCGATATTTTTGCTGGCTCGTTCGCCCGTTTGGATCCCCGTCAACACAAAATCCAAAAACGTTTATCAAAATATTAGAAACTTTCTTTCAAATATTAATAAATTTTGATTTCATTGTGGCATTATATCGGGTGTAATAAGACCACAAACCTCCAGATTCCCAATTCCCATTGGTTAGGCATCAGTTTCCAATAATTCATTCATAAAAGTATAATTTAACGCTTTGCACTCGGCACCGTTTCGGACATTACCTACCGGCAACTCGACGCAACTTTTTCTCGAAAATGTATACCCTGAAAACGTAATATTATACAGCAAAATATTCGAACCAAGTAAGGAATTGTAATGAAATTTAGGTTATATGTATTTGTGAAGCTTCTAGAACACATAGTTACAAACAAAAATTAATTTTTTAAAACTTTATATTTTTTTAATAATTAATTTTAATTTTTTTTTTAAATTTTATATATTTTTTTTTATAATTTTATTATTATTATTATTTTCATCTCTATATATATAAGAGGCTTTGTCCTGACTGACAGAATCAACGCAGAGCAAAAACTACTAATGATAGAAACTTGAAGTTCGGAATTTAGACTTTAAACGCGATGTAGGTAACCACTAAGAAAGGAATTTCAAAAATGTAACCCCTAAGGGGCTTAAATGGCGAAATTGTCGTTTAACTCTAACGGAAATCTATTGTTGAGATTTTAAACCATATGTTTTTTATTTGAATATCGATTTAACGTTACAATAGTATTAAAATAGACATTCACATAAAATATGGCTACTGATTATTTAAATATTAGTGGTAATCAAATTATGCACACTGTGATTCCCATGATTGGGGATGGTGCGTGTTTATTTCGATCTCTTTTCCATATATTTCTCCATATATATATATACTTCTCCATACATATATACTACTCCATATATATACTTCTCCATATATGTAAGAGGCTTTGTCCTGACTGACAGAATCAACGCAGAGCAAAAACTACTTATGATTAGAAACTTCGGAATTTAGATTTTAAAAGCGATGTAGGTAACCACTAAGAAAGGAATATCAAAAATGTAACCCCTAAGAATATCTAAAATGTAAATGGCGAAATTGTCGTTTAACGGACATCTATTTTCGAACTTCGAGAAAATATATCTAATTAGGACTCATTTTAAAGAATTTGATACGACGAGTTTAACTCGAAAGGCCCTATTGGGCGTCGAAAACCATGTTTTACAGCCGAAAAATGAAGCGTTCACGACGAGTAAGTCATTTTTTGTTTCGGCGGTTTTAGTGAACTCTCTCCATTGCGCGTCTCCGTCTCTTCTACCGAGCCGGCAGCTTCCCCCTCCAACATTCCACCTACCAGAAGCTCAAATTCTATTAAATCTTCTTAACATCAGTTAACATATTATATTAGATCAATACCAAGATAATGGTCACAGAATTGATTTTAAAGGCTCGCGGGCGGAGCCGCGACGGGGAATGCTAGTTGAATATACAGAACCACCTACTTCAATAACAAAAATGTTACTCACTACGGAAATTGAAATTAAATCATGACAAATCATAACACATAACTTTCAATGTAGTCATAAAAGGACTAGCGTGGAATGTTCTAGGCCAAGGTGGATTGTGCTCGAACATCATAGTCACAAACCCTTGCTATAAAGGTTTTTCCCGACTGGTAGTTCGTTCCAACAAAAGGCCTGGGACTTTTAAACCATTTTTTTTTTTTTTTTTAATGTTACAATGTTTAATGTTTAAAATTTATAAAAATGAATTTGGGGATCTCAATAAAAAAAATTTTCACGTAAATTGATCCGAATAGAAATTTATATAAATCGAAAGGAATGTCAGAATTTAATAAAAAAACAATACGGACTGAATTTTACTAATTAAAGTTTTCTCATTATAAATTCCAGTCATGTAACTATTTAAAAATATAATATAATTCATCTTTTTTTTTATTTATTTGAGGACTGAACTTTATTATTATCTGATTGAACAATGAATAATTCAGAATTGTTCGTTCTTTGAATAAATTATACCACGATGAAGATAGAACTATGACATCTCTATAATTGCCTGGAATAATTCAGAACTTGGATCTTCCAGAATAATAATCTACTTTCCTGAAAATGAATAAGCTGAAGGTGTTTGCTTTAAAGTTTTTTTAAACGAAGCACCGGCAACAAGAAGTTATGATGACTTTCGAAATGGGGAAATAAAAGAAAATCGTGAGCTGTTATCTCGTTCTCATTTCGTCGGATTCATGTCTTAAAAAAGGTTATTGGATTTTTTATATATTTTTTTTTTGTTCAAGAATTCGTACTTGGTGAGCGTTGAGGAGTAAGAACACATGAACATGGTGTTTGTGCACAATTCAAGCTAAAGGTAACTGCATTAATATAAAAAGAAAAGCTCAAAATGGAAAACAATTGAATTTATTTTTTAAGCCAAATGTATGCTCATCGCTCTGATATTATTATTTTTTTCTATTCAGCTTAACTTTTTATATTATTGCACCAAAAATATTTTATAAATAAGAAGAATGGCTGTAAAAGTATCGGATAAAAATGCGTTTTAATTTCATCCACATTGACTATAAAATTTATGAAAAGAAAGTATTTAAATCGATATAACTTCTATTATTGGCAATAGTTGATTCTGATTTTTTCCATACTGGAAGAGGGTGAAGGGTGCTAAAATACCATAATAGAATTCGATCAATCAAATGCGATGGATCGGCGATATATCGATTTTAAGATTTAAATCCCTATATTTGAACTCTCAATATATTTTCGGCCTCGAATTAGACTATATCATAAAACACACTTCTTGACAATATTTTATTCCGTTAAAATTCATAAAAAATAGGGTATTTTTATTTTATTTTTTCTTGTTTAGACAATAATTATTTAAAAATCTTTCAAAAAGAACAATTGCCTGAAAAAGACATGTATAGAAGCAGAAAGCTAAATAGATAATAATACTGACTCATTTCATTCTCCATGTTTAATTCTGCATCTATTAAACTAATTTAATTAAATTTAAGTGAAGAAGGATTCATATAAAAATTAATTTGAAATACTTTGAGCGATGTTATATTTTTTTTTCTCACTGATAAAGGGAATCACACGCTCTTTAATGAAAAAAGAATTATTCGATTATCGTCAGTCAGGAGTTGTAGATTTTAGGCCGATAAATGACAAAATTTTCTCACTGTGCGACTTATTACAAAATCACCCTGCTACATGTCTTACAAAACATTACATACAGACCTCCATATACTAACAGTCGACCAGCACAGAACGACGATGTACAAACGATGTTTTACTAATTTAAACGGACATTCAAATAGTTTAGGCCATAATATAAATGAAATACACATGGATTCGAGAAGACCAAAAAGGCGCTGGTTAAGAGATCTGCTCTCTTAGACAACCGAGGTAATTGACTGAAGCCAGGAAGGGGGTGCTGCTGGGTGCTTTCCCTCCTCATGCCTCACATGACATAATTTTCTATTGCCACCTTCTCATTCGCTGATTGTCCGCACTTTGCTGGCAGGTTCAAATTAATAATTAAATTTTAAAAAAAGTTGATGTTCAAAATCGCTTCGACTTCCGAGGCCATTAGCTGCGACTGCTCTTCTTAAATGTAGGGCATTTGTTGACGCAACATTCAATATTTAATCTCTTAATTTAAGTCCTTTTTAATTAAGGTAAAACATTTCCTTTTATTATTTATAATTAAATTAAAATGCATCATTTGTATTTATAAAAACCGCTCAACATTGTTTGTTGATTACGGGCATATACAATACGTACTTAATACCTAAACTGCCCTTATCGGCCTGCGCCGAGTCAGTGTTGCCAGGCAACTGCAGATGAAAGCATCTCCGCGCTCCAGGAGCACACATTTTTGTTGCCGAAGTCCATGGCTTTGAAAGGCAGTCCTTTTCGCATCACCATCGTGACATCGGACATCATTTTCGCCCCAAGGGCCATTAGAGGACATTTCACAGATAAGAACCTTTTTTGTTTAAATATTTTTCTTTATTTTGTTAATCATAATTACCGTCATTACGGAAAATATCTTTTAATTTAAACAGTTTCTATATTTTATCATTTGTTTCTTTGTTTCACTTAAGAAGGTTCCTTTTATTTTGTTTTCATTAATAATTATTTTTAGTTTATTTCTCTTCAACATATTAAGCCAGTAGAAAATTATTTTATTCATTTATTTTTTGTCTATTACCTTAACTGTATCAGTTCAATTGTTTGAATTTTATTTTGCTTATTCCAAAGAATAATCTTTAATTTTAATTATAGTCATATTCATACCAGAGCCTCTTGTTTTTTATACCTTGACCAGAGGAATGGTTTAAGTGAACCACTCGGATCAGGTAACAGCATTAATTATGTGCTCCTGAGGTATTTAAGGTTTTTTCAATACCGTTGTTCGCTTAGAAGGAATACGAAGTTATAATGTTGCGGTAACGGCGTTCCTTCGAGTATTTTCGACATAAGAAAAGATGTTGTATAGTAAGTAGTGCATTATCGCAAATTTGGCAATTTGGCCGGCGAAGTCCTACAAGCAGGTGGATAAACCGGACATATGATTGAGAACCCGAAAAAAGCAAGTTCAAAACTCGGAGTCAGGGAAATTTAATAATACTCGGCATTAATCCTCCACCCTCTACCCGAGGAAAAAAAAAACACGTGGATATGAGTTGTTGGAAGTAAAGTTCATGAATTTTTTTATGTAATTTGTTGGTTTTCCTTATACTTTCCCTTAATTACCGTCACAGAGTCGGCCACAATTGCAGATTTATGAATAGCTTTGTTTATATTGTAACACTTCTGTAGGTTAACAATTTTTATTCAAAGAAAAATAAAAAATTTTAATGTCACACGAATTATAACAACACAAATATTTGAACAGGTTACAAAAACGATCACTTTGTAACACACAGATAACCATATCATATGAGCTTCTCTTTAACTGAGACTAACTCTCCAATCCCATCGTTCCTTATATATAGTCTTAAAGAGAAGAGTCTAGAATCTCGTGGAACTGCGTGGATGGTACTCGAACTTCGTAGTCACAAACAGTTTGTTCCAACTACTAGTTCGTTAAAACATTAACTATAAAAACTTTCCAAATCATTTGTTTTTGTTTAATTTTACAATATAATTTTATAATTTATTTTAATATTCATTTTAATAATTAATTTATACCTTTGTTTTAAAAATTGTTTTTTATAAAAGCTATTTTTCGTTTTATCAACAGAAAGAGTGATGCAACTGTATATAGTTGGATAAGTACCTATTAATTATAAAATAATTAATTAACTATTTTATGTGGCCATTAACAGTCAAGGATGTGCAGAATTTTTTATCATGCTATAAATTAATTGCAGAATAGTGAATAAGAAGTAAGAAATACCATCTGATGGTATGTTTACATGACATGGGTAATTAACAAATCTAATAATTACTTATATGAAATACTAGCATTTCCCGTCGCGGCTTTGCCCGCGAGCCTTTAAAATCAATTCTGTGATCATTATCTTGGTATTGATTTAATATAATATGTTAACTGATATTAAGGAGATTTAGTAGAATCGGAGCTTCCGGTAGGTGGAATGTTGGAGGGAGAAGAGGGAGGCGCGCAATGAAGAGAGTTCACTAAAGCCGCCGAAACAAAAAATTGCTTACTCGTCGTGAACGCTTAATTTTTCTGCTTTAAAACATCGGTTTCCATTCGGCTCTGTCTGCTGCAAATCTTCTCCAGCGATGTACTCCTAAAGCCTTCAGGTCTGCCTCTATATCATCAATCCATCGTAGTCGAGGCCTCCCTCGCCTTCGTCCACCTCCTGCCTTCCCGTAGAGCAGCTTTTTCGGGATTCTGCTGGGATCCATTAGCTCAACATGTCCCAACCATCTTGATATATGAGATGATATCTCCTTCCCCAAACAGTTCCTGCAGTTCCTTGTTGTTTCTGATTCTCCAGGCATCTCCAGTTTTCACTCCACCGAATATTCGCCGAAAAACCTCTCCTAGACTTTCAGAACTCTTTGGTTTTCAGCTGTTAGGGTCCATGCTTCGCTACCATAAGTAACAGCCGGCCTTAACACTGTCTTGTATTTCAGCAGCTTTGCCTGTCTTGAGAGGTTATTGAACTTCAGGGCCTTTTGCAAACCCAATAGGCAGCGGTTTCCAGCAGCGATTCGGGCTTTTATATCTGGTATAGTCAGATTATCAGTGGTAATTAAGCTGCCGAGGGTCTTGGATTCCTGACAGTCCGCTCTTCATCATACCTTTTCGAGGTCTGCATATACAGAGTCTTCTGATGATTGATCTCAAGCCCGCTTTCCTTCGCAGCCCCTAGAAACTCTTCCAATGCACCAGCCAGAGCTTGCCTTGTTCTAGCTGAGATCAGTTCATCATCCGCAAAAGCCATATGTTGTGTTAGTCGGTTAAATATGCTACCGCCCGGATTCGTTCTTATTTTGCGTATTGCGGACTCCAAAACTAGGTTGAAAAGAAGTACTGACAGTGGGTCACCTTGGCGTAATCCTTTGTCCATTATTTATGGGTCACTCGTCGTATCAAGATCTTTAAAATGAGTTGAAATTAGATATTGTTTCTCGAAGTGCAAAAATAGGTGTCCGTTAGAGTTAAACGACAATTTCGCCATTTAAACCATTTAGGGGTTACATTTTGAAATTCCTTTCTTAGTGGTTACCTGCATCGCGTTTAAAATCTAATTACCGAATTTCAAGTCTCTATCATTAGTAGTTTTTTCTCTGCGTTGATTCTGTCAGTCAGGACAAAGCCTGTTATATATAAAGCGATACTAAATTCTACAAAAATATTTGAATTAGTAGCTGGTTGAGTCCAGAGAAATACAGAGACAGAGACAAAAAATATAAGGTGAAAGGTGTTAGGGGTTAATTTGCCGACTTTAATAGGCTTATTACAGTTAAAGTTTTATTAAAAATATTTTTTTATAAAACCTATATTTCGTTTTATCAACTAAAAGTGTGATGCTACAGTATATATTCGGATAAACGTCTATTAATTATTAAATAATTAATTAGCTATCTTCTGTGGCCATTATCATTGAAGGATGAGCAGCCCGCTTTACACATCCAAGCTCTCAATAAATGAATCTGCTATTGTTGAGAACATTGACAACATTAATCCTCCAGTATCATCTGTCACTGTACAACCTCAATAATATCTCAAATCTAACGATAGTTTATTTCACATAGTCATCCAGTTTTCTATATAAAATGAAGAAAATATAAAATACTTTATTTTTTTTACTCCATTATTTTATCTCCCCCTGTCAACAACATATCGACAATCAGCAGATTTGATGAACATTATAATATTCATACAATGAATATAAGCATGGGGAAGGATGGCACCCAAAGTACCTCTTGTTAAAGAAGGAGATCTCTCATCCAACGCCTTTTTAATCTTCTCCTCACATTTATGGGCATTTCGTCTGTAGCCATATCCCATGTAAGGAGATTTATATGTCCTTGTAAGTTTCTGTGAAAAGATCCGTTACTATGATCTGTTATAGAAGGAGATCTCTAATCCAACACCTTTTTAATTTCCTCCTCACATTTATCGGCATTTCGTGTGCAGTCATATCGCGTACAATGAGGTTTATATGTCCGTATAAGTTAGTGTGAAAATGTTTGTAAAGAGTAGGGGAGAGCGGGGTTGGTTGGCATAGGGGGTAGGTTGGCCATTGGCTTATAGTTTCCGTCACATCTGTTGTGAAGGACCCAACATTGTACCATGTGACCCACTCGACCTTGGGAGTCTTGTCCTGAGTTTTCAATCTGATGCTAAAAGTGTAGAGAAGAGTGTGCTTCTCAATGCAATTGATTGATTTTACAACATGTAAATTTTTATATTTTCAGTAAATTTGGTTGAAAGGCATGGCAAAACTTTTGACTCCGATTCTGTTCACATAGCCACAAACTCCTTTGGAAAACCTAACCTTTCGATTAACCAGTTTCTTGTTTGATTGTTCTCCCCTGTCCTAGCAGCCATCTTTAATACGATCTAGTTTGCTAGTAGGTTAGTTGGCTATCTTCAAATTAGGTTTGTTGGCGCAGTAGCAATTCACAAAAGCAAGGTAAACATTAACAAAGTTGAAACTACCAAATGTCTTTAGTTCCAGCGAGGAGGATGGGAGCGATATTTCCTGCGCAGAAAGTGACGACAGTCTAAACTTAAAACTTTTTCTACTGTCATTCTATTTTCCCTTAAATGCTGGTTAAAACCGATTCAAAATAATTATACCATTAGAGTGCAGCTTTTAATAACAATAATATGTGTCAGGCAGTACTTGAATGAGATGGCTAAAGAAAACCTACCTTCAACGCCAACCTGCCCCGCATAGGGGGTTAATTGGCATACCCTGGATTGACGAATTCTTCAATTTCCTATGATGTTAGTATTAAATATTATGTGGCGAAAAAAATACTTGAAGTACTCTAATACTTGGAGTTTACAGTGGTACCAGCCCTATTGGGATTATATTAACAGGATCGACTCAACAATTAAAAAGGGAAAACTGTTGCCAACCAACCCCGCTCTCCCCTATTTATGTGTTGTTCGACTGTTGGCATGTGGAAGTCAGTATGTGACGTTGGATTGGGCACGCACCAAGGTGCTTTTGAATTATTCGTAATAAGTTTGATCTGTAAGGTCTGAAGTTTTTGTAAATATATATATTTTTTTTCGCAATGCCTTCTATCTGTGAGCAGTATGTCCATATGGGTATAATTAAGTAAGTGTACGTATTTAATTTTTGTCTAATTTTTAGTTTTGAGGATTTTAAGTAAAATGTGGGTGAAATAGGTTTAGTCGTTTATTAAGAGTTTTCCTTTTTATCTTAACGTGCGCCCCACATGTCATCCTTCTTTCGGGTGTTAGTCCTGGTTGGGGAAAGTATTCTTTCGGAGAGTCAAAGTTATTAAAATTATTATTCTTCACAACAAATCACAATTATGCTAAGAAAACATACTGCCCCCAGTCATTTAATTTATATAATTTGTTTCGCAGCGTTTGTGAAGCATGTGAGGGGTCTTGTTAAAATTTGGATGTGATCTTGGGGATGTGTTGTTAAAATTGCTGTATACTCTGCGTAAGTAGTGGTAATTGGCTCATTGCTCACTGGTTTGTCGTTGGTGTATGTAATGTAAATCATATAAATAAAACAGATAACAAAAAAGAAACAAGTAAATAAATAAAACATGTAAATAAAAAATTAAGGTTTTCTTTTTCTTTTTTGACTTTTGATCTATCTATCCATTGACGCTACAGCCCATGAAGGACTTTGGCCTCCGAAAGAATCCTCATCCAACTTCCTCTGCCTGCCGCCTTCGCTCTCCATCTCCTCACTCCAGTCTGCCTCCACGTCCTCCAGCCACCTCAGGCGGGGTCTTCCTCTTAACCGCTTTCCTCCTGGTTTCTCGTATAATAGTTTTCTTCGTATGCGGTTTTCCGGCATTCTCTCTACACGGCCAAGCCATCTTATTCTTCCCGTCTTGATGAATACAACTATATCGGGGTCACCAAAAAGTTCCATTAACTCCCTATTCCTCCTTGGTCGCCACTGCCCTGACTCACATACCGGTCCGAAAATCATTCGGAGAGCCTTTCTTTCCCAAATCCTAATGACTTGTTCGTTTTCTTTAGTCAATACCCACGCCTCGCTGCCATTTGTCACAGTTGGCCTAACGATTGTGCAGTATATATTTATCTTGGGGTTCCGTGAGATAATTCCGGAACGGAGCAATCTTTGGAGTACATACTAACACCTACTACCTGAAGCCAATCTCGCCTTTATTTATTCTTTTATGTCATTTTTATTCGTGACCACAGATCCTAGGTATTTAAATTTGTCGACCTCTTCAAAGCTTTGTCAAAGACTTGTCCACATATTTCTATCTTTTGCCCCTCACAGTGATCTGCCTTTCGCGCAGATCTCATATATTTGGTCTTTTGTTCATTTATCAGTAATCCGAGCTTCTTGGAAGATTCCTGAAGTTCTTCGTAGATCAAAAATTAGGCTTTTGATCTAGATTTATAAAATTATGGTCGTGAAATCTAATATATTTGATGCGTGCCTCAATTAAATTTTTACTTTCAGATTTATAATCATGACATTGCAATTCAAACGATTTGTTTCAACGGATCTCCTTTTGAACAGCACGCTTGGAATACATCTATTAATCTTCATTTTAAACATATCTTACTACTACTGTATTGTAATTGTCATGAGAGTAACTATAAAAAAAAAAAAAAATATAGGTTATACTTTTTGACAAAATGTGACGCAAGATACCTAATCAAGTGGTTTCACCTTGTTGACTGATTACCCAAAGTAAGTTCCAACCATAACTTACCACTTCCTCGATGAAACAACGCTATAACTTGTGTGCAATGAGATTAGTTCTGGCAACAATCTTCTCCGGAACTAAGTCGCAATGGAATTGTGGTTCCAAAACTGTTGACAATTATTCGCAATAATTTTATTGCCATCATTAGCTATATTCAAAAGTTAAATGATCATTAAACATATATAATTGTTTTCTCAATTATTTCAAATAATTTTTTTTTCTTCAAACTTTTATTTATGTGCTCACTAGTTCCCTAATTATTAAAATTTAAAATTATACAGAAACTCAGTAGATACACAAAAAGAAACCTCTATTCTGGCTTTCATATTGAATTGCACTGACATAACAACATACTTATTAATGACATGGCCACGGCTGACTGACTTATTAATGACGATTGAAAAGGAGTTGGATGAGAGAGCTCCTCTCCTGAAACAAGACCGTGATGATGTGCTGCTAGGCACTATCTTCCCTCATGACTCAGAATATCAACATAACTGGTTTTTAAATCTCATTTGTTTATCATCGCTTAGTTGCGAGAAGAGTGATTAAGAGTATGAATAAAAAAAAAAAATTGTTTTTTCTATATTCAGGCCAGTATAACTTAACTTGAAAGACAATCAGTTCATTTTATGGCTAAAAAAAAATAAAAAATAACTAAAAAAAAATAGGATATTATGGCATGAGAAAGAATAATGCTCTGTTGTAACTCTTCTTTATGTTAACTTAAGCGAGATCCTCACTAACAAGGGGAGGGCACAGCTATGGGGTCGTCGATCGGGCCCATTTTTTTTCTGGTGATTCTATATCGAAAAATAGTCGACACGTGTCCGAGCGTTCCGTCCAATGGGCCTTAGGTGCTGAGAAATAAAATAAAATACCTTGAAAGTCCTTTATTTTTTATCTTGAGTTTGGAAAATGATATCGACATGATTCTTTCACTAATTCATTTATTTTAGAGAGTAGATTAAAGGAAAAATACAATCGTTAAAGAATTATTCATATTTCTTCAATTTAATTTAAAAAAAGCTTAAGTTTTCAAGTAAACTAGCTTTAAAATTTTTTTCACATAAAAAACAATAGCAGAATTGAGTTCAGCACATCAAGAAACCCTGATATCTTAAATATCATCCAAAACCAAAAATAAAAATTTTTTCCTGTCAGGAACAGCTTAAAAATGTTTCAGCAAAATTTTATGTGTAGTTTCAAATTCTGCATATCGTGTTGAGCTGATCCGATTTTTACGTTCTTGAGCTGTTTGCATAGAAGAAAGCTTCCTTTTTCTAACCATATAAATAACTATTGTATTAACTCGGGAAGCTCTTGTAAAAAATGGTCCTCAAAATAAAAATTAAATTCAAACTTTTCTTTATATTATGTTGATTCCTGAACACGTAAAAATATCTGGATTATGTAAAAATGTGTAACTCTAGAGCCTTTATTTACCCTATGAATTTGATGAGAATCGGTAGAATTTTCTCCGAAATGTGGTCGTATTTTGGATGTTTAACGAAATTGTAAGGGTCTAGCCTTAGCGAAACTTTTAATGCAATTTTTAATTTTTTTTTTTAATCTTCCCCAAATTTACTTATAGGTTTTTGTGATTGTCCTCAAAACGAATCTGAAAACTGTTAAGAAACAAAAACAGTTTTTCACATACTACACTCTATGTACTAACTCAAAATGATTTTTTAATGTCATTATTTTGCCAGAATATTCCATGAACCTAACTCTAACAATAAGGCAGAATAAGGATAATAGTTTCCAACTCGAATAATTTCTCTATTTCTTACAGAAAATCATTTCAAAGTTTAGTGTTATATAAAAATACCCCTACTCTCATTGAAGAGGAATGAAATTACTATGCGTTAATGAAAAAAAAAATTATTGTTAAGTCATATATACAATAATTTATTCTAACTTTTGCTTTACTACTTTTTACAATATCTTGGGTGGTAGGACACGTAGAAGCATTGAAAACAAAGCCGACTCCGGCACACAGCACACTGTGTAAAACACACATTCCCACACACACACCTCCCCTTCATGAGTGAATCGGAAAATCAAATTTGGTTCACGTTGGAAATCTCTTTTGAAATATACAAGCTGTATTAAAAATTTCAGTTTCATTCAACGCATTCTTTGACTTAATATATTTTGTCACCTTCCTTTGACGAATGCAATGGACTGTGGACAATTAAAAAAACCTATAAGTAAATCTGGGGGAGATTAAAAAAAAAAAAATATTAAAAATTGCATTAAAAGTTTCGCTAAGGCTAGACCCTTACAATGTCAAGATATTGTAAAAAGTAGTAAAGCAAAAGTTAGAATAAATTATTGTATATATGACTTAATAATAATTTTTTTTTTCATCAACGCATAGTAATTTCATTCCTCTTCAATGAGAGTAGGGGTATTTTTATATAACACTAAACTTTGAAATGATTTTCTGTAAGAAATAGAGAAATTATTCGGGTTGGAAACTATTATCCTTATTCTGCCTTATTGTTAGAGTTAGGTTCATGGAATATTCTGGCAAAATAATGACATTAAAAAATCATTTTGAGTTAGTACATAGAGTGTAGTATGTGAAAAACTGTTTTTGTTTCTTAACAGTTTTCAGATTCGTTTTGAGGACAATCACAAAAACCTATAAGTAAATTTGGGGAAGATTAAAAAAAAAAAATTAAAAATTGCATTAAAAGTTTCGCTAAGGCTAGACCCTTACAATTTCGTTAAACATCCAAAAATACGACCACATTTCGGAGAAAATTCTACCGATTCTCATCAAATTCATAGGGTAAATAAAGGCTCTAGAGTTACACATTTTTACATAATCCAGATATTTTTACGTGTTCAGGAATCAACATAATATAAAGAAAAGTTTGAATTTAATTTTTATTTTGAGGACCATTTTTTACAAGAGCTTCCCGAGATAATACAATAGTTATCTATATGGTTAGAAAAAGGAAGCTTTCTTCTATGCAAACAGCTCAAGAACGGAAAAATCGGATCAGCTCAACACGATATGCAGAATTTGAAACTACACATAAAATTTTGCTGAAACATTTTTAAGCTGTTCCTGACAGGAAAAAATTTTTATTTTTGGTTTTGGATGATATTTAAGATATCAGGGTTTCTTGATGTGCTGAACTCAATTCTGCTATTGTTTTTTATGTGAAAAAAAATTTAAAGCTAGTTTACTTGAAAACTTAAGCTTTTTTTAAATTAAATTGAAGAAATATGAATAATTCTTTAACGACTGTATTTTTCCTTTAATCTACTCTCTAAAATAAATGAATTAGTGAAGGAATCATGTCGATATCATTTTCCAAACTGAAGATAAAAAATAAAGGACTTTCAAGGTATTTTATTTTATTTCTCAGCACCTAAGGCCCATTGGACGGAACGCTCGGACACGTGTCGACTATTTTTCGATATAGAATCACCAGAAAAAAACTGGGCCCGATCGACGATCCCATAGCTGTGCCTTCCCCTTGTAAGTTTTCTTCAGCCTTTTCGTGCGTTATGTTGACATGCCAGGCATTAAGGCTTTTTTTTATTTTTTGGTCCTAACCTTCCTCGCCGGTTAGGCTCTAAGGGGATTTCCCGGGCCATGGGATTGGGTGTGGGATTGATGCCGAGTATTATTAAATGTCCCCAGGCTCCGGATTTTGAACGGACTATTCTGTTTCCTAACCCAGGGGTATAAGACTTGTGCAACCTGCGATAGCTCTTGAAGGAGGCAGAAAATTAGATGATTGAGGTTATTATAGCCAATAACCGAATTGAATAATTGAGCCTGTACTACATTATTTTTAATTGATGGTGCCGCATACTTCCCTTCTACATTTTTCTTGCTCGGTTTTTAAATAAATTGGAGTGCATCACAAAACTCTTAAGTACCACTCTCTTATTTTTGTTTGCCTTTTAAGCCGGATCAGATTTTTTCTATGATTACATTAAATAACTCGTATTAAAGAATATTTCATAATGATTAAACATAACATGTCTGGTCAAAATCGTTATACTTGTTTTTGAGAAGTCGTAAAGAGAAACAAATAATTAGTATCGAGTGCTCTTACTACCGGGTCAATCCATTTGAAGTGGTCCAATCTAGTTGCTTCAACATTTTTTTTTTTTTTATATTTTTACCATTGAAAGAACAATGCATCAGGAGTACAAAAGTGCAATTAGTTTATTTTTTGAATTTTTATTTTTCCAATGGCAGCCATATTATTTCCGAAAAACCGCGTATTTTTAGCTATTTCAGTGCTCTGCTTAAAATCAAATATCTCCTCCTTTACTCATCCTAGAATATTCAAATAAAGATCATTCTCTTAAGAAAGGTCTGATCTTTCAAAACTTCGTATCAAAAAAACTGTGCAAGTCCACAGCTTGAAATTTTGTGAGTTTATAGTGCCTACCTTTATCTATTAAATAAAAAAATAACTAACACTTAAATCATTTGCCTTCTTGTAAAAAATTATTTTTGAAAACCCGTTTTTTTTAAATTACCGCTTGAAACTTTGAAGGGGTACGTGGACCGTAATTCTTAGTTTTAACTTCATAGTTGTAATGACCTTTATTAAAGGTCAGATCTTTCTTAAGAGATTGTTCTTTTTGTTGGACCACTTCAAATGGATTGACCCTACCTCAAATAATTTCAATATAATACGACAATACGGTATTGGTTATTTGGACCCTGTAGTTCCCGAAACGTTTATTTTCGTTTAAAACCTGAAGTCTAAATTATAAACGTAAACCCTTGCCATTAATATATTCTAACACTTATGTGGTTTTAATATATATACACAAGGTTTAAAAGTGTTGTCTCTGAATAATTATAGTTGATAAGTCGATTCGGTTCATCATAAAAGGGAGAATGAAAAGTAACTTGATCGATATGTAAAATTTCGATATCCCGTTCAATCGAGCGAACCCACCCCCACTGTTCCTACCCCAATTTTTTCTTTTGCTTTTCTTGAGTGATTCAGTAAGCTCTGCATTGTTGGGACGAAGACAATGAAACCCGTTACAAAAACATTTGAATTCTTCTTTATATTTTTATCTATAAGTGTTTGAATGGTAAAAAGTTATACCATTTATGAACTTAAACACAAAAACCTGTCGCTAGTAAATAAATGTGTTCAAACTGATGCTAATTTTGGCATTATTATTCATCAGGGACCATCTGAAAATGATTAAGGGTGAAGAAACCCAATTAGTTAGCGAGCAAAGAGAATAACTCTAGAATAATAATTAACTCATCAATTATCAACAGAGTATTCTGAACAGCTTAAATATTATCACTTTCGACTGGAAAAAGTGAATCTGAAGTCTATCCTATAAAATAGGAAGCGAATCTTCAGGATGAGAAACAAGCAGAAGATAACAGGAAAGATGAATAGAACACAGAAGATAAATAAAAAAGAATGGGAAAAGAAAATTCGGAATAAGAAAGAGGTAAACCATCAGCTCGTAACATTATTCAGACTCTAACTCAAGAAGAAACTAGTTAATAAAATAAAGAAAAATCCCTGAAGAACTTGAAGGAAAAATATTGGGATACTAAATATTTGTTTGTTTGTTTTAACGTTATGCCACTAAGGCTGATCGGACGATGCTACAGTGGGAGTCCTAAATTTTGTCTATCCAGTTATAATTAGGATAGGGATCTTAAACGAGTACCTGACATAGTACATTCTCGTAACCTCCAATTTACGTCCTATCCGAGGGACGGCGAAGACAAGGATTTTTCACTCCCTTCCTAGGGCCACCTCGGGACGCGAACCCGCAATCTTTAGTATTGTTAGTTTCTATGCTAACCACTACACCACAGGTGACCCCTATATACTAAATATAAAACCTTCTTCTGTTTAGAATGTGCAAACATATTTTATCACCTATTCCAGTGTGAAAAAAGCATGTGATTTAAGAAGGCGGTAAATGGTTGATCGTAGAAGTTTATGTGATGGGAATGGTTGGGGTTCGAAACGTCGCACAGTGTGAAAATTTTATGGTCGAGCGGCCAAAAATCTACAACGTAGGACCAAATTAATTTTATTAAATTATGCTTTTTTCAGTAACGAACATGAGATATTTTTTATTAGTGGGAATACAAAAAAAAATATAAATACCATCACTCTGGGTATTTCATATTAATTTTTATATGAATCCTTTCTTCACTTTAATTTGATTAATAGTTTATTAGGTACAGGGTCATCTGGGTAATCTGGTTACCACTCAAAACAGTAAATATTTGAATTTATTTTTTGTGGAATCTAATGCCCAGTATGTATTAGTAGTATGTATGTAGTAGAGGTATAAATATAAATTAACAAAGATCCGAAAATGTGATAATAAAGATTTAAGAACCCAAAAATCAGACAGTTTCAATGTTACAATTGGAAAATTATTTTTTTAAGATTCTACATTTAGAATAGGTACAGTACAGTAGGGTTCCGATTAACCGAGGTCCCGATTAACCGAGGTGCCAAGTCTGAGGGGGGGGGGGTATGTATATGAGTATGAGCAGTATGAGGTATATGAGTTCATTTAAACAAATTACAATAAAATATTTCTTTTTAAAGAAATAGTTTCATAATTTCTGTTATTATGCATTATTATAATTAAATATTTATTAGGTTTTTAAGCATAAATATAGTTTTTATTTAAAAATAACTTATATTTTCAGTTGGTATTGGGATGGTTCCGATTAACCGATTATTTCAATTAACCGAGGTAGATTAACCGAAGTAACCTTGGTCCCCATCGACTCGGTTAATCGGAACCCTACTGTATACCTTCGTTGTTATTTTTCGTAAAAAATATATTGAGCAGTAATGAAGTGCTATATTTTCGGAAATACGTCGTAATATCGTGTTTGTCATCATTTTCTATGGCTGCCTTAAGCGAGGACGAATTCAATCGTGACAGAAATAAATAACACCTCATATACAGAAACGAATTGGATTTTGACAAATAAGAGGACAGGAACTTTAAAAAATTGTGAAGGAAACATATTTTCAAATTCTATTATATGACCTTTGTTTCGGGTCTTTATTATAGATCCAACTATATACTCATATATACTTTTTATCGTTCATTGGTACAACGTTTCGGACATATTGTTCATTTTCAAGTAACTAAAAGTAATCCTAAGCAATACAAATCAATAAATATATATAAATTACAATTCTCTATACGTACACATATCTCAATTTATAAGCATAAAAAAAAAAAAAAACTAACAACACATAAAAACTTTCTTATTTCTATATATCAATCTATTTTATATAATTTTAAAATTATAATATTGTTTTTTAAATTATATAAAATAGATTAATTAGAAACAACAAAGTTTTTATTATGTTTGTTAGTTTTTTTTATTTTTTATGCTTATAGATTGATTTTATGTGTATATATAGAGAATTGTAATTTATATATATTGATTTGTATTGCTTAAAAAAATTTTTAGGTACTTGAAAATGGACAATATGTCCAAAACGTTGAAGGTTTATACATAGTTGGATGTTTAAAAACCCGAAATAAGAGTCAAATAATAAAATAAATAGGAAACATCCAAAGAAAGTTGATGAGAAGAAGAAATAAAAAGAAAGAAAGAAAATTTAAAAAAACATTAGATGGACTTTAAAAATTATTTTTATACATTTGAGGCAAACAAATATTTTTTTTCTTGTTATTGTAACCCTGCAAGGAATATATTTATTTCTGAGCTTATCATCTTCCGATATAACGCATAATTAACTACAGAACAATTACACAATAAACATAATACTCTAAGTTTTGGTTAGTAATGTTGTTAATGAATGTTAATAATAATAAATAGAAAATAAATATGAAGAAATTAGGATCAAAATAAGTATTTGAAACAATAAGTATGAAAATGATAAATAAGTAACTATAAGCTAGAATTAAAAAGTTTTTTTATTTCAAATTGAAGGCACCTCTTCGTTTTAATAATTTATTTAAATTCGTTTTGACTTTTCGGGTATCTGACTTTTCTTCGAGGAGAATTCGTCTTATTCAGCATAATTATAATTATGCTGATTTTATATATTATCTTTATAAATAAAGATGATATTCTGTTTGTTTGTTTGTTCTTTATAGAAATCCATACCGTTTGTCCTATATTCTCCAAATTTCGCTCAGTGGTTCTTTCATACCAGGCGCAAACACCTGTCCATATTAAAATTGCATAACTTCAGCCGATCTTCAGCTGATATTCTTTATTGCTATAAAAATCGTAAAGATCTCGCTTTACAATGGGTTTTTACGAAATCGACCGTTTGAGTCGAAAAAAGTGTCATTTTAAAGATTTTGAAGAGGTCAACAAGGCCCGGTAAGGCCGTTCCTCCATAATGGATCGGGGTCCACGTTTTAAGGCTGAACGAGTCCTTTTCGAGTTATTGGCCGAAGAGAGCGCGCGTCTCACCGCTACTCGCTTCTCGTTCCTGATTCTCTCTTCTGTCCTGACGAACTTTTCTTGAACCATGCTTTTCTCATTGTTTTTTGCGACTGGATTTCTTCTTTGTTCTTTGATATTTGAAACCTGATTGATTTATGGAAACTACCCGGACTTTTTATTTGGTTAATAGAAATCTATTACCTTCTTGCTCATCCCCGTCTGCCCTTACGGCTTTCCATGCCTGAAATTTCCATTGTCCCCGGTGATATGCCTTTTGATTTCATAGGAGTATAATTCCCAGCCCAGTTCGGGTCGCATTTGCGATGACTATAAATAAAGCTCAAGGACAATCACTGTTCAAGACTGTTCTCCTTACGACTATATATAAGGAGTGATGGACTGGAGAGTTAGTCTTGTTAAGAATATTTTCACATTTTATATAACACTTTAATATCCCTAGATTATTACATCGAAATTTTAATGAAAGTTCAACTTTACTTAATGAGAGTAGTATTATATATATATATTTTGTATAAATATTATGGAAAACTTAGATGTAAAGAATGAACAACATTTATTTTATAATGTGTTAGGTCTGTGATACAAAATGTAGAGGTAACAAATAAGTAATAATTTTTATATTTGGATTATTTAACGGAAGTTATTGGTTTCCAAATAAATTTCTAGCAAATGATCCAAAACTGAAATAATTACATACAATTCTTTAAAAAGAAGAAATGAGCTGAAGAGAGAAAGTTAGTTTAACGATTTAGAACATTAGAGCACGGAGATGAATAGACTAATAGTTCAAATATAAAATTAATTTTTCTACAGCGATGGAACACAATTCAGAACTGTCGATTTTCGTACTGGATTTTAATTATGTAACAAACTTTTTCACGAGTTGATAAAAAACCGGAAAAAAATCTAAATTTAATATACTTTCAAGGAAGCTAACTTTCTTAAAAGTGTAATATTTGTCGAATTGAAAAGTAAAGAGTGACTTTGTACAAGTATCCGTTCGGAACTTCTTGATTAACTTGATACCAAGGAAACAGGAACAAACTTAATTACTCCCAAGACTTTGTTGTCCCAAAGCAATAGAGTCATTGTATGATAGTTAAACAATGACAATTTTCTATCTTCATTCTAGTTAGCAAATAAATCAGAGAAAAATAAATAATGTTGGAAAGTTAGAGACATTTGCAATATCTAGATTTAGACTGAGATCTTAAGAGGAAGAGATTTAAATTTTTATAAAGTACAAGGAATGAAACAAATTATGTTACGTTAAAAAAAATTAAATTGTCTTAAATGAATAAAATTATCGCAACAAAAAAAATGGTAGCTCAGTGAAGACGGGTCGGTTTCTAAATGACTAATGATTATAAATAAATACTATAAGTAAAATAAATACTGGTCGCCACGTTATTTAATTTAAGGAAAACCTAAAGGAATGAAAATAAAAAAAATTAAATTTAATAAGTGCAAAAAATAAATAAATAAGAGTACCTCAAAAGCTTGGAGAGGGCTGTACAAAATTCAATTTGCAATTTACGCTTATGAGCTACTTATTGTTGAATAAAAAAAAAAAAATATAACAAAACACGTTAAACTCTAATAACAGTTACTTTTAATAAACACTATATTTACCCTACGATATAAAAAATAAAAATCTACTTACAATTTCTGTTGTCAGGTGTGATAAAAATCTTACTCTATTTACACAACTAGAAACAATTTAAACTTATAACTAAACAATAAACTAAAAAAGCAAGGTTAAAAAAAAAAAAATAAAAGAAAAATGTATGCAGTCTGTTCCCTTAACTGGCCTGTCTTCTCTCTCGTAGCTTCGGTTGCCAGCAGCCACTCGGCCTGGGGATTCTCGTGAACGCCACTATTCTTCAATCCGCTGATATTTAACGATACAGACCACAACCACTTTAACATTCTCACTTGATCCTCATTCTTCAAACGCTAGCGAACATCTGCCGTATTTTCTTTCGTTGTTTGTTAAAAAAAAAAAAAAAGGCTTAATAACAGCTGTTTTAATTATTGTGGTTCCGTCTCTTCTTTTAAAGTAAAACATAATTATTTTTATAGCTAAATGAAAAATATTATATCAATAAAAAAACCAATAAAAAGCTTTTAAAAAAACACACATTCTACTTATATACAAAAACATACTTAGCCCTATTCGACAATCAACTAATGATTTCCATATTTCCATTAAATAAAAAAAATAAAAAAAAAAGCAGAGCATGTCTCTCATCCAGCTTCTTTTCAGCCGCCTTGTAACAGGCACTCCAGCTGTGGCCATGTTGGTGATTAGTCTGTTATTATGTCCGTGTAATTTTAAATAAAAACGTAAATAAAGAGTTCGGGTGTGTTGTTCAATGGTTGGTTGTTGTAAGTCAGTATGTAGAGTTTTATTATATAATCTTAAAATAAAGAAGAAATTCAATTCGATTCAAAGTCACACATTTTTCTACATTCATTTACTTATTTTTGTTTGTATTTGCTCTCTAAAGTATACTATTAAATATTAACTTTATTTTTTATTATTAAATAAAGTTTTTACTTGCGATAATTCGGCAGTGCAAGCATAAGGGCCTATTCACACTATCGGTTTCGCGCCCGCTCCACTCTCGCTCCGCTCCCGGTCCGCTCTCGCTCTACCCCATTCACACTAGCGCTCCGCTCCCGCTCCACTCCCGGTCCGCTCTCCTAATGTCTTACCATATTCACACTATATGATTTTACACCGTTCACTTTTGAAAGGTTTAAGCTATTAAAGCCATTAATAATCGAAGTTGTCTGTATTCGGATTTTAATTAATGATTACCTTTCAGTTATTTAAGTATTCATTTATTCTTCAATTTTACTGCCAAAAAAAATCAATCAATTCTTCGTTTGTAGAAATAGCTGGTAAGTGTACTTTTCTTGATGAAGAAGATAATATTATCAAAAAATGTAATAAGAAGAATATATTGCAACACAATGATAATTATTAATAATTATTATAAATTAATTTAATTAATGGTGAAGAAATAATTTAAATTTTTTTCCGAATGTATTCGAATATGCTTGAAAATTTCAAGTTGAAATCAGTAAATGCTACAAATTTACCGATTGTGTTCTCTTCTTTTCCTGATTAATATTTTAATTATTTTTTGCTTTAATATATTTTTTTGTTAATGATCTGACATTTTTCATAATATACTGCATTTTTATTCGTTTCAAATTAAACGTTATTTTATAATAGCAATGAGAATGTAGTCAATAAATAAATCGGTGACCATTTTTTACGAGTACATTAATTCATAGCAAAATATATCTCAAACATAACATGAATTTTTCACGTCGAAAAACCGCGCGGATTGTTGGTGATTTTTTTTTTATTTCAAGCGTATTCGAATACATTCGGAAAAAAAATTTAAATTATTTCTTCACCATTAATTAAATTAATTTATAATTATATATATATATATATATATATATATATATATATATATTTTAAAGTTGAACTTTTTTGGCCGTAAAATTGATGAATAAATAAATTCTTTAATAACTGAAAGTTAATTATTAATTAAAATCCAAATACAGACGGTTTCGATTATTAATGGCTTCAATCATGAACGGTGTAAAATTATATAATGTGAATATGAAAAGACTTTAGGAGAGTGGAGTGGGAGCGGAGCGAGAGTGGAGCGAGAGTGGAACGGGAGTGGAGCGGGAGTGGAGCGGGAGCGGAGCGAGGCCGGACCTGGGCCAATATTGTGATTAACCTCTCTCTATTCCTCTTTAGAATATTTTGCCAGTGAGACCGGACCTGGAGCGGAGCGGGAGCGGAGCGCTAGTGTGAATGGGGTAGAGCGAGAGCGGACCGGGAGTGTAGCGAGACCGGAGCGGTACCGATAGTGGATTTCTTTGTCTACTTCTCTTTAGAATATTTGAGCGGACCGGGAATGGAGCGGGAGCGGAGAGATAGGTTGAATCTGCCCTAATACTCCAAGTCGTCTGATTTTATAGTTCTCTATGTAGTTGTTAAAATCTCATTTAGTTACCACGAAATAAATAATTTCCATTAAATGAACAGAACGGCTTTAATTATAAACAATGGTCTGTCACTAAAGGTGTACTGAGCTTGCGTCGCACAGTGGGAAAATTTTGTCATTTAGCGGCCAAAAGTCTATAACTCCTGACCGAATGACGATAATCAAATAATTCTTTTTTCACCAAAGAGCATGGGATTTTCTTTATCAGTGAGAATAAACAAAATAAAAATATCATCACTCTAAGTATTTCAATTTATTTTTTATATTAATTCTCTCTTCACTTTAATTAAAATAAAATATTTTATTATGAACATGGTTATACATTGAGAATGAAATGAGTCAGTCTTATTATTTATTGAGCATTCTGCTTATAAACATGTCTTTTTCAGGCATTTGCTCCATTTTAAATAATTATTGTCTAACAAAGAAAAAATCAAAAACAATTAATTTAAATTATCAAATTTTTAGGATTTTTAACGGAAAAAAATATTTTCAAATAATTTAATTAAAAGTATATTTTATGATTTAGTCCAATTCGAGGCCTATAATATATTGGAAGTTCAAATATAGAGATTTAAATTTTAAAATTGATATTTAGCCGATCGATCGCATTTGATCAATCAAATTCTATTATGGTATTTTAGCATTCTTCACCCTCTACCACTGTGCTTGGTATAAAATATGCTTGGTAATATAAGAAGTAAAGCTGAATAGAAAAAAAAATTAAATTTATTTTAAGCAAAATCTATGCTCATCTCTCTGATTTTATTATTTTTTTCTATTGAGCTTTACTTTTTATATTATTGCACCAAAAATATTTTATAAATAAGAAGAATGGCTGTAAAAGTATTGGATAAATTGCGTTTTAATTTCATCCACGTTAACTATGTAACTTATCAAAAGAAAGTATATAAAATATTATTAATTCTTTTATTGGCAATAGTTGGTTCTGATTTTTTTCACAGTGGTAGAGGGTGAAAGGTGCTAAAATACCATAATAGAATTTGATCGATCAAATGCGAAAGTTTAGCGATGTATCGATTTTAAGATTTAAAGCCCTGTATTGGAACTTTGAATGTATATTAGTCCTCGAATTGGACTAAATCCTAAAATATACTTTTACTTTAATACACCAAACAGTATGTCCACGCGAATAATGAAATTATACCAGCAGGAGAGCTGAATGATGAAGAAATCCTTGAAAAATCTAAAACGCCATATTGAAACGAAAATTCAGAAGAGCACGGAAAATGATGCACTAAATATTATTGAGAAGTTGCAAACTTTTTTTTAAATGAATAATATTATATTATGGGGGCTGAAGATGAAATCTGTGATAAATTATTTGACAGAAAAAAACATTTTTAAGTGACGAAGAGAAGTGCAGAAAAAAATAAGTGATTACTTTCATTAATACATTTGTACATAATTACCTTATAATCTGCATTAAAAAAATATGATTTAATTGTATCAATATTTTATTTAATTAAGGTTTTTAAGTGTTTACTATAATATTTTTTTTAATAAAAATTACAAGTAGTTTAAAAACCTCTTTTAGTGGTACATGACCCCTTAATAAGATACCTGCACCCTGGATAAGTGAAACCTTGTTTAAGTGGAATACTTTTCTAAATGGAATTAAAATCCTGTCACCAAGAGATTCCAGTTATCCAGGTTCGACTGTATTATTATTTCCTTTATTTTGTTCATGGAGGAAGTGTATTATTTCTGTAAATTCTTTAAAACTTGTAATTGGTCATCGGGCGTGTAGGTGGAAAGCTATTATTATACAATTCTAAATAATAGAAGATAAATACGAAGGAGATATCTTAGGACGTTGGAAAGCCGCATAGTTGGAGAGGAAAAATTGTATCGAGAAAGTAAGTGGGAGGATAACTAATTGAATTGGGGGTACCTGAGTGGCTCGCCCCCCCCCCCCCCCCCCCCACCATTTGTCTTCTCAACGCTCACTTTTACATCTCTCTCAGTTCTCTCAGCGTTCCTTGTATACGATGCTTCCTATTAAATAGTCTGAATATACAGGGTGTTTCGGAATTGCACGGCACTATTTTAGGTACGTGTTCTCTAACACAAAATAAACAAAAAAGTTCATATTAACATATATCTCAAACTCATTTATTAAACAGATATCAAAGGTTAAAGATTTATTATTTATTTACTGCATTAAGACTGACTGTACAACGTTTAACGTATTTAATACTAAATAAAAGGTTTTAATCACCTGATAAACAAATGAACGATAAGCAATGACAGTAGTTGCTCATCTGTATGTCTAGTTCTGTGTGTTTTAGTGTGAGTGAATCTTGTGACACAGTTCAATTTATGATTATCATGGGAGATACCACAAATTTATTCACTTTTGATGAACAAACAGACATGCTTTTAACTTATGGCGAGGTACATACAAACGGTGCTGCTGCTGTTCGAAGATATCGTGAAAAATTTCCTAACCGAAGAATACCAAATCGTAAAACGTTTGAGGCCATTGAAAGACGTCTTAGGGATAATGGTACGCTAAAACCTATACGAGTGAACGCCGGTCGACAACGATTTCGACGAACTGCAAACGTAGAAGAAGAAATACTCGATGCTGTTCAGTTATCTCCTACTACTAGTACCAGAAGGTTGTCACGTCGTTTCGATGTTTCCTCTACCAGCGTATGGCGAACTTTACGCGAACAACAATTATATCCATTTCACGTATCAAGTAGGCAAGATTTGTTACCACAAGATTATAACAAGCGCAGAAATTTCTCCCAGTGGTTAATTCGACAATGCACACGAGATCCTAACTTCCTGAACTGCATTTTGGTTACTGATGAATCTTGCTTTACAAGAAACGGGATTCTTAATTTTCGAAATACCCATACTTGGGCCGAAGAAAACCCTCATACGACTGCTGTTGGACATTACCAACATACATTCTCTTTAAATGTCTGGTGTGGTCTTCTAAGCGACAAAATCATCGGCCCCTTCTTTTTGCCACCTAGGCTGTCAGGTATATCTTACTTGCATTTTTTGCAAAATAATCTGCATGATATTCTAGAAGATATTCCGCTAGGCATTAGGCAAAGGCTGTGGTTTATGCATGACGGTGCTCCAGCTCACTTTTCTCATAGTGTCACTGATTATTTAAATGCAACTTATGGAGATCGATGGGTTGGTCGAAACGGACCTGTTAAATGGCCACCACGATCTCCGGATTTAACGCCATTAGATTATTTTGTGTGGGGCTGGATGAAGTCTATGGTTTATTCTGCGGCAGTTGACACGCAAGAAGAGCTAAGAAATCGGATCGTGGAAGCCGCAGTAACTATCAACCACCATCCTGATGATATACGAAGAGCCAGAGAAGCATGGATTCGTCGTGCTGAATGTTGCATTCAACAAAACGGAGGCGCCTTTGAACATTTACTCTAAATGTTGTAATAATAATAAATAAATAGTAATAATCAATCTTTAACCTTTGATATCTGTTTAATAAATGAGTTTGAGATACATGTTAATATGAACTTTTTTGTTTATTTTGTGTTAGAGAACACGTACCTAAAATAGTGCCGTGCAATTCCGAAACACCCTGTATAATTCCAAATTCCGTTTACTAATTTAAATTCACAGTATTATACTTTTAAAAAATATATAAATCAAGAATTTATTGATGAAAAGTAATTTTCTTCGTCACGGTTATGTAATTTTCGTCGTAACGGATCGCTAAGCAGATATGAAACGTCAAAATTGGTGATATTGCAATAGCTGTATTATTATTATCATTCTAATAACAACGTGGCTAACAAGTGTTCATTTATTTCCTGAGATTAAGTGATTCTTGCTAGCCATTCAAGATCAGGCAATAGCTACTAGACCATACCGAAAAAATATTTATGGGAAGAATAAATGTTCTTACACATATTATAATAGTATTGAAAAATTAAATAATATTTTTCTCTATATAATATCTATTCTAAAGTCATGGCCTATTCATTTATTATCTTATCTATTTACATTCGTTAGTTTAATTTGGTTTGTTAGAAAGTTGTTTATTTTTTTATTTTTCGGTTGGCGCATTAGGCTTAATGAGACCTTAGGCCGCGCAGGGTGGTCTTCTTACAGCCATTGGTGTTGCTTTTTTTTTTTTTTTTTTTTTTTTTTTTTTTTTTTTTTTTTTTTTTTTTTTTTGTAGGCTATACGGGGTTTCCCGAGCCAGAGGAGAGGGTGGGGGATTGATGCCGAGATTAATTAAATTTTCCCCCGGCTCCGGGTTTTGAACTTGCTATCTTCATGTTTCCAAACAGACGTTGCCGTGGGCAACGCGTATTTTCTAACGCGTTTGCCCACTCGGCCATCCCGGCACCCCATTGGTGTTGCTTGCGGGAGCACAGACAGCCTGGAGAGGGTAGCCTAAAGTGCTGCCCATAACCAATCCCATTGGGGCAAATTTGGCAGTGTCCTTCCCACCGATGGCGGGAGCTCTCTCGGGTTCAAGGACAGTGACAAACTGGTCTAGGTCCAAGGATTATGGTAGCTCAGAGTCAGCAGGCCCCGAGGACCTATATTTCTTTCCCTGAAGCATACCGTCCATGAACCAAACCTCGGGCTGTTCCTGACATCGTGGAAAACCACACTACGATTCTCGATGAGATACACGGGGAAGGTTCATCACTCCTACGCCCGGTCGGTCTGAGTCGCCTCCAGTAGGCTGACGGGGCTCACATACCCGGGGCTGGGGGTAGGCTTGGACTGCGTGGCGTTCATTGGCTGGTGGTCACCCATCCAAGTACTAACCACGATGGACGTTGATTAACTTTGATTACCTATTGCAAGCGCCTTTGTCCACTTGGCCATCCCCATACCTGGCCCCATTTATTTTTTAATTACGATAGGTTAAATGATTATCAGGATTTTCAGTTAAAACTTTTTTTTTTTGGGAAAGCCAACGTTTCGATCCATTTTATGGATCTTATCAGGGCTAAAAGAAAACAAATATATGAGATGATGACAATAAATGGATACAAATATAAAATATGGTAAGCATTATACATGAATATTTAAATAAGTGGCTGGTTAGCAAGATAAAATAAAATCTGATATTTACCTTCTGAGTCCTGAGACTGAAGGTAAAATAAGGTGAGAGGTAGTGGTAGGTGGTTAGTTTGCCGACCTCAATGGTGTATTACAGGGAAACCCACCGCTTTTAAAGTGAAAGGCCATATGACAACTTAGTGAAAATAAAATATTTTTTAATTAGTATGAAACCACTCGTTATTGTGTCAAAACCAGAGCTAATTAAATAGCTAGTGTCTGTTAAGCGGTATATTATTTAGCTGTATCTATTTCGTAGTACATGATCTAATTAAATAGTAAATTGTCTTTTTCTAAATCTGTTTCACGACTATTCAGAATAAATGTTTGTTTTTTTAGCTATTAAATTGTATAATAATATATTATAAAACTAAGTAGGGTACCTAATAATTATTGTTTTTAATTTATATTTAATAGTAGCTATTTATACATACCGGTTTCACCCAGAGAATTTCATTTTTTAAATCTATAAAGTGAGACTTTTATCGACATAAACGGTCGATTTTGTAAAAACCAATGTAAAGCGAGATCAAAACGATTTTTATAACAATAAAGAATATACCCAGAGATCGGCTGAAGTTATGTAATTTTAATATGGACAGGTGTTCGCACATGGTATAAAAGAACCTCTGAGCGAAATTTGGAGAATTTAGGACAAACGATATGGATTACTATAAAGAGCAAACAAACAGATTTCATCTTTATTTATATAGATAACTAACATACTAAAACAGAATGGGCCAGACTTTATGGCTACATGTTATAACATATAAGCCAATAAAAATTTTTTAAACTATTTATGGGGAGAATATCAGTGACTTATGTGTAGATTGTGCAAAAAGACGGAGGAATCAATACAGCAGGTCACCTCGGGGTGTGGAATACTTCCGGGTAAGGAGTACTTGCAGAGGCATAACAACGCAGCTAAGGTAGTGCATCAAGCCATAGCTGCGAAGATGAGGCTCATTGACTACTACTTTCTGTATTATAAGTATTGTCCGGAACCAATCATCTCCAGGAAAAATAACAAGATCTTCTGAATTACGTCCTATGCTCACGGATCACACTATCCAAAATAATTTAACGTCCTTTTATGCTATTAGGGCTAATCAGACGATGCTACAGTGGGAGTCCTAAATTTTGCCTATCCAGGCATAATTAGGATAGGGATCTTTAACGAATACCTGACCTCGCATAGGCTCTGAACCTTCATTTTAGATAAAGATTTTTAAAAGGGAGTAAAAAACATAGGGCCACCGCGGGGCGCGAAGCAGCGACCTTTAGTTTTGTAGATTGCTATGCTAACCACTACACAACAGGTGACCCCTCCAAAATAACAGACCTGATATTTTATTATTAGACAGAGGAAAAAAAAAACAGTGTCAATAATAGAGCTTAGTGTTCCTTAGGATGATAATATACCTAGGGTGGTAAGAGAACTAAAAAGAGACAAAAGTAGTAACAGAAAAAAAGAGAAAATTAGCGGAAGAGATGAAGAAGCTTTGTAGTTTGAAAGAAAAACGCATACTGAATGAACGAATGAAAAATTTCACTTCATTCTGGGACATTTAGTCCCCCAAGAAAAACATTTCCAACACCTCCTTAACATCATTTGGAAGAGGAAAGTGATCCCAAAGGACTGGGAAGTTTCAGCAATAATCCCTACCTTCAAAAAAGGTGACAATCGTGAATGTCAGAATCATCGAGGCATATCTCTACTCAGTGTCCCCTATAAAGTCTACTCTAAGATACTAGAAAAGAGACTGAGGAGACTTATAGACTCAAAATTAGGTGAGCAGAGAGGTATTCGCCTGTTTTATAGATCTAGATAAAACACTTGACAGGGTGCAGAAAAGAGACATTTCTACAGCGGTAGAAGAATACGGAGTGGACACAGGACTAAAAAAGGCCATCTTAAGTCTGTACGAAGTGCAGAGAAATGTCGTTATGACCTGTAACCACACATCAAGGGAATTCCCATCAGAGCAGGGAATAAGACAAGGATGCAGCCTTAGCCCGCTCATGTTTATCTTGGGGCTAGATCTGCCCTGAAGAGAGCAAACAGGAAAATGAGGCCATACCATCTCGGATATAGAAACCTCCGAAGTGTTCAGTACACAGAGCTCGCCTTCGCTGATGACATGGTTGTGTTCGGAAACAATTGTCGCAACCTCCAGTTTAACCTGACGATCCTTCAAGCAGATCTTAGAACCATAAACATGGAAATAAATCGGAAAAAGGAATGACCATGAAGGCCGAATCGTCAGGCTTAACGGAATCCGTTTGGAACAGGTTGCGGACTTTAAGTACCTGGGGGCCCACCTCAATGAATACGGAAGGGTCAGCGGAGACATTAGAGAAAGGCTAAAAACGGCAGGAAGGTGCTTTTACTCCCTCAGGAAAGGCTTCCTAGACAAGAAGGAAGTCTCAAAGGATACTAAAAAGGTAGTCTTCAAAGACACATTCCTCCCTATTTTAACTTATGCCAGCGAATTTTGTACCCTTACTACCAAACACAAGAGCCAAATCCAAGCTATGAAAATGCGCTATTTAAGAAAAATAGAGGGGAAAACAAGAAGAGATAGAGTGAGGAACTCTACAGTAAGAGCAAACCTGGATCTGAGGCCAGCTGAGGAAGTTATCGAGGAGAACCAGATTAGGTGGTTTGGACACGTCTCGCGTATGGCTGAAGACAGAATCGCTAGGGCTACCCACGAGGTTAAAGTGGACGGGAGGAGGCAACAGGGAAGACCTAGGAAAACCTGGGAAGAAGGAGTGAAAGAGGCCTTCAACAGGAGAGGAATGGAATGGAGTAGGAGAAGGCAGCTAGCACAGGATAGAGATCTTTGGGTCAGGCTCTACAGGAAAGCACCTCACACTGCTCAGCGGTAAAAGAGGTCTCGATTAAGTAAGTAAGTAAGAAAAACATTATTGACAATTTGTTCAGGCAGCATTTATCTGGCTGTACTATATACAATTATGGAAATCAAAAACTAAAAATACATCGCAACTTCAATAATCACGAAATTTGTAAGTATTAAAAAAATCTGGTGCGTGAGCGCAACACACAACTTTCACTTACCAACTTACTTAGATTAGAAATTGATGTGTTTTGCTAAATATCATTTCCCAAAGTCACAAATCTTTCCACATTCATTTCTTATTTTGGCCTTTAATGAGTAATTTAAAACACACGTGAAAATGATACAAAATTTATTAAGTAAAGTACCCCCTCCATTTGATCAATGCTAATGAAATTTTTACTGTCACATCGCGGGCACATACATACACCAAATACCAAGTTTGATCAAAATCTTTAAAGCCGTTTTTAAGTAAATAAAAAAAACACGTGAAAATGATACAAAATTTATTAAGTAAAGTCCCCCCTCCGGTTAATCAATTTTGATGAAATTTTAACAGTCATATCTCGGTCATATAAATACTTCAAATACCCAGTTTGATCAAAATCGTTAAAGCCGATTTAGAGTAAATAAAAAAAAAACACGTAAAAATTTTACAAAATTATTAAGTAAAGTCCCCCCTCCGGTTAATAAATTTTGATGAAATTTTTATAGTCATATCTCGGGCATATTAATACATCAAATACTCAGTTTAATCAAAATCGTCAGAGCCATTTTTGAGAAAATCGAAAAAACCTAAAAAGTTATTAAGTAAAGTACCCCCTCCCTTTAAGTAATTTTGATGAAATTTATGCTGTCATATCGCGGGCATATACCTACACTAAATACCTAATTTCAGTTCGCACGGTTTATAGTTTTTAAGCTAGTCTGTTCACACACACACACACACACAGACCATTTCGCGGGACTTGGTCATTTCGACTCAGGGGACCCCAAAACGTGTATTTCCGTTGAAAACCGAAAGTCGAAATTTTTCACGATCGCAATACTTCCACTTACTATATATTTCATATATAGCTAAGTGAAAGTAAAAAGTATTATAGTAGTATTATTCAAATAAATAAACAATAAAACTGAAGTATTTGTACAAACCTTCAAAACTAAATCGAAGAAAATAATAATTTTTACATCTTCACGGAAGATTGATGTTCCAGGAAAGGAATTCCTAAACTGGGAGGCACGAAGAAGGAAGGATTAATCGAAACAGGCGGTCCTATGAGTGGGGATATACAAGTCTGTAGCATTAAGAGATGTGAGAGTGCCTCCTATTATACTACCTATGATAATATCCAGCAATATCTTAATACCAGAAGAAACGCAGTCTTCACTGCAGGAACTAGACCTTCCGTCTGGAACGATTAGAAAAATGCAACAGGCAGTATTGTTGGGCACTGCAAGAGTTTGAAATTTATGACTATCAAATAGTTCAGCAGTTTTTTAAATGTATTTACTTTATTTTTGGTTGACCTGGTTTGGTCCCCAATAATTGCAATACCATGTATCATTTGTAACAAATAAAAGTGTCTCTAATTTGGTCAGTATCGAATAAAAACGTAAAAAGTAACGATTCATTATTTTATGTAAGACGTTCTAGTAATGAATCATATTTTGAGACTGATAATTGTTTTTATATTAATACGAGCAGAACCCGGCCACAGGTTGCTGTGGATCAGTAGCTATAATTTGTTGAATTAATTATATCCTATTCTTTTTAATACAGTCAAATCAAAATTCACTGATAAAGATATAAATCTAAAAACCAAAGGAATTTTAAATAGAACTTTACGCCAAATTTAAAATTATCTGATAAAAAATTTAGACGGGTTAGAGTTTTATTTTTTACATCTGTTATTTGAATACTAATACTAACTATAGTTAGTATTAATGATCCATTCATTTAACACTTACTGCATTATTTCAGCAAGATTACATAAAAATAACACACATGCAACAATAAAGGATATAATTGGAACAGTGTTTAATACAATCACAATTATAATTACCAAATTAATCTTTTGCCTAATGTATATTAATTAAATTCATAATCATAACACATGATGATATGAGATATCTTATCAGGAGGTGCCACTTGAAACAGGTTATCAAAAGCGAGCACAGAGCGGAAGGAACCTCAAACCATGCTGCATGTTCTAACAGTGCTACTTATCAAAACATAAAAATTTAATTTTATGAATGAGATAGATAACGTTAATTTATAACTTTTTATAATAATAATTTACTTTTTTTTTAATTATTAGAATTCACTTCTATTTATTGTAGCGCTAATAGGTGCACAATGATTTTGGTTAACCTGTCTTAAAAAAATAGATTCGGTGTTTTCCCCACACGTGAAAAGACGAACATAATTTCGCATGGAACAACACGATTTCCCTATTTCAAGCCAGAAAATATAGATTTGCCTACTGGATGCTTACTCACCCCAAATATTCAAAGAAAATAAATTTTTGCATCAATAAATAAACTTACAAATAATCACTCTCAAGTATAGTATAATAAGCATTTAATTTGAAATAAAAGAAATATGAGGCCAATAAACGAGATAAACAATATCCTATATTTTAAGTTGGAAAAAACTTTAACTTTAAAATGAGCCAAATTTTATAAAGATGGGTTGAATAGTTTCTGATCAACCCACCGACAAACTTCGTGACACGACATTTTTATATATATGAAGAATGGATGATGAACATAAGCCAATAGAGGTACAATATATATTGCATATCAAATGCGACCATTATTACCTCCATATAAAAACCTCCCCCCCCCCCCAAAAACATTATCTAGCCTTTATAACATTTATGAGCAATAAACATGCTTTTACTGCTTTATAAAATACGTACAATGGACAAGCAGACAACTGATAAACCGGTGAAGTATTAATAATAGGCCACAATCCGATATAAAATTTATGATGAATCATCGCCATATTCTTCTGTTTGACCTATAAACAAATAATGCTACACATTTTCTAGCAACCGTTAAAATGTTAATAAAAACACCTAGAGAATGGAGGTGATGTTGATTATTTCACATTTCTACCCTCAGTTGAATTTTTTTTTCAACCTGGCTCCGGGTTTTGAACTGACTATCTTTGGATTATTACTTAGTTAGCTTGTTATTAGTAATAAATTATTACTATCTTTTAGTAAAAAAAAAAAAATAATAAAATAAAACTCATGTCGATGAGATTGAAAATCATGTAAGACTAACACATCATGTATTACTCTACAACTCAAAATCACCCGAATTCCCTCGTCTCTATGCGTTCCTAATCGGTATCCTTATACCCACTTTATGAGGGCTAAAATTCATTTATTTATTTGGCAGTACATCCGTTTATGTTTATACATCTATCTGGTCATACATTCCCATATTGTCATATATTTTAATTAAAATTTGGTGATACCGTTAGCATCACTTAAATTTAAGTCGTACGATTATCCATCATGTCATAGTAATGATAAGCTGTCATATAGTAGTCATGTCAGTAAAGTATATTATAATGTCAAATAAGACTTAATCATTAACAAATCTAACATATTTAAAATAACAGTAAGATTTAAAATAACACTCAAGAAGATGCCCAAAATTGGACAAACTTTGTCCATCTCCCGTAAATACTCGCAAAACTTGCGAGATCGTGGGAGAGGTGTCACTGAAGAGGAAGGATTTGGCACCGTTTGGAAGCGACTCCGTGGTGTAATGGATAGCATACCGCGCATGTCACGCGGAAGAACCGGGTTCGATTCCCGGCGGAGCCAAATCTTTTCTCTTCAAAAATAAATTATTTAAAATAAAATAACAGTAGCAATAAAGCTTAATTATATGTAAACTAGCAGTATATTCCAGTTTCACCCGGGGAATTTCGCCTCGTCTTCAATGTAAAGCGAGATCATAACAATAAAGAACATTGCAATTTTTATAAAAATAATAAATATAACCAGAAATTGGCTGAAGTTATGCAATTTTAATAACCTGTGTTCGCACCTGGTTTGAAAGAACCACTGAGCGAAATTTGGAGAATTGAATTTCTATAAAGAACAAACAAATAAACAGAATTTCATCTTAACATATTTATATACATAGAAAGAAATAATAATATGACTAACAACGATAGGAGTAAATACATATATTTTATAGGATATATGTCATATAGGATTAGGATTATTACCGTTTGTCCTAAATTCTCAGAATTTTGCTTAGTTGTTCTTTCATACCAAGTGCAAACACCTGTCCATATTAAAATTGCACAACATCCAATCTCTGGGTATATTCTTTATTGTTATAAAAATCGTTATGATCTCGCTTTACATTAGATTTTTACGAAATCAACCGTTGGAGTAAAAAAAAAATCTCATTTCTGTCCTAACGAACTTTTCTTGACCTACGGCTTTTCTAATTGTTTTCCAAGTTCCCTGGGTGAAACCGGGATATACAGCTAGTTATAAATAAATAAAATAAAATTATAGTTGTGTTGGTATGTTGTACATTTAATAAAATGTTGTAACTTATTTATTTTACAAAATCTAACGGTTAGTCTAAACTTTTGACTGGTACTGTAGATATATATAGTTCAATTAAAATTGCTGAGAAGAGTAGTACAGTGAAATATCTAATTGAAAGAAAAAAAACAATTTTTTTTCTGTTTATGCGATGACAGTTCCAAACATAAAGATATATTTAAATAAATTAAACACATCATTATTTTAAAAAAATTGAATATTAAAATTCACAAAATATTTAGTATAGGAAGGAACCTAGATGTTACTAAAATGTTTGCCGTGTAAAGATGAATTCATGGATAGGTGATAGCAGTTTCAAAGGGGAATGAATTAGGGCAAGTTATTGGTTTTGTGCGCCATCTCTCCCAGCTAACATTTTCGCCATCTCTTCGCCAACAAAGCTGAAATTTCATTTAGGATATTGTACATGTATTTTTTCTTCTTTTTTAGACTTCGCTCTCTTTGATATCGTCTGTGTTATGGGAGGGGGAGGGATTCACTGCTATCTAAATATAAAAGAAACAAACGCTACGAGTAAAACGAATTAATTCGGAGACGGTATTGGATTAAGACAACTTTTGTACTTTAAAAGCTGATTTTATTATTTAGAATTTCAACTATTTTTATTTAACCACTATGAAGATGGCCGAAAAATTGTTCTAGTTTCTACAAAAAACATTAACCTTTATGCCAAAATTGAATTATATATTCATATTATCTTTAAATTTTTTATTTGTTTTTTTTTAATTCATTTAATATTATCTTTTGGGGGGCCGGGATGGCCGAGTGGACAAAGGCGCTTGCAATAAGTAATACAAGTTAAGCAACGTCGAGCATGTTTAGTACATGGATGGGTGACCTCTCCATTCGGGTGACCACCCGCCAATGAACGCCACGCAGTCCAAGTCTATCCCCACCCCCGGGTATGTGAGACCCGCCAGCCTACTGGAGGCGACTCACACCGACCGGGCGTAGGAGTGATGTACCTTCCCCGTGTATCCCAGCGAGAATCGTGGTGTGGTTTTCCAGGACATCAGTTACCGCCCGGAGGTCTGGTACTAGGACGGTATGCTTCAGGGGAAGAAATATAGGTCCTCAGGGCCTGCTGACTCTGGGCTGCCATAATCCTGGGACCTAGACCAGTTTGTCACCGTCCTTGAACCCGAGAGAGCTGCCGCCATCGGTAGGAAGGACTGTCAAATTGGCCCCAATGGGATTGGTTATGGAGCTATGGGCAGTCTGCCCATGGTGACCATGGATCGCAGCAAAGTGAGGTTTGGGCTACCCCCTCCAGGCTGTCTGTGCTCGCAACACTGATATCTGTAAGAAGACCACGCTGCGCGGCCAAAGGTCTCATTATGCCTAATGAGCCAACCGAAAAAAAAAAAAATTATCTTTTTTGTACTGAATTTTTTCTAACAATATTCTGTTGTGTTTCAGTTCCTGATGACATTACCTAAATTATTTCCTACGTAACACCTAAATTCTTATATATGGTACTACATTCTTTATAGTACTTAATTATTTATAATTTTTGTACATTTTTCTTCAACATAATAAATCTCCTTATGTACTATAGAGGCTAAAACGACCCAAGCTAGGTTTAATAATCAATATCCCTGCCGAAACTTCATAATGATAATTTTATACTAGGCAAAGAGCTTAGCATGTTTAATCTTGACAAAGTTTCTAACTCTATTTCAGAAAATACATAAAAATATAATACTAAAATAAGTGAATAAGTGTTTCAAAACAGTCCTAATGTTTATTAGGTCATAAACAACAGACCACAGGCAATGAATATACAGCACTTGTTAAAAAAATGAATCTTATTGGCAATAAAAACTATTAAAAAAATAAGCTAAAAAATAAGCTAAAACGCCTAATACAAAATCAAAACAATCCTCCAAATTTGTTAGTCATAACAAAGTTGTGGCCTTCGTTGAGAACACTTTAAATTCAATTATTTCGTATAATGATCGGATTGGAGTCGTTTTCAGTGAGTAAATGCTGTTTGCCTTGCATGTGAAGGCTCCGGGTTCGATCCCCGGCCATTTAATAATACTCGGTATAAATTCCTCACCCACTTTTGCCAAAAACTTACTTGGTGACATTTTTCATGTATTTCTCACCATGATGGCAACCTGTCACTAAGTTATGATAATGGTTATTTTATGAATTTAAACAGTGATTTATCTGTATCAGATAAAATCATATGATTTCATATTTGAAATTCTCTGAAGGTTATTATCGCAGCGTGAGTTGGTGTATAAAGTTAATCTGTGCTCTGTATTTTAAATATGAATCTGTAAGAATTATATTCAGTTTTGGAAGTCAAATAAAATAGCTATAAAATTTTTACAAAAAATCGGTGTTCTACATGTAAAAATGAAATGCAGAGAAAGACACTACATAAAAATAATTTACAGTAAGAAACGCCTCCCTATTTGGAGATGCCGAAGACAGGGATGTACCCAATCCAGAAGTGTATATAAAGGTCCATGGTTCGAAAACTGCTGGGTTTCAGCCGATAAAGCCATACTATTTATATATTCGTGGGCTAATGACTAATGATGGCATGCTTGACTCCTACTTGTGTGATTATGTATGTAGGCGTCTTAACGAAGGCAAGGATTTATTCATAGGAATTTTCGAGGCAATGAAAGCCTATTGGCCTCCAGAACAATAACTTTTTTTTTGCAATATTTCTTGTTAATAAGTTAGATAGACTCTAAACCAAAGATTAAAACTTCTTTACTCACTTCTTTCAAAGCATTCAAAATTAAAACTAAGACAGAAATTGAACACCTACACTTACTTACTGAAACCTATTTGGACCTATGCATCACAAATGTATGGGACGGCAAAAAAGACACATATTAACAAACTACAAATCTTTCAGGCAAAAACATTCAGAACAATCACTAAAGCACCATGATATGTTAGCAACATTACTTTACACACCGACCTACACATACCGACTGTCAACGAGCACATACGAACCCACTACAAAAGATTCCATGACAAATTACAAGAACACCCCAACTCACTCAATAATGACATGGCCACAACAGTCTGGTACCGGCCGCAGAAGGCTAAAGAGGAGCTGGATGAGGGACCTCCTCGTCTAGTGATCAAACCTAGTAACGTTCAAGCCAGGAGGAGATGCCGCTGGGTAATGCTCCCCCTCATGCCTCTCATGCCATTGTTAAGAATTTATTGTCAGCAAATTCATTCATGGTTGTTACTATTATATTAATTAACAGATATGAATAAAGATAAAAAGTTTTAAAAAAAAAGTTAGATAGTAAATAAATCATATGTTTTTCACTAATGATGTAACCCTTGTTATTATTTAAATAACCGTTATCATAACTTAGTAACAGGTTGCCTAAAAAGAAAAAGACCCCATATTTTACTTATTCATTCGTTTTACACCAACAGGCTACTGCACAATTTCTCGCTAAAAATATTTTTTAAAAACCACTTGATTTCCTTCAGTTCCAACATGCTATTTGAAATGTTATTATTGGAGGATTTATAAACAAGCAAAACCCACAACCTTACGATATATATCCTGAACATAACTTTGTGTTTTTTGACCATAACAATGATTCTGTTCAAATGGGTTGTTGAGAGAGAGAAGAGAATGTGATAAAAGTCGTGATAAGGAAAATTTACTGGCAGGACAAAAGTTGAGAGCTAATATAGTTAAATTTTCTAACGATTTATTGCTCGAGTTTTCCTGTGCCACACCACACAAGGTATGTTTTTATGTTGTGTTTCACCAGCTTTTAATTCGGCTTTTATTTGATAGCATTTATCTCCTTAAGTCAAAAAGAAAAAAAAAAAAAAAAAAATACCACTACAGTACGAGTCAAAAGTTTAGACTCACTTGTATTTAATTCACAATCTTCACGTTTAAAAAAATAATTGTAATTCAAGAGATAACAATTCAAAAATTATATAATTGTTTTTTTTTTTTTTTTTTTTTTTTTTTCTCTTCATACATTGATTCGCACCTGTCAGCGATCGGCGACAATCAGCGAATTCGTGGTCCACAGCAACGCATTAAAACGTATGGCATTAAGACATGAGGAAAGGAAGGTGCTCAGCAGCACCTCTTTCCGGGCTTGATACTAATTCAGGTGAGGAGGTCTCTCATCCAGCTTCTCTTTAGCCGCCTTCTAACAGGCATGTCAGCTGTGGCCATGCGGTTAATCAATCTGTTGTTGTGTCCTTCCAATTTAACAAAAAAAGCGTGAGTAAAGCGTTCGTATGTGTTGTTGGATAGTCGGTTGTTGTAAGTCTGTATGTAGAGTTTGGTTACTTACGTATCTGGTTCTATATTGTTTTGAATACTGTTTGTTTGTTCTTTATAGAAATACATACCGTTTGTCCTAAATCCTCCAAATTTCGCTTAGTGGTTCTTTTATACCAGGTGCGAACACCTGTTCATATTAAAATTCCATCCCTTCAGCCAATCTCTGGGTATATTCTTTATTATTATAAAAATCGTTATGATCTCGCTTTACATTAGATTTTTAGGAAATCAACCGTTGGAGTCGAAAAACACATAAGTACACATAAGTAGGCATTTTGCATTTGCCACCTATAATCTAGCCTTAATTTTCTCTTAGATTTCGTTTTTTCTAGTTATCACATCCCCATCGTTTCATCTGTTTAAACACATTAATGTTAAAATGACGAATTTTTGAGTTTATAACAACTCGAAAACATAAAACGAAAAGTCTGAGGTATCAAGAATAAATTAAATCAGTATCTCTAAGTAAAAGTTTAATAAGCGTACTCCGCAATTCCTTTTACGTGAGAATAGCAACCGAAAGCAAGGAGAAGTTTGGCTAACCTCTCCAAGTCTGTGATACCGATTATTTTATTTTATTTTTATTAGATAAAAAAAAAAGCACTGAAGTAATTAAAAAATAAAAGCTATATACGCAGAGTATATATCATTTTTTAGTTTTTAGCTAGATAGTTAACAGGTTGCTGATGTACACTACTATATTACTGCAGTAATATTACAATAGTGATAGCCAATAGGAGATAGAGATTGATTGTTGTGTAAATAGCATTGGTGTGATGGGGCTTGTCGTATAGTGATGTCGGCTTGTTCACGTCTGTCAACGATCGAGATCAGAGTAATTTGACTATTTACATTCAACTCAAGTGTGTTGTTGTTCTCTGTTTATCTTTATTTTATGCTACTAAGGCTAATCGGACGATGCAACAGTGGGAGTCCTAAATTTTACCTATCCAGGTTTAATTAGGATATGGATCTTTAACGAGTACCTGACATCGTACTGGCTCGGGATCTCTATTTTAGGGACGGCATAGCCTAGAATTTTTTACTGCCTTTTAAAAAAAATCCTAGGGCCACCGCGGGACTACTGTTTTTTAAAAGTGCTTTTGCTTTAGCGAGGCGCTTCAAGTATACAATCCCGCATTACTAACTATTAATGCACGGTAGTTTTATAAGCATAAAGAAACATAAAATTACCACGGCTTTAGGAGCTCATTAATATTTTTTCACCCTGTTTTTCACCTAAATTATTAAATAGAAAATCTTAAAATATTTGTAGTTGTCAGAAAAACATTCAAGATAAATGCAAACGTGAATTGAAATTTTTCTGTATTATTTTATATTTAGAAGAAATAGTTAAATGAAAAAAAAAAATCCGGTGCGTGCGTGCAACACACAACCTTCACTTACCAACTTACTTAGATAAGAAATTGACGTGTTTTGTTAAATATCATTTCCCAAAGTCACACATTTTTTTACATTCATATCTTAATTTTGTTAATCGTTAAAGCCTTTTTTGAGTAAATAAAAAAAAACCGTGAAAATGATAAAAAATTTATTAAGTAAAGTCCCCCCTCCCGTAGATCAATTTTGATGAAATTTTTACAGTCATATCTCGGGCATATAAATACATCAAATACCAAGTTTGATCAAAATCATTAAAGCCGTTTTTGAGTAAATAAAAAAAACATGTGAAAATGATACAAAATTTATTAAGTAAAGTCCCCCCTCCGGTTCATCAATTGTGATGAAATGTTGGTTATCACATCTTTGGCATATAAATACATCAAATACCAAGTTTGATCAAAATCGTTAAAACCGTTTTTGAGTAAATAAAAAAAACATGTGAAAATGATACAAAATTTATTAAGTAAAGTCCCCCCTCCGGTTGATCAATTTTGATGAAATTTTTACAGTCATATTTCAGGCATATAAATAGATCAAATTCTCAGTTTAATCAAAATCGTTAGAGCCGTTTTTGAGAAAATCGAAAAAAACTTAAAAAGTTATTAAATAAAGTACCCCCTCCCTTTGAGCGAATTTGATGAAATTTTTGCTGTCACATCGCGGACATATACATACACTAAATACCTAATTTCAGGTTTGCACGGTTTATAGTTTTTGAGCTAGTCTGTTCACACACCCACACACACACAGACCATTTCGCGGGACTTGGTTATTTCGACTCAGGGGACCCCAAAACGAGTATTTCCGTTGAAAACCGGAAGTCGAAATTTTTCACGATCGCAATACTTCCATTTACTATATATTTCATATATAGGTAAGTGAAAGTAAAAAAAAACGTTTGACGGCTCTTAATCTACTACTTTACTAATACATGTTTGTGACTCTTCAAGAATAATCTAAGCTAACCCAGAACCTTTCAGACAGTTCTAATTGAGACTAAATTTAAGGAGCGATGGACTGAAGAGTTAGTTTTGTTCTGAAGCTGGAACCGTATGGTTACTTTTGTGTTACGGTTTCGTTTAAGTTGATACTTTTTGTAACTTTGTCGATTATTTCAGTTTTCATTGTTAATCAGTATCCTGTTCGAATAAAATTATTTAAAACCACAGAGTAAGTTACAATATCATATTTCTGTTAAAGAAATAAAGTACTTCACCATAAATTCTGATATAGTATTTTTCTAATAATCTTATTAATAGAGGTATTATTAAATATTTATTTTGTGATTACAACCAACAAAGTTACCCTCAGACCGTTATTTTTACCAATACAAGGAAAAGCACGGTTTGAAAAGAAATTTCAGCTTCAAAAACCTCGAGACCCATTGAATTGGAACTCAGCAAAGGGCAGCTTGTGTGGAGAGGATTTCTTTTATATGTTATCTTGAACCGTATTACAAGCCCGATTGAAACCGATATAGTATTATTCTATTGTGAATGGCAAAATGAAAATGTCTTATAGCTTTACTGAATGCTTTTTCAGAACAAGGGTTTGTTGGTTCAGCTGACTATTATGTTATTAATTTTTTATTTAATAGACAAGAATAATGTGACATATTATTTATCATCATCATCATCATCATTTAATTATAATTTTATTTAAATCCATTTAAACTTTCTTATATATGATCTTATGAAGCGTTTGGTTTCAAAACCGGCTTCATCCACTTCAACAATTTTTCAGAACTGATCAAAAAAGGATCACTTGGAACCGATTTTGATAAGAAATGGATTGATTTACGAAGGATCTAGAAGTTTTTGAAACAAACGCGTCTAACACATTTTTTTTTAACATTAAAAACTTGAGAAATGAAAAAAGAATTTTTTTTTGGAAAATATGAATGTAACCTGTTTTCAAACCAAACGCCGTGTATAATTTATAATATTGTAACATCAAATCGTTATAGAAAAAGATATGGTTTAAAATCCCAGACCTTTTGTTGGCATGAATTAACAGTTGGAGCGAACTGTCATAGCACGTATTTTAGACTGCGATGTTCGAGTACCATCCAGGCCGTTCCATGAGGTTCTAGACCACCTCCTTACGACTATATAGAAGGAGCGATTGACTGGACATTTTAGACTTGGTTGTGAAGCTCATGCGATATGATTATTTTAGTGTTACAAAGTGATAATTTTTGTAACCTGTTCTAATATTTGTGTTTTTAAAATTCGCGTGGCATTGAACATTGTTAATTTTTTTTTAATAAAAATTGTCAATCGACAGAAGCGTTACAATGTATAATTAAATATAATGTAAAAAAAATCTTAGTGAATGGTAAAAAAATTATAAATAATAATTAAAAAACATAGAGATAAAAGTTCCAGTTTCGGCTGTGTTTCGGTTGTCAAATATAATAATTACTGCGATATAAATATTTTTAAACTAGCTGTATATACCGGTTTCACCCGGAGCATTTCATTTTTTAATGTATAAAATCTATAAATTGAGACTTTTATCGACTCAAAAGGTCGATTTTGTAAAATCCAATGCAAAGCGAGATCAAAACGATTATTATAACAATAAAGAATATATCCAGAGATCGGCTGAAGTTATGCAATTTTAATATGGACAGGTGTTCGAACCTGGTCTGAAAAAACAACTGAGCGAAATTTGGAGAATTTAGGACAAACGGTATGAATTTCTATAAAGAACAAACAGAATTTCATCTTTATATACATAGATTATAGCTGTATATCCCGGTTTCACACGGGGAATTTCATTTTTCTAAAGAAACGGTCGATTTCGTAAAAAAAAACATTGTAAAGTGAGATCATTATGATTTTTATAACAATAAAGAATATCAGCTTAATATTGGCTGAAGTTATGCAATTTTAATATTGACAGGTGTTCGCGCCTGGTCTGAAAGAACCACTGAGCGAAATTTGGAGAATAAAGAATATCAGCTGAAGATCGGCTGAAGTTATGCAATTTTAATATGGACAGGTGTTCGCACCTGGTCCGAAAGAACCACTGAGCGAAATTTGGAGAATAAAGAATATCAGCTGAAGATCGGCTGAAGTTTTGCAATTTTAATATGGACAGGTGTTCGCACCTGGTATCATAGAACCACTGAGGAAAATTTGGAGAATTTGGACAAACGGTATGGATTTCTATAAAGAACAAATAAACAAACATACAAAATTTCAACTTTATTTATATAGATTAATGCTAAAATTTGTTTTGTCTTTTATTTTTTTTTATTCGCACCTGTAAAGCTGACAATCAGCGAATGTGGTGGCCGGAGGAGTAAACAATGACATGTCAGGCATGGGAAAGAAAAGTGCTCATGAGCACCCCATTCCTGTCTTGATTCAATTACTAGAGCTGTTTAAGTGAGGAGATCTCTCATCCAACGCCTTTTTAATCTCCTCCTCGTATTTATTGTGATATCATCTGTTGCCATGTCCATTATTAGGCGATTGTTATGTCCATGTAGGTTAGTGTGAAAACGTTTGTAGAGTGTCGCTGTGTACTGGTCAACTGTGGGCTGGTGGAGGTCCGTATGTAGGGTGTGGTTGGTCACGTACCAGGGTGCGTTGGTTATGAGTCGTAAAAGTTTTGATTGAAATCTTTGAATTTTATTTAAGTATGTCTTTTTAGCTGTTCCAAATATCTGTGATGAGTATGTCCATATTGGTTTAAGTAAGTATGTATATGTCTTTAATTTCTGTTTTAGTTTCAATTTTGAAGTTTTTGAGAAGAGTGGATAAAGTAGTTTCAGTCTCTTTTTAAGCGTCGTATGTTTCATTTTAACATGAGGACCCCATGTCATCCTTCTGTCGAACGTAAGTCCCGGATAGTGTACTTAGTCTGTCTTCGGTATGAGGTTGTTGTCAATATAAACGGGTTGTCAGGTATGTTTTCTTAGAGTAAATGTGATGTGTTTTGATTTATCATGATTCAGTCTAATTTTCCATTTTTTGAACCAGTCATGCAATATGTTTAGGTACCCAACAGCCCCTCCTGGTTTGTTTCAATTACTAAACGGTCTGAACTCCCTCATCCAACCCCTTTTTAACATCCTACAACAGCTCGCACAGGTGACCCAAGCCATGTATCTTCCGAATGGCCCCTAATCAGCTGACTGCGAGCTCATTGTCCATCCTTCTGTGGAACGCCAACGGACTTACACAACACAAAACTGAACTAGACTTATATCTTCACAGAAAACGTATAGACGTAGCCCTGATTACAGAAACTCACCTTACACCACGAACTAAATTTGGTATTTCTGGATATGTGATACACAGAACAGACCACCCCGACAACACTGCACATGGAGGTACTGCTATACTTATCAGATCATCCTTATCACACAACTATATACACCTACCTAGTTCACCTGACATTCAATCTACCGGCATTACTTTGTACATGAAACACAACACAATGACATTAGCCTCGGTGTATTGTCCACCAAGATATGTGCTGACATCTTCGATGTTTTGCAATTTCTTCCAAAGCCTGGGGCGGTGCTTTATAGCAGGTGGTGATTTCAATGCCAAGCACCAATATTGGGGATCACGATTGAGCACCCCAAGAGGTAGGAACCTGAGGGCTGCTATCCACCAGCTTTCATTAGACACGATAAATGCTAAAATTAATTGGAAAAACACTTTGATGTGTCGTTCGTAATGGAAATCTCATTCCCATGAAGAAAATCCAGAAGTCCAGGGTCGAAACGCTACAGGCCACACGACTTAGCAGTTTGAGAAATAGTAACACTATGCGTAATATGTTCCTCAAGTAGTAGAGGTTTAGAATGTGCCAGCCGTGTTTATTTTCCATTTGTTGCCATGTCTTTTAGTCTTATAGTCTGAAGTCTTTTAATAAATAAATTGTTCGACTAGTATTAGGTATATGGAATACAATAATTTATTGTAATCCAGTAACATCATAGTAAGCAGTAGTATGTTCTTTGCGTATAAACAGATAAAATAAACCAGGATTTAATAATAACAATAAACAAGTTTGTTCACAATTTATTGATGTGAAAATGATACACCTTGGTTTTTACCAATATTCTTTTACATTAACACTTTTAAACTATTTTCTTTTAGTTAAACTGTGTCGAAAGTGTTTGATTATTTTCAAAGCCATTTAAACAGTAGCTGCCTTATATTTGAACTTCGACAGAGTGAGACATGACTGCGCTTAAGATGCTTGTTTTTCTTTGCTTGAGTATATTATTATTATTTATTTTTTTAATATTTTTATTTATTTATGTTTTTGTAGATAAAGTGTGAATTTGCTCAATCTCGAAATAAGACTAGAACGTAATAATATCAATTAAAAGTTTTTTCTAAAACACGTTGAAAACACTTACGAATACGAGCTACCAATAAAGTTAAGAATCGTAAAAGTCCAGGACTGGATGGTATCCCTTATGAAGTCTATAAGAATCTTCCACCTAACTGGATTTTGTACATAGAGAGGTTATTTAATAAAATCCTTGATGAAGAAGAAATACCTAGATCTTGGTCGGAAATTCTAAGCGTTATGTTATTTAAGAAAGGAGATAGACAAAACCCTCATAATTATCGTAATATATCTTTGGCGAACTGCTCTTTAAACATTTTTACACACATCTTACTTGAAAGAATCACATTATGGGCGGATGAAAGTAAAGTCGTTCCGGAGTGTCAATCAGGGTTTAGGAGCGGGAGAAGTTGCCTCGATAATGTTTTCGTTTTGAATGCTGTTGTACAAAAGCAATTTCTAAATGAAAGATCAAGCCTATTTGTTATTTTTGTTGATTTTAGCCGGGCCTTCGACTCGATAAACCACAATTTGCTGTGGGATAAATTATTCTCGATAGGCTTAAGTGGAAAAATTATCCGAGTTTTGAGAGTCCTTTATAGTAAGGCTTGCACCCAAATCAAGGGAAACCCTGAGGGATTATCGAAAAAGTTGAAAATCACCGAAGGAGTGCTGCAAGGAGAAACCTTGAGTCCAATGATATTCAATCTCTTTCTATCAGACATAGAGGATTTTTTTCGAAATCGGGATTTGTCAGGAATACCTATAATAAACGGCGCTGACATCCTATTTCTTCTGTTCGCGGATGACTTGGTTATCTTTGCTGACTCTTACCCCGATCTTGTAAAAAAAATGAATACCCTTCACGCATATTGCTCGGTCAATGAGCTAAAAATTAACATTGAAAAAACTAAAATATTGAATTTCTGTAGGGGGCGACCAAGGAGATATAAAAGTATATATTTGGAGGGAGAACTGGTCGAGATAGTTAACTGTTATAATTATTTGGGGGTTCAATTTTCTATGTCCGGTTTGTTCTTTCAAGCAGTGAAGAAAGCTATATCAAAGTCAAATTCAACAATAGGAACGGTAATAAACTTATGTGCTAAGGCTAAAATCAATTCATGGAAGGCAAGGGAGAAGCTTAAAAAAGCTATTATAAATACGTCCCTGTTGTATTGTGCACTAGTGTGGAGCTTTCGGTATATAGAGCTGTTAGAAAATTCAAACATTAATTTTTACAAAATAGCTTTCTCGCTTAGCAAAACTACACCAAACTTTTTAATAAGATTAGAAACAGGTTCTGTGCACATTGGCTACAATATATTAAAATACACCCTAAACTGGTTGGTTAAACTTATAGAAATGGATGATAGCAGATATCCTAAAATATGTTTCCTAGCGTTAAGAAACAGATTGGATTCATCTACTTCTGTTACTACTTAACACAACTGGTGTTCCCAACTAAAAAATGTGCTTGATACCATAGAAGAGGGTAGATTAATATTTGAAAATAATGCAGCTAAGATAAAAGCAAATAGTAATAAAATTTTGAATAAATATAAATGCTACTTATTAGATAAAGACACAGAACGATTGCAGCATTCTACCTATAGCGAGCATATAAACCTTTTCTTGAATAGATTCCAAATGGCTGATTATTTACTACTCCCAGCTAACTTTAAATTTACTAGGCTGTTAATGCAGATCAGACTTTCAGGTAGATACAGTATAAAAATTTCTGTTAACAATAAAATTGTAATTATTAATCCTCAGCAAGAGTGCAAAATGTGCAATATGAAAAATAATGAAACACTATATCATATATTGTTTGTTTGCCCTATTTATTCCAATCTGAGGGAAAGGTATTACCAAGGGATGGAAAATGTTAATGGAATTAAAATTTTTAAGCCACAAAGCGTAAAAGATTTACGAAATTTGTTTTATTTTTTTACCAATATTTTAAACTATAGAGACTTGGTAGGATGATTACTCATAACAATAGCCATATTACATGTCATCAGTAATAGAAATTGTTAATTTATTGGTTATTAATTAATCTATGTAAATAATAGGGATTTCATTGTTTAAATTTTTTAATTTTATGACTAATTTTTAGATGTTCAATTTTAACTAAGTTTTAGATTTTATACATTTGAATTTTTCTATTTTTCTTTATATTCATATATATTAATAATTAATAATGTATTTATAATGTTTGTATGTATATGTAACGTGTAATGTATGTGTCTATAATTTGTATAATCGATAGACTCTATTTGCATAGGGTGTTTCCCTGAAAGCAAATTATGATTAAATAAAAAAAAAAAAAAAACACTTACGAATACAAAGTAAGCCTTTAATGACAGGCCAGTGTTTTTAAGTGTTTCTTCCTACATGCCAGTGTAATGTTTATAAAGACGTTCTTTTCATGCGAAAGAGTTGTCAACGTGTTTTGGAACATACATGTTTAATGGAAATCATTTGTTTTCATGGTAACTAAATGAAGTTTTCAACAACTAAATAGAAAATTATAAAATGTCCTTCCTACTTTGTCAAAGTAGGATATTTTTTTTCTTTTGAAGTTGCAAAGGAAATTAATTACACTAAACTTATGTACGGTGAATTTATTTCTTAATAGTTTGAAACTTAAATCGTAGGATTTCAATATATATATATATATATTATAATATAACATATAGTATATTGACTATAATGTACGATACAATAATATATACATTGTCTTTCTCTTATTTTTATTTTTTTGCTAGAAATTACCTTAACCAAAATTACGAAGATTTAAAAACCTCATAATTTATTTTTATATATTTTGACTGCCACATCGAGTAATTATACCAATAAGATATTATTTTCTTATATATATACATTATCATTAATAAATAAATTCATATATTAGCGAGAGTACCAAAGGACACAAAAGGGCTAGATCGATTCTGATCTTCACAGCTGGTTCGCTATCAAGGAACGGTATCTATACTGTCTTAGTGATATTTACAAATATATTTCCTCAGCTATGGTACACAAAGATATCTTCTATGTTTGCACTACGTGATCCTCCGGTATACTCAATGTAGTAAGTAATATTTGATACAGGACGTCAGAACAACTAAAAAATATAAAGAATTGCTTTAGTAATTTTTTTCCTAAAATTCTATAAATAAATTGTAAATAGTTTGTTTATTGTGTTTAGCAAAGAAAAAAAAAATGTTGTGGTTTGTGTTTATTTCATTAAAAAAATAAAATAACTGATTTTTTTTTTTTAATTCTACTAAGAATACCTATTAAATACATCAAATAAAAAAAAACTCTGTTGGGCGACATCACGACACAACACCCTTTTTTTAACGAAATTATTAGAGCCCCTTCATTGCATTTTTTTCATGTTTTTAATTTTTTTTTTACTGCAAGGGCATCAATCATCAAACCTTCTAGTTAAAAAATATAAATTAATTGTAAGGCACTCAAAAGAGAAATCGTTTTAGGGGACTTACGAATAAATATTTCCTCGACCTCAAAGTATATTTATTAGTATACAGGATTTTATTTATATTTATCAATGTTCTTCCAAATATTTAATGTTTATAGAACAAGCCAAATAATTTTGAAAACTGCTCGGTGTTGAAATTTGTTTTCCTTCCGAATACTGTAGAGAGAAATGATCCGTTCAATGTCACCTTTCATATGAATATTTAAAATAATTTTATGACTTGTCGAAATGCCGCTGATACATCAATTTCGATTGAGATTGTAGTCACAATCCTGATTCCATTCCAGTATCAACACAGATAGATAATACAAATAAAATTAACGCTTGATATAACAACTCAAGTTGATCTATGGAAAATAAATATTTATTTGGAACTTGATGGAAATGTCAGCTTTGGATTTAATTCAGTCTCGAGATATTCAAATACATCGGCGTTGTTTTCGTATCCGATTTGCATCGTTCGCTTCATGAATTTTCAGTTAACTTAATTTTCCATATTAAACTATTTAACATTTAGCGCGTCGCAGTTAATGAATAATAACGCTGAAATTTCCTGCAGAACTTTGGTCAAATGTTCGATACTTTGATGTGGTATTGGGCATCTACAAGATCAGAAAACGGATTGGGCAATGCTTTGAGCAATCAGTCAAATCCTTTTTACTTTAGGAGCATGAAATATCAAATGTTTTTTATAAAATATAGGGAAACCTATAACATGAAGAATTTTGACAAGGTTTTTACAGTACTATGACAAACAACTTAAAAATAAAGATCTACCAAAGTTTTTCGATATATATGTAACTAAGGAAGTAAAGAAAACTACGGTCATTTTTATTTTCATGGGGAAAGTATTGCGATCGAGAAAAATTTGGACTTCCGGTTTTCAACGGAAATACGCATTTTGGGGTCCTCTGAGGGGTTTCCAATAAAGTACCTTTGACTTTTTTTGGGGGGGGGGGAATAAATTTCGACCTGCCCACCATGGTTAGAATAGGTTGGTTAAATCTCTAGAGTAACCCCCCGTATGCCACACGTTGCCAGGTAGGGTTACAGAAAGAAAAAAAAAAGTACCTTTCATTTTGTTTATGTGGAGAAATTAAATGTCTCTCATAATGACTAAAAATTGGAAATGGCTAAATATGAAATATGAGAAAAAACAAAATAGTAAACATGTAGGGGAAAAAAAGAAAAATATTCCGACAACACATAAAACACGTTGAGCCTACCCATATGCAGTAAGCCTTTAAATGACAGATCATTCTTTATAATTAAAGACGATCCGTTCATGGGAAGTTGTGAACGTGTTTTGGGATATACATATTTAAAATAAATGATATGTTTTCATGGAAAAAAAAGAAACAAAAAGCATGATTTTTTTTAAATCTATTTCCAATGCTTTTATAAAATTATGGCTTAGTAATTTTAAATTATATCCGCGAGCCTAAAAGCTTACAAAGTTTTTTTACACTTAAATATGTCTTGTGGATATAAAAGGTTACAGAAAAATTTCGATTCACGTTTACATTAATCTTGAATATTTTTCTGAAAACCAATATATTTTAAGATTTTATATTTAATAGTTTAAGTAATAGTGATCTCCTCGTCGACTCTGAGAAATGTACAAAGGTTGATGTTTTCAAGTATCTGGGATCTTACCTCGATTCCTCAGGATCCTCGGAAACAGATGTGAGGAAAAAAGTGGAGCAAGCTCGAAAAGCCACACGCATGCTGCACCCGGTTTTGTGGAACGGAACAATTACAAAGGAAAATAAGCGAAGGATCTTCCACGCCATCGAGCCCATCCTAAATGAATACATCTGAAACCTGGACCATGGCATCCCAGCTTTACTCAAGGGTTCAAGCTGTGGAGATGGACTTTTGGAGGAGATGCCTAAAGGTAACAAGGATGGACAGGATTAGTAATGACGTTGTTCGGGACAGGATGGAGGTCCCCTTGTCTGTCAACCACAGAATTGGACAGCGAAGGCTAAGATGGTACGGCCATGTAAGAAGAATGTCCAGCGAGCGATGGCCGAGACGAGTCTTAGATTGGCAGCCGCCAGGAAGACGGAGAAGAGGACGACCCAGGAAAAGATGGATAAGTGAAGTAGAAGAAGAAATGACGGGCCGAGGCCTTCAGGATGGAGACTGGCTGGACCGCGATCTCTGGAGCTCGGCCCTGGTGTAGAAAGGCAACCCGTGTTGGAACGCCTATAAAAGTAAAAAAGTATTTAATAGTTTAGGTGCAAAACAGGGTGGTCCCCCTTGGAAATCTTTGGACCAAAAGTAAAAAAAAAATCAGTGGGTTTTTTCGATTAAGCACGTATGATATTTAACCTTATTTACCTAACAATGTTAGTTGCTATTGCAAAAAGGAGGAGGGATGAAAGATTTTTTACGAAAATCCATATTTATTATATGCTTATTGAAGATAAAAAATCATCCATTCAATTACATATAACGTTCAATAAAATCCCTTTTGTCCATCAATATTATTAAAGAATGAATTAGCATTCAAATAAAACTGATGTAGGACGGCGCTGGTAGCTACAGTATCCGCAATACACGCTGCACCACATCTTTCATGTCTGCTTAAAGTGATCCATGATTAATATTAATTATTTTTATTATATATATATGTATATATATATATATATATATATATATATATATATATATATATAAAGTACCGGTTAAGAATTAGATTAGATTACAAAGATTAGACTCACTTGCATTTAATTCACAATCTTCAAGTTTAAAAAAATATTTGTAACTCAAGAGATTACATTTCAAAAATTAAATGATTGTTTCGAATGCAATCTATATATATAAGGATGAAATTCTGTTAGTTTGTTTTTTCTGTATAGAAATACGTACCGTTTGTCCTAAATTCTCCAAATTTCGCTTAGTGGTTCTTTCATACCAGGTGTGAACACCTGTCCATATTAAAATTGCATAACAGCCAATTACCCATCTCTGGGTATATTCTTTATTGTTATAAAAATCGTTATGATCTGGCTTTATATTAGATTTTTACGAAATCAACCGTTGGAGTAAAAAAAAAATCTCATTTCTGTCCTAACGAACTTTTCTGGACCCACGGATTTTCTCATTGTTTTCAAAATTCCGTGGTTGAAACCGGGATATTAAAGCTATTTATAAATAAATTAAAAATAAAATTATAGTTGTTACGCTGTCAAATAAATAAAATGTGTTTACTTATTTATGTTACAAAATCTAAGGACGAGTCCAAACTTTTATATACATATATATTCAATGTCTTTCAAGAGTTGTCAAACCATTTTTCTTTTTTTTTCTTATGTTTTTCAGACTAGAATAGGTCCTGTCGTTAAAATATTTACTTCATAACTCACCTGCGATAACCTTTGTAATTTTTTGTAATATTCAAAATAGCGTTAAATCAAGTGTTTTATGAGCTGTCGGAAATTCATTCTTTTTTTCTCCTGTACATGTTTCGTATTTCTACGCATTTCTTATTTTTAGGCGTAATTCCTCTATAATAACAAAATCTATAAATGTGCTTTAAAATAAATTCTTTATTGTTAGATTTTTCATACCATTCCGGATATTTAACTTCTTTTCACTGCTTAAAGTAGTAGTCATTTATAGGATTTATTTTTGTGAATTTTCCATAAGGTTTTGGTCACATTCATTTATCGATTAAAATATAATATAAGTTTACAATACAATGCAACAATTTGATATATAAATAAAAATAAAAATAAATTAATCTATAAGGTGTGATTTTGATTTTTCTACCAAGGTGGTAACTAAACGAAAGTCAATAGGCGCATTGCACCTAAATTATTTTTAATTGAATGTATTTGAATGGCTTGTACTTAAATGTAGATCTCGAACATATCCCATTAGCTTTTTTTTTTTTTTTTCTCTTGCATAGTACGCCCTATGCAAGAGGAGTTTATTGAATAATTGTGCGTACTCCATGTAAAACTACATATTATACGCATACAATGTACAGTTCAAATTTTCTCTGAACAATGTAAAATTTAATAGCAGTAAATTAAATGTTTACCATGTAAAGATACATAAATAAAAATAAAAATAGGAACAAAATAAAGTACATAAAGAAGAACAAAATTATCTAACTAAATAATAAAAGCTTAATAAATTAATAATAATTAACATATCCTAATACAAATATATCCTAAATAATTCTTAAAGTTTGCCAATGACCCTACTGGGTAGAGGCAATAATAAATAAATAAATAAATTCTTAAAGTGGAATACATAGAAATAAATAAAATTATATTGTAAAATTAAAAGTGTAAATAATATATAAAAACATAAAGTAATTTATAGATATTTAGTTTATTAATTAATATATAATAATAAAATATAGTTAATTAAAGTGTGTAATATTTACAGTGAAAGTTATAATTTCAATAATAAATTATATTTACAAGCAAGATGCAATAAGTAAAAGTTGTACATAATGGGTGTTAATCCACTATTCGGTTTTATTGGTTTGGGTTATATTGTACGTGGTTCGTTTGTAAGTCGGTTCTGAATATGAGGGTCATTAGTTCCTTTTTGTATTTTTTGAGTATTTTGTCCTCTGGCACAGGCCACGTCTGTTCTTTTAGCAGGCAGCTTTTGATCAACTGATGTCTTGCTTGTTCGTATATAGTGCAGTCGTAGAGTATATGATTAAATGTTTGTGGGGTTTGTCCGTCGCAGTTGCATGAGTCTGAGTTTGTCAGGTGGAATCTTTTAAAGTAGTGTTTAGATGGTCCGTGTTCAGTAATAAATTGCGTGAGTTTGTAGTGAAGGCTTTTTGTTTTGTTGTAATTTTGAAGCGTGATGTGGGGAACAAATTTGTGTAGGTATCCCAGTAGCTTGATTGCGAAAGAAAAAGCAACATATTTCAGCTAGACACAAATTGGGGAGGATGTCGTTTATGGGTTTAGACCCCCTCTGTATATCTCCCCCCCCTTCAAGGTTCATTAGATCTTGCGAACCCTTTGTCGCCTGCAACAACTCATTTGTTTGCCAGGGAACAAAGAGCTGTGACCGAGCCTTTGTAATATAGAGCAACAGCCAACACACCTTCGTGCGGGCCATTCCCTAATATCCTCGCCAACATGGCCGATACTTCCTCACACTGATTCTGTTCTAGTCAGGTATCAAATTTATTGTATTCTGCTCAAGGATATTATGCTACTGCATACTGATATAATAATATAAAGAAACATAATATAAAATATAAACATAATTCCTTTTAAATCAATATATATTATAAAGCAAAGTATACAATGTGCGTGCCGATAAGGCTCAAAAACCACTCAAAGTATGTTTAATAAAGTTATGTCAGCGTGTTGCTATACAACCCCTAACGGAGAAGAAGGTTTCCGTTTTTCTCTTGAAAAATAAAAATTGAAGAGATAAGGACTGGAATTTTAAGCCTCTCGCACCATTTAATTAGCCTAGCTAAGAATGACATAGGAGTTTATGAATGAAAAATTTAGTTCGAACTGCAGACTACCAGGAAGCGCTAGGGTGCGTTTCACTCAATGTTTATTGTTCATTCATTCCGTTAAGATTGTAAAGGTTACATATTTCACAGCTGTTCTTTTTAAATTACTAAAACATCAAGCGAAAATAATTAATTTCACCTTTGCTTTCAAAATAAAATAATGATTTTACATCTCTGCAATCAATTAGAACCGCCTGGATACCTTAAAAAACTAATTTTCTCATAAGAAGGTTAATTTATTAACACATTACATTTAATCAATATATAACATATACTTAAGTAAATTTAATGAAATATGAGTGAACATGTTTTAGTTGTACAGTGAGCGAATAAAACAGACATAAAAAAAAGAGATAAATTGACTAAATACATATAAATCGAAAATAAAAAGTTTTAAGTGTTCTCATTGTATGTAATTATGAAAAAGAATAATAATAAATCATACTATGTATGATGAGGATTCCAGTTGACAAGATGACTAACTCCAATTACACCATTTTTTTCAATAAGATTTTTTCACCCCTCATAGTTCAGGATAAAAAGAAATATGGTAAAAAAAATTGCGACTTCATGAAATTTTGGTTTTCACTTTGTGATAGCAGTAAGATTTGAGATCTGCAGAGTCCGCCCAAATTACGGGGGGATAACTTAAGGGAGGTTGAAATGGAAGAAAGGTATTTAAAAAAAAGTTTCAATGAATCTTCGATAGTTTCTATACTTCTGGATATAATAGGACCATCACTGTAGTCGGCACATAGGTAGTACTGGAAATATAATTTTTCAACTATTATCTAATAACTTATTATCTACTGACTGCTTGGAATGGGCTTATAGGATTCAGAATCACAGAAACCATAAAAACGATGCATAACTCGACTAAGTTTCAGAAAAATTGATTGTTCATTCACTATTTTCAATCTCCCTCAAAAGTATATATATATAGGGTTCCTTATTTGGGCGGACTCTGCAGATCTTGAATTTTAATATTGATACCAAGTTAAAACCGAAGTTACGAGAAATTGCTAATTTTGTTCAATATTTCCATTAATTTTAAAGTTTTTCTGTTACTAAAACTACCACACAACTACCGGAGCGAAGCCGGGCACCTTAGCTAGTTATTTTATATAATTCATTTTTGAAGAGAAAAGATTTGGCTCCGGCGGGAATCGAACCCGGGTCTTCCGCGTGACATGCGCGCACCATTGCACCACGGAGCTAATAAGCTACTTATTCAAATATTCATGTATAATTATGCTATCTTTTATACAATTATCAGATTTGTTAAGTACCCATGCCACGTAAACATACCATTAGTTTGATTTGGTTTCCATTATTTAGTTACTATCTATGATTAATAATTATATGATAAGCAATTAATTATCATCTTCTCGAAGTTCAGCGGTTGTTGTGGTGAGGTTTTTTTTCCTCCCTTGCAAGTAACCACAAGTTCCTGCATAGGATATTTAAAAAATACTTGAAATAGTAGAAAAAGTTAAATTTCTACTATTAAATTTTTATTAATTATTTTATAATCAATATGGAAATCTTAATATCTTTTTAATATGGGCAGTTTTTTTTTTGTACTTAAAAGGGATTCAAGACGAAGATGATAAACTTTCTTTGGAATATAGAACATTTAAGAAAGGAATTAGACAAAAAAAAAAAAAAGGAAAAATATTTTTCTTATCAGAAAATCAGTTATTTCATTTTCTCAAGTTTTCCAATGAATTAACTTATTCATTTATCCGGGTTTTTTTTTTTTTTTTTTTTTGCTAAACTCAATGAAAAAACTATTCACAATTTACAATAATTTATTTTTGAAGAGAAAAGATTTGGCTCCGCCGGGTCTTCCGCGTGACATGCGCGGTATGCTAACCATTGCACAACGGAGCTCGCTTTCAAACAGTGCCAATTCCTTCCTCTTCATTGACACCTTTCCCACGATCTCGCATGTTTTGTGAGTATTACGATGTCCAAAATTGGACAAACATTGTCCACCTCCCGTAATTCCAGGCGGAGCCAAATCTTTTCTCTTCAAAAATAAATTATATAAAATAATTTAAAACCAAGATGGTTACCCACAATATTGATTAAATTAATGATTCATTTTATATTTCTATAAAATATAGAAATGCAAAAGGAAATTGAACCAGGAAATATTAATTCTTTTGAGAGTGAAACTCCTTGTAGTCGACATATGAAGCGAAAAAGCATAATCTTCTGGGACCTAGTCCTTTTTACCATACGATTGCCCATGAAGGAGCATGGACTAAGTACTCTGAGAGGAAGTACTGTTTCTTTGTTAGCAGTAGTACAAGGAGATGGTTTTATCGGGGTCAGGCTCAAAAGTCAGGTTTCCCCGTTTTAAAAAACGTTCTGTATAAGTTTCGCCCGAATGTTGTCTAGTTTTTTGTATATTAAGTGTCGAAAATTGAGTATCTGTCCGTGGTACGTACGCCTTTAATGAAAATGAAATTAATGACGTTCTGTTCATGGAAATGAGTTAAAAAAAAACACTTTGACAACTCTTTTCAGTACTTTAACAGAAATTACTTGTTTTCACGTTAACTAAATGAAGTTTTCAACAACTATAGAGAAAATGATCATCTGACGCAATGAAGTATTATGCATTGCATTGCCGAATTATCACAAGTAAAATTTGTATTTAACAATAAATTTTTAGTATACTTTAGAGAGCAAATGAGCAAAAGAAAAACAAGTAAATGATTGTTGAAAAATGTTTGAATTTCGTTGAAACACGTCAATTTCTAATCTAAGTAAGCTGGTAACTGAAAGTTGTGTTGCAGTCAATTTTTTTTTTTTTTTTTTTTTTTTTCAAATTACTAGTTTTATTTCTTCCACTGTACTTAAAGTTATGTTCACTTTAATTGACTAATCCCAACTGGCTGCATCGAAATATTTTATTGATGATAAAAATATCAGAATATTACATAATTACCTAGAATCATCGATATGTGGATAGTAATCGAATTAGAGCTTTTTTTGAAATGAAAACAATTTTTAAAAGTGATAGTCTCAAGCATTAATCTAGACTAAATATTTAAATAATGTAATTTTCGATAGGCCTTACGTTTATGAGCTATTCGGACGCATACAAACATCCGCGAACAAGTTTGATTTTAGAAATTTCAAGGTTTATTTACTCAACCATCGCACGGGTCGAGGAGTGATGCCGAGGGGAGAGTGTAGAGCAATATTTCAAGATTGTGTCATGCCATTTGTCCGATATAATCGACTATTTCCTTTTCATGAATGACAATGAGAACCCGCGATTGTGACCCCTGAATGCTTCCACAAGATGGATACTTACATACTTCAGTGTTTATCTTCCATCTATTCACTGACCACGATTCAGAGGAACCATTTCCCACACATCCCCGAAGAAAACAACCTGTATTGTTAATATTGTTGAGTTGACTATTGAAGATAGCACTGAGCGAAATAGTACAGTTTCTTAGTCAGGGGTCCTGCAAGGCGGCTACACAATTATCTCACTCTGAGGACCTACATCATAGAGTCTAGGTGAGCCCAGGGACGATCCGTGGCAAAATAGAAAAGAAATCTGTCCATTGGCAGATACAAACTCTTAGGATGTTACCATTGAGCTGCTCAACTACTTTGCACAATTCTAATAAAAACAAGAAATTCATTGTTTGTTTTTGAAATTAAGATAAAGTTGTGTATATCAGCAAATATTGTATATGATGATTTAAGAAAAGAGTGTGGGTCACTCTGTCATGACAATCTACTATACTTGAGGTAGCGGGGTCGCGTCCCGCGGTAGCCCTAGGATTTTTATAGGGGGTAAAGAATTCTTGGCATGCCGTCACTCGGATAGGACGTAAAATGGAGGTCCCGAGCCTGTACGATGTCAGGTACTCGTTAAAGATACCTATCGCAATTTTGCCTGGATAGGCAAAATTTAGGACTCCCAGTGTAGTATCGTCCGATTGGCCTTTGTGGCATATAGTGATATTACATAACTAAACGAATATATTGCAACGGGAAGCAAAACCCTAGGATTCTGTTTCCATAGGACGTGAAATCGAGGTCCCAAGCATGTACGATTTCAGGTACTCGTTAAAGATCCATATGTTAATTATGCCTGGATAGTCAAAACTTAGGGCTTCCACTTTAGCATCGTCTGATTAATCCTTAATGACATATAGTGACGTTAAACAAACAAATCAGCTTTTATATCATGTAACATTATTTTTTAAAATTCCAACTATGATAAATTAATAATATCATGATCACGGATGATGATTTTATCTGTGACTAAATAAGGATTATTAAAGGATTTGAGTAAAGGATATTTTTAAGGATTTGAGTATAGGCAACTTAAAACAAGAAATAAACAACAATAAATTTAAAACTACTGAGAACTTTAAAGTTTTGCATTACAAATTATAATAATCTATAACTTATGTGGAAAAATAAAAAAAAAGAAAAGGAAAGTGTGTAGAGTTGCTAAATAGTTGCGTTTACACATTTATCAAAACACGTTGGATTTCCAATCTAAGTAGGTTGGTAAGTGACAGTTGTGTGTGTCTCGCATCACACCAGATTTTATCTAATTATTATTGGATCATTCCATATCTATTCAACTATAACATATGAAATGGCATGGAATGCGCTGTTAAACGACACCAATCTCATAGTCCTAGTCAAATTTAGAAAACATCTGAAGCTATTTTTAACCATGATTTTTTCCGTTTCTGGACCTATTTTTGAAGGCTTTAGCGACCAATAATTCAAAAACGGGTCGACACCTCTCAGTAATATTTCATAATTTTTCTATTAGTTACAAGTAGTACACATGTACCAAAATTCAAGAAAATCTGTGTTGAATTGACATGGAATGACCCAATAATAATTAGATAAAATCGGGTGCGATGCGAGCAACTCAGAACTTTCGCTTAGTGTAAATCAATTCGAGAGGTTCAGTAAAACCTTTACTCTGTCTCAATTTAATTATGTTTACGCTAAAGAAATGTGCAAGCCAGGGTGCTAAAAAAACAAACAACAAAACTGTTTCATAAAAATATTTATTAAAAAAAAGGGAACTTAAAACAACACAAAAAATCAGAAAAGAACAATTACAGCTTGTTTTTAAAAATGAAACGAAATAAATAAAAAAAATAAAATAAAGAAAATATCTACTAGAATATATTCAAAGAAAAAAAAAAAAAAAATTCTTGTAAGTTTCTTATTAAACTAAATTATTATTTGTTTAGAAAAAGTAAAATAAAAAAATATTCTAATCTTGTTATGATTGCTAATATTATTAAAATTAATTATTAACAAGGATGTTTGAATTAACAAACAATATTTAAATAAATATTCGTTCCTTGGCTTAGGAATTATGTAAGCTAAATTTTCTCTAGTGCTTGAAAACTCTCAAAATACACTATAAGTTATTACAGTTCATTCACTATGGGAACCTGGTTTTTCGGATATTGTAGAACCGGTGGGGCTGATCCTCGACCCCGAGATGAGCCAATGTGGCCTCGGCAAAATATATTGTGATGGCTTGAGTAAGGGTATAAAAAAGACTTTTCACTATGGTAAGAGCTCCTACCGTCTTCAAAAAGTCCATTCTCGCTAATAATGCACTATAAGATCCTGACGAGGACAAGCTGGGTGTCATTAGGTATTTTCCGGAAATCAGGTTTCCAGCTCGACGACGAGTTAAGTCCCTCTTCGGGCTGCTTAGTCCCGGCCCACTGTACGGGATTGGGGACAGATAATACCATAGTGGGCTGTTTACGTGCGTACATAAACAGTTATACTGTGCATAATTTAAATAAATATTGCACTAAATTAATTTTACATTCTAATTATACATAAAATTAAATTATTAGGTCCAAATAATATTAATCGAAAATTTATCGTTCTATGTGGCTCGAACACTTAGCAACCTACTTAGATAGGAAATCGACACGTTTTGATAACTATTGTCTTATAAAAGTTGGATTCTGTTAGCTGTTTCAAATACTGAGGTGAGATTTCGAGTTTGCAATCAGAACTTGTACCTCGAGGGCGTTGCCTATTCCTAGAGCCATATATCGCGATCACAAAGACAAACTTCTCTAAGTGGCTGTTTTAGACCGAAGAACTGAGGGGAGTGTTCAAAGTAAACCAAATACCTCCTTCCTAATATAAAGAATAATAAAGTTGGCTCAGAATTCGGGAACAAGAAAGAGAGAAAATAGAAGTTATAACTTTTAGCTGTCACTTATTAAGGGAGGAGATTTATGGTTGCCAATGGGTGGACATTTACTTTTTTCTTAAAAGCGTAGAACTTTATTTATTTCCATTCCGTTTTTTCCATAATCTGATCTTATATTGAAGAAAAAATCAAAATGAATTACAGTAGAACCCCATTTATCTTGGGTAATGATGGGTATGGGGGTCCACGAAATCGTATAACAAAATTTTATTGACGTAATGTGATAGAAAAGAAGGTTAATAAAAAAAAAAAAAACTGCAGAAAATTACTTTTATTAACTGACAAACGATTTAACAAACAACAAACGAACTCCTTCGTGTTTAGCTTGAAACACGGATAAACATGAAGCTCTACGTCTTTTAATGTAGAGTTCTCCATTGTTTTCCGAGGACACGATGTTTGGGCCGACGACTATACGAAGTCGTAAGGTGCGATGTGATTCAAAAAGATATATACCAGGTGTGTAAATATGAAACAGGAATTTTTCAAATAGCAAATAAGAGTTGATTGTGTAAAAATGATACATACTTTTTTATTCGAAGTACTGTCCTTCGCTATCTATGCATTTTTCCCATCATTCAGACAATTTGTGGATTCCACGCCAAAATAATGCTTCCTCTTCTGAGTCAAACCAATCACTTAACCAATTTCGTACATTTTCATAAGAAGTGAACGGCTGCTCAGCTAGTGCGTGTTTCATCGATGCAAATAGGAGGTAATCGGATGAAGCCAAATCTGGTGAATAAACCGCATGCGGAAGAATTTACCAACCAAACACTTGGATCGTTTCCTTGGGTCCGTTTAGCCGAATGTGATGGGGCATTGTCATGGAGCAAGATCAATTTATGTGTCCTTTCTTGATATTTGGGACTTTTTGGCGCAAATCTTTATTCAAATTTATCATCTGTTGTAGGTAGCGTTCCGTATTAACAGTTTCCCCAGGTTTCAGCAGCACACCAGACACAGAGCATTTTCTTCCTCCCCAAGCGATGCCGATGGTTCACCAGGAGTTACCCAGGATTTTTTACGCTTAGGATTCTCGAAGTAAATTCACTTTTCATCACCAGTCACAATTTGATGAAGAAATGACTTTTTTTCTATACCTGGCGAGCAGCATTTGCTATGAGGTTTTTCGAGCTTCGTGCTGCCTGTCATTCAGTTGGTGAGGTACCCATTTTCCGACCTTCTGGATCTTTTCCATGCCTTTCAACAAATGGAGACGGTGTCACATGTAATAATTGTCCAACAAACGCTTCCGAATCGGCGTTATCAAAGTTTGTTTTTGTGGTTTTCCACGGCCTTTTATCGAAATCCATCTTTAAATTTTTTGAACCAATCGAAACATTGAGATTTGCCTAGGGCATGCTCCCCGTAAGCTTCAACAAGCATCCTATGTGATAATGCTCCAATTTTTTTCAGAAGGAAACGGAAAATAAATGCTGTCCGCAAATCTTGATTTGTTGACACAAAAGTCGACATGTTCAACGCCACTAAAAACACGGTTATAGAATGAAATTGATGTTGGTATCAATTGGATCTCTTTATTATATGTAGGCAAAAGCAGATAACACCACTGACGGATTAGTTAGAAGATTATATTTACTGCTAACTCCTATCATTGGCGAATTCCGGTTTCATATTTGCACACCTGGTACTAACATTGTGGTTGGTTGACTGGAAAAAATAGTTCACGAAGTGGCGCGCGGCGGCAATCTGACCGCCCTGACCAGAGGTGCTCTTCTTCGGAACTGACTCATACAGACATTTCGCAAAAAAAAATTAATACCGACGCGCTATCTCTTGTCTAAAGTGTTAATTTAGGAATACCGGCGGGTCTCGTTAGGCTGCGCTGGCTTATTGACAAGTAATTGAATATTTTGTAAAAAGGCGGCCAAAATTGATGGCACTCCATATCGCTGGGTCCCAGCCGAAGACTTTATCTCTCATATCAAACAAAAAATTAAATTGAAATGGGAGCAAAGATGGTTAGCGGTGTCTGAAAACAAACTGAGGGAAATAAAAAATAATGTTATCGAATGGAAGTCTTCTATCCGAACCAAGCGAAGAGAGGAGGTCATTTTGACAAGATTACGTATAGGACACACTCGTTTGACCCACGGTTACCTAATGGCACGAGAACCTCTCACTGAGTGTCAGACATGCGGGTGCCCGCTAACTGTAAAGCATTTGTTGACGGAATTTAGAGCTAATGAATCTGAGAGAGCGCATTTCAACATCCCAGACAATCTATTTTCTGTTTTATCGGACAACGTTGAGATGACCAATACACTTTTAAAATTCTTAAGAAAAGCTAACCTATACAACAAAATTTAAATTATATCAATGACCTGAGGAGATAATGACCCTAGTGGTTGACTCCTTTATAAAAAATAAAATAAAAAAATAAAAAATAATGAAAGGCGGTCAAATTGCCGCCTGCGCGCCCGCCAGAAGGTTAAGCTAAATAGTAAAAAGAAAAAATAATAATAATGATATAAAAAGAAATAACAAATATACAATATGAATTAGAATAGGTAATATTAAATATACATTAAATCCAGAGGAAATCTGTCCTGTTTGCAACCTAAAAATGTTGGAAGATCTTTATCACTTTGTTGTGATATGCCCAATGTATTTACCTGTCAGAACACACTACCTATCAACACTAATTGGCATGGATATTGTATCATTCTACGAAACCTTAAGTTCTCCCTCTTTGGCTCAATTAAAGTCTTTCTACTATTTTATGCAGGCTGTTTTAAAAATAAAATCATTTATTATTTCAAACTAGTGTTTAATTTTTTATATTATTATTATTATTTTTTCTTTTTACTACTTATATAACATGGTATATATGAAATATTTCTTCTAAGAATGTTTAGTTGTTGATATTTTTATCCCGAAAAGGGTTTTTATAAGAGAGTACTTCCTTACCGTCATGTCACGTCTCCCCACTAAATGGATCCTTCCGGAATGCTAGCTCACACACATCCTCTCCCACGTGTGCTGCGGAAACATGGAAGCTATATCGACCCCTTGGTGCTGAGCTGTTAGGTTCCGAAGAAACACGAAAATATTTTAACTTGTAATAAAAACAAAACATAGTTCTAGGCTTGTTGTTTGAGCAGTTAGAACAAAGTGTTCAAGTACATGTTTGTGACTACTTCGAGTACCATCTACGCTGGCCCAGAACCTTCCTTGCGGTTCATCAGTAGTACACTATTTACTAACAATAATTCATCCTTTTTTTTTTTTTTTCTTTCTATCTTTCCCTCATACAGTAACCCTGTATGAGAGATGTTTATTTATTAATGTGTACATGCTCCATGCACTAGGCATAATACATGTATCAATACAAAATTAATTGGGAATACAGAAGTATAATACTATACAGAATTAATTGGATATTTAAAGAAAAACAAAACAAGAAAATACAAAATGTGGAGTAAAAAAATGAAATTCCTAACATGAGATATAACACAATGAGTTCATTTGAGATGAAAAAAAAATAAACATAAAATCAGAAAAAAAATAAATAAAATAACAATAATGCAAGCTAAATGAAAATACTAACAAACATCAAAATGTCCGACTTTTCAATTTTCTAGGTCTTGTTGAAGAAATTGAAAATCGATATCAATTATAACTTTTTTCAATTCCTTATTATAATTTTTGTAAATGTCCTTTTCACTTAACGGCAAGCTGTCTCCTTTTAGAAGGATGCTTCTTATAAGATGGTATCTTCTATTGTCAACCGTAAGACCAATCCGAGCTGGTACCCCACAAGGCTCAGTTCTTTCTCCGACCCTCTTCAACCTTTACCTCCATGATATCACCCAGTCTCCAGTTACTTCTATTGCTATGTTTGCGGATGACACGGCGGTTATTTCTCAAAACGAAGACATAATAACTGCAAGCTCACTTAGATATTTTAGAACAATTTTTCAAAAAATGGAAAATAAATTTAAATGTACAAAAATGCCACGCCAAGATCTTCACTCTGCGACGTCCTGAAGATCCCCCGTCATTAATCCTCAGCGGAAACTCTCTACAGTGGAACTCTTCAAGCGAAACAGTAAAATATCATGGAGTGCATCTAGATCGTCGATTAACCTGGAACCACCATCTCAATATTAAATTAACGCAAGCCTATGCAAGACTCGCAATGCTATACCCCATAGTTAACAGGAAATCTAGTCTTAAAACTGAAGTAACCATCTTGATTTATAAAACAATTCTGCGACCACTTTTGATGTATGGATGTGAAGTATGGGGTGCTGCATCCTGCACAAAAAGGAAAAAAGTACAAACATTTCAAAATAAAGTTCTAAGAATAGCAGTAAATGCGCCCTGGTTCGTTAGAAACAGTCAACTTCATCGCGAGCTTAAAATAGAAACGATAGACGAATTCATAAAAAAACATTTTTTGAAATACCATTCTCAGTTACCGGCTGTGAAAGGTGCAATAACTTACAAGATAGGAGCTCCCGTTTCATCCCGAAGGCTGAAACCTCGGCTAATGCAAGACCTACTACTGTCAGACTCATAATAACTTTATCTGTATAACTATTAATTTCCTCATAATTATGTTACTGTTCTTTCAACTTTATTTCACTTGTAAGTAGTTGGTTTTATTTATTTATTTATTTTATTATTTTATTTTATTTTTTTATTATTATTATTTTTTTATTTATTTTTATTTATTTTATTTTTTTTTATTATTTTTTTTTTATTTACCTATTTATATTTTTTAAATAATTTATTTTTTGAAGAGAAAAGATTTGGCTCCGCCGGGAGTCGAACCCGGGTCTCCTGCGTTACATGCGAGGATGCTAACCGCTACACCACAGAGCTCGGCTCAAGGCAGAGCAAATCCTTCCTCTTCACTAATACCTACTCCCCCATCTCACAAGTTTTGCGAGTAGTAGCGGGAGGTGGACAATTTTGTCCAATTTATGATATTTATTGACATAAGTCAATTTTTTAAATCATTTTAATTAATCCAATCTTAAATTGTGGCTGACCACCAATTTTAAAGAGGAAGGATTTGCTCTGCCTTGAGCCGAGCTCTGTGGTGTAGCGGTTAGCATCCTCGCATGTAAAGAAGGAGACCCGGGTTCTACTCCCGGCGAAACCAAATCTTTTCTCTTCAAAAAATAAATTATTTAAAAATAAATTGGACAAAAATTGTCCACCTCCCGTTACTACTCGCAAAACTTGTGAGATAGGGGGAGTAGGTATCAGTGAAGAGGAAGGATTTGCTCTGCCTTGAGCCGAGCTCTGTGGTGTAGCGGTTAGCATCCTCGCATGTAACGCAGGAGACCCGGGTTCGACTCCCGGCGGAGCCAAATCTTTTCTCTTCAAAAAATAAATTATTTAAAAATAATTTAAAATTGGTGGTCAGCCACAATTTAAGATTGGATTAATTAAATTAATTTAAAAAATTGACTTATGTCAATAAATATCATAAATTGGACAAAAATTGTCCACCTCCCGTTACTACTCGCAAAACTTGTGAGATAGGGGGAGTAGGTATCAGTGAAGAGGAAGGATTTGCTCTGCCTTGAACCGAGCTCTGTGGTGTAGCGGTTAGCATCCTCGCATGTAACGCAGGAGACCCGGGTTCGACTCCCGGCGGAGCCAAATCTTTTCTCTTCAAAAAATAAATTATTTAAAAATAATTTAAAATTGGTGGTCAGCCACAATTTAAGATTGGATTAATTAAATTAATTTAAAAAATTGACTTATGTCAATAAATATCATAAATTGGACAAAAATTGTTCACCTCCCGTTACTACTCGCAAAACTTGTGAGATAGGGGGAGTAGGTATCAGTGAAGAGGAAGGATTTGCTCTGCCTTGAGCCGAGCTCTGTGGTGTAGCGGTTAGCATCCTCGCATGTAACGCAGGAGACCCGGGTTCGACTCCCGGCGGAGCCAAATCTTTTCTCTTCAAAAAATAAATTATTTAAAAATAATTTAAAATTGGTGGTCAGCCACAATTTAAGATTGGATTAATTAAAAAAAATTATTTTTTTTATTTATTTTTTTTTATTTATTTTTTTTTTTAAAACAATTATTGTCATGAAATTATTTGTAATAATTAATTCAAAATTTACAAAATTGTAAGTCGTTAGGGTGTCTCTTGTATGAGTCTGTACCCGTTCTTTCTCAAATGTTACAGACATTGTATATGATTTTACAAAAACCATGTATGGCTGGCTCTCTGAGCCGATCTGGAAATAAAGAATTATATAAGTATTGTCGAAAATTGGGCAGTCGTATAGGAAGTGATGAAATGTTTGTGAAGTTTGGCCCTCGCAGTAACAGGTGTCAGAGTTCGTCGGGTGAAAACGTTTTAGGTATGTTTGGCTTTGTCCGTGTTCAGTTAAAAATTGTGTCAGTTTGTAGTGCGAACTTTTAATTTTGTTATAGTTAGTAAGTATAATTTCTGGAATAAATTTATAGAGAGGTCTTCCTTTAGTTGTTTGTTGCGATTGTATGTTCCATGTATTCATGTTTTCGGCCAAGATATGTTTTTTAATAAAAGATAGGGGGATTTTGTCATAGGTTATGAGGGAGGAGACTATTGCACGAGGTAGATTTTGCTAGGCGGTCCGCTGCTTCCTTCCCTGCCCTTTGTAGATAAAAATGTCCCTTTTAAGTAGAATGGGTTCTATTTTGACCATAACGTCCATGTCAAGAAGTTGTAAGATGTTTCTTCTAATTGTCTCAGTCAACATGTCATGGCATCAGAGTTGGGCAGTAGTTAACTACATTTGTAATTAACTACACAGACAACTACATGTAGTTTGTAGTTGGAAGCGCGCAACTACTATTTTTCAACTACCGGTTAAGTAGTTGTAATTTAAAACTACAACTACAGTAGTTGGGAAAAAGTAGTTGCGCGCTTCCAACTACAAACTACATGTAGTTGTCTGTGTAGTTAATTACAAATGTAGTTGCCGCTCTAAACTACATTTGCTAAGCAACGTCTAATTAAATCACATGTTTTGGCTATTTTTATTTTGTGTTTAGATAAATACTCCATAGATAAATGGGCTCCATTATGGTTGATAACCTGTTTTAAAAATAGTACAATACATATACGTAATACAATTTTTTTTCCATGATTTCCGGCAGTCAATTATTTTTTTTAACCTTAGGTTCTCGATCAATCCCATGTTTTATATATTAGCTGAATTGCATTTGATATACTCCTTATCGATAATACTAGATATCGATAATTACTCGTTATCAATAAAAGTAGTTGTAGTTTCAGGCCCATAATTACAGTTGCAACTACTAGTTGTAGTTATAAAAATGCAACTACTTTTTTGAAACTATAGTAGTTGTAGTTGTGGTCCATCAACTACAAATTATAAAAGTAGTTGTAGTTTCAACAACTTCCCAACTACTGTGTCACTAGTTTTGTAATTTGTAGTTCAACTTCTTTTTGCCCAACTCTGCATGGCATTGAGGGTTCCTTATGTTGTCAATTAAAATTTGGTTGTCAGTTAAAATTTTGAAAAAAATAGAAGGAGAGAGGTTTGAATATTGTAAAATGTATTCGGTGAAATACATTAAATAATTCATCCTTATTTATTTTTTATAGTTTGTTAATGATGACAAAATTCTTAGGCAATGGTATGACGGCGATATTAAAATATTACAGTTTTCTAAAATATATTTACAACAAAAAAAGGAACGATTTTTCCGAAGAGAAATATTATTTAAAATGCTGCAAAATTTTGAAACCGGTGTTAAGTCATTCTTCTTGCAAATTTTTTTTTAATTTCTCAAGCTTACCTTACACTCATTGAAGCAATAAAAAATTGATTTAACCAGTTTTTCAATTCGTAAAAATTATTATTAATTCAACGATTTTAGCAAGTTATAATTCCATGAATTTTATGTACAAAACAAATTTTAACAGTGGGGAAGCACCGTGATCTCCTAGAGTCCTGATTTGCCTCTAAAAGCAGAAATGGGAGAAAGGCATGAGTCGGAGGTTCCCAGGCTGAGTGTTTATTTTATTTTTTTTCTTTTCGATATTTACATTTTTTTTAAATTCAATGGTTTATATTATATATGTTGTGTATATTTAATGCGTGAATGAGATATAATATAAATACCCTTGCCTGTGGTAGAATTTATTAAGCCTTTACATAAGAAAAAATAAAAAATAATAATACAATAATAAAAACAGATTTAAATTTACTGCTATTAGGAATAGTACAAGTATAGTTGTAATATTTAATTAATAATAAATTACGAGGGTAATTTAGGGATCAAAAATTTAGGATCAAAAAGTTCCAGGACTGTTGAGATTGCGCGGCAATGGAGTGTCATAGAGCAGTGCGGTTGGCAGCATTGTTTAGCGTGACTCTTCCTGAGCTCAGCTGTTTATTCAGTTTGTTGATAACCTTCTTCATTGCAAAGTTACTGCTGTTTTCGTAAAAAAAAGTTTTTTGTGTTCGGCGATTCTTTCCCTTCATGGGTCTCTTAAGTTTTGGAAACAAGAAAAAGTCTGCAGGGGCAAGGTCAAGTGAATATGGAGGCTGGGGAATGACCGTCATTCCATTTTTGGTGCAGTAGTCGCGAATGAGCAGTGCGGAATGAACAGGCGCATTGTCATGATGCAGCACCCACTCACCGCTCCGCCACAACTCTGGTCTCTTCCTCCTTATTGCCTCGCGCAAATTTCTCAGGGTTTGAAGATAACGAAAGCGGTTAATGGTCTCATAACATTTTACCCAACTTCACACAAAACTTTACGCAAACGCGTTGCTCTTTCTTTACATTCATTTCACAAAATCGCCGAACACAAAAAACTTTTTTTTACGAAAACAGCAGTAACTTTGCAATGAAGAAGGTTATCAACAAACTGAATAAACAGCTGAGCTCAGGAAGAGTCACGCTAAACAATGCTGCCAACCGCACTGCTCTATGACACTCCATTGCCGCGCAATCTCAACAGTCCTGGAACTTTTTGATCACCCCTCGTATTTTATTGAAAAGAAATAATACAATCTGCCACAATCTAGGGCATTTAGTATTAGTGATATAAGAATACATTCATACAAAACAACTAAAGAAAAACCAAATATGGAAATACAAAAGGAGAAAATAAAAAATAAATAATACTTAAAAAATAAAAAGAAAATACAAAAGAAAACACATTCACACTTATGTACAATATTTACATTCAGCGGAGGGATCTTATTTGATAGGGATTTGATTTTATTATGAAGAAATACACCATCTTCGTATAGCAATGGAAAAAAAATCAGGTTAGGCTTAACCATTTAAGTAAAAGTTGTAATGGACTAAAACTTGCCTCTAAAATGAGAATCACCCATATAATAATTATAACAATGAAATATTAATTATTTTGGTACTTTTCAATGTGTTATATCCTAGCAATTAATAGAGTCCACAAGATGGAATTTTTACAGTTCAATCCTCTAACCAAGTTCTAAATCTGAACCTAATTTCAAATTTTTATTTCAATGCCCAACAGAGATATTGGCTTATGAAGGTTATCGCAATTGACTTATGTAGAAAACATTTCAAGGACCGCACCAGTTTGGTTCTAGTCTAATAGAGAATTAGTAGAAAGAAAGAAAAATGCTTCTACAACTTAAAAGAGCTTGAACAAACGCATGCACATTACGCATTTAACGACAGACCTTTGTTTTAATCAAAGAGTTGACAAAGTGTTATAAACATTCATATTTAATGGAAATTATTTGTTTCCATGTTAAACTAAACGAAGTTTTTAATAAACAAATACCCTTGCATTCCCGTATTATTACTAATAAAAAACTTCTATAATATGGGACAAGATAATCTTTAATAATTACAATTCAGTTTACAAACGTTAGCAACATAATATATTTCTGAATGAAATATAAGAATAGAGAATAGTAAAATCAGACCGATACTAGATTTTTTTTTTTTTTTATGAATTTTGAAAGACCAGTTAGGTTCTTGTTTCTGACTGGAATATATCCGAATCAATTAACATATACCCATTCGAGTCGAGTATTGATTTATTTCTTTTAACACATTGATATACTTCTGTTTAAGTGTATATTTAATATGGATAAAATTTTAATTTATAATTTATTATTTATTATTCAATTTTTTTTTTAAAAAACAACAACAGTTAAAACAGTTTTTTTAGGAAAGTGTTTACATGTGAAGGGTTCAGTAAATCTGTATTTCTGAATATTCAGGACGCATTTTATCTCCCCTTTTTTTTGCTTCATCTTCGTTTTCGATGAATAAAAAACGATCCTTTCAAAACGTTCGATATTTTCCTTCATAACAATCAGGAGGAGTGTGGGTGAAAATCAGGAATCTCTTAAAAAAATGATTTTTTTTTTTTATTAATGGAAGTCATAACATCGTGATACTGGTTTTTTCCTACTTTAAATATATAATCAAAACTTTAAAAAAATAACAAATGTGCTATTATACGTGCAATTATTTGTTATGAAACTAAATACAGTACTTTATATATGTATCTAATTATAATATATTTTAAGATATCGCACATAGGCATGAAGTTAGTTACAACTCGAAATATAGAATTTTGAGTTATGCATACCATCAGAATCAGAGAGAGAAAACCTACAATACCAAAATATAGCCACAGTAAAATAATGCCTAAAAGAAAAGACAAATATTAAACTATTTTAAAAATCATCAAAATTGAAAATCAGACAGAAAAGTAGGGGAGAGCGGGGTTGGTTGGCGTAGGGGGTAGGTTGGCCATTGGCTTATAGTTTCCGTCACACCTGTTGTGAAGGCCCCACCATTGTACCATGTGACCCGCTCGACCTCGGGAGTCTTGTCCTGAGTTTTCAATCCGATGCTAACAGTGTAGATAAGAGTGTGCTTCATTGATTGATTTTACAACATGTAAGTAAATTTTTATATTTCAGTAAAATTGGTTTAAAGGCATGGAAAAACATTTGACTCCAATTCTGTTCACATAGCCCTAAACTCCTTTGAAAAACCTAACCTTTCGACTAACCAGTTTCTTGTTTGATTGTTCTCCCCGGTCCTGGCAGTCATCTTTCATATGATCTCTCCTGTGGGGTTAATTGGCTATCTTCAACTTTTTTTTTGGCGCAGTAGCAATTCACAAAAGCAAGGTAAACATAATGAAAGGTGAAACTACCAATTGTCTTTAGTTCCAGCAAGGAGGATGAGAGCAATTTTTCTTATGAAAAAAGTGACGACAGTCTAACCTTCTATCTTCTTCTATCGTCATTCTATTTTCCCTTAAAAGCTGCTAAAAACAGATTCAAAATTATTATACCCTTATAGTGCAGCTTTTAATATTAATAATATGTGTCAGGCAGTACATGAATGAGTTGGCTAAACAACCCCACCTTCTAGACCAACCTGCCTCACATAGTGGGTTAATTGGCATACTTTGGATTGACGAATTCTTCAATTTTCTAGGATCTTAGTATTAAATATTATGTGGTGAAAAAAATACTAGAAGTACTCTAATACTTGGAGTTTACAGTGGTATCAGCCCCATTGGGATTATATTAACAGGAACGACTCAACAATCAAAAAAGTGAAAACTGTTGCCAACCAACCCCACTCTCCCCTACCTAATACTTACACATGTTTACTGAAACCCAAATGGACATATGGCTCAAAAATTTATGGTTAAGTAAATAAGACACATTTAAAAAAACTATAAACCTTTCAATCCAAAATTTTACGACTAATAACGAACGTTAGTAAAAACACACTAAATACCGACTTACAATTACAATTACATACTACTATCGACCAAAAAAATAAGAACCCTCTACTCTGGCTTTCATATCAAACAGTACGGACATAGCATCAGACTTATTAATGACATGGCCACGACTGACATACCTTATTTATATGAAGCAAATGAAAAGGAGTTGGATGTGAGATCTTCTCTCCTGAAACAAGACCGGGATGATGTGCTACTATCTTCCCTCATGCCTAAAAATGTCAACATACAGCATTTTTAATTTCATTTGCTGATTGTCACTTAGTTGCGACAGGTGCAAATAACAGTCTAAAGTGAAAAAATCTGGTGCGTGCGCGCAATACACTTACTTAGATTAGAAATTGTGTTAATGCCACTTCTCAAAGTGGCACATTTTTCCACATTCATTTTTTATTTTTGTTTTCATTTGCTCTATAACAAACACTAATTTATTTTATTATTAAATAAAAGTTTTTACTTGAGATAATTCGGCAATGCAAGCATAATACTCCAAGTCGACTGATTTTATAATTCTCTATGTATTTGTTAGACATTTCATTTAGTTACCTTAAAACATACATGGAATACATGGAACATGGAAATAATTTCCATTAAATGAACAGAATGGCTTTAACACCTAATTTTCATTAAGCATGACGAATTTGATGAAAACCGTAAAAGCCGTTTTTGAGATAATCGAAAAAAGGTAAAAATTGGAAAAAAAGTTTGACAAATTTTGATGAAATGTTGGCTATCACATCTTTGACATATACATACATCAAATACCAAGTTTAATCAAAATCGTTAGAGCCGTTTTTGAGAAAATTGAAAAAAACTTAAAAAGTTATTAAATAAAGTACCCCCTCCCTTTGAGAAATTTTGATGAAATTTTACTGTCACATCGTGGGCATATACCTACACTAAATACCCAATTCCAGGTTCGCACGGTTTATAAGTTTTTGAGATAGTCTGTTCACACACACACACACACACACACACAGACCATTTCGCGGGACTTGGTTATTTGAACTCAGGGGGCCCCAAAACGTGTATTTCCGTTGAAAACCGGAAGTCGAAATTTTTCACGATCGCAATACTTCCACTTACTATCTATTTCATATATAGGTAAGTGAAAGTAAAAAAGAATGCTGATATGACAGAGATAAAGAAAATACGCAAAAAAAAAGAAAAAATTAACAATTGAACAATAGGAAATAAAAAATATATATCACTGTTTAGTACAGAAAATCTACTGGCCCACGCCTCAAAAGTCTTCATGGGGGATTGTAATGTTTTGTGGGGTGTGTAGAGCTTAAGTTAGTGGATTGGAATTTAGAGTATGTCTGTCATGAAAGTTACGGTAGCGATCAAAACCAGATCTTAATGAATATAATATTTAAATAAATTTCTATGTTTTAAGATTATTTCTTCTTCATTCTTACCATCGTCGCCTCCCACTGTAGGGTAACTGTACCATAAGTTGACAGTGCTCCAATAGTTGACATTTTGTACAAAAAGTGTGAATAATAAGATTCAGGGTTGATTATTTTGGTACAAAATTTGCCAAGTTATACTAGTTAGCTGTGCTGCCATTGGCATTAGTTTGATGAAAACTGAAGCTTATTTATGAGAGGTTATAATGGTGAATTTTCTAGTTACCTGAAAACTTGGTTTCTGCTAGACTGTTTCATTAAGGTGGAAGTGCAGTTATATAAGCTTTTTAGTTGGTTTATTTGAGTTCAATTATGTTTTAATTACTTTTATGGTATTCATTAAGTTTATGAGAATCATTTGATATCATTTTTAATATATTTATACAATGTAATAATAATAATAATAATAATAATAATAATAATTGTTTATTTGTTTACGGGGATGTCCCCCATACAAATAGAGTGTGTACAATTACAATTAATGAGAGTGTATACAATGCATTTTTTTCAATATCAATTCCTAGTGCCATCTTTTTAACTTTTTTTTTTTTTTTTTTTTTTTTTTTAATGCAACGACCAAACAAAAACAAAACAAAGAAAAATAATAGCAGACGAACAAGCAAGTCAATAACAATAACAAGAAAATAGCAATAAAGAGTAAATATGAGGCACCAAAACAGAATAAATAACATATAGTGATTTAACAACAATAAATCAAAATATCAGGACTATTATCATGTCTTCGGATCTATTCTTCTAGCATAAATCTACGGAGGTTGAGACTTCGCACTGTATACTCCAACAAAGCTCTGTAGGTAGGTATGTTGGCATTTTGTATAATCTGGTGGTACTGATGTGGTAAAATGTTGATGAAGTTAGGCAAGTAGTATTTTCTATAAGCTGAGTAGATCGGGCAAGTACAGATGAAGTGGTAGAGAGTTTCGTTTTCTTCCTTATTACAAACGAGGCATTTGTCTGCAGGACTCAACTTATATGTGGAGTACCGGTGAGAGATACTTATAAATTTTACGCTGGATGTTCGGATTTGCGTGATTATTTTTGCTTGCGAGTGGGGTAGATTTATCTGTAGATGGCGCTGTGGAGTGAATGCTGGATTGTAAAAATCTTGATAATTTGGACAACAAGATGAACTGTACATCCTTTCCAGGTCTGTTCTGTGAAGGGTTTCCTTAATAGAGCTAAGGGCTTTTTCTATTTCTTTTCTTCTCTCTGTTGAACTTATCGCGGATGTTATACGGTCCTCGACTCGAAGTGATTTTAATATATCTTGCAGCTGCAGGAACCAGTTATGCTTTGATATTTATACAATGTATTAGGGCTTAAATTTAGGTGTCAACTATTAGAACAGAAATTAATCCTTAATTCAAATAGTTGACATCGATGTCAATTCACCGCCAAAATCAGCTGTGTTCCATCTGTGCGTGGTCTATGGAAGTCTGAGTCTGGCTGGAAGATAGATGCCTTATTTTATGAATTTATAGCTAGTGTGCTCTATCCGTGGATCATTGAGAGCAAGATTGCATTACGAGTAATCCTGTTTCTACATGGACAAGGGTCTCATCTGACTCTCCCCACTTCCCAATTCTGCCAATGAACCAATGACTGTGGCCATCTTTAATTGTCTAAAATAGCACTAGAAGAGTGTTCATCATTGGAGAGGCTAAAATTGTGCAAATACAATATTAAAAAACGAAACTTCTGGCCATCACTAAAATCTATTTATCATACTTACTTAACTGGATGATTTCATTTTTCGTTTAAATACGGTTGTTAGTTTTTTGTCTCATTTTAAGCTTTTTGTGTATAAAATAATTAAATTGTAGAAATTTTGTTTTGTTTCCATTGTTAATTTACCAGTTTATAGATAAAAAAGATATTAACTTTTATTGCAGGCCATGTTACTTATCAAAAATCATAAGGAATCAAAAATGAATGCATGTGTCAACTTTAAAACCATAAGTGTCAACTTTCCAAACCTTTACATTTTGATGTGTCAACTATTGGTTCATTTTAGAAGTTTCTAAGAAATCATTTGTTATAAAAACCGTAAATGTAGACCATAGGATATTGGATTCCTAGTTTTCTAGAGTGATTGGCCTAACTAAATTCATAATAAAGATTATCCTAACATCAATATATTGGTAAACAGTGTCAATAATATAATTTTTTTTTTACTTTCACTTACCTATATATGAAATATATAGAAAGTGGAAGTATTGCGATCGTGAAAAATTTCGACTTCCGGTTTTCAACGGAAATACACGTTTTGGGGTCCCCTGAGTCCAATTAACCAAGTCCCACGAAATGGTCTGTGTGTGTGTGTGTGTGTGTGTGTGTGTGTGTGTGTGTGTGTGTGTGTGTGTGTGTGTGTGTAAACAGACTAGCTCAAAAACTATAAACCGTGCGAACCTGAAATTGGGTATTTAGTGTATGTATATGCCCGCGATGTGACAGCAAAAATTTCATCAAAATTGCTCAAAGGGAGGGGGTACTTTATTTAATAACTTTTTAAGTATTTTTCGATTTTCTCAAAAACGGCTCTAACGATTTTGATTAAACTTAGTATTTGATCTATTTATATGCCCTAGATATGACTGTAAAAATTTCATCAAAATTGATCAACCGGAGGGGGGACTTTACTTAATAAATTTTGTATCATTTTCACGTGTTTTTTTTTATTTACTCAAATACGGTTTTAACATTTTGATCAAACTTGGTATTTGATGTACTTATATGCTCGAGATATGACTGTAAAAAATTGATCAACCGGAGGGGGGACTTTACTTAATAAATTTTGTATCATTTTCACGTGTTTTTGTTATTTACTCAAAAACGGTTTTAACGATTTTGATCAAACTTGGTATTTGATGTATGTATATGCCAAAGATGTGATAGCCAACATTTCATCAAAATTGGTCAAACGGAGGGGGCACTTTATTTCATAATTCTTTCCATTTTTTACCTTTTTGTCAATGATCTCAAAAACGGCTTTAACGATTTTTATCAAATTCGTTACGTTTAATGAAACTTAGTTGTTATTTAATATCAGGTAAGCTTTATCATTATTAAAATGTTCTGAGGGGGCTTAAATGGGGTAAGGGCTTTTTTTGTTTGTTTGTTTTTTGTTTCCTATAAAGTAGCGTTGTTTTTGTTTATATGGAGAAATTATCTGTCTCTCGTTCTGCCTAAAAATTAGAAATGGCTAAATATGAGACAAGATAAAAATAAAGAAAACATAAAGAGGAGAAAAAAAGAAAAATATTCAGTCAACTCATAAAACTCGTTGAGCTCACTCATGCGGAGTACGCCTTTTATGACAGGCCATTGTTCATAATTTAAGCCGTTCTGTTCAATTCAGAAGTGGCATTTAACAAAACGCATTAATTTCTAATCTAAGTAAGTTGGTAAGTGAAAGTTGTGTGTTGCGCGCACGCACCAGATTTTTTTTTTTTAAACTTTCAACTATTTGTATAGTTACCCTGATTCCTTTTGTTTTTTTAATGGATTTAATGCGGAAGACAGGCGACCTAATTAGGTCTATTTTTCTTTATTTTTACTAGTTCTGTTGGCCTTTGATAATATTTCAGGTGGATACTTATAACAGTGAAATAAAAAATAACAAATATGAAGAGTAAAATGGTATAAAGATTACTTACGAAAAGCTAATTCTGAAGGAAG